>CM042224.1:15722225-16922225 GCA_023566465.1 Cottus gobio | reverse complement strand
TTTTAACAAATGTAAGTTATATCAGCATACATAACTACTTGCTTCTCAAGTAATTAACATTCAAAGTAACTGCATCTGAAAACATTAAACCTTTAGAGAATGTCGTTATATTAAAAGACAATCTTAAGGTGATGGAAGAATCTGATGAGTACATCTTATATTTAGCAGGGGACCAACTCTTCATCCATATTCATATCACAAATCGTGCCTTTAAATTTAAATCGTTGGTTACAACTTGGAATACTCTTTCTGTCACTCATGCTCCAAAGGTGCGACTGGCTTCAAATACCAGGCTGGTGTGCCCTGGTATAACATGGTGAAATGGGTAGAACATCAGGAATGAATGAGGGAGCAGGGTGTGATAACTGAGAGCACACCATGACAAAGTGGAGGGATTTACCGTTGGGCCCGCAGCACTTCATTTGCTTAATAACAGATCATTCTATAAGAAAGTGGCTGCTCTGAGGGGGATATCACCCAACGAGGATGTCTCACTTGCAGAAATCCTATTTGAAGACAACACCTTTCGAGCACTCATCCTCCTCCACACCTAAGACGATCAACGCGCATGACAGGCCCCATTAATATGACGCCCTGTGTAACCTTGCTCTTTCTCCCTCTCCTCCAACAGGAACAAAACTGATAGCCCAGGAGGAGGGGCATTATGTTCCGACTGAGCATGTAACGGGAGGGGTGGTGTTGAAAAGACGTCTTATAATGCACATCCTCCTCTGAGCCACCTCACACGAGGTGAGAAAAGTACATGGAACATGGGTGTGAGCTACGTTGGTTTTCTTTGAATAATGTTGAAGACAATATTGCCCTCTGTGATGGTCATCCTCGTGTCTCTCTAATCTATCTTAAAAAAAGCTTTTTTCCACAGAGTTTGGTTTCACTCACTTCTGACTCCTATCTCACACAGTGTTCATTACATCTGTGGCTCCCTGACCAAAATGGCATCACAGATTATATTTCAGAGAAAGCAGAAAAACATAACCTGGCATAATGGTATACATAACGAAGGCCATACATAACGAAGGCCAACAAGCATACTGCAGATAACCATACAAATGTACAAAACATCTAAATAGGATTTTCTGTCTCTAAATTGTGTTAACATAAAATCTTTAGTGGAAAAAAAAGCATTTTCAAAGAGGGCTAGACAATGACTGCACACACAAAACTGTTGCTTTATATATTAAAGCCTACTTTCCTGCCTTACCATTGATTAACCATCTTTAATAAGCTAACTAAGCTAAATCTTTGCCCACTCCGCTGTTCACAAAACTTGCTTAACAATGACATATTCTATTGAAGCAATAGGCCATTATTAAATACACTGTGTATAACATGCCTCTGGTGATTGCCACAGCAATGCTGTGAAGGTCATAGAGAGTGAGAGGAGACAACATATTGGTCGGACAGTGTTATGTGTCGTGTGACACACCAAATGTGCAGGCAGTTAGTCGGACAACCCTTACTCGCTCGATGCAGGACCTCCTGAAGGCCCCTGTCCCCTGAGCAACACACAAGTGGGCTGAGCAATTAACAATTTCATGCTGATTGCCTGAAGCATGTTTTGCTATGCCATAAAGATAATAGCATGAAGGGTGCAGCGGCAGCAGCCCCCCCCCCCCCCCCCCACCCCTCCTCCTCCCCCCCTCTGGTGATCCTCTATTGCTTCCATCTCTCAATTCTCTCCTGTGCAATTCACATGTTAGAACGGCGCTCTGCCTGCTTGCTTTATTAAAGACACTCTCCCGGCTTAGAGGGCGCATTTAAGAAAAAAAATATAAAGATGACTCCCTGAAGAGTAAACAGGGATGATTATTAAAGGGAAGGAGAAAACTACAGTCTTGGTCTCCCACTGGCGTCTTGATTTGAAAGTCTAATTTGGCAACTGCACACAACAGGCGTGCAGGTAGACAAAACAAACAGGTTCCATTTCCCCAGACAAAGGGAGCATGCTCAGAGGGGCGGCTGGTGACAGCCCTCATCTTCCTCATCCTCTTGCCCACTATGTCATGACAGCAATCCGCTCTGACCATGGAGCTCACCGCTATGCAACAGGAAGATCTGTGCACCATTAAACCTGCCATTTGTCTGCAGAGCATATAAAAGAGTGCAAAACACTGCAAGGATGTGGCACAGTACATGAGACTTTCCCCCTTAAAGTACATTTGTAGTGTGCGTGTTAAGCTTAAATGTTGATGTTTGTGAAAATAAAATGAAAATAAAAAACATTTCCGCACCACAATTGATAACATATAATCGAGTAAATATCAATTATCAAATAAGTTTATTTTATTTTTAGAAAATTCAGTATGTTCTTTTGTCAGTATAATAAAATACATTGTGCATGGATGCAAACAGACAGACCCACACACAGAATACCCCAGCCATCATTACTAGTGTGTGGACAACACTGTCCCCAGCCTGGTGAGTTCACATTATCCATAGAAGCCATAAATCACCAAATATTTTAGCTGAAGTGCTGTCTTGATACCACTAATGATGTTCCTATGTTAATGAAGGCAGATTGTATTAATGCAGTGCCTTTGCAGATGATATTGCCAATGTGCAAATGTATTATGTTTTTACTCCTGGTATGAACAGCACAGAGAAATTCATATACTCCAAACACTCTAATTTAAGGAGGCGTCTTGGAATCACTGCAGGTGTGTTTAACACAGTGAGAAGCTTTCTATTACCCACTATTACTTCAGCTCACTTTGTCACTAGTATCATAGTGGCAAATAGCCTCTGGATACCATTTGCATTTCCTCTTCTGGATATGGCAGTAAAAAGTTGATCACTTTTGTGTTGAAATACACTCGTAAAGTCTGACCACCTCATTACTCAGACAGACGCTATATTAACAATCTACCCCCATTGTCATTGTTTTTACTATGTGAAAACAAACCCTAAAGACATAAGGAGGAGCTGTGGACAAAGGGTTGCGCCACCAGCCCCCTCTGCCCCCCTACCCCGCCCTCTATGACCCCCCTCACCTCCCAGGCTTCTGCTTGCCCTTCCACCCCCCGGCTGTGTGTGAAAGTCCAGCTGGCGCACTGACAGCCACGACATCTCAGCTGAACGTGGCTGCATTACAGGGCCCACATTGTTTATGATATGGAGCCTGTCATTAATTTGCATTCTTAAGTGGCAAACACACACACACACACACACACACACACTAACCATGCGATAAGGAGAAACATGTTTTTGTGTTAATTCAAACGATACAATGTCACACCCCCAACCACAGACACACCAACAACACACACACACTTAGAAATTGCAGTCACATCCCCCTGCTAGAAGGGGATGATAATTGCAGACGGCCAATAAATTACTGCTGCCTCCACATCAATTATAAGCATCACGTCTGGCAATGAGGAAAATGAGATCTTGTGACAAATTTCATGAGGCTTGGCTGCCCAGCAGCCTTTCTTAACATGCTACAGATAGCAATCCCTTATCTAGCCCCTGTAATGGGGAGCTACTGATAGAGAGATGGAGCTGCAGCCATTTAATTAAAAAGCTGGGGGTGGGGGGTGGAGAGGTGTAATTCATTGAAAAGGCACAGGAAGGAGACAAAGCCTTTGTCTCCAATACATATTTTGCTCAAAATTGTCACTCATCAGAGGCCAAGCTTGTATCTCCTCTGACAGCAATTCTGGAGATTTCTCCTGTCTTTGTGCTCATCGCTCCACTGTTTCCTTCTCTGTGTCTCTCCCTCTTCTTTCCTTGTTTTTTTATATTTCCCAGGAGTGCACTGTTTTCTCCAGTGGGACAGCTCCAGCGTTTTTAACGAATGACTGCGGTGGACAGACAGTGGCACTGAATGAAATGGCCCCTGCACCTAATTGTATTCCCACCTGGGGAAGGCAGCAAGGGCGGAGGCTTCAAGCGCACAGCAATGAGGATTTATGGCAGATGGAAAGACAGCAAAATAAAACACCAAAAGGGATGGCTCCTAAATCTCATTCCCAGTGCAATATTCATTGTAGTTGCAATCGAGTGTGCTGGTAGAGCATTTGAAAAAAACGACCGCTGTGTTCAAATTATGGCTGTACTCTCTACTAATATTTAACATCATTAGAAAATCATTAGAAAACCATCATAAAACCTGGGATTATGACCAGAGCATTAAACACAATGATTATTCAGTGCATTCCTTCTCCGCTTTGCCTTGGAAATGAGATTTTCTCTGCTGTGGCAATGTAGGCTAAAAGTAAGAATATTTTTCATAATTACTGTAACATTTGAAACACATTGGCTTGTATGAATTACTATACCATTATGCAGTTGTGTTTGTCTGCATTTTCATGGGGCATCAGCAAAAAGTGTGCCAATATTTTAAATGAAAATGTTCCCAGTCATGTGGGAATCAATGTGTCAATGAGACACATTGATTGAGAGCATGCATAAACAATGGAAATTCAAATTAAAAAAATATACATTTTTCTTGTGTTTTTGGCTGCGTGAAGAACACAATGATCAGACTGCTGTGTCAAAGGTTCAGGGGCATGAGACGGACAGCAACAACTCTGATGTGGAGAAACCACAAACCTTTAACTGAACTTCAGTAATGGATATCAACGTCTGGAGGAAAATGTTTAAACATAATAATAAGACTGCACATGAGCGTGTGTATATATTCTACTGTACTCTGATGTACTACTCTACTTGAAGAAAGGGAGGGCCAACAGTGTCAGAGGTGAGTCTTTACTTTTTGGGATTTCTCGGCAGCCCCATTATCAAGAGCAGCCATCAGCACAAAGATAAAAGATCCTAATGGAGCTGGCCCTGGTGGAGATGAAAGGTGCAGAGATGGCACACTGTTATGAATCTCTAATGCAGCCCATGTTTCTAAGGTAATGACTGACTCTCAGGCCTCTTTCACAGGCTTCCCTGCGTCGGGCCCAGGCGATAAAGGTCTTCTATTTCTCATCACTAAGTAGTAAAGCAGTGACCCTGTGGCCCTCGCTTTCATTCGTTCTGGAAACTATCCTGAAAAGTTACACAAAGTCTGGGAAATAAAGCATATCTGTGTCAACACTGATTTACTCCACATATTGAATCAGATTGAAAAATCGGTTAAAAACAGTTGCAAGGTTGAAAATAATATTTCTTGTCATCACTGAATTTGACTTGTGATCCATGCTACACTCAAATGAACGGCAGTCAGTTTGACAGCAAGGAGAAGTGGCAGATGGCATCGTTTAGGTGACGGTACTGTATGTTCAAAATAAACATCTCACTTTCTTTGTACTACACAGAGGACAGTACATCTTTTTCATGCATTCAGATGCTGAAGTATGCTTGTTTACAGTAGGTGACGACGAACACTGTATTCTTTCTGGGTCAAGATAAGCAGCAGCCAAATGTAAGAGCAGTTCCTTGTCAAGTTTTACAGAATAATTGAACTGACACTCATCCGAAGCAATGTTCTTTTGAAGGCATTACTTGGCAGATATTCGGGCTTTTGTCCCTTAAACTTGCCAACAAAAATGATGCCCTTTGAACAAAAGGGAGAGGTGAAAATACATAGTGCGAGAAGATCAAGTCTTCCCTCCAGTCCCTTTCACAGAACCTAATGGATTGTGAGCACTTAATGCATTAATCAATCAATATCTCTCACTTTACATCAACAACGCGACCAAGTTATGAATGACCTTTGGAACAAAAAAGGTATACTTTAATGCACACAAGATTGCTCCTAGGTTAGTAACTTGGGTCCGTTTTTTATCGCGCATGATTACACCCTCTCAAGGCAGAGGGCCATTAGCAGTGCACTAAATACACCGAGGTCAGTTGCTATACAGTTTTCACATCGCTGTGCTGCAGACAGTGACTGAGGAATCATGTATTCAACTGCTCTTGATTATACAAAATACCAAGACATAGAGATTTGGAAACATTTAATGGAGGTTGATATTCCCTTTCTACATCATTACAAGGCCATACATGTATTTTTGCTCATTGTGCATTATAATTATCTAAACAGTGAGAAGCAGGCTTGGTCACTAAGCAACATAATAATTGCTCTGGCTTGCTCTGAGAAGACACCATGAAACGTAAGTGCTCTTCTTTGTAATATGGCTCAAGTACTAATTCAAAGATGGTTCCTATATCTTTAGATAAAAGAATAGGAAAAAACTCTCATTTGAAAGGACTGGAGCATATTCTAATAGTTGCCCATTTAAAATAAATGTCAGTGTTATGCTGCTGTCAAAGTCAAATTTACAGCTGTTTTGTATTGGCTGATAATGAAACATGGCAAAAAAAACCATCTAAGAATAAGTTATATTTTATGATGCTTGAAAAAAAAGTTAATTTTTTACGACTACATTCTTGGCACACTTGCAGACCTCGTGGCTAGTTCCTCTGTGAACTCATGCTGCAATCAATTTGAATAATTTCTCATTAAATGATTGGATTGTTTGAAACAGATAACAAGAATATAAAGATTCTCTTCTCGGGGCAAAAGTGGACGACAGGACTACAGACAGTGCAGAAAAAGGTGCCTGTCCCTCTCTATCTGTATATTTTGAATAGTGTGGATTAGAAAGCAGGACAGGACGGATTGCGGATGGTGATGGTGGGATAATACAGGATCGGAGGAGAGTGAGGCTGAGGTAATCATGATGGGGGGCATGTTTCTGAGTCCCTTCCTGAACACTGGCGGAGCGTGGAAGTGAAGCGTGGCGACAGAGTGGAACGGACAGGAGCTGACTGCAGAGAGCCAGAGAAAAGAAGAGTCCAGAACAAGAACACAAACTAATCCTATTGTGGCCAATGCACAATGGCTCCTGCAAAGTGACTGCAGAGGGCCCTTAAACAAAGAAAGTTTTGCCATTCGCTCGTCCCCACCCAATTAGATTCTATTGCCCGGTTTAACATGACAAAAACACAGCCCATTTTTCCTAATTCTGGCTGTCATTCCGGCGCCTGTGCCACCTTCAATCGAGTAAGCCTCCGAGCGCTGGCCTGTCGGTTCGCCTAGCAACGACTTGTGACATGGATTCAGACACATCCACTGTGTTCTCCCCTCTACAGCTCACACACAAATATGTGCCCCATGTCAGCTTTCCCAAAAGCTTGAAACATTCCCCATATACATTCGAGGAACTCATTTCCAGAAAACCCCCCTCCATCGCTAAGGTTAATCATTTTCAGTTCTTTAAAAGTACCTGGATTTCTTATTATGTCCCCACACAATAGAAAGTAATAGAAAGTGAAGAGAAAAACATGCTTAAACACCAATGAGCCAATGATCATGTAACAATACAAGTACCTTCAACTAACAATAAACAGTTAAACTACAGTACAGTATAATTAATAGATATTTGATTGTGTGTGTTTTTAAATGGCTGTTGCTCACATCATTTCAGATCCCACACCTGAATACTTCTGGTCAAACATCAATATATTCTTTCAAACTGGCTATTCAAGTGAACATATATCATCAAAAATACTTCCATTTAAAAAAAGAAAAATAACATCTGCCTCCTGAGTGGAAACTGGAACATGTTTTTATAGCAGCTCTTGGTCCAGCATCGCTGACTAAAGCCAAAAAGGAGACTGTCCTTCCCCCTTGACTGTGCAGCGCAGCTGAATTGACTCGATATGCTCTCCTGTATGCTTACGGAGAAAGCAGCATGAAAATTGACCTTTGCTTGCTTTCTAAACAGTGGATTATTCATCTTAACGCTTCAAATTGGTCAGGGTGTTTTTCTTCTGCTGTTTGTAACTTGTTTGCCTTCTCTCTTATTACTGTATGTTTGCAAATTTGTTTTTTAGTGAAAAGAAATATGTTAAGGCATGTGTTTTTTCTTATCATCTTAAACTGAAAGAAACTGGTTTTGCCCTTACAACGAACAAAGAACTATTTGCCTGTGCTTTGTTATTTTCAGTATGAAATATGCCACCTCTCACCAAGGGATGAACATGTGCAAACTTTTATTTCTTCACTACCCATGTCCATGTCAGAGGATGCCAAACTCACTAATTAAACAATATTGCAAGTACATAAAAAAAACAAAATCTGAAAGGATTCGATTATGGGTCCAAACCTCAGATACTGCTAACTAAAATGTTGTTTGATAATTGGGTAAATTGTTGCAATAAATCTCCTTTTCCTTTTTTATGGTCAAACTATATCTATTCAGTGTACATTTACAGTGTAGATGCTGGCTCCTCATGAATTTTCCCTTGCATAAATATTATTCATCACTATGGTCATTCAAGCTCCTTTGCTCCAAATAGACAGTAGGAAGAACAACTTATAAAACAGCAGCGACAGAGCAGCGGTTCCAGGCAGACAAAGAGAGACTGTGAGATAGAGGCCATCATTTGGATCAGGAGGGACACCATACATCTGTCTGAGTCAAACTGTAAGAATGTCACAAAACAATTGCAATTTTGTCTCAGTGTCCCTTGTCAGGCTTTCACGTCTGGCTAAACAGAGTCGGGCTGTGAGCATATCTTACCCCCGAATTTCCTTTCTTTACCAAATAGTGCCTTCACAGGATGACTGCTCGCTCAGTCAGTAGCCACCACACAACGAGAGCCTCTGTGCTGCATGTGCTCTGCTCATCAACCACAGCGTGCTTCACAACACGTATCCTGAGATAACCAATGCCTTACTGTGTGTCACTTTACAGGACAACTCCCTGGAAGTAAGCAGACGTAGGCCCCAGACCTGAAGGTGCTTTGTAATCAATAGCAGCCTACTGTAGACTACACCAGTGGTATCACACTCGGCATGGTGTGAGAATCTCTGTCTGTCTGCTGATACCCAGCTGCATGGGGGCAACAGGGACAATATATGTGGAAACTAGACAAATCCAGAATAATTCCCAGTATCCCTCTGTGGAAAGTTCCCTTAATGTCACACACCACCATCACCGACACACAGCAGAACCTTCCTCCCACTCATATTATCCTTTCGTGTTTTTCAGCAAACTCATCCATTTCTCTTCACCCGCCCTCCCCTCACCCTCCTCAGGTGGTGTGTAGTGTACTGTCAAGCACAGCGTGAATCAATGACTGCTGCTCACGCCCACAGGTAAAGGTTAGAGAGGTTCACTATTGAATTATTTCTTCCTGGCTGCTTTTAGTTGATGTGGGTGAGGCACTGGAGGGGACTCTTTTTGCTAATGCACTCAAAACATGGACGCGTGTGTTTCGTGTGCATCCTGTATGTGTCTGTGTGGCTTTTAGTGTAAGGGTGCTTTCTTCAAAATGAACTAATGTGATGTGCATTATCATATTGAGCAACATACACACATGTGCACTTACACACAGTCTGTTCACTACTCTTGCTTATCTATCAGAGAGTGGATAATGAATCGCAACATCTGTGCTTTCAGCCAGTCTTTCTTTCATCTGCCTTTATTCAAATGGAGCCTTCGGAGTGTGAGGGCAACATGCTGCTGGATAGGGTATCCTTCACTCTCTGGTTTTGTTTTGCTGTCAGCGAGGGCTATCGTCTCTACTGGACCTGGGGTGAACTCATCCATAGCACAGATCATGCCCTTTGATCCACCAGCTCTCTCTATGGGGCACAAACAGCCTTATTAAAAATGGCTAAATAAAACTTTCCTAGTCTCGACTCGATAGTTGCCAAACTTTCCTTCTGTTTCTTCTCTGATGCTGCCTGTGGTCAAATTGAGCTGCCTAATTCTACAGCGAGCAGCATTGCTCACCCAATACCAAAACATAGTAACAAATGAAGAAGTCTAAGTGTTTAACAATTTATTGGTTGTAGTTCCTAGACTACCTAGCATACGCTTGCACTACAATCAATATAATAGATGAGAACAGGCTGGATGTAAGATGATAATGTGCGCCTTAGGCGGACGTTCAACTATGGGGGGAGCAGAAAACGCATGAAAAAATTAAATGTGAAAACTATAGGTAAAGAAAAGCCAAACAAGAGAACATGTATCTGCATTGTATTGCAACAGCATGCAAGTTATTTTACTAACAAGTACATTGTAGACAATGTGCTGGGTCTGCATTCTTTGACAAAGACAATCAACTAAAGTGGGTTTGATAATGAGGGACAAACACAACTGGCTCTTTGTAACTGTAATCAGACTAAAAGAGTCATTGGAGGCGTGTTAGTTACACTTGTGGAGAAGTATGTGTTGACAAAACCCAGCGCCACATTCTTTAATAAGAAGTCACCCGCTCATGCCTCACTAAAACTGTACTGAAAATATTTTGGACATGAAAACAAACTATACTTTAATTCAATGCTCTGTCAAACACATCACATATAAATCAGTCATTAAAGAGAAGAAACTTCTCTTTAATGTTTCGTTTTCGTTTTCATTTGTAAATATCCATTCATTCATCCTCATTTATTGCACTGCGTTAACTGTTAAATGTGTATTGTTAAATGTTAAATGTATGCACCTTCCCGCCAGGACAAATTCCTTGTATGTGTAAACATATATGGCAATAAATGGTTCTGATTCTGATTCTATGTCATGCTCCATCGTCTTGAATTGACTTGTTTCTCCTTCATCTCATGTACCTTTATGGCAGTGACACGACTGCTGCTATAATTAAACCCATCACAACCATTATGTCTTTGTCACCTAATCTATTCTCCCCTCCACTGCCTGTCTGTCTGGAACCACAGACTTCCCGCCCTCAGCCCTGACTGGCAGCCCCTGCGGAGGTTGTGGTCACTCTGTGTGAGTGACATGAGGGGCAGCAGGGCTACTGCATTACCTCCTTCCCCTCCCTCCAAGCTCCTCCTAATCCTGCCATCCAGCACCTCACACCACCTCTGCTCCAATATCCAGCAGCAAAGCCTCAAGGCCTGAAAATAGAACTCATTAACACGTTTAGTAAGTACAAATGAGATGACTGTCTCCTGATGGACTGTCTATCTTTTGGATCAGCTTTCAAGGAGAGTGTCTGGTAATGACAAGAGAGAGGGAAACCAATATTATAATGTGCTGCAAGTCTCCTCTGAAAATGGGCTTGATGACAGGGAGAGCCTCTCGCACCCACAAATGTTCTGATTCTCAAAGTGGACACCTATGTGTGTGCTCATTTATGGGTATGCGAGTTTGCAAACTAAACTCGAACGCATATTTACACCCACATGACATAACTGACGGTAACATCATACATGGGGCTTAAAACATACAGGGCACACACCAGGTGAACTCAGCATGAGTATGCATCCCAAAATACTGCACTAAAAAAGCTCCACGTCCTGATTTGGAGAGGCTGATGCTTTCAACTTGTCCTCATTGACTTTTCTCATAGTGTTAGTCGTATTATTTGTGTATATAAACACTCAACCGTGACATTTATGCTGCCCTTGTTCTCCTCTGAGCCAGATCAATTGAACAGGCTGGCACAACCAGGACCCAGACTTCCAGCCCGGTGGACGACCTAGCTAGTATTTAAAGAACGAGGGTTCAGTCGGGTTGGGGTCGTAAAAACCTGGACAGAAGACATTTTTATTCACAGCCCATCCCAGAATAGCGTGGTGGCTTTCTGGTCAATTTGCTATTACAGGATGAGCCAGCAGAGGAATTCAGACCAAGCTGGTCCATAAAGCAGGGGGCACAGGGAAAGAAACGACTTGATTGTGTTAGTTAGAGCCGCTTGGTCATATGAATGCTGATACACAACTGGAAAATCTATAAAGCCATCATTTTGGCTTTTTAATAAACGTCTAGCCTTTTGTAATATTTTCAAAATGAAAAGTAATGTATTTATGAATTTCCTGGCACGTTCTGTGGACAGCAAACAATTTCCTATGCTGCCTTGATGCCCTTCGGACAGGGATTAGGAGGCAGGCGACTGACGGAGGCCTGACTGAGCTGCAGGCCCTCTGGGGCCCTACTCATCCGGGCCTGCTCAGTCCTCATCCTCATATCCACTCTGCATCACCAGGGCAATAACCGCCTTTATTAAAAGCGCATTGCGGCAGTGTCTGTCTATACAACTTACTTTCAGATTGGCCATAATGTGGCATGTAGAAAGAGCCTTGTGGTTAGGGGCTACAATATCCTGTTTCTGGAAAGGTTTACTTTGCATTGTAACAAGCATAAATGAAGGAGGACATTCCAGAAATGGCTACCGTCTGTTTCGCTCTTGCCCGTGGGGAGCAAAAGCTCAGACCATGGCTATTGCATGCCATCAGAGCGTGGCCTGGCTCACCTCTGATTTTACCTGGCTTTAGCAGCTTTAACTTAGCCACTGAACATGCAGATAGCCGGGTATGATAAAAAGCAGGGGAGAGTAAAGCCCTGTTAATAAGTTAAAAGAAAGCGCTTAGAAGCAAAGGATACGACTAAAGGATGAAGGCATGGTTCAATATAGTGCATTAGATATTAGTAGGACAGATTGGATGTCAACATATCCTGTCTGCCTTCATTGGCCATTCATTCAATGTGAGCTGCAATGTGTCATGCCAATGTGAAAATATGAGTGACTTTTCTCCATTTGCTTTAATAGTGAATTCTTCTGTCACAGCCCATTTTCCAGCTTTTTCAGAGCATCTCAAGAATTATGCATGAGGCAGAGAGGGAGAGGGAGGCATTAGGGAAGGGAAGAAAAATGCCTCTGATGTCAGGACAGGCCTTACTATTAGGTGTGTGACCCTGAAAGCGCACCCCTTTTAGCAAAACAAACAATGGATCTCATTTTGGATACCACTTTTATGCAGTAATTTGTATGCATCCTTTCGTCTCATTTTCATTTAATAATGCCCACAGCTCCCCTGCCCAGTTTCTCAAACTGGTCATTAAAAGTAACACTGATCTAAACTGGAGGCTTAAGTTCCACTCACAAGCGCTCCAGGTTTGGTGGAGAAAACAACTGCAGAGTCAAAGTAAGATCACCCCTTCCCAAACCAGTCTTTGCCCTTGAACATATGTCCACACAGACAGGAGACAATGCCTGGTGGCTGCCCAGGCGGCCCCGGCCCCAGCCTTCTCCTTTCCAGCCTCCTCGACTCACAGACAGGGATTTCCTCCTGCGATGAGAGCCAAGCCGTCACAGCCCAGCGATCAAGGGCCCGCCATCTGTGACTGAGGCAGATTTACAGCAGGAGATAATCCACACTGTCAGCCACGTTCGTTCTCCATCTCTGCCTCCTCCATACACATAAACGCACGGACATTTGCCACTGAAAAACACTAATATTTTACCCTTATAAAATGTTCTCGCCTGGATCTCGTTTTCTCTGTCTCACATGCACACATACACAGAACAAAGCAAACATTTGAAAGGCATCCTCCCTTCAGTGCAATTTAACTTTGCCCTTTTTAGAGGCATGATCTCATTCTACTCTACGCTCAAAAAATAACTTTGAGAATCTTTCAATAATTCTATTTCAGGTTAAGAAATGAGAAACCTCAATGTGTCATTGAGTTATATGCCCTGGTGAACATCATTCATACGAAATAGGGTCATCATACATTCAAGTGTCACACAAGCTCTCACACGCAAGCTCCCCAAATTTGTATCCCCCACTTCTTTTGCATCCATTTTCCCTTGTTCTCCATATATCGGTCACTCATACGCACATATCCTGATGCTTAACGTTGTCAGCAGTCACCATTAACCCTCCGCTTGACATCGACATGACACTAGGTTATACCTTTTCTCTGTAAGCACTAAGCCTAAAATACATTTTGTCCTTATGCTGTCAAGCCAGCTGTCCTCATAACTAAGTGCTTTATGTGAGTTTTAATATTTCCCTCCCGCCTTCTCTGTCACATACATGTCTACCTGCCACCTAGTAATGAGCTGCTATCCTAAAAACTAGAAGACAAGCACTGGTTCAAGTCAGTGCTGAGCTGTATTCAGTGATCTCAGCACACAGGGCAGCTGTGCGGGGCTGGGGTCCCTCTGTGGTCCCTTTGTCTCCCCACAGATAAAGGGTTAAAGAAGACAAATGGAGGCGGAGCCACGCTGCAACATGCTTAAGCTGCACAATTTCAGTATGAGCAAGAATTAAAACAATGCAAGCCTTTTATTCCTGTGTTAGTCTAATTAGAAAGAAACCACATTTCTGCTGCCCTTGCTCTCTTTGGACATTCAGCCCAGAGGAGATAAGTGGCAACGAATCCCTAGAGTCTGCTGCAACCTCATAAGAGGCATTAATATGCAACGTTGTGAAGTGTAAAACACATCAGATCATGTATGAGCTCGCCAATTTCAATTCCATAGCTGTCATAGAAAGGTATCAGTTAACTGTTGGGGAAAAATAAGGCTTCATATGTTTTGCAAAGATCTCAGGCAGGCTACAAGCTCAGCTTATAGCAGCAGAGACCACTCGTAGGATCTCAGAACAGCAGCATGCGGGGGAATTACTGTCTAGAGGTGACCCAGAAATCCAGGGGCAACTTTGTTTTAACAAGCCAGAGAACGTTCCACCACTTTAGCAACTATGCGTCAACCACAAAAAAGGGGGCCGTGTGCCACAGAAGAGCTAGCGAATAGGAAATTAAATATTACACTGGGAGGGAATGGTTCAGCTCTAGTGAAGGGGTGGGGCTGGGAGGTGGGCCGGAGCTGCTGAGGCATCTGGGGTGTAAGATGGTAGTAGAAGTGAGAGGTCAGCTATTTTAGAGTTAATGATTACAGACAAAGAGGTATGATGATTCTTTAGGTAATTTGATCAAAATGCTTTTTCTTTTTTTGCACACTAAATTTAAATTTGTATCATCTGAAGATACAAATGGAAAAAGTAAAAACAATGTCTAATCACTGGTCTTGTGTTTATATGTTTATCTGTCTGCAGCTTGTTGTAAAAGAGCAGAATGAAGGCTCCTTGTACATTTTGTTGAATACTAGTGGTCTGCTCAATAACTGAGGGTTTATTGTAATTTGATGATGCTCTGCAGGGGAGTAACTGCTGTCTATGTGTGTGTAATGATACATCCCACACACAGCCCCACTGCAGGGGCCCATTACCTAACCTAAAGCTTGGATCCCTCAACCTGGCGCAAACATGGGCATCTAGCAAATCAAAGGTTAAGAGAGAAAAAAGGATTGATAAACCTAACATCTGCACACAGAAAAAGGAAAAACAACAACTCTAAAGACAAAAAAATAGTAAATTCCCAACCCCCAACCCTTTTAACCTAACTGGCCCTTCCTCCTGCCTTTGCATGTTCGCCTGTCCACTGTACTGTAGTCATTAACATATTTTGAGTGCAGCAAGCAGAAAGCTTAATTGTCCCTAATTGCTCGGCTAAATATGTTCTCTAATGATTTGCTTCAGATCTGTGACTGCCTTTTGCGCAATTTCCCGGCCGCTGGCTTCATTATCCCTGCCTTCTTGGAACAAAGCATCTTCACAGGCTGGCCTTTTCCCCCCCTGCATAACATAGACAGCGAGTATGTGTGCGAGGGAAGTAATGGTTCCCTCTTGGAGGGACACACAATAGAGCCCCTTTGTCAGGGCAAAGGAGTTAAAGCGATTGGAAAACCAAATCTCTGCAAAGAAAGAGTGTTAATTGACCCCAGCTCAGTCTTCCTAATCAGTCCATAATAAATGAGCAGGCACTTTGTTTCAGCCATGCTACTGTTGTTGTAGCTGTGTTCCTGTTGTTGTTGCAGCTGCTGCTGCTGTTGTTCGGCTCCTCCTTCTCTGGCCTTAATGCTCCCATTAACAGGGTTTTTGCTGCTGAATTCTAAAATGTTATCAATATCCAAAATATCAGTTATCAGTTATTGGAACGAGATTGAGGGACATAACTCCCAGGAATATTGTCTCTGACAGTGTGAAAAAGTCATACTTAGTGGTGCAATATGCTATTCTTATTTTCTAACAATAGTAATGTATATATACATATATGGGGAGGTAAATGTAAAATAAAGAGAGTAACAAATTGTCAACTCACATTTTGATAACTCAGACATATAAAGTGTCTCAGCGGAGCGATGGATGAGTGTTTATGTGTACAAGAGACAGAGCAGCAAAGGCAGGGAGATCAAGAGAGTAAAACAAAGGCAGACACATGAAGAGATCCGAACAAAAAAAGGCCCACAGGGGCAGTTTCTGACCTGTATCTGAAGAAGAGCATTTGCGAATGGTGAAGATGGAGTTGAGGTCCTCGTCCTCCTCCGGCAGGCCCTTCTGCAAGCGCTGAAGCTTCCTGAGGCTCTCGCTGCGCTGGTGCTTCATGGAGCGCACATGCTGGATCAGGTTGAGCTTGGCCTTGGTCGAGTAGTTACACAGCACACAATGGTAGTAGCAGGCATCACCCTCCACCGCATTTTCGTGCTGTTGCAGGTGCTGTGGGAGGGAATGAAGGGAGGGAGAGAGAGAGTGAGAAGGAGACAGTGAGAGAGAGAGAGAGAGAGAGAGGGAGAGAAATGAACATGGAGAAAGAGAGAGCGGGAAAGAGAGAGAAAGAGGTTATTGTAGATGGCAGATAGCTGGCTGGGCACCACCGACTCACTTTCACTCAAACAGTTGGCAAATGAACAAATCAATTCCCAATCACAGCCCTGTTGTTTAACATCCAGACCTCTTCCACTTCAGGACAACTGTTTGGACTGCGCACTTTGTCTGCGTGAGTGTCTGTATCAGTGGGCTAACAGGACAGGAGAGGCCTAGGACGCGCGCAGATCTCAGGGGCACGAGCACAGGCAGGAATCGCATCAGCCACCCTTCAGAAGCCGTGGGTCCACAGCCTCGCAGACGGAAGGGAGCATTGATCCCCTTCACTCAACAGAAGCCTCCCGTCTCTGAAAAGGAAACTCCAAACATCTGCTTGTTTCACGCATGGAATACTAAATATTGATCACGGCGAGTTAAATCCTCGCTCTCTTACAGAGAAACGGAGGCAAAGTGAGCCGGTGGTGAGGCAGGAGAGGGATTTAGTACACTCTGAGAGAAACTGGAACATTCCACAACAGGAGGACAACCTTCAGAGGACGGGAAATCAGCAGTAGTATTGACCTGTCAACCCCAGCACTTCCTCCAAGACTCAACAGCAGGCCTAGTCCAGCCTTCAGCCCATCCTCCGCTGTGTCACAACATGCCTAACGCCCCGTAGTGACACCGAACCACCACAACCTCTTGTCACACCACAGCGCTCCAGTCTAATTACCTCCTGCATGGCTCAATCAATGATGCAAGCCCAACACAATATGGCTGGGCCTGGTGTGAGCATCAGAGTTATTGACCACTATCCTAAAGCATCACACTGATTGTTTCTGCATGTTTACAATGAAAGCCCCAGACTCGGTATGGCCACTTGTATCATGCCTGTCATGCGCTGCTTATCTCAAACTCTCGCTGTGGATTTCTGCTGCTGCGATCAATGCCAATCACCAAAAGTTTTCCTTGTTTTCCTCATATCTCCTTGCCGCCCATGTCTCCTGTGAAGCAATGCTCAGAGAACAAAATAATCTAGTGTATGTTTAAATATGTTGCGTATGTCCGACAAAATATTTTGGATTTAATAAACACATGTAAATGAAACACTATCAGGAGGACTATTAACCTGTCGTAAGAAGAAGAGAATTACTGAAATCATTAATGGAGCTGAATAATTGGGATTAAAGTTGAGTCAATCAGGTTGTATTACCAATTCTGCATTTAAAGAGAATAAACCTCCCTGCGTTCATTACACATCAGGCTTACTCTTCGATAAAGGTTCAGAAAACTGAACCTTTCATCAAGAAGAAACTGAACTATGCTCTCCTGTTTGGCAGGCTGGGAAATGTAAAAGCATTGGGAACATTAGACATTTAACCGCATTACATCTAAATCAGGTGTTGACAGGCTAGTGGGAAAAAAAAGTCATAACAGTATTATGCTTCCCTAAAATGCTCTTGTCCTTTTCTCCTAATGTTTAATTTTCTGGCAATATTGGAATAGTGCTATGGGGTTTTCTGAGCTATTGTGTTTCATTCTCTTTGGTTTCATATTTCTCACTTCTACACCTAAAATGTGCATTAAGACACCGCTTCCAGGAAAAGGAATACAGTTTTTTTTCTCTCTGCTTTTTGTGAGCCCCACAGCTCGGTGTAATAGAGTTATTAGGTGATTGTAAGAGGCTCTGTGTCTCTGTGTGCTCTCCTTTCTCGCCTCGTTTTAAGCCATCCATGATGTCATGAATAGGTGTTGCAGGATATTGTGGGAGCCCTCCTCCTTCTCCTCCTTTTCCTCTGTGCACAAATATTGCATCAGAACAAAGGTAGAGAGAAACCTGAGAGACAGATTCAGTTATAGATAACACCAAATCTATCATGCAAACTGCTTTTACTCAGAGCAGATGTCTTGAATTAAAAAAAAAAAAAACAGAGTTCTCAAGGCTCCAAAAAAAGAAGGCAAGTTTTAAAAAATGACAGCACCTGACCAAAACTTCAAAGATAGTCCCATGAGGTAGAAAAAGAATCCTGGGAGTTTTATAGTTTCCCATAAAAAGCACAGGGTTTATATAGGAGTGAACCTGAGACCGCCTGCCCCTGAATCGACCATAACTCACTATAAACCTGACTGGCCAGGAAGATGGCCTCAAAGAGCTCAAATGTGCCTGCCCAGTGCTTGTAGCTCTGTCTTCAGTGTCAAATGGCTACACCTGTAAACCACCACTTTCACCATCTCTGCACTAGCTATGACCCAACAAAGTCATGGACATTTTAGACTCAGTGAACGAGGTAAGAGATCAAACCAATGAGTGATCAGTGAGGTGGCCCCTGCTCATTCAGTATTCCAGAGAAGACTGGGGCAAAAATATACCACAGGGCCTGGGAGAACAGCATAGCTTAGCCCATGAGTGCAAAACCCCTCTGATCATCACACGCACTAACTATATCTAACATAGATTGTCACTGGATTCCATAGGAATTATCCGTAGGATTATAGCTAAGAGCCCAAACACAGTATGGACACAGTACACTCGTGGTCTATTGCCCTCATACACCCACACACGCACTTTGAATGTGAAACATAATAATGCATGAGACAGGGCCTATGTCTGTTTCCTATGAACCTGCAACGAAGCCCCTAGTTGATAAATCACCTCCAACTGGAGTGCAGGAATTTGGCGGCTTAATGAAAAAGTCATGTTGAGCTGGGAGGAGTGGGTCGGCCCGGCTCTGGGGTTTCTAAGCGCCCTATCGAGGCCCCAACAGGAGGGGAGCTGTGGAGCATAATGGGGGAAGCTGGCGGGGGTCAGTGGCATGGATTCAATACCACTGCACTGTCTGGGAATTTACAGCAGTCATATAGGAGATTCAGCTGAGCAAGTACAAATGTGTGACTGCCTAGAATACAGTGATGTACTCAAAAGCAATTGAACATGGGAGATATGCCGTGTGCATTTGAATGCACAGCGTGTGTGGTCTGATTGACCAGATTAGACCACACGAAGACACATTGATTGGAGGTACAAATACATATTTTAGATATACTGCAGTGTTTTAAAGGTAAGACGCAGTCCGCTACAGTAAAAACTGTGGCTAGTTGAATAACCCTAAATTATACTGAACTACATATGTTAGTTAGAGATTTTAAAAGCTGTTCTTAATTACATTTAACATGAGAGATCACCTTTAATCAGTGTTTTTCTGCTGAAAGGCCCTGTTATAAGCTGCGTTTTACACTGTGGTGATTTTCATAGTTTATAAATGCAATCATAGTTTTTAAAGCTTCTCTCTTCCATGGATCACCTTATCTCTTACTGTGGAGGCTGAAGCAGTGCTTTTTCAGGTAGAGAGGGACAGGGGCGGTGTGGGCACCACCCCATCCTCTCTCACACAACTCTACAGTGCACCTTGCCCTCTGAGTGGGCAATACACGCCTGTATCAGTTTCACCACCCACCCAGAGCACTGCGTACATCTGCATTTCCAACCACTTAAATGCAAAGTAAAAGTGCACCTTTAACACAAAACAGTGTGGTTGCTGAGAGAGTCCAACTAACACAAGATAGAGGTGGGTATTACTGGAAGGTTGGAAGGGAGACAGAGAGCCAGTAATTCCAAAGAATGGGTCCCAATGGAGCAGTATAATACAGCATGTACACGCAGCAGACACGTACAACAATATAGACAAAGAGGACATCAACAATGTACACACACACAAACATGCACATAGAGTCTCTCACACACAAAGCCACATACCATTACGATCCTTCCCTAATTTCCATCATTAAATTTGGCAGTGCTGTTAATACAAAATGAATGCATTAAAACAGATGACTATCCGTGAGCTAAATAGCTATCAATTCTAAGAGAGCTGCCAAATTCCCTCTGTGAGAGCCTGTGAGTATCTGCCTGGATATTGCTTTGTAACTGTCCCTCCGTCCCTATTCTCTGCACAAGAAGCTGGTGTCTGAGCGTGTGTGTCTATGTGTGTGTGCCATCGGAAGCTTACATGGTTTAGAAAATTGCAATTCACACCTGACGCCATGCAATTCATTGGATTAATGCAGACCCGTCTCCTTATTTGATTGATACGATTGTATCCTCTAAAATCACAGAGGTAGGAGTTTTCCCCCGGGAAGAGAATGTACAAACAAGTCCTTGGCTTGAAATGTGTTAGAATAAGTCAAGCAGCACCTTTGTTATTCAAACATAATGATGTCATGGCAGCAATCATAACCAGTGAGGTAACCCTATTTCACTCTGGAAACAATGTAACGTGCCTCTTAGGTTGAAAAACACACGGTGACCAAAGGGAGAGGAAACCCTTTTACGTCTTATTCACTGTCTGACAACTGTGGCCATATGCATGTACCTAGAGTGCATGTATATATTTCTTACTATCCTGTTGTATCCAAAAGAGAACCTATGAAAAGTAACTGTCCAAGCGCTGTCTAATTAAGTAGGTTATAAATCAGTATTATGTTTGAATGATGAGGATTGAGTTTGGGGTTGGAGTCTAGACAATGAAAATATTTGAATTTGATAACCTCTGTCTTCCCAGCAGCAGTGCATTTGTACATGTGCAGAGGTTTGTTTCTCATACATTTGAACTCTGGGATTCCCCTGGAAAGTCAACAGGTTATTTAGGAAAGCAAAGCCGAGTGACTGGAGTCAGTGAGTGCTCACAGCTTGGCCTGTGTTTCACTGTCTGCCGGCAGCTCGGAGAACAGCTCCAACCACAGGCCCCACTGGGTGCCAAGTGCCGTGGCTGCATTGAATTAGCCGCTGCAAGCTTCAACATGCCTAACATTTAGGTTGTGGATTAAGGGTGGCCGTGTATTCCGGGCTCAAACTGCCTACCTACTGCTTCCTGAACCTCATCCCCACCCTGGTCCTTTCTTCTCCTTTACTCTTCCTAATCCCCTCCCCTGCATCCTGTTTCTCTGTCTCATACCCCATAATGTGCTACGTTGCTTTCTCTACTGCCTTGCTGTAGAAATGATCCATCACTACCGGTGAATAAAAACAAAACGGACCTCTGTGTCGGAAGGGAGGGCAGCGCGGTAAAGACGGATTGCTGTAGGTGTCCTTGGAGAGGATGACTTAACATAGGCCTATGAAACAAAGTAGCCGGGGAGGGGTCATGGAGACACTTAAAGACAATGTAGCTACTGGTGCTCCACACCCACCACTCTTACTTACTTTAACATTAAATAAAGCAATAATTATTGAATTCCGTTTGAATGAGTAAGATGCTAGAAAGTAAACAATGGGAACATAATTGCGGAGGGAAGGCAATCAATGCAGGCAGTCATTTGGGCCATGTTGATTGTGTAGGCTGCTGTATGTGTTCAGTGCGTGTGTAAGTGTGCGCACATTCGTGGAGCCCTTGCAAACTACGGTGAGCTAAGGGGAGTATGTGCAGTGACAAGGAGCTGAGTAATACACTCTCCCATGCACACGCACAAAACAAGAGTTGGGTAATCCCTCCTTCAATAATGACCCAGGGCTCTAAACAATAGTTCTCAATCAGCTGATCGATGTGTCCACATAATTCATGTGCGAGTCACTGTCTTTGAAAGGGGAAGGGGAGGAGGATAAGCAAGCGGGCGGTAGAGAGATCAATGCCCTGTGTGGTGATAACGAGCCTGGGCCTATGCCCACAGGAGCCCAACACTGGCGTCCAGGGTCTCTCTCATTAAGAACATTTGGATAAGCATGGCTATACATACATAATGTGCACTTCTCATCGTAGCCAGATAAACACATTTCCGCCCTTCTTAATGAGCTCGGTCCTGCTTTTGTGACACACAGTGATGATAGGCAGGAAATTATGTCAATATCCAAATAAGAAAAAAAGAGTAAAGCAAATTAACAGCAAGCTGTTGGCCTCCTCTTTCAGTAGCTAATTAACAGCTTAACCTCCTGGTGCTTTTATGAAAGCCATGCTGGGAGGAGCTTGCCAGAATTGCAGTACAATGAGTCTGCCTGCAGGAGGCGAAAACAGGGTGGAGCCATGGGGGTACCCAAACAACTGTTACAGACACTTGCTGACAAGGTACCATCTGGAAACAGATTGGGGCAAATCAGAACCTGCCCTGGCCCTTCTCTCCATTACCCAGAGCGCTGAGTCAACATCACAAACCCTCCATTTTGGACAGCGGTGACAATAATTACTTATACAGGGCTGGGGAAGATTTTTCTTTTAGCAAAACAGGAGGCACACAGCAGGCTGAACGTTTCAGGTTTTGAGTTTGAATAACAGCTCATTGCATCAGTTGCAACTAACACTCTTATCACAATAATAACTCATGACATTAGGGAGGAAAAGAACGTCTTAATTGTGATCGTGCTGTCAAAAAATAAATACAAAATAGCAATATCTCTAAAACTCTCAAGGCTACAATGACTCAGAAAACAAGCAGGACTGGTCTGGGTATCTGCATCCAGCACCAACCTAACTTCTCCATCCTCTGGTATCTGAGTATTCCTAAGCAGACAAGGTGACTGCATCCAACGGCCACTAACATTACTCTAAAAAAAACAATCCCTGTCTTCTGGCTAAGAAATTGGGCCGCCATGCAAGATTTAAACTGAGTCACAGCCAAAGTGATAGTCACATTTTAAGTATGCAGCTTTTTCAGATGCTTCCTGTGAGGGGTTGTTGTTTGCAATGCAAATCACAGGAATATCTGACAAGTTATCAATCAAACAGAATCAGTTTGTACATCTTTGACTTCCATGCGATTTAGAGGAAAGTCTGAGAAAAGGTACCACACAGGTGGTGTGAACAGAGCTATCGGGCTGCTAATGGAAGGGCGTGTACATAAGAACAAGAGACAGACTACCAAGATCTGGACGCGGCTGTACTGCAGGTCACCGATGCGTTAGTAGGCTAAAGGCAGAGGCAGCCCTGCACTCGCACAGCCGACAAGAGTCTCCAACACCTCACTGACTGTCCTTTGTCACTTGCAGGGCTGACAATGACAGAACGGCAATGTGGAGCCGCCACAAATGTGGGCAGCAAAAACCTTGATGGATGGTGGCAAAGGATGGAAAAGTGTTTGGAGGTGAAAGATCCCTATACGAGTAAAGGAGACTATCGGGGATAGGAGGGTGTTGGATTAAGATACAAGCAAACACCACTTGTAATGATTAATGCAGTCAGTGAGAATTACATTCAGAGCAGGAACATTACCCAAACACAATTAGTCCTCAAGAACAAACATCACACTCTGTCGTGAATGCAGATTCATTGCCATATTATTGTGAGGAAGTAGCCATCAGAAGTCAAAAGGACTTGTCTGACGAGGCCTTCTAGAGATGTCCAGATTATGTGTCCCCATCTCACCTTGTGGGGTACTGTGATCCAAAAAAAGCCCTTAAATGTGCCCACTGTGGTGGGGGTGACCAAAAGCTTTACTTACTGAACTGCAGGTCTGCCCACGCTCTAGCTTTTAAGTCTATTGTCATTAGCTGATCTCCTGTTCCAAGTTTTCGCTGACGTAACGGCAGAGAGGAGACACAGAATACAGTCTCCTCAGGCTTGTATTATCTAGCTTTCACCCCTGGCGTACTCAGTTTGGTAGTGTAAATATTTCATTACCACATAATTGGTTGCTGCTTCAGGCTACTGTAACACTGTATGTTTTCTGACGATCCTGTATCCTTTTTATGTAAAATTCATAGAAATGTGTTTTGGTGAGAGGCTGTTTGAGATCTCATAAGCGGAAATGTTAGTTGTTCATGCACTGCCCCTGCACAAGCTTTCTAGAGACACAAGCTAATTAAGAACAGAGATGATGTGCTCAGCCTGTGTCAATATTTAACCCAGTCTTACACTGCAATCTCTATTAGAAGCACAGCGCCGACAAAAGGAGCAACATGGCTTTTGAGAGGTCCTCTTCTTAAAATGAAAATTAATGAGTGGGGTTGAGTGGAGGTGAACATACAGAGTGGCTCTATATGTGGGCTTATTTGCATGGAACATGAAGTACCTTGTTGGAGGGAAACTGCTGTTGAGGGTTCTTCAAGCAATTCATGCACCAAACACCCACCCGATTCACCTGTCAACTCTTGCAACTAAAAGCTGTAACTTTAATGAGTGAAACTGACATTACACTTTGGGTGTTATAAACTATATAAAAGAGATAAAAAGCTAGTGAAAAATACTATTGCTTCCATAATTTGGATCAAAATCACATATCCCTTATAGTCTTTAAGCTATTACCATAATGAATTAGAACCCTATCATTAAAATGCAGAAAGACACAGCTGTTGCTCCACCAATCCCCCTCAGAGGGACCTCTTTTTTCATAAAACCCATCGTAGCCTATGACCTATGTCCACAAGGAGGTAGTTCACTTCTGATGAATGTTGCTCTGTGCAGTACCCCTCCTCCTCTCCATGAGCACAGCCAACTCTATCACGAATACACATGTGACTCGCTAACACAGATATTTTTACAGGGTCATTCTGTTGGGCCTGCTCATTAGCCAAAGAAAAAGACATAACTCCACTTTCCATAAAAAAGGAAACAAAAGTGCTCATTGATCAGGGTGATCAATTGAGGATCAATAACCTAAACCCTCATCATTCCGTGCAGCATAATTGCAGCTGAGATATGGTTGTCATCACTAAAAATCAAACACAGACCAGACTAATTGGAAGAAGCCTACTGCTTTGCTCATGCTGGCATAAAGCTATACAAAGCCCCAGAAAGACTTGTGATGGTCGGCCATTGGAGCTTCCTAAAATAACTGCTCATGCCAGTAGCAAGTGTCACCGTGGAGGTCATTGTGCTGGCTGCCCATTTGGGGACATTTAATACAGGGCATAACAAGCTACCACCCAACAGTGCTTTATACCCCTTCGCATATAACTTGTGCACACAAGTTGTAAGATCACACTCAGTCCCACTTTTATTGCACAATTTGTGATTTTAATCTAACATTTTGGGGGGATGGCCTTATTAGATAATGTGTTTCTGACCTCTGTGTTAAGCAGTGGTCAGAAAAAAAGATGTCATTTTCCACTCCAGCAGTTTAGCACAGTAAAGAGTCTTAGAGAGCTGGTAAAGCAAAGAGGCGTGCCTGATATAATAGATATTTTACAGACTGGCATCGCAGCCACGCTGCCCTTCCTGGCTGCACCATATACACGGCTCAATCGTGCAAAAAATCTCAAACTATACTTCAAAGCCTACCACTTTTCCCCTTCCTGTTTATTGATTAGATAGAGCTCTTGTTCAGTAATTGTGCAGTAAATCAAGCATGGTGAGCACTAATCTCAAACCCGGGAGGAAAGTGTTAAAGGCAAAACCTGCTGAAAAGTG
This sequence comes from Cottus gobio, assembly GCA_023566465.1. Classification (NCBI taxonomy): domain Eukaryota; kingdom Metazoa; phylum Chordata; class Actinopteri; order Perciformes; family Cottidae; genus Cottus; species Cottus gobio. The sequence goes on along the minus strand of CM042224.1, from coordinate 16,896,515 downwards.
CATAATTACGGTGCTGTGTTCCGCCAGGAGAGAGGATATACTCCTCCCTCTCACATTTCTCACTCACTGCCTGCCTTCGCAACCAGAGGCAGCGGGGAGAAGGGTTGGCAGAGGAGCAACGGGAAGTGTATACAGTTTCTAACCACCTCTCACTCCCTCCCTTACTCTTTCAATCCTTCTTCCTCTCAATGCATTCCCAACCAAAGCGCCGGGGGCGCCATGCTTGTAAAGAAACCACAGCCTTTTGAGTGCCTCTTGTATTTACAAACGGAGGCATGTTGGAATCAAAGGCATTACCACATGACATAACACATTAAACAGCTGGCAGATTGAGAATTTATAGACTGAATAGATAGTGAGTGGGGTAAACAGGAATTGTGACATTGTTGGATCAGTTATCTAGCTGTACTTGGTATGAGAGCTAAACTTACCAAAACCAGGGCACAGAATAGGAATCAAATGCAGCAGCTCACTCCTCTCCCTTTGCCTTCCCTCCTAGCACACAGCTCAGGCTATACTCCAGGTGGAGACAGCTATCACTTTCCCATCAACTTCCTGTTCCTCATGTCTCTCCTCCCCCCTTTTCTCTCTGCTCTCTCGCTCCCAGCTGCACAACTTGGTTTCTGTGCCATGTTTGAAGAAATACAAAGCTGTATCTTTCCCCCCTATCTTCTGAAGTAGTAAAATCTGCAGTTAGGAGATTTTTTTCTCTCCTCATCCCTTCTTCCTTTATCCTCCTCCCCCAACGCTTTCCCCATGTTGCTGTTCTGCATAATCTCACCTCAGTTTTTATTTCACCCTCATCAGCAGGGACCTAAAAATAAATGATAAATGGAATATGATATTTTAAAGTCTTATCCCTTATCTGTTCTTACAGGGGAATAATAGGGTAGTTAATCCTGTAGATCCTACTCAAATTGATTAATCAGCACATGCGGACAATCAAATAAATGATTAATATTCCCCAGTCCTGTGGTCGGACAGTTACCCCTGAAACCATCAGTAATAATTCAGTAACCCTTCCCAGACCACAGGCTGCAGCTAGTCATCTTCACTCAGCATCAGCCCTCTGATGTTCAGCAGGACTTTGAACTCCCCGCACAGAACCTCAGACTCACCAGGAGTAAAACAATCTGCAGTCTACTGTCTCTCTCAAACCCTTCTACAGTGTCTGCCTACCCGATGCCATACACAATAACATATAGAATAGAATGTAGGGTGGAAAGCAAAATATAAGACATGGGGTGGTTCTTCGAATTGCCATTCAAGATAGCAGCACGCCCTCCTGCTACTGCGGGAGGTTATAGAAACAAATCTGGAATCTCTTTGACTATACCAATATGCTATAAATAAAATAGTCTCCAATCCTTTCTGTGTAATACAGAGGCCAATTATAACAATTCAGCATGCCCTTGAGCAAAAACCGAACCCATGTGTTATGCAAGCACTAGGTGACGTGCCTGAAAGAAATAATGCCACCGTGTTCCCACAGCTAGAGAACCAGATGTCTCCAGGCACTCACACACAGACTGAGAGACAGGCTGTTTAGCAGCAACTCTCCCAGGCCTCACCACACTGAGCACACCCTGTCCTGATGGTGGACAAAGGGGGGAATCTCCATTGAAATGGGCCTTCTTTTCTCTACCGTTACCCATGCTATTCTCCCTCCCACAGAGGTCAGCGAACAGCCATCTTCATGGCCCTCTTCTGCATCTGGCGGCTATAACTGTTCTTAGTCAGAGAAGCTGAGGACAGCACATCTTACTCCCTCACATTTGCACCCAGTCCGGGAAATGAATGGTCGGGCTGGGGGCCGGATCAGGATGGGAGATAGATGTGTGTCATTTAGCGGGGCAGGAGGTAAACACTGCTCGTAGGTGTGGAATGTCTGCTCTGCTTCTAACAGGCCTAGAGTGCTGTGGTCATTGATATCTGTGTCTGCCAGTGCTTGGACACATGAGGCCAGTACTGTACTCCAACACACACACACACGTAAGTGTGTACACAGACTGTTTCACCCTAATCCCTCCTCTCTGCCGTACAGGAGGCTTGGCCTTTGTGTTGCCTGAATCAGCATGTGCAGCTGTCTAGTGTGACGAACACTACTCTACCACTACCAGGACACTGTGACTCTTCACTGCATAGCTATGTTTTAATATGGCTGCCTCGCATTATTACAGCCATTTAAAATCCACCTAAGTAGCCACTGACCTCGGGGGAGTTTACACAGGCTAAGAGAAGGTTGAGTTTTAGCTATATCACACATTGATGGCCTTTAACTAGTGTTTGAGAGACTTGAAATGATTGGCTATACGGACTAGAGTCACAACTGGGGGAAGACCGAGCTCTAAAGTGAGTGGCCATTCAGTGCTCTTGCCAATATGCTTCATGATATATAGCTTTGTCTTTAATAGGCACGGGCATGGTGTGTAGGGCAGTGTCGTGAAAAAGCCCCAGTTTTATATAAGCGTTACAGTTCACTTTGATCTGTTCTCTTGCTCTACTGTTTATAAATCAGCCACACAAATATTTATGAGCGGAACGAGGAAAATGGCTGGTCTGGTTTGTATCTCTGCCCTCCATCCCTCCCTCTCTACCGTGTTCCCTCCCTCTCCCTGTGGCTGATGTGTGGATGAGGCCACCGCGGATGCAGAGCGAGCGCATAGGCCCCAGGCCACATCCATCATATCTGTTCGGTCTCTGGCTATTGTGTGGCCTAAGAGAACGCCGATCCAATCAAAGCGAGTAACAGCATAGTCAAGCATATGCTTGTGTGTGGAGTGCATAAACACACATATGCATTAGTGTCCCTTACTAACGCATCACTAGTTTATAAGCTGCAAAGCTGTATTAACTATTAGAGCCATGTTCAAAAAGATGGGCCCTGACTCCCTTCTAGTTCATCCGTTTCTGCCTACAACACGCACACAATGTGACAGGCCCAGAGCTTCTAGATCCATAAGCTTTAATTGCTCCCTCTGCCCTGACCTCTGATCCAGATCACTCTGATATACAGCATCTCTATTAGATTGGGAAGTAGGTAAATATTCTTCTAATGACCCTCAGTTCTAGCCACACCATTGAAAATGTAGAAGCAAAAAAATCAATCTTGTTTTTTTCCTTTTTGTCCTTCACTGACTCTATTAGTTCCCTTTTTATCTGAGGGTTGACTCCAAAAATGTGGAGGGAGACTGAGCAGAATGGAGTGTCTACTCTCATTTTGACAGGGCAATGGACTTTACTGAGATGCATTTCGGTAATGAGGAGATTACAAACCTATGCTCAGAAGGAAATATCTTTTTAACGGCATCTTGACTGTCCTTCAAGTAACACATTGGGTTTACTGAGCCAATAAAGAAAAGTCAGACAACCTTTATCTAAACCGAACAGAATGTTGATCCTGCAATCTAGACTCAAGATAATTTAAAAGATAACACGGTTCAAGCGGGAAAGAGACAAACTCGACCAAATGTTAGACATCACGTTGTGCGGGTGCACAAAGAGATAGTGGTAAAGGCAAGGCTATGTGCACGTGTATGCGTTTGTGTGCACTGTACAGTAAAGGCCGATGTGTGTGTGTGTGTGTGTCTGTGGGCAGGGGTGGGTGGGTGGGGGTGGTAGTGGTGGACTGGCTTGTCGATCGATGCAGTGATTGGCAGTTAATGGCTTTTCCTGTTCTGCCTTGGTAACCCTGGCCTGATGGCTGTTGCTTCTGATCAAAGATGGCAGATGGTGTTTGATTTTCATATATAAACCCCTGACTTTGTGGAGATTGCTTCATCATTTTTAATGATTTAAAAGTTAAGTTGAATACTGGAAATACTCCAATGCTGGATATCTCATCTAAAAACCCTAACCTCCCTTCCAGATGTAAGGACTGATCTCTCTTAACTACATGCGCCACTCATGGTTAGTATTTTGCTATGAGACACCCAATCCTTCAATGATAAGTTATTAGAATGACATTCAAAACACATATGTTTTTCTCTATTTTATGTTGGCCTTGTTTTACAGGCTGCTGGGTCACAAACGTGCTCCTTATCTATTACGACCCCTCAAAGAACAAAAAGCCCAGAAGATCACAGATAAGAAACATCCAAAGAACTATCAAGAAATTATAAAAACCATCCCTTTCCCCGACCACTCAGAAATAAAAATGCACACTAGAAACTAAGCTTAAGAAATAGTAAAAAAAGTTGTACATTGAGGAAAATGTAATGATACGCTCCATTTGATGTGAGAGACCAGATGGTAGAATATCTGAGTACAAACAGAAGGTCCTGAAATCTCTCTTTCTCTTTTTTCAGAATAGTTCCATGTTCAGAGGGGTTTATCTATTTGACGTCTCACTCCCAGTTTCAACTGCTTAAAGCTTGAGTCTGAGGTTTAAGTCTTTTCAAAGTCCCACAACCAAAGGCTCTCGGACATTCATCTCTCCAAAAATTAAAAATGAGCTGATTGCAAATAAAAGATCTGTATTAGGAGGCCATAGTGTATTAGCTGGCCGTACTGCCTATGGAGCTCCAAAACTGCTGTTGTACTCTTCACATCATCTGTAAAATGATACTTCCTGAGAAACAGGAAGATGTGTCTGAACGTTGGTGAGCACAAAAGCATGTTTTGTGTGTGAAAGAGAGAGAAAGATTAAAGTCACACTGGGACTCATAACTGCAAAATTGATACAACCTCACTCCTGAAACAAATAATAAAATACTTTCCTTTACAGAACTTATTAGGAAGCTCTCTCACTCCCTCACGCCTCTCAGCATGCAAATTAATACATTGATCATTTGAATAATAATTTGCATTCCAGATCTCACAATTTCATGTTCAAACTTTAACAGCTCCCAGAGTTCTCATTGTAACAGTAGCTGCACAGACAGCCCTTATGGTTCAAATTATTTCAACATGACAATTCCAACCTAACAAGCATAAATTAAGGACATTCCTGACTGGTGACAGAGATAGACTATCTGAAGGAAGGATCCAAGTTTGAATTATTCAGCAGTCCTTCATTTTAGGGCTAGTGTTGATTGAATGTGGTGACATTATAAAAAAGAGTTTGTGGGGCGGGCAAGGAAGGCAGTGAGAGAAGAAAGCATATGATCTGGGACTGAGCCTTGGAGTTCAGTGGCTATGGTGACTTCCTCAGCTGTCTGCTCTTCTGAAGAGAGCTCAGAGGAAAGAGGCCTCTGTAAATCAACATGAGATTGAAAAGGACTTTATAAAACCAAAATGTGTGGAGCTGCTTACGCTGAACAAAAGCCTGCACTTCAGTCCTTCACTTTCACCAGCTTTGGCTAGTAAAAGAAAAGCGTCAGACAGCGTGACCCAGAGGTTTGCCACATAAACGAAGCAGGGTGAGGTGAAGGTGAGCAAGCAACAGAGATGATATGTTGGGGTGGGGCTTAAAGGCTTGGTAGTTAAACTCTTTTTTTTTCTCCAACGCCACTCTGTCTATTCTGGGCATCAGTTTGTCATGCAGGAATGTGGAGGCCATAAAGTATCTGTGCCCTTGAGAAACTGAAGAGCATTCTCGTCCCCAACTCTTAAAGCTGTCTCTCTCTCCTTTAGTCACTATCACTTTCCACAACTCACTCCCCCTCTCTCTTAGTTTAAAGTAGAACACAGGTGTAGAAGATGGCACCCGTGGGAAAGATAACATTGGGGAACATTCCTGGGGTTAAAAAAGAATTTTCCCCCTGATATTCTTCATCGGGGAAACGATGTAATTGCCTTGGCTCCATGACTATGCCTTTGTCCCCTTTGTGCCTCCACCCCACGCTCCTCATCGCTACCTCTTACATCACTACGTAGTCATTTCCAAACGCAGTTTAAACAAGAGAATCTATTCTCTGCTACTTTTTCCATTTTGCGTCTTTCCATTTTATCCATCTTTTGTATTGAAGAGTAAAAGGCATGATGAGAAAACAAGGTGCAAAATGATCTTTTCCAGATCCCCCAATAAAAAACGCATGACACCCTGGGCTGCACCGCTTAATTACAAAAGGATGAATTCTTTTCTTCTACATCTGGAGAAAACATTGTCTGCATAACACTGATAGATTTACAGCTCCCAGTTCTAACCCTGGACTCTGAGCAGAGCAATTACGCAAAACATGGACAGACAACCAGTGCCATGGAGTTCAGGAAGAGATGGCTATTCTCTAATGGCACTAAAGAAAGGGCCTCGGAGGCCCCACAATTTCAAATAAAAATTATACCCAGAAAATAAACCTTAGGAAACTGGTGGATGGTTAATCTTTACTCAAGCCTTTATAGTGGTTGCAGAAGGGTGATGTGATCACGTTTTGCTTTATACAACCCATCCAAAATAGACTTATTTGAGGTTAGCATGCATGCAGGCATCAGCACCTCGCTAACGCATCACTAACAACAATGAAATCCTGTTGAGAAATTGCTGGAGTTCTGCAATCCAACAGTAAACCATGGAGCACAACATGGAAAGACCATAGTTGCAGATTTATTCAAACAGAGAACAAACAGTCGTGTAAATCAGTTTGAACCAAGCAGCCTTCCAACAAACAACTAGGCCAACCAGTTGTGCTTACAAACTAAATAACCTCACTGATAAATACATGTGGATACAACGACTTAGTACTGCTTATAATGTTGTGTTTAGCAACTCAAACATCATTTTGGACTTACAAGTGGGAATGAAACAACAGCCAGGGCACATATCTATCATTCTGTAAAATGTATCGGTCCCATGACTCTACTCTGTAGGCCAAACCAAAACAGAATAGAGGTCCCTGTGTGCTCATCCTGGTACCTAAGACCTCCTCCTCCCCAACCTTGCTTTCATGTACAGCTCCACTGAACACAGACCTCAGAGCTGAGTAGTTTTGTGGCCCTGACCACTCGGAGGCCATTAATCTGGTGGCTTAGCCACTGATGTATTGATGGCACAGAGCCGGTAAGCCTGGCTGCCTCACTCTCTCCATCCCTTCAGCTTAGGAGCTACATAGATTCACAGGAGGCTCCATCTGGCCTTATCAAAGCAGTGTTTACCTGCCAATTGCCACTGTTAGTCTTTTAGGGCCAGTGGCTATAGGTCACCAGATGTATTGATCAGTTGGGCAAAAACACTTGTGAGATGCTTCAGTCAAGCCATAATAGCCTAATAGCATACATGTGTGTTTGCATGAACTCAAAATACATCAGCAGCTAGATTTGATGTCTTTCAGTGTACACAAATAATTCCAGATATATACTTGAACGTCTAACGTCACATATAGTGCGGTTTGGTAACTGCAAAACAGGAAAAGGCCGTTATCAATCATTTCAGTCTTGATTTATTTGTGTGCATGTAAATGTAATGGCATTCAGCCTACATGGCATCTAATTTTACTGCAGTTCAACTTCCAGATACATATTAAATCCATCAAAAATGTTAGAGGTCCCAGATGACATGGAATCCTGTACTTGCTTAAGACAAGAACAATGGGATACTATGTATCTGGCATCTTTACAGTTGGGATGGTAAAAACACAGGAACATGCCTGTAATATCATCTTGACAAGATGAAGGAGGGCTGAGCAGAGGTTCAACACCGATTAGATACAGAGACCCTTCAGCTGGTGCAGGAAGAACTTCCCCAAGATGTAATTGTCCTCTCAATACTGCCCCAATCTCCTACAATCGCTTTAAAAGGAAATAACTTTATCTTACCATTTGTCATAATCACACAATTTCAAGCCTGTAAAGATTTATAGTAGCTAGATCTGTTGATCTAATGAGAGAATCAGTGTGTTGACAATAAAGTTAACATTACTTTGCTCTCAAGTGAGGAGCAAGGAACTTCTTAATAAGCTGAATGAGTGAGATGGGGCACGCAGGCAGAGGATGTAGCTGAGGAGAATGTTTAGTTTTCCAGGATGGTCGGATTAAAGACATTTAACCTTAAGCAGGCCCCCATTTTAGACCACCCACTGATTCACTGGCCATACTGGTTGGTTTTTTGGCTCCCTTCACACCTAGTTGTTAAGTCTATTAATAGTGTGAAGACAACACCAAAATGTAGGACAAGGGAGGAAGAAAAGCAATATTACGTAGACAGAGGCAGAGTGGTATAGTATAGGGTATAGAGTTAAGGACGTTTGACAGTTATCTTAAAGAAACTGTTTCTTCTCTGTCAAAAGGGGGGTCTGGTAGGAGGTACAAACTGTTTGTATACATTACATTACAGTTTACTGACGCTTTTTATCCAAAGCGACTTACACGCTATACAGTAGACCGTAGACACAGCAACGGTGAGCAATTAGGGTTAAATGTCTTGCTCAAGGACACATCGACATGGACTAGCGGAGCCGGGGATCGAACCACCAATCCTCTGATGGAAAGACGAACATGCTAACAACTGAGCCACAGTTGCCATATACACCATATATTGCTACCTACAGTTACAAAATCACCTATTGAACACACCTTGAACTGTTATAAACCCAAGTCACACAAACTGATAGAAAAACAATCTGCCTTTTCCACTGATCAGCTTAGAGATAACAGGATCAGCAGCTTCCTTGCGCATTAGCAGAAGCGTGCACTGCTACTCTGGTCCAAAAACAAAAATATCTAATCAAAACAAACAACCATTAACACAATGACCACGGTTCTCCAACTCCAAGCTGACGATGTAACACATCACCTCTACCATTTCTCTAATCCTCCTAGGGATATGTGTGATGGAACACATCGCCACCATAGACCTGGGACCAAGAGCCTGGTCTTGTAATGCACTGGGCCCTTTTAACTCTGGCAATTGTGGTAAACAGCCACAGCAGAAAAAAAAAGCTGGGAAAAGACCAGCCTCCCTTGTAAGTAGCGTAAGACTGCTCTCAGTCTTTGGCTTTCTTTCACTGTAGACCCTGCATCACCCACAGTAGGGCTGTTGCACATACAATCAGCAACATCAGCAGCTGTGCCACGGTCAAAAGCTGACCCTCACCCTGGCCTTCACAACGGGGTGGGAGCTAGAAAAGTTGTGAAACTCTTGCACACTGCTAAACACTAAACCCTACTACGCCCCCAGCCTGACGACCGCTCTTTCCAATTCACCCTGATTTCTGTTGAATGCCACTCTTTCCTTGCTCCACTCACAACTTAGAGTAACTGCGGTCAGTTTGAGCTAAGACACTAAAGCCTAACGTCTTGTAGGCAACTACTGACACGAAGAGGGCAACTGGGGGTTCAGGACCAATGACTGGTGAGGTGTAATAGGGGAATATACAGAATTGAAATACTTCCTTAGTGTGATGCCTTAACCACACATACATCACTTGTACAGCATCATGTTATAAGAACTTCTGTTTGTGCAATTAAAATGGTTCATTTCATGAACCCTATGTTGTCATCTGCTGGCACTTTAGATTTCAAGATTGCTCTGCATTCACACGGTTGTGCATGTGAAAGGAGAGAATGGGCTGTCTCCCAGGATGTGCAGCAAGCGCTTTATTAGAGCGGTAGTACCAGTAAATCAGAGCTCAGCTCTTCCTGGAACTGCTGCAACCTTTCCCACTGAGCACTATTACTGAACAATCATAGGCTAGCCATGATAATTAGCAGAGTATCTATCCTTCCAACCCTCCTGTCGCCCCCATCCCCTCTCTCCTGTCTGTCTCTCCATCCTCCTCCTACCCCTCCTCTTCTTAGAAATATCTGGTGGGTAGGCGGGTAAGGCCAGGCGCCCGCTAGACGTAATTTTGCCCGAGGATATTTCACAATACTTGCTGTAATATTTGTCTTGAGGTTGGCCAGAGTGACACCATTGGCCTGTTCATCTGACCACATGATAAGCCTACCAAAAAATATCCAGAATTATTGGGACATTCCAGAAAAATCTGAAAACTCATAAGGGATACTAAAATCAGTCATCATGTCATCTAGCGGGCACTTGGCTTAAGTCTTAGTCAGCAGGACTCATCTCCTGCATGAGTCTGAAAAACACTAAAGAGCTCTATGTGATTGATATTTTTCTATATAGCTATGACCCATTAGTGGTTGTACCCCAACAACAAACTATTGTATAGCCCAAGAGAATTGGATTCAATCCTGGTAGTAATGATCATTAATGGGCAGGGGTCAACACGGTTTGCATTCCTGAGACTGAGAAGCCAGTGCTTCTGCTGAGTAGGATCATCAGCGAGCCACCTTAATGCCTTTTCATGTAACCACTAATCCCTTCATTTACATTACTGCCTCTTTCCCTCTTTCATGTTTCATTGTGTTTATTTGGCCTCTCCAGAGTGGAGACATTTTCTTTCCTCAGTGTTCACTGATTCTTTTGGATTGCACTGAAGTGTAAAATAAGAGCAGTAACTTCCTCCAAGATACAGATGTATTGTGTTAGTTAATGGGCCAGCTGCTGGGCTCCATTTAACACGATGTTCTCATAGGTGAGGATCAGACGCCGGATGTGACTGAGTGGGTATGGTGGAGAGAGAGATAGGTGAGAAGTTTGTATAGTTATGTGTGTGCTCAATAGAGCGGGACCAAGACAGAGGGAGGGGTGTCAAGACTTCCTTGGTTAAAGATTCCCCATCTGATAGTGACGGCACTTTCTCCCTTTCTATCCATGGCCAAGCGGCATCTGGAGTGGATTTTGTGCTAGCAGACACCGAGGAACATGATTACATTCGGCTAACTGTGCTCTAAACTGATTATGCATGTGCCAAGCTAATGGACTACATTTGCAAGAGGAAAAATAACATCCAATCAATCTCAATTACCGCCGGTTGCACCGGCCCTCGAGACAAAGAAGGTAGCCAGCTAACTCCCCATGCTCCTCCCCTTTCCCCCCACCCTTGACTGGAAGATGAGGCCTGTGGCTGGGCCTGGTTAGGTCCCACCCTTTCTGTCTGGCCAGAACAGCCAGGGCCTGGGAGCTGGATTAGCTCCACTCATCTCACCTCCACACTAACACATAGCCAAGCCCTGAGGCCTTCTGCTGCTGGTATAAGGGCTATCATATTCACACACAGTATTACGTACGGGCTAGCTGAGAATGGAAGCTGGGTGTTTTCAAGAAGAAGAGAGAATCTCAGCGGAGAGCTTCATATTCTAAAAACATACAGTATACAAACTTTTGGTCTGCAACAGAACTCATCTGTTTGTGCTTAGGAGTGACCATTATTGGAGCAGATGAGTGGCCATCATGCTGTCACCAGAGCCACTATAAACCCGATGGTCCATTGGAATTAGAGGAAGTGAAAGTTAGTGTAAGAGCAAAGGGACGTGTTGGAAGGACACACAGCGCTCAGGAAAGGTATGTCTCCCCCCTCCTTCCTCCCCTATGTGTGGTGGTCCGTGTGGCCAGCATGACTGGCAGGATCTTTCTGTGGTCTTTTGGAACATTCCAATAGTTGGGGTGGTGGGGGTGATATTTTTAGAAAGCCCTAATATGGGCCGCATACCACAGACTCTCAAATTATCCCATCCAGCTTAGCCCTCAGTTTAAACCTTCCTTTTTAATTCCAGTAATTACAGGCTCCAATTTATATGGAGCTATGCACACAAAGGGCCTGTTTAATGCAAACCAGTTTGATTTGGGTGAAGTGTCCCAAGCATCTCCCACATCATACAGCCTGTTTATGCTGACTTGATGATTTATTTTCTCCCCAAAAAGGGAAGAATAAATGAATGGTGATTTTCCTTTTTTCGTGTTTGCATAATATACCAAGTTGGGTTTACAGGCTTGTGGGGCACTGTGGGTTTCAGCTTGTCAGTATCGCTACCAGGCTAGTAAATCAAATGCAGTATGATGACTGTGACATGTGATCATGTCAAGTGGGGAGCCTTTGCTGCCAAAGAGGCCTCACAACCATGTACTTGTTGTCCGTTAATCACATTTGTGAGTCATAAAGTATTGTAATAATTATTGTCAACTCCAGAACATCTCTGTTTTTGACTTGTGTCTGTAAGGAGAGTTTATGAGGATTGCAGTATTCTCGGGTTGGGAGAGCAGGTAATTTCTGGACAAATGCACACACTCTTACTCAGAAGATCAATTGGTTTTAAGAAATATGGAGCCATCTTAAGAGGCTTAAGTCATAAAAAATGATCATGCCTGGATGTGTTGTACATATTTAATCCCCCACAGTCTGAGCTGCAGTATGACATATGTCTCTTCTCTCTTAAAAACTTGTGCGAAAAAAGAGACGAAAGGAGAAAAAAAAGCCTTTCGGGCTTACAGCAAAGTGGAAAGCATAATGTACTATAAAATGTACCTTATTCTGAGAGACACAAAAAAGTCTCTCTCTCCAAAAGGTGTGAGGAAGAGAGAAAGAGAGAGAGAGAGAGAGAGAGAGAGTATGCCAGTCTATTTTGGTCTAATGTGATACTGTCATTGGAATGTGGGCCAGTAAGTCCAGCAGCAAAGGCCAGGAGAGGATGACCATGGGCTGAAAAAAACACAAGGATAACTCGCAATGCTTTTCTGCTGTCTCACAACTGACTCAACACATTCACAGATTATGTTGCATATTTGCATTTCTATACATCTATAAATACCCTGTGCATTTGAAAATGTTCCTGCAGTGCTCCTGCTTGTCCTGGTGCAAACCGCATACTCTCCACTCATCACCTCCTGTGTCCCCTGGCCCCTGTAACCTAGGAGCCCTACGTCACACCTTCCCCTTTAACACTTTCTCTCACACTGGGATTCCAGTACCCAGGCTTTGTCCAACATGTCTGATATGCCAGTGAGTCTGAGGATCCGCTCATAATCCTGGAAGACTTTCAAATAGACACCCTTTTTGAGGGAGTTAAAATGGACAACTGCACCTTAGTTTTTAATGTGATTAAAAACATCACGCTTGAAGTAGCACATTTTTCACATGCCTTTTAGTGGCTCCTTTCTAAAAGATGTCACACTATAAAATACTAAGATACCAAAAATGTGTCAAGCAATAGCACCGTTTAAATACTATTCCTGTTTTTGGTGTCAAACACTTAAAACAGAATGGGCTTATTCCAAATAAAGGCAAAATATATGAGGAGACAGTGCACATTACAGTATTGTATGTTAGATTGTGTTGATGTGTATGTAGTGTTGGCCTACAGACAAGGAGTGCATGCTGTCACTGTTTGTAAATGTTTTGTTGTATGTGTTGTATGTGTGTGCATGTGCAGCTATGCCAGTTTGGGTTAAGCGCAGAGTGGCCAAAGCCGCAGACACACAGGATAGGTACCTAAGTGGAATCAGGCCTGTTAGATTTATGGCCATTTGTTCGGAGAGTGTTCATCCATTGGCTATTATGGAATGATTAGAGGAGAAGGTGAAGCTCCAAGTCCAGCGAAAATCAATACGGCTGTCGAGAACGATTCAGCCTTTCCCGCTCCGAGCAGTATTAGCACCAAACCTCTGTCTCCTCACACTTCTTCATTCGTCTCCTACTGATTCACCCCTAAGCCTCCAAACCAGCTTCACCTGCCATGTTCTCCTCATGGCAGCACTGTGACCCTGCCTCCGTGGGACAGCTTTGAAGGCAAGAGTTACACAACAAAGCTATCATTCATGCCCTGGAAAAGTGACTAGTTTAGTGGTGTGGCCTACTATTACTAGAAGAGTTACGTGTTTTCCGAAAGGATATCAATTCAGCGGCCAGAAGATTAAGGACACATTTTTCCATTGGATAATAAATCTTCCCAAATATGACATTTCTTCTGGCAATATCATTAAACACGGTTGAGTGGTGGCTGTGAGAAAGGAGCTTGAGGATCACTAACCTTGTAGAGTTTGAGGCTTGCCTCATGGCGGGTATTGACCGTGTGCATCCTCAGCTTCTCCAGGCTGTTGGTGTAGTAGTCGCAGGCATTGCACTTCAGGTGCACGGGGTTGCCTATGGCCACACATTTCAGGCGCCATTCGTTGCCTTTGCCCCCTTCTTTAATGTGGGCCACAAGCTGGTACTTTTGCACATGCTTGTCTGTCTTGCAGTGTAGCTGGAAGTTGGCCTTAAGCTGTGTGGTGTAGTGGCACAACTTGCACTGGTGAGAATCGCCCACCACAGCGCGCCACTCCTCCTCCGGTAGGCTGCGTTCAGCTCCCATATGCATGCCAAGCACGTCCAGGTTGTCAGTGGTGAAGCGGTTGCATACAGCGCACTGAAAGAGCTTGAGGGAGGGGTCGCTGGTTTGTGATAGACTTTCTCCGAGGGTCATCAGTTCTTCGGACACCAACTGCCCACCGCCCAGCCGCACGTCCATAGGGATCTCCCCACCTACTACAATGTGTGGAACACAGAGAGAGACAAAAGAAAGAGGTATTTAGATGGCTGCATACATGCACTTATTATTGTGCTAGACATATTCAAAGCTTACAGTCTAAATCAGAGTTCCTTTTACAAAATAAATTCATAGTTTTTGCCACTTTCATAGCTAAAACATATCTGTTCAACTTTGAAAAACCACACTCGGTATGATATTGCATGGAGGATAATGTGCATGTATGTATTTATGGATTTATAGCTAACCTTGCTTTGAGTTGAGAAAGAACAAAGCCCGGACTTTATCAAAACCTGGAGACTAAAACCTCACACTGCCAGATAATGAACGCACACATTGCCCTGTTTGGGCAGGTGCACTTTCATGGCCTGCCTGTAAATCAACTCAAGAGGCCATGAGCGCCACAGAAAAAGCAAGTTATTTTATCATTACTGAAGAACTAAGGAGTTCCCAAGCACACATTACTGTAAATCAAATCCATCGCCCTTGTTCACTGAATAATAGTATAAAAAAATCCTTCTCTGCTTGAATTCTTTTGCTTCTTTCGTTCCGGATTGCCTCTAAATCAATATAGACACCTAACAGATTAATTCTGCTTCGTACGATGAAGAAGGAGAAAAAAAGGCAAGCACATATCCTATGACACCAACCACAGAACTGATGTCTATACAGTCTGGGAAGGCTGACTGAAAAAAAATAATTCTAAAAATATGAGGTAAGAGCAACCAGAGTTTTTGCCTTTGCTTGCTGATCTTTAATCTTTCACTGCCCAGCCTGAGCATGGAGGCTTGACCCTGCCTGGCTTTACACTAAATTAATTCCAGCAGCTCCTTTTTATTTATTGCTGCAGTACGCAGCCTGCTCTTGGACTTTTCTCCATTACCTGCATTTTTATAGGAGAGGGAGACCTTTGAGAAGCCCTCTGAAATCACTCACAGACCAAGCTCCCCAGTCATGGCTTCTTAAACTCTCGCTCGCTTAGAGGTACACACATGCCCAGTCGCTATCCCTGTTCTCTCTTCTCCTGCACCTTGCATCTCTCATTTCTACCTGGCTCTCATGCTGCATTACTATGCAGATTCATGATTTACCACAGACCTAGATCGTGTTCCTCACTAAATTCTTGTTGTAGACCAGTAGAACCGAGAGCTGGATTTGTAGCTTTGCTTCTGTTTTCTTTTCTCTTTTGATGGAAACCAGGAATGTGAACCTTAAAAAATCTGAACCCATCACGATGTTTTAAAGTGAAAAGCTGTGTGACTTGTCTTTTTGTGCTGTTTCACAGTCTACGTGAGACAACAATTTCTAGCTCAAATAGCTAAAACTCACATCCCCCTCCCTTCACTTTTACTCTCTTGCACTCCATCTCATATCTTCCTTTCACTACAGAAGCTGAGTCTTGGGACGAGGATTACCAGGAGGCTGAGATCATGTGAGGTCAACATTTGTTATCTATTGCTTCAGCAATACACACAAAAGTCAGAAAATCCACAGTGAGAGCTTGAAAGAGCACCTCTAACTTTATCCACCTGGTCTGAGATCTCGTTGTGATGGCATAATCTTTCACGAGGTTTACTGAACTCTGTGTATCATACTGTAGAATGAATATCAGAGTGTTTGTGTACAAAAGCTTTAAGAGTTAAAGTGTGACCAAGGATGACACCACCGTCATTTATGGGCCCAGACTGTGTCATCATTGCCTGCCTTGTAACATGCTTATTACACCTCACAAAAACATGAACCAGATGGCAGAAGAGGGGAAAGAAAATTAGTCACAGCAATCAATTCTTGTTTGTGTCTTTGGACTGGCGACAGTTGTAGACAAGTCTGTACAAACTGTGGGGTTGTAACTGGTCCGCCAAACACTCTGTTATGCTGCTGAATTACCCATGCTGAGCCCTCTAACCTCCCTCCTTTGACCAAGATAAAATTTACAGCTGCAATTACAAAGTTGGAAAAAGTGGAGAACTCCAGTGGTGAAGTTCAGCAACAGTTTGGGAATAATGACTGAGGCTGGCTGCCTGAGGGAAAATAGATGTTTTGTCTTTGCCTTTTTTTTTTTTAGCAAAAGTGGGTATCACAGATTGACCTTTGAAATGATGTCATAATGAAATCGATACAGTGGGACTCAGATGTCTTGTTCAGGAAAAACAAAGTGCCTCTGGGCTTCTGTGTGCTATTTGGCACATTTATAGCTGAATGTACAGCTAGTTTATTTGTAGATGAAAGTAACTGGTAGACTGGTCTTGTGCACATGAAGGTTTTTCTATGGATGTAAGATTAAGGCATTGAGCATAGGCATTGAGCATAGGCCTACTTGTGAGGACTATTTCCATGTACACTATCGGTAAAGAAATATGGAGAGTGTCTGGGGTAAGCCCCCTGCTGTTCTTTCTTTCACATCGTCCTCCTTATTTCAGTAACCCTCTGCTTGTAAAATGTGAAAATCATGTCAAGTTCACTAAGGCAGGCATACCGTATGGGGTATGAGAAAGAAAGGCAGGCCAAAAGTAAAAAGTGGTGGTAAATTCCCAAGTATATGTAGCAGTGGAGACGGGCAATATGAGTATATTGTGGCTTATCATTTTGTGTGTGAATGACATTAATGTTCTGTTTTCCAGTAAAGTGATGCATTAGGAATACAGATCAATCAAAAGAAACATTGTTGAACTAAACTTGGTGATTTCTGAGAGGAAGAGAGGCAAAATGGGGCTCACCAAGTGCAGGGGCTAGGGCGGCCATGTTGGGATCCAGGTGAAAGCTTCCCATCAGGAACTGGGCCTCGGCTCCAGCTGGGTCTATCTTGAGGCCTGGTGGAAGGCTCATATTCTGGGTCAGGTAATATTGGTAAAGCTCAGCCTCAGAGGGAGAAGGCATGGCTCCCAAGCCAAGCCGGCCATGCTGCATCTGAGTCACATTCTGCTGGAGTAGCATCATGTTGTGCATGTGCTTCTCGCTGGTCATGTGGATACGCAGGTTCCGTGCCACATTGGTCTCGTAGTCACATACCTCACACCGCCAAGTAGGTTTGCTCTTAGGCTTGGTTGGGGAGGGGGCCCCACACGGTCCAGCCATATGGGTGGAGGACTGTGTAGGATGGTGGTGGGGAGGGTGATGGCTACTGGCCTGGGTCACTGAGGGAACCGCCACCACTCCTCCTTGGTTATGTCCAAACACCTGCTCCTGCGCAGAGCAAATGGTGCCTCCATTCTGCAGCGTCTGCATGTTGTTTAGGTGCTTGTCCGACTGCATGTGGATGCTTAGGTTGCCCTTAGTGGTGGTCGAGTAGTTACACACCTAGAATATAAAGGACATTTTCTCTTGAACTGCATTAAAGTAATACATATACTACTTACTCTACAATATCATACTACATCATATTACATCTTACAAAAGCCTAAAGGGCCCAACAACACAACACAAAAGCATTTGCTACATACCTCACACCGGAAGGGCTTGTATCCACAGGTATAGCTTTCTCCACGAGCCAGACGAGGGTGGCTCTGTCCACTGGTGCAGTACGAACAGGTGCCCCCAGAGTCTGGGTGCTTCTCTTTCATGTGGGCCTCCAACGTCTGCTGGTACTTGTAATGCCAGTTGCATTTCGGACACTTGAGTGTCTTGCATGAGTTGCGTGAATGCATCATGGTCATGTGACCACCCAAGGAGCGCGAGGAACCCAGAACCGTGTCACATTTAGGGCATTCTACCCCACTTCCTCCGCTGCCACCAGGCCCATGGTTCTGTGAACACTCGCCCATCCCCGTAAAATCACAGGAACCCCCTGGAAAGAGGTGGGAGTGTGCATGAGATGAAGGGTGGAGGTGATGAAGATGGTGGTGCATGTGGTGATGGTGCAGAAGGGCTCCATTTTCCTCCTCTCCCTCTGCCGGGCAATCATTTGGTTCTGGAGCTGTGGCACTATCTCGATTGGCACTTTCATCAGCAGCAGCATTGGAGGATAAAGGTGAGGAGGAAGTGCCAGCAGTGTCATCCTCGCTCCTTCTGACAGCAGCTGCCGCCATTGCCGCGGGAACAGTGAGTCCCTGGCAGTTAAAGCTCAGAGGGAGCTCTGAGGTCCTCCCCCCACCATCTGCAGCTGAACCCTCTTTCTTGACAGAGGAGAAAGTGGAAGCAGGGTCTTTGCTGTTGAGTGTGGAACTGACTGCAGAGGTGCAGGCAGAAGGCTGGAGAGCGCTACTAGGCATTAATAAAGGAGATTTGGAAATGCTTTGGTTTGAGACAGCTGGTTCCCCCGCTTCACCCCCGCCACTGCTACTGTTACCACCACAGGCCACTGCAGAGCTTCCTGCCTCTACCTCGTCTTCCTCCTCCCCTAATAACAGTTCCTCTTCTTCTTCGGAGCCCCCCATCTGGCCTGATAGGTGCGCCTGGTTTTCATGTTCCTCAGTGTCCCCATCCTCTCCCTTGCATGCCAACTCTTCCCCAGCAGGCTCCTCGGTTCTCCCTCCCTGTTTGGGCAGGGCACTGGAGTCTTTGGCAGAGCCTGGGGATGAGGTAAGAGTGGATGCTTTGGGAATGCTCAGCCCTCCAATAGAGAGGGCTGAGCTTAACGGGGTTTGTTGCTGCTGCTGTTGGTGGAGGCCAGAGTCAGAGTCTTTGTTGAGGAGGCTTTCGCTGCCCCTGCTGCTGCTTCCAGGCTCCAGATGAACACCACTAAATGTGCCATAGAAGCTCTGGCCAGAGTTAATGGGGTGCAGGGTAGGTGACAGAGGAGTGCTCTTATTTTTTGGTTCCAGGAAACTGATGAGGGGTTCTTTGTCCTTTCCAATGCCCTGGATGATGGCAGATGCCTGCTTGTCCCCTAGTAACTGCCGCTCGTCCTCACACAGTGTCATGCGGTGATCATGGACGGCATGAGTTGCAAAGGAACGCACATAGCCAAAGGACAGCTTGCAGATAAAACACATGAGAATGGGCTTACCCTTGCCATATAGAGCTAGCCCATCAAATTTGGAGAAATCCACGTTGTTGGGAACATCTTTGGATACACAGGACTTCTTGGCAGACCCATCGCTGTTCAGGTAATCCTTGTTGCTTTTGTGCCGCACATCGAAGACACGGAAACTGTGCAGGACAGGGCTGAGGCCTGCCATGGTTGAGGTATTGGGGAAACCTTGGTCTGAATTGCCAAACCACTTCCTGAAGGACGAGGCTATGTGGAACGTGTTGATGATGTGCGGGTAGACTGAGGATGAAGTCCCAGCAGGTTCCCCCGGTTTTCCACCACTGGTGAGAGAGTTTGTGGGAAGCAGGCCGGGTACCATGCCCCCACCACTTTGGATCAACTGACTGAGGCTCTCTACAACGTAGGCCGAGCCATCAGGCTGGTAGACTATCTCTCCGGCCAGATTCTCCACATCACTACTCTCCTCTTCCTCTTCCTCCTCTCCTTCCTCACTTCCACTCTCAGGTGCTCCCTGCTGGCGTGTGGGCTGATGTCGCAAAAGAGTGGGCATGCCCCCTCCCACTGATGCCATTGGCACCCCAGGGAAGGGTTGAAGACTTGGGAAACAGCTGTCAATCTCCATTTCATCTAAGTCCTCAGATTCTTCCTCTTCTCCACAGCTTACTCCTTCTTGTTCTTCTTCCTCAAGACCTTCTCTTCTGCGATGCAGCTGGCCTGTGGCAGAGCTATCACGGTGGGCCTTCGGTGATGTTCGTTTTGGCTGCTGCTGCTGGGATTGCAGTTCTCTCACCCCGTCATGAGGTGCACTAGGATTTTGGGGTTGAGAAGGGTAGGGAGCAGAGAGAGACAGGGGGTCCAAGGACGGTGCCTGGTTGGTGCAAGGGACCTGTGAACTAGAGTGATCGTTCCAGGGCTGTGGTGGTTGCTGCTGCTGGGAGGAGCCGAGCCCATCGTCTGTCCCAGAAACCCCAGGAGACTCACAGCTGTCCATGCTGATGCCTACATGAGGCGTTCATCGCATCCAGGCCTGCAGAAACACAAATCGGGTGACATTAGAGGTTATTGTTGCATGTTGGGAGTTAAATGTAAACATAGATGCATTACATAAGCACACACAACTTGTCAATTACCATGGCAATGTTGAAAACATAAATGTTTATATTTTCCAAAATATAACTATGCTTATTCAGAAAAGATCAGATAGAGAAAATATGAAAGAGACACTATGTATAGACACCTTATAAGAAGAAAATCAAACGTATATTGGGTGAGAGACAAAAGTCTGAGATATAATTGGGAAAATGACACCATGCTCATTACGCTAGATTAGGTACTTTAACACAATACCTGAGACAAGCACTAATAAGCCGTCCATGATTCATCTTCCTGCCATATCAGGAAGGAACCATCTTTTATCTTCACCTTCCAAACAACACCCCTAATCTTATATTCTGCAAATCCTACATCCGTTTTTAATTAACTTGCAGTCAGAAAAAAGGAGAAACAGGCTAACTTAATTGATCAAATAGATTCCTTGTGAGATAATTAGACACTGAGAAGCCACCCATCAGCCCATTGTGCATTTACATAACTGGAAAAAGGAAAAATTGCATCTAAAAAAAGAAATCACCACCACTATCATTCCATCTTCAAGTTGTGCCAGTGCTTATATGACGAAAATAATAAATTTGCTCTAGTGATATAGATATGTATGAACTTTAACAAGAGCAATAAAAGGCTTTTTTCTATGAACCCAAAATACACAAGCTTGGTTGGGACTTCACTGCAGCTGTGTTTAGATCTTGCATCCAATAACCTCTACGCTCAGCCTGGTTTCAAACACTCACAGCCGTCCAATGCCTCTAAAATAATAAATGGGAGCTGAGCTTTCGGGAGCTGGCCATGCCCAGAGCATCTGAGAGGCCCAACGCAGGCTGCAATTTAGAGCGCAGAAGAGATAAAATGATAGCACAAGATACTGCTGAGCTAATAATTTTATTAAAGGGATGCAGCCAACATTGATTAAAGGGGGCAATCGGGCTGAAACCAATAACTCTGGGCTGCCCTTTAACCCAACAGTACTGAATATTACATGAGCAAAGTTTCCCGGCACCAAGCTCACTGCCATGTCCCGGTTGATTAGCACATTCACTGCTTGCACTTGATTTATTTACTTATTTACTTAGAGATGCAAATTTAAGCTGTGATCAGAATGGAGCCTACCCCCACACCCTAACATATTAACCACTGAGGGAGAGGATAGATTGATAATGTCTGTCTGCCTTTTCATGAATGTCTGATGAAGCTTGCCACCCACACAATATACCTGAGACCTCCCATATCTATATGCACTTAAACTTTAAACATAATGGACCTCCATTATAAAGATGTGTTTTGGTATTTGAACTTCATAATTAACAATAGCAGGCCAGACCAGCATATTGCTGGCAAAGTAATAATAATGAAAGAGGTAGTATAATGATAAAGATATGGTGTTGGTTAAATGTATAATATGACTGCAAAGATGATGTAGATGTTATTGTCATAAATACCCGGGGACATTTTCTGTCAGTATGGTCCACCTGATTGTTTTGTTTACACACCACAAAAGCCAACCCTGATGACCCTTGCCTTGCTTTGCATACAAAATGAAAGGTATTAGACTGGCTGGCTTATTAACAAGATTGCTTTATACGGTCCGACATGATTTAGAGACGGCTGCCATGTTGAGTGAGGGGATACTAGCCCTACTGGTCTGTATTTATTATCTGCTCCATTAATAAGAGGCTATGAGCTCAACAGTCATTTCACACAAATAGACTGAGGGCAGCGAGAGTAATGCAAGAAAAAAAAGTGCCACATGTCAAACAGACAATGATTCTTCAAACTAAAAGCATCTGGATAAACTGCATGAAATGAAACAGGAAAAATGTGAGTTGGCTAAAAGGACGGCCTCATTGGAAAAAGTCTCCATGTGTCCTGTCTTAGCATGGAGTATTTCACACATTGTTGCTGTAATCTAGTCCATCAGCCCCTCCTCCAGATTCCACTGCCTGTCTCGACCAAGCCTGGGAACACTGAGCCCATATGCACGACTACTAGTTAAGATTGTTAGTTCACAATGACCTCCAAAGTTCTCTACTCGCATCTTTGCACGGTCTTGAGTCTGAACACAGTGGATACAGTGTACTTTACATTACATTACATTTCATTTAGCTGACGCTTTTATCCAAAGCGACTTACAGTGATATAGTGTCTTGCTCAAGGACACAACGACGCAGACTGCCGGAGCCGGGGATCGAACCACCGACGATGTAGTATCAAGCAATTCAAGGTGATTAGTTTACATTACATTTCATTTAGCTGACGCTTTTATCCAAAGCGACTTACATGATATACAGTAGACCGTAGAGCAACGAGGGTTAAGTGTCTTGCTCAAGGACACAACGACACAGACTGCCGGAGCCGGGGATCGAACCACCGACCCTCTGATTGAAAGACCGAGTTGCTAACCACTGAGCCACAGCCGCCCCTGTACTGTGTACTGTACTAAGTGTATGTTCCCATCCATTCCTATTACTGCTGTAAGATACCTGAAGCAATTAGCAGCAGACAGGATAATAATAATAACACGATGACTCTTGATCAGTGCTGGAGCTCAGAGCCAGCGTGGTGTGTCCACTGCTTACAGAAAACAGGATTGCCCTTTAAAATCAAGATGGTGTAATTCAATAACCTGCCGTGGTTACTGATGAGCAATGGGATTGTCTGGAGTCGGCAAGTCGCAGATGGGCCAACTGATATAACGCTGTTTGTCTCTCGGAGGTCTGCCTGGCTCAGTGACACCTGTTTAAAGCAGGAAAAGCTTTAATCTCTGGGAGGCACTAAACAAGTCGGGGAGACAGACAAAGAGACGCGGTCGAAGATGAGGGGAAGTGGAGAAGGCCGGTGTCTCTGTGTGCTGACTGTGTTAATAACCACAAATCAGAATGATGGAGCAGCCCACTAAAGGTGACTACTGCTGAGTGGTATTATGCAAGGTTATATACTGTAATATGTTACTGTAATAAAGTTTTGCAAGTTTCTTTTGCATACTGGCACTAGTGCTGATTGCACAATACAAGTAATTCTGCCATGGCCTCTGCCCTTGTGTTGTATTGTAATTTTGAATGAGGGCCCACTGAGTTAACAATAAGCAAGCTGTATGCAGCCAAAACAAGTCTTAGCTGACAATACAAGATAATCAGAGGGAAGATTCCTGAGCTGATCTGAGGGAGAGCATGCCAACGCACAGATCCTGACGGTAGAACTCACACTCCTGCAGCCACCTGCCTTCAAAGGCGTTATGCCAGGCTCCCCCCTGCTCTTTCTTTATCTTTCCTTTGACAAAACAAAACCAAAAGTCATACTCCACCTCCTCCCACCACCCTAACAAAGCAGATAAGGTTGAATCCTGTGAAAAGGTCTCAGTCCTAATGAATACTGTCAGAGAGTGGGTCTGGATGTCATTTGGTAGGGAAGGAAAATGAGATAAGTTATAAGTTATGGGCCCTTTCATTAGTTGGGATTTACCGGCCAACTGAGGGAGGAATTAAAGGCTAAGGAACCATCTGATTATAAGCATGCCTGATCACCTGCCTGGAGGCCTGGCCTTGCCTCCAGAGGACCCTGCTCTCCAGGGTTTCCTCAGGGAAATAGGTCAGACTCAACCCTCGCTGTGAATACTTTATGATGCAGGCTTGACCCTTACTCGTATTCGCATACACGTCAGCAGTGAGGGAACACCTCTTTGAAATGGGAAAACACAGTTTCCTAATACACCTAGAGGACCCCTAACATTACACCAGATCTGATTTTCAATTGTCCCTCAGTGATGTTGCCTGTCTGTGTCTGGTCTCTGAGCCATCACAGAGCTTGGCCAGCCACCGCAGGGTAAGGGGCGCTTATTGGGAAATCAATGGCGTGAACGCTAAGCAAGTTACAGGAAGATGTGGGAAGGAAGGGTTCTTATTGATAAAGCAGGGGAAGGCCTTTGATGTTGCACTAGGGACATGCTCATTGATGGGGGAACCATTGTAGTCCTCAGGCAGAGTGAGGCGGGTTTATCTCCTAGGTTTGTTCCAATTAATCACCAATAAAAGGGGGCATGCATTGCACTCTTAAACATAAGTCCATTTTAATTCCAAACATGGTTTATACAATTCTGGTTGGCGACTGTGGCTCAGTGGTTAGCAAGTTGGTCTTTCAATCAGAAGGTCGGTGGTTCGATCCCCAGCTCCGGCAGTCTGTGTCGTTGTGTCCTTGAGCAAGACACTTAACCCTCATTGCTCACCGTTGCTGTGTCTACGGTCTACTGTATATCATGTAAGTCGCTTTGGATAAAAGCGTCAGCTAAATGAAATGTAATGTAATACTGTGATCTTTATAGTGAGGCAATTTACATTTCCGACGCTGCACTGCAAGAGTCTTTGTTTGCTATTGTATCTACTCTATTCTCTGTCACAACTGGCTAGCCTTTAAACAACAACCTGATACTCAGCTTAGGAATAACTATGCTAACATGAGTGTGCAAGTGTGCTAGAAAAACAGGCTGTCACAAGAACTGTACAAAATCTAGATAAAGACATGCTTGAAATTACAACATTAGAAATGCTTAATATTTATTAAAACTGTTTATGATATAAGCAGTGACAACAATTCAAGTAGGTAAAATGCATCTTTCAGTAACTTCGTCATAGAGATGTGAGTCAAAAAAGTTTGTCAACCACGGTTATAGACAACACACCATTATAATTATATTAGGTACATGGAGTTCTTGTTCTCTTTGATCTCCAGCACTGTAAATCAGACAATTAACCATGTGCAGCATTGTTGTTTATTGTGTGCCGTAAATATTCTGTCTGTTATTCTGCTAATGCAGACATAAGGCTGCTCCAGTATTGCTTCAACTGCAGGAGGCAAAAAGTCACCTCAGGTCGATGGCACTCAGCCTGTAAACAGGGCTTCCCGTAAAATCAATGATCTTCAGTAGGAGCTATCAGTCTGTGGAACAGAAATAGCCGTGGCTGTGTTGAGTCTGAGGCTGGGAAGAACAGAGCTGTGTGTTTACATGAGTGTGTGTGAGTAGAGGGGGCAGGCCACTGGCATGTCTGGGAGTATTTCTCAGAGATAGCAAAACCGAGGCCTGTAGCTTCTGTCATGTTACAGCCAGTAAAAACCTAGAAGCATTATGTGCTGGAGACTAAGACTGCAGAACACAGATCTTATAATATTGTCTTGCATGTGTTCTGTTTGCATTAGACTTGGATCAAATGTATCTCTTACAGCTAAAATAATCCTTGCTGATTACAATATGAACAACTCAAATACCCAGGAGGTAATGTGCTGATTGTTTTAGTTTCACAGCGTTCAATTTCAGTAACCATTTTGCACTAGTAACACTGGCCAGAAAAAAAGCAAAATTGATTTGTTTGTAGTATCAATTGCCTCCTTTGTTAATAGACTTGAAATAGAACCTTGAAAATGATTTTACCCTTTACGCAACACCATCAAATTCTGCTAATCCATTCCATATTGCAGAACGGAAGAAAAGTGATTTAAGACAGAGCAGCAGTGTAATGTGCAGAACTGTACAGTACTCATACACAGGGCAGCCTCAGCTAACTTCCAAAACCCTCTAGAGGGGATTTACACATGGCACAAGAGTGTTTCCTCAGTTTTGGAGGGTGTGATAGAAACAGTGTGCTGGTGTAATTAGAAGTAGTTAATTAGCAGTGGGTTAATTACTGGGTTCTGCAGAGTGTTGGTGAAAGACCTGGTGGGGTGGCAAAGCAAAGGGAAGCAGCGAACACACAGCAGGAAGCTCCCAGTCTCCCACCAATTAGCAACCTCCATGGGATGGGCGGGGGGGATTCTCACATTCTCTATGAATGTGAGAAGGCTCATATAATTTCACTCAAAACTCAGTACAGTGGAAAATATAAAGGGTGAGAAGGCAAAATACATTCTATTTAAAAATGCATGCTGTTAGAGACTGCTTTATTACTGTTTTGGAAAGAAAAACACATTTGCCAAAACATTGAAGTGAAACCTTAAGTCTGATACTAAAAATAAAATGACAACCAGGTTTCTGAGGAATGCCAGATTAAGAATAAAACAAAGCAGGGGCTATTTTAATTACTACGAAATGAAGTTCTTATTACGGCGGCCACAAACTATCTTTCTTAATTTACAAACCAAACTGAAGGACTGCACTGTATTATTTTCCTGTTATGTCCCATGTGGTTGGTTTAGAAAGCTTTGTAATTTATAAGAGCATTAATTATCCTTGGAATTAAGGTATTGATGTATAATCAGAGAGCAGCTATTGGGCACAAGCTAACATTCGCCCCCAGGCAACCCAGTGCATAGAGCACACACAGTATGCACTTGTACACAGTGGGATTTCTGTAAAATTGCAAGACAGAGAGAGAGAGAGAGAGAGAGAGAGAGAGAGAGACAGAACTTCCATCCGTGTCTTTCAAATTCTTATCAGATTATTTAGATACACATCCCCCATTTCACTCAATTTTAGACCAACAGACATGGATATTGAATGATTTGCAACAGTCAGACATGGATCTTCACATCCTTTTGCATGCCATGCTGACTTTCCCATAATGAGGAATGCATAAAGGCTAAAAGAACACTTTGTACACTGGTTGGTCTGGCACTAATCGATCAGAAAACAACACACTGATTATGATCCATGGGAAGATTTCTAGATGTAAAACATTTTGAAATCCCATATAATAAATATGTAGATATGCAATATGTATAACTGTGTTTTTGTATTTTGCAGATTAACAGGAACAAGAGAGAGATTGAGGAAGTGAGATTGAGGTATAAAGAGAGTGAAAGAGCTAAAGACACATGTCCAATGAAAGGTCAGGGACAAGGGGGAGATGTGCTGATCAAAGTCTTTGAGCCCCAGGACCTTCATTTCGACTAATTATCAAATCTGCCCCTATTTATCTGCAGAAGGCAGACGTTCTCTCTCGAGGATGGAAGTGAAATCTGCTAACTACAGTGCTTTTGGAGCTTCTGTTTGCACTCACTCCATTACGTTTGTTTTAGAGTAACGGGATGAGGGTGGTAAAGAGAACAACAACTTATTTGGCAATGTTCTTGAAAGTAAAGGACAGAACACTTTGTAAAGATGACTGCCAAGCTGAGTAAAATGTCAATTACAGAATCACTCAACTTTTGGAAAGTGGGAAACTGATTTAAGTCAATTAGGAAAATGACTACCTAAAAGGCAAAATCGCACGATGCCACACACATATATACACACATGCATACATACACAACTCACCGCAGCGTTGCAGTTAAGGCAAGCCAACCACAAACACAGTTGTTAAAATGATCAATACCATTGAAATATTAAACCTTAAGAAGCCGCATTATTGATTGGGAGCCCGATGATAAAACGGTTTATTATCACAATTGTGGGGCTCTATGTAAATGTTTTGGAGAGCCCATCAGCTGTCCAGCAACCAATGGCTGTGGCTAAATCTCCCACCCCCCCACCCCCACCACCCCAACCACAAACACACATGCCCCACAATCCAATCACCACTCCGCTCTGCTCCCTTACACTGCCATCCAAACCCCGAGGAATTGCAGGGATTGGGCCGAACAGGGAGATGTCATTACCGCTACTTCTACTTCCATTAAGGATAGCTGACACTGATCAGCATACCAAGCCCCTGTTGACAGAGAGACGGGAGAAGGGGAAAGAACAACATGGCAGCTCCAGGATGTGGTCTAAGGAATCTCCAGCACTCATGACAGCAGACGGGAGCATACAGTGGAGACGGATTCAGGCTCCATGCAGGGATCATGCTCTGACAGACAGATAGGGGACATGGATAACAAGTCTATAATCCTGGGCCTTTCTGTGTAATCTGGAAAACAAATACCTTAGTAATGACCTATACCTGCACCTGGTAAAACACAGGGTTCACTAGCACCTGGAATTAGACAAATATCCACTGCAGCGCATTCTTAAAGGGACACACGCCTTTAGCAAAACGCTCAAAGTTTTCGAAAACCCCAATGTAATAAATTAATGGAGTATTTTCTTAGAATATATTTTCCACTGGCCTGGACTATACAGCTAACAGAAAACAGCAAATCTATAATGTGGTTAAGTGGTTGAGCTGGAACACCCTCTGAGGTGCATGGAGTGGTACGATGAGATGAGTTAAGTCACACAGCTCAGCAGTGCAGCAGTGAGGCAGTGCCAGCAGCCTGAGGGTTAGGCCCAGTGTTCGGTTAAGTGTCTAAACCCGAGTAGGGTGATAAGATCCCTTTTAGAAGCCATGTGAAGGCCAAATGACCAGGAAACCTGAGTAATGTGGGTGAAAGCTGTCCCGGGTGAGAGCAGAAATGTAGAAAGCCATGTTGTGTTATGTGTGGAAAATGGAAACTTACTATCTCTTTTACACGCCTCATACTGAGGAGCGGTGCGGCCCCATACACTTTGAATTTGAATGTGCACATATACCACCACACACACATACACACATACTCATAAAAGCAAAACACACACAGAGCAGGGATTGGTGTCCCAGTGAAACCATTCTGTGGAAATGATTTTCTTTGCAGAAAAAAGGCATGAAAGCCAATCGTGACCCGGCCTCTAATTCTAGAGTAGGATATCCTGGATAAATAATTAGAGGGTTCCTTTGAAGACCCTGCACAGGCGAACCATTGACTCCCCACTTCACATTTGCTAAAGTCATTAATGACAACGATTTTGAAGGGAAAAGCGAAAATCTTTCTGGTACACAAATACATTTTTTTTATGAGGCCTGGCCCAAATTCCTCTCTGCTTAGCTGAAGCCCTTATCCTGGGAAAAAACTGCACCCGTTTTAAACAATAAACCTCAGGGGAAAAGTGTTTTCTATATCCCTCTTCCACTGCTGAACTATGACAGTTCATAAAGTTAAAAGAATGAATGTGTTCTGTGTTTTAAAAGAGGAAGTGAACGAAAAATGTTGGGACACTGGCTGTCAAAAGACAGTAAAATCAAAGCAAAGAGAGACAATAGGGTCACGTTTTTTTGTTTGAGAATGACAAAGGAGCGGGATCGCAAGCCTGTTGGGAACATTAAAAGGATCCCAACCTTAATGAACATCACTGACTTCTTAGACATGAATGTCCTTGAGCCAAAGTGGCATACCTCAGCAGTTAGTGCTCCCACTCACAGCATGCAGTGAGCTATTCATTGGGAATAAACAGGTGGGGATCTGACAGGTGGAATTACTTTTATCACATTGAGATTTGTCTCATTCCCAACAAAGGGAAATAGACTCATCAAATTGTATTTTAATTCCTCTGCATACTGCCGGAGCGTCTTAAGAGAAACGATAATGTGACTTCAGGAAGACAAACCCACTGAGCCCTTGTTTACACGCCAACGGGATGCCTCATCTTTACGCTGGCAGTTTATAAAGAGAGCTCTCATGAATCAGATTTTGATGCAATCATCATATTAATAGGAGAGCAGAGCTTGCCCTACAGTTTACAAGGACAGATTCCAAGGCAAACCTTGGAGGGTGCAGTGCATTCCTTCTGAGTCGAGCAGCGATGAGGAACTGTCAACATAGTTGAAGGGAAGAAAAACAAAGAAGAAAACAACTTGTTAAGTGTATAACAAGGTGGCCTGTAGGGCAACGCTGAAAGACACCTCAGCACTCGACTCTGAAGTGTGCGTGGAACATCAAACAGCATTTCTGTAGCTACGTCGAGCACTGACAGAGCCGACCACGGTGTTCAGAGACCCTTGTGTGAGGAAAAATACTAGAGTTTGGCAGGAAATAAAGAGGTAATTAAACAAAACTAAAAGACTAAGAGACAACAGTTCCTCATGTAGTGGTAATCATATGTGTTCATATGAGCTACAGGCCTCCAGGGAGACCTGCCTACATGAGGGAAAGCTGCTGCCATCAAACTACAAAACGGAAACAGAATAACCCCATTTAAAAATGCAAAAGATGAAGCTATTAGTTAATGCCTATTCCTGAAAAAGAGAGATACTTGGGTAGCAAACATGGCCCACAGAAGGAGAGTGAAGGCCAGAGTCAAGGCATCTTTACTGCACAGCAGCTGAGAGAAAATCAACAAATATTTGGCCATTAAAGCTGTTGGCAGCTCAGTGCTTGCACCAAAACTTGGCACAGTGGTGTCTACAAGTGTCCAAGCACTTTGATGTGGGGAGGCAGATGCCCATGTGCTGGGCATTCAAAACTCGTATCTGTAGGGGCAGAGGGAAACAGACAGAGGAAACAGACAAGTGAGAGGTAGGGCAAAGCAAAAACTGGTGTGATATTTTAAGAAATGCGGAGCGGCCTGGTCTGAGTGTTGTGACAGCTATAGTGCTGCTGAGCTATATTTGAGAAAGACCAGCCTGCTGCCCCTCATCTCCACACACACACTGCAGCCCTTGTTCATCTGCCTTAATGAAATGGCCACATGCCTCCTCTCATCCCAGAGCTGCTTGCACACTAGCACCTGGTAGATATAAATCAGCCCTACTGAGCTGTATTTGGGAAGTGAGGCATTAAGCATGACACGGGCTGTCAAAGTTCAGATCGCACCGACCGCAACATCTAGCTGAACCGCTGCGGAACAGACCCGGGACCAAGGAGCGGGCCTACCATCGCCTCTTATCTTCTGCCTCCCAGCTCCGCATGACATGACTGCCACATCTGGGCCCCAGCTGGGAAGCCTACTGAGCACAGTGTAACACAACTGAGGCTTGGTAGGGGAGCACTGGAGCACCCACGCTACATGAACTCATGGGACCAAAGGCCTAAGAATAGTCACGATTTAAATGGGCGTTGTTGGCGCCCATTTATCATCGGGTATTCTTATCAGTGAGTTCTGGGGGCTTGTGGGTATTATTTCAGGTTTAAGTAGTGCAGGTTCTATTTCTGAGCAAGATGATGAAAGTAGTGCTTGTTTGTTGTGTGTGCGTAACATGCGTGTGTATGTGTGAGCGGAATTTCAGTCACGTGAGTCTGAGGTCTGAAGGTCAAACACTGCAAGAGAGCATTCCTCAGAGGACAGGCACACATCGAAATGCATGGACATGACAAGGCTTACATTGGCTTGGATGCATATGTGTAAGTATATTGAACTAGTCAAAGCACCAGTTTTCCCACCACTGCACCGGTCTACCCTTGGGCTTTATACGTGAATATTAAATATATTCTCAATCTGGGCTTTACGTGTATGGGATGAACCCTCAGACAGATACACAAAACACAAAGGCAGAGAGACAGAGCCCTCAGATAGAAAAGCTCTCTGAAAAACAGAGTGAGAAGGGACAAAAGGAGCTAAAGAGTGAGGATAAAGAATTATCATCTGCTTGGGATTTGGTCATGGGCTTTCACAGATGGGGATGGTAAGATGTCATGCCCTTCTTATGTAAAAGTCACAATGGAGAGCTGAGGTGGAGCAGAGGGGTGAGTGCAAGAAAAGAAATGTACAGGGAAGAGAAATAAGGAAAAGCAAATGCTGAAAGTGTAATTTACATTGCTGGTTAATTAGCTTCAGGGTCAGGTCTCAAGGCAATGACAGATGCGTCTCTTAAGGAAAAAGCAGGCATCCGAGGAGGACCACAGCATTACACTTATGACACATAACATTCATTGATTCAGTCAGAGGGAGCATGTGTCAAGGGCATAAACACTGCTATGTGTACTGTACAGAATACAGAAAAATCCATTCATGGATTTCAGGTTATCTTTGGCAGAGGAGAGTAAAGTAGCAGAAGACCTGATTCTAAATGCTGGAAAAAGGATGAGACCTTAAAACTGACATCTGCTGGATGTTTGTATTAAGTGAAGACTTTGTTTGGAATTGGAGACCATTGTCTATATTGTTTATCTTTCCTCCATACATTACATCATAATTTAGGATTTAGGAGTTCAGAGGCAGGTGACAGGAGTGATCACAGGAACGATATTAAGAAAGAAGTAGAACACATGTGGTCACATATTAATATTAGCAAAAACATTTGCATAAAATTCATATCATATCAATGCACTGACAAAAAAAACAAGTTGTTTTTTCCCACAGCGAAATAAACCTCACTCAATTGCAGTAGATTCAGCACTTCCTAGTGGTCCTCCAGAACTGCACATTTAATGCAAATTGAATTAATGATGTCATTGTTTTGACATTGAAAGAGCATGCCAGCAAACAAGATAAACAAGATTGAGTGCTATCAGAATACTAAAGAAAACAGAAAGCTGGAAGATCACAGACAAAGCACTTTGAATCTTAACCCTGGGCCCTTGGACAGCTCCATGCAATCCCCCATACGAAGAGGGAATACTTTACACTCAGCACCTCTCTGTGTGAATACACACACCCATGTGTAAGGTGGTATGTATCCATGTGAGACGAAATAGCAGCCAGATACAGAGCCATATTGTGAATGAATTCTCGCTATAGAGTGGTGAGTTTCCACTCAGGCTGCTATGTCAGTGTACTGGGCATTGCTAAGAGTCTTTACACATGTCAACTAGAACTGGGAATGAAGCCATAAGTCTGGGAGGACAGGCATATACACTGCAAAACACACACACACACACACACAACAAAATCCACCACTTACCACAGACAGAAACAAAGCATAAGAAAACAAAAGACAACAATATAAAACACACAGTCATTCATGGGAGCATGAGAAAACTTGTTTATCTGCGTTTGTGCTACTGCTCACGTCCTTGCACATGCACACAGAAAAAAACATGTTTGCAAGGAGGTGAGAATTAGAGTAGGGCCCACTGGCTCACCCTGAAAGTTCAAGTTGAGTGCCACAACAAATTACAAGTTGACAGCTTAAATAATCCCAGGTATGCATTTCTTACAATGTACGTGCATGTTGGAGTTTGCTGAGACAACTGCTTCCAGACAGGTGTTCTGGATAAATTACGTTTTTACACGTCAACCATTATCTCTTCTGGAGAAAAAAAAAGCAGAAAAAGAAAACAGCGTATAATCTCCCTTGAGATATACTGACCAGCAAACGCCCCAGACCAGCACCCTCCCTCATGTTGTCAATGATAGGACCCTCTGCCCCATCTCTAACAGATGCCCCCATATTTGAGTCGCGAGGAGGGAGAGTGATAGGGGCAGTGTAAAACGAGAGGGTGACTAATTGGTTCATAACCTGTAATTGGGGAGATGTAATTGGAGTGGACTCGCAGATGCCAGGTGCACCTTCAGGAGGTGGGGCAGCGGTTTGCCCTTTAAGGGAGTGTGTGTGTATGTGCATGCAAGGGGCCAGGCAGGATTAGATGAGGGGGGGGAAACAACACTTCTATAGCGAGGGCCCCCAAAGAATATAGTTTAGGTGTGGCGTGTGCCTATTAGGTCCTTAAAACCACATGAAAGCGCATGTACTGAAACCTGTCACAACACAGCACAGCCATGCCCAAATGGGAATAGGCACACGTATATAAATATGCACATGCAAACAATATAAACACACACAGTGTACACCAGCTTCATGTCCACTGGCAATTTTGTTCAATCCACTGTTGGGAGTAAGAAATCTGCAGCTCAACATTTTCTGGTGGTTCACATGGTGGGTCAATGTGATCAATGTGCTCATGGCCCACCTTGCCGATACTACACCTCTACCAATCAATGTAATGGGGGCTGAGTGTTAATTGGGACAGAGCAAGAGGAGGGTGGGTGATGGAGTGCAGTGGGCTTTTTGCAGAAGCATCAGAAATGCTATACAGGGTCTTAATGAAAGCTGCTTAATGTTGACAGCGCGCTTGTTTAATCGCTCGGTTAAGAACTGTTTTTGAACCACTAAAAGAAGCGGATGGTGTGTGTTGAGGCGTACGGAGAAGTGTGTATGTGCAGGAACATCTGTTTGTCCTGCCCGTCACCTTATGATTGTCGATAATTAGCCACAACGCCTGCAGTTGCGTGGGTGCAGTCATGCATTCCCCACTTTGGGTAGGTATGTAAGGAGGACTCATAAAACATACTACCTACCTCATGTCTCCTGCTGTCAGCCCCCCTACCTTCCTCATAAGTCACACTAGTCTGCAAGCAGGCCTCTCTTTAACATGCATCATCTTAGAAACTCACACTACCAAACAATCATTTATTCTATTACAAGGCAGCACATTAAGCTGCATTATTTCTGAATAGGTAAGAATGATATACAATGTGAGTTGTGGATTTGGAAGTAATAGAACGAGAGGGTTTCATATAGACACAGAGCTCAGTTGTGGCGAGATACTCTAAAGCGGTGGACTCAAATCCTGCTTTGAACAGAAGTATCCACTTCAAACAGAGAGCAACTCTTCTCCACTCAACAGCCACGCTTCCCATTTATTGGGGGGAAACAAGTGCTAAAGATGGTGATGAAAAAGAAATCTGCATTGTACAGAGGGAAGACGTTTTTGATGTTTATAGGTAGAATAGCTGTGAGATGTGATGCATCATAAGTTGTTATAAACAATTAAGTGTCCTTTTTGCCCAAAGTAACTTTAGATGAAATGTTAGGAAACTTCCACTGAAGAAATGAGCAAATTAAACAATGAATAAAAAGCGACAGTATGAGGTGGATGGAATAGGCATTACAGAATCAACTGTTTACTCAGCTTGCATAGTTCATGGTTGTTTTTTATGATAAGAAGCTGCAGCTGACAACTAAAAAAGTATGTAGAGCACAGGAAAAACCTGCCTGACAGATATTCTGTCTGTCAGCTAAGTGGAAGTAGGAAGTGATGGTAGAGGAAACAGCCTCTACCAGAGTAAAGGCTGCTTCCCTTGTGCTGCCTGTTGTCTCTCCCTGTTTATATAGGGCACAAGGTTAGTCAACGTGGCATCCAGCCCAGAAAAATGCTGCACCGCACATGGCACCGTAAGGTTCCACTTGTTATGTGGAAGTCCTACATGCAGACGGTCACTAATAGAAAATACTTTTCCATAAACCTGCACATTATTAGTAATGAATAAAACCTTTTTAGCATAGCAAACTATCAATACCCTTCACCATGAGCCATCAATTTGAACCATTAGCTGGAAGTGAGGATATCTGATAGAGATGCATTGATTTCCTACCAGTTTGGTGTAATTTGGTGAAGATTAATTAACATTTCCCCGGCTCTGCCTATCTTGCTGACGCAATGAACACGGATGGGTCAGAGGAAGGTCTAAAGTCAGGACACAGTCAGCCCAAAAACAAAGTGCCCCCCGCAAGACCCTGGCTTGCCCCCAGCCTCTAAATTACATAGGCTGACAACAGGGAGGGAGAGGCCCACTTCTCTCTACATCTCTGTACCCCCCCCCCCCCCCCCCCCACCCCCCACCCCCCCCCCCCCCCCATTAACGAGCAGGTCAAAGCCACATAACTCTTTAGCTAAGGTGAGGGTCACTGCGATGCTCTGTCCAGCCAGGGTCAACCAGATGTCTCTGGCCACTGAGGTTCATGGCAATACAATAAAGTAATCAATCTAGCCGCTAGACCCTGGTCAATAATATACTCCCAGGCTGCACAGGGTCACCACCTGTTCCCTGGCCTCTCCTTGGACTGTCCTGGCCTCCTGAAGTGCTTAGGTTTAACATTTCACTGTCATGAAGGAAAACTGGAAAACCATGGGAGACCGTAATCAAACCCTGGGTCTAGTCGGGCGCTTTGGCGATAAAGCATGGCAGACATTATGTAGAGGTTATCAGTAGGCATCAATGGAAAGAAATGGACTTTTATTATAATGTGACCAAACATAGTCAACTTTGGTGTCAGTTAATATCCCATTTTGTGACAAATGTGGACTTTCTTTCTTTTTCGATGACACCTCCATTAACACCGACTATATCTAATTATTTCTTTCCAGCCGAAGTGGATTAAATATCCTTTATCAGAGTACAGTCTAGACAAAGAGACCTATGGGCCATGAAATCTACACTACTTACTAATATGAGCTGTTTTCTCTTTGAAGAAGTGCAGACTTACATTTTTCTGTTATACTTCTATTGTACAGACCAAATATCCAAATACACTGTAGAGATGCAGGATATATTGTTCTTAATACAGCTTTCTTCTTAATTTCTTTAAGGTTTTTGTCACACACATTACCAGCACTGTTTCTTTCCCCGCCCCTTTCTGTTCCTTCCTCTTTGCCCTCTCACGCTCGCTATGAATGGAGGCAGACAGCATCCTTGGCAGAGGCCAGGATGAGGCAGCAGTTAATTCTTGGCTGCCCTCCCTCTTTGCTTAAAGGCAGGTATAGAGTTTCCAACAGCTCCAGCTGGCTGGATACAATAGAGATCTCAAGCAGGCAGAGTTCCAAGCAGGTGAACTAACCTCTCCGCCTTTTCCTTATAGTCTTATCAGTCGTCCAACAACACCCCAACAGCTCAGACTCCCCCAGAGTTTCCCCGATCTTGTTCAAATTCCAACCAACCCAATAAGTCACATTGTTTCCTGGCTGTCAGTCACTGCCCTCGTTCTTACAGAGAAACATAGAACTATGATAAGATCTGAAATAGGATCTAACGAGCTAATGAGCAGTGCAGACTCAAAGCCCAAAACACTGCTCAAATATAATGCATTAAAACAATGGAGTCAAATAATTTACAATGTACTGTATATGTCTGATCAGCTGCATGTTTTAAACATGAGACAACCCCAGCTTTTTGACTCATTTTGTATTTCCTTAGTCCCCCCCCCCACCCCTCCCTCCGCTGCCAACAACATGGCATGTCATTAGGCAGTATAATCAACATGCTATTTGCATACATCTGCTTTATTTTATTGATTGCTCCTCATTCGTTAAGATTCAGGGTATATAATTAATAACCAACCCCCTGGTGCCACACCCTGGGGACAGCTCATTCCACTGCATACTAAGGGGATTTCAGCAGAGGGCACAAGTGGGCTCGTCACAACGGGCACTGGGCCAGTATCAGTCCCGGTCCCCTCCCTGCCTCCGGCTGTCCTTGGTACCAGCTAGCTCCTCTAACAAGGAGAGCCCTTCCAGGGCCGCGTTAACTAAAAGGACAATTATCTTGAGAACAATGATGCTTTTCACAGGGGCTGTGTTGTCATTAATGCAGGGGATCTGGTTACAACAGCCAGCTTAAGCTAATTAAGGAATGCTATCTGTGGACTCTCATTGCTCCTTAATTAAGTCATATTCATTTAAAATTGGGGACAGACAGTCACTTTTTTTCAAAGGGTTGGCATCTTGTTTTTCTTGCGAATTTTTTTTTTTTGAATCTACTAATTTGATGAGTTTCATACGACACAAAAACTAGCAATTAGCTGCCCTGCACTGAGCTAGCTTTTGCCTCACGGTCCTATAAAACAGGCTATGTTTCATTAAATCAAGGGATCAATATGAATTAAATCTCAGTATAAACATAAATAGATTCATTAAGTTCGTGAAGTATTAAACAGCAGGTTTCACTTATGGAAGTAAGGACAAAAGTGTTGATGAGGAACAGTATAACACCTTGCTTTTCCTGTCTGGCTGAGGTCATACAATGGTTCATTCTGTGAAGCCTGAGTCACCACAAGCCCCAAATGTCTCCCGTCACAAACAACATTAACAGCATATTCTGATTAGAAATGTCTGACTGACGGATGGACAGACAAACTGAATGCTCTGGGAACAGTTGCTCTCCAAAAAGACAGCTGACTCTTTCTTTCCAAGGAGCCTGCTGACCTTTCACAGGAGAGGGCTGTTAGTCACCAGTCACTCAGCACTGACTGACAACATGGGGAAAACTGAATGAGAGGGAATGTTTTGTCCGTGTGTGTGTGTGTGTGTGTGTGTGTGTGTGTGTGTGTGTGTGTGTGTTGGCAGGAAAGAGAGAGAAGTCAGAAGGTTCTGGTAAGATACTGCAGAATTCTCCACATCTTTGGCTGCTCTCTTAAGACGGTCTGACACGTGTGCAGAGGTTAAGATGACACATAAGCCCATTCAAAGCCTTTGCATATCCCATCTAATGACGCATACTTACTGCTGTCTCAGGACTCCCGAGACAATAGCTCTGGTTCACATATGACAGGCAGATAGTCAACCAATCATATGCAACCTAGTATTATATAACACCGGTTTATGTATTTTTGGTATCTAAGGGGTGTGTGGTGGATCACGCGAGAGAGAGCAAATGTGTAAACACAGACGCACATGAGCACAGGGATCCGGTTTGGCAAGTATATTTGTCCTTACTTTCTGGGTATTGTGAAGGAGGTTACAGCTGTTGATTGTGATTACAATGTAAACAAAGCGGAGTTCACAGAAAGGACAAGTATGTGAGTTTGAGGGTTGACTCTCACAATCCTCCACACCTACTGAAAAATGTATTCTTCACACAGGCTACAGGCTGGGCACCATCAGAAACAGGCTTCAATAAATGAGTATATATTGGAAAATAAAGTGGATGAATCATCTTCCGGACTTTTTAAAGGCATAATGTACCATGTTCAGGAAATTAAAAATGAAAACAGCTTCAACAGAAAGCTATCAGAAACAGTTTGAGGGGATCCTCTACAAACTCGCACAACACATCAACTCAAAATGAGGATGTATATGTGGTCTGTGGTGCCCACGTCTGGGGTCATCCTGACCCCATCGTGACTGCTCTTTGCATCAACAGCAGCGCTGCTTCTTCCATTTACCCTGCTTCAAGCCTCTCAACAAGAAAAATGTACTGTTGTAAGTAATCCTTATTTGTACTGACCGCAATTGATTGGGTAATCCTGGTTTAACATGCACTAAAACCAGTGCTTAAGAATCTATTAGCAGGGCTAGCGGCTTAAAGAGGCAGGATCTATCTAATGTTGATTTGTAGATCTGTGTTTCTGTGCCTAGAAGTTGGACACATTTGATGACCCCTATGTTAACCCACTTTGAGCCCCATCACATGGCTGCTGTTTATTTCTCTTTCTGTTACTTGTTTTCACTCTGTTTCTGTTGCCAAGGTGTATCCCTGAACCGGCAAATCCTTTGGCGTTCTTCCATATACCTGGTGACACAGTTCTGGTGGTGTTTAGGCCAGCTTCACCAAGAGCCACAACACATCTCCACAGATAACATGCCAAAAGTCCTTGTCAACTCGACATGACACACGCCACGGCGCACACTCATCACTGTGACAACCCTGTCATAATCAACACAAATCTCTCTGCGTCAGCGCGAGGAGCAAAGGTTTTATGGAGCTAGAAAAGAGGGGAGGGAAGAGGGCAAAGGGAAGGCAGACACACTAAATACAGGTCGTGGTGCTGTCATCTCAGTGGCTCTGGGATCAGGCGGCGAGTGTGAATGTGACTGTGCGCACAGGACAGTCGGATATGAGGAAGGCTAATTCCTGCTCTACCCTCTGCCCTGACTGCTGTGGTTTCTACGTGACGCAGGAGGAGTTGGGGAGGTCTCACTCACACATACAGAGGAAATAAGAGAAGGAGAATAATCCCCATCAAGACCTCTGCCCTAATGGGGCCCACTACTGTAATTACAAGGCACAGATTTCAGATCAGGCACTTAAGTAGCCAGCTAAGAGTGCCCAGAAAACAAAAAGCTCTGTAATTATCGTCTGCCTCCTCTCCCCAGTGCAACTTCAGTTACCTGTCATGCTGCTGTTTTGTCAGGAGTCCGTTGTTTCGTGGACTCTCACTAATCCATGGCTGGAAGCAGCCCTGGCAGTGGGCCTGCCTGTGCAAGATGCACATTTCAGCTTGCGGGGGCGAGTGACGACATGGCACACAAAGATAGCAGAAACCTGAGTCCTCACAGCCCCACAAGCACATGAATGCATTTTTTTACAAGAGAAGGGAGGAAGAGAAGGAGGGGGAGTGTTCAGTTTGCTCTAGACAAAAGGTCCATTGTGCAGTGAAACTTTATATACATATTAGAAACTCGAAACCCATAGCCTCTGCAAGCAGGATTCTTGTAACTGTGAACAAGATAACATTACCTACCATTCTTTCCTTCTGTCCACAGAAAAAGAGAAAAGCTTTCAATCCTTACTTTCTGCAAGAGTCTTATTCTTCATGATGGATTCCTGTATTTTTGCAGGGTCATCTAATATCAGCGATAAGAGAGCAGTGGTCTCCAGGCAGTTTTGTGGCCCATTAGGTAACACATTCCCCAGGTGAAGCAGGGCAGGAGGCACAGCTTGCCGACAGAGATTTGCACTCAACATTCTCTTAGCTCGCAGCCACCATCCGCCTAACCTCTCAGGTGTTCCAGGAGGAATGTTATGTCCATTCCTAGACTTGCTCATTCGCCCACTTCAGCCTGGAATGCGTTGTACATGTACTTCTACTTCTGCTTCTTTAGTTATACTACTCTGCTGCTTTCCAGGCAACCACGATCTGGATCTCTTTTGAATACCTGTATCATCTGTAACCATTCAAATAAAAAGTAGGACATTTTGAGAATGATATGAGTCACACAAACATACGTTTTTTTTCCTATATCTTTTTTTGGCAAGTCCATTCTTGCACGGACACCGTTCTAATAAATTAAATCTGAGACATACTCTAAACATGAGCTTCACTGTCACCTCACAGCAAAAGGGGCCCGGGTTTGATCCCCGATCCCGGGCGGTCCTTCTGTGTGGAGTTTGCATGTTCTCCCCGTGTCACCATGGGTTCCCTCCGGGTTCTCCGGCTTCCACCCACAGTCCAAAGACATGCAGCAAGGTTAGTTGGATACTCTAATTACCCCGTAGGTGTGAAGTGAATGGTCGTCTGTCTCTTTATGTGACCTGCGATAAACTGGCAACCTGTTCAGGGTGTAGCCTGCCTTTGCCCAATGTCAGCTGGGATTGGTTCCAGCATAAGAGGTTTGGATAATGGAACATACACTAAACATCAGGAGGAGGAGGGCTATAAGCAGACATGATTCTCTGGGGACGATGACAGTCCTAAAATAATGACTTCTTCTTGAAACTTTTAAGGAAGACACAAAAAAGGGAAAAAAAAACTAAAGCAGCTATCACAAAAAAGGGCCCCAGTCCAGCTCAGCCAGGTCTGTGTCAACAAGCATGGGAAAGGTTGCCAACATGGTGACATCATCAACATCAGACATGTAATTAACCTATTGCAGCTATGTAGTCAGATGGAAGAATGGACAGCCAGACGCATAATGATAACCCTCAGAACTTGTAATTATTTTTCAGAAGGGACAAGCGCAGACACTTATATGCACACGAAAAGGAGGGCCTGCAGAAAACACTGCCTATGAAGACAAGTTTCAGCACTCAAGAAAAGATGTGTAGCAACTAATATGCAACACGGGCAACAAACTAAAATCATGACACTTATCTTATAACATCTCATTTAGGTTTGAAGTGCAATGAGTGTGGTTTACTACAGAGAAACATGAGAGCATAATTAAATCAAGTGCTGGACAGTATTTTGGTGTTCTGAACATAGATTAAAGCTTACAACCTAAAGTACACGTTCAGTACAAGCAAGGTTTTAAACAAATTGGATAACTATGCTTAACACAAATTGACTTAACTGCCTTGTGATGTTTTATTGCTGATTTTTATGCCCTGCTTGTGCCCTAAGTAAATGAGGGGCTTTCGTAGGCAATAGCATCCACTGGAATGTTAACCCAGTAAACGGGCAGCCAGCCCTAAAGGGCAACTCAGCACTCTGAAAAAAACAGGACAACAACTGAGAATCTAAATTTAAAAGTTACTTATAGGTTAGGGGGAATAGGTCAAGGTATGAAAACCATCTGTACAGATAATAAATCATGAAACCCCGTATAACTAGAGACAGCAAACATGGGAGTGGAGTGACTGATCCCGACTCTTTCCATTTGGGTTCTGGCTCAGCCTTTCTTTCATAAAGACATTCTGTGAGTGTTTGGATAAAAGACAGCTTCCATTTTTACAAGTTCTATTAATATGAGCTTGAGGTAGATGATTCATTGTGAACCAGACCTGGGTTTTGTCAGCCTAAGTTGCTCTATGAATATAGAGGTTAACTTTTTCCACTGATCAAGATCTAACTAATAACAACTATGACCAGCACACACTCATTTGTTTAAAAACTTTATTGTGCCCTAGTGAACTTACTGTTCTTTATTCCTTTTTGCCTTTTACTTATTGTGTGTGCCAGGAAAAAGAAATATAAAAGCAGTGTGTTGAACAGATAATTAACCACTAGTGTATGATTTGGGGCCTCAACGGCTTTGCATGAGGCTACAATAGGTGACGTCCAGTCAAATGATGGAACTGGCGCCTAATGTGAGGAAGCGTAGGTGACCCTTTGTTACTGCCCTCCACCATGGAAAGATCATATCAAACAGTGGAAATCATACAGATACCGTGGACTCAAAATGAACAGTGTCTTTGTCTTAGCTTGCGCTTTATCTCACGCTGGGCTGGGTCAGGGCTGGCTGCACTGTGATTGTGTCGGCTGAGCTGCATCAAGCCTGGTTTGGTGTGGTCAACTTAGACCGAGGGAGCCTTAAGAGTAAAGAGGGCTCTAAGTTAGTTTTAATAGGCACATTATTTCTGCCCCCAACACTTGCACAGGCTCCACTCTGAGCTGTTTGAAGTTGGTGAACAGCTGTAGTGTTACAGCCTTTATTTAGAGGTCAGCACACTGACTTCACTTAAAAGGAGAGTGGGACTAAAGGAGAGAAAGAGAAAGAAAGAAGAGTAGGCAGTGGGAGGAGAAATAAAGAACAGAGAGAGAGTGAGAGGTGAAAGAATGAGTTAAAAAAAAGAAAGAGTTACTAGTGTGGCGAGGGATTAGCTGAGGGAGAGGTTAAAAGTTTGTGGAGTTGCATCTGGCCTCCTGCCTGCTCTGTTGTTTATTGCCGCGGGCCTGAAGATCTGGTGCCAACATTAACCGCACCTGAACCACTCCACAGCGCACACACACTCACGGGGACAGAACAGGAAGAGGCATACGCTTGTACTACTCTCCAATGCTTTGGCAAGACGTTACAGCGTTCCAGATTTTTTTCTCTTCGCTATACCAAAGTGTGTGTGCATACGTATGGGTGTGCCTGTATGTGAACTACACTCGCAGATGCCAAATCATTCTTATTCCTTCTTATTTTTTAATAATACCCCGTCACTCCCATTGCCCTCGTCTTTCCCTTTCCATCTTTGTGCTCTGTCACTCTGGATGACTGCCTGGCTGCAAAGCCCTAGGCCGCCTCAGCCAAATCTCTCAACTTAGTCTCCTGAAGCCTGGCTTGACAACAACTCCAACTCTCCTCAAACTTCCACAATTTCAGTGAACCCAAGGCAGATGGGAGTTCTCATGGTTCTCATAAAGTAGCCCTATGTGCAATCAGGCAGTAATATAACACTGACACAACCAGAGAAATACACAGGGCCACTGTGGGCAGAAGTCACACACAAAGAAGAATGCTAGGATGCCACCCACT
Organism: Cottus gobio; assembly: GCA_023566465.1. Lineage (NCBI taxonomy): Eukaryota > Metazoa > Chordata > Actinopteri > Perciformes > Cottidae > Cottus > Cottus gobio. Next base: position 16,852,891 of record CM042224.1, on the reverse strand, counting down.
GCAGATCCATGGGACAGACCCTTCTCTGTTCCACTTCTCTCTTTCACTGGAATTCCCCTTAATAATGTGCCAGCTTACACCGTGTAGCATGTACATGCACGTGCGCACACAAGCACGCACACAGACGCATACTTAATTGTAGGGACACAGGAGGGCCTGGAGAAAATAACGGGGTTTGGAAGAGGACAGTTGGAAGACACTGGAGCTGTTGGGTTGTGAAAAGGGTATTCCTTTTGCCCCAGGCAGTATAGACAAGCCTGGCAGCCAATTAGTGTGAGCTGAAGCCACCCCCACAACCCCACTCCCCTCACCCCCTCCCCTCTGCTCAGCACTGCCCTGGTCTTCTGAACTTAGTATGGTCAGGGCTGGAATGTTGAAGCAGGTCATATTCACATGCACATCAAACGCGATTAAGTACAAGCCTCCTGGATTAAGATGAGTCTGTGGGCCTTCACATCTTGGGCTAACCTCTCATGAGCACTTGGCTTTCTCCTGCCAACAGTATCCAAGTTCATTTTGGCCTGACACAGGCCCCTCTTTTGCTTGTGGAAGTAATACCAGATTACAGAGCAACTGTTGTTAAATGTTGATATAATGTGTTTTTCTTGTTCTTATTCTCCTGTCTTTGTTTGTACAGCTGTTCTTTAACAGCGGGAAATATGGCTGTGCTGCTCTTGAATGGTTTACTTTGTGTAAAATTGACATCTCATTTCAGTTTAATATACATGAATTGCATATAACACTGGGCTGGGAGAGGGAATAAAGCCAGTTGTATTGTCCGCTATGTGTTGCACATGTTTCACAGTAGGGACTTTATTTTCTCCTTCCTTCCATCTCTTAGCTACACCTCAGCTGTGCATGGTTTGGCAGAAGCTTCCTCAATAGTACCGTGAGGGTTAACTAATCCCTCTGTGACTCAGGTATATGGGACATGTCCTGACAGGCGACCCGCAACTCCAAGACACAGTTCAGAGATCTGCACAGCCCACAAAGAAGGGGGATTTTCACTAGAGCAAGAAGGTCTAAGAAAACAAAAGCAGAGGAGGGAGGATGAACACCTCCTTGACAACATTCTTTTCTTTGTTGAATCAAAGTAGGTGAGAATAAAAGAAGCACCCATCAAAAAGCCCATTCATAAAACACACCACTTTTAGGTGCTTGTGGTGACAGGCGGGGGGAGCAGACTGAGAGATATGATCATGGACTGGTCAATGGGCACAGCAACGTTGGAAAGGATATACAGAGATGACATACAGTGTATTAACTGAAAACTGTGTTCTACCTCACTTACTCCACCCCCTCCATCCCTCACTCCCTGTGTGTGTACATGTGAGGACCCAGCAGGCTGGAAGCTCTCCCAGGGCCCAGATGCTCTCTGTCAACACCGAGATTCCAGAGAGGAAGCAGGGCTTTACAGCAGCAAGCTGCACACACAGCCAGGCCCTGCAAAGACCAGGAGCCAGGAGAGGACAACCTGCTCCACATAAACACAGACCTCCCTGTCTCCTGTCTGAGCCACTGGTTCTGCTTCCTGGCTCAGGATGGGCTTGGTTCAGACCAAGCAGCTGTGAAGTCCTGGGAGTGGGGAATGAGCCACAGAGTTTCCCTGGCCGGGCTGGGCCCCCTCTCCGCCTGCCACCGTCAAGAGGTAAATAGCTATTGGCTGCTCAATAAGTGGCTTCAGTGCGTTGGAGTGAGGGGCCTTTTTCCCCCCACACTCTCCCAGCCTTGACAAGCATGTATTGACAGAGCAGTTACACACTAACCCATTGGGGGAAATCCTCCACATTGTGCCCCAGGCAGCTGATAAATGGAACTCATGCAGTACCTGTAAGCATGATCTCCACACATGGTCACGCAAAAGTGCATTTGCGCACACACACCGCTCAATACTACCAAACAAATGCAGGCATAAGTGAGGAGAATAGGGGTTTATGATATATAATGCAATAAAGCTGTGGAAAATTAAAGAGAAGAACAAAAGGGTGTTTCAGATAAGTGTGCAGGGGTCTTTCTAAGCTGTCATACAACAAATACTTACAGACCTGTGTCACCTCAGGTGGCTGTAGATTACAGGACGAGTAGGGAGCACGTCTAAAATCTACACGGGCGATTACTTGTTCGGATCTGCATTTTTTTCCACTGCTTTTATCATTGATTGTATTTTCAATGTTTTTATTCGTAATGCCTGTGCTTATAATTGCTTGCCCCGAGGACCACAAATGACAATTCGGCATTCTGGCTAACTGGCATATTTTCAGAAATGCTATTAATGTGCAGTGTCTCTGTCAACTAAAGCAATAAACTAAACTAAAACTAAATTCAATACAAATGTTTGAATTTAATTGATAATCAAGGACCTAGGAAGTACTTTTACACAACCAAACATACAGAAATAAAGAGGAAGGAAGTGGAAGAGACACAAAGAACTCAACAGGGAAACGGCTTAAGCTGTTGCCCGTGCTGAAATATCATGGAAGCTTGTCAGTGTCAATCGTCCTGACCTCCCCCTCACTGAGTCCTAGCAGTCCACTAGCTCTAAATATCCTCAGAGCATCCTTGTTGCTGCCCTATGGGAGCCTCCGCAGTCCAGGGGAGGAATAGGTGACAGGGCAGGGGAGGAGTCAAGGTTTGAGGGGGGGAGGTCCTGTCTCGTCCTCTCTCCCCTCCACCCCTTTCATGTCCGAGCCACTGCTGATAAATAGCTGGGGGCTGCAGCACTCGCTTTCACTTTGTGATATGATGTCAGTAACCTTCATTGATCTGCGGGCGAGCAGGCAGGCCTTATCGCTGCCTCTCCCTTGTGATATACTGTGATCCAGGGCCCTGACTGCTTTTTAATACACTGCACTTTAGGTAACGGCGTCGTAGGCTAACCACCCTGCCTTCTAACACCTGAGGCCGTATTTTACAGCAGTGCTGTGATGGCCAGAGAGATTACACAGAAACCAACTCTGGGAAAGCCTGCCAACAAAATGATAACGCTGGCTGAGGTGGGACAGTGGTGTTGTGATATAGGAGGACTTCTGTATTCTTTACTATGTCTGATCAGGTGCTCTGACACAACTTCCCCTTCTAGAAAGGGCAATCACGGGGTTGAAAATTCAGAGAATTGTAAAAACGTTCATGTTTTGGCCTAAAGCCTTCGTCAGCGTCATCAAACTCATGCACCTCCTATCCTAAATCTATGAGGGATCTACCTTGTCTTTTCTCGGAACCTTTCGATCCCGTGGCTGTTTCAGAGGCGCTACCTGTGCTGTATTTTTAAGCCTAATCAAGCACCTGTGTCAGGGCATAGAGCTTGTGTTGACAGAGCACAGGGCTCTTAGCGGGGCTGAATTAGCGCTGACAGCCACTTCCTCCCACCAGATTTATACATGCACTCACTCAGAGACAACACCTGAGGTAATTGCTGGGAGTTGGACCCACAACGCCAAGAAAATTACCATGAATATGCCCTCCAGAGTACTCTGTGCCAACAGTGGCACACTGGCTAGTGAACAGTTGGGCAATAACAGGAGGTTTAAGGAAAGCACTTGGCAGTAGTGGTCCACTCCATAGTGGCACTGAAAATGACATTTCAGACCAATGCAAGTAACATTCACAAAAAGCAGTTATAATAAGTGTGACTATATAACCTCTAATACACAAAAGCATGCTCAAGCTAACCACCACCCCCATGTACATGGGTTGAGGAAGGCTGCAGATAAAGGAGACTGGACGACTAGCGGGAGAATTATCCCAACTATTGATTTTAGCTGTTGGGTATTACAGACGGAAACAGCGGGTTTATCAGGCCAGGATCCCACTGCACTTTCACTAACTAAACGAGTATTTTCCGGGCTTATCAGGCAAAAAGCCTATTACTGATGGTCTCAGCCTCCCCCACAACTAGACAAAGAGAAAGTGTGGACACCATTATGTAGCCACCGAATGGGTTAGGTTGCACGGCTATTTTGGGGACCTCTGAGACTTACCCGGCACTTCACAAACCCAAAATGATATCTATATATTCATCACCAAAATAATAGTCCTCAGGGATGTTGCACATTCTACTATATGTGTTTATTTACTGCTATCTGCTCATGGGCTTGTGACCTCCTCAACTGTTTACATCGTCCTCTCTCCTGGCTCTCTCTCACTCGTTCTCTCTCCCTAGGTCAATGTCATTTCTATGGCCGCTGTATATGAGGACATTAACCAGAGATAATGGGATGTGCTATAATCCTGAGCATAGCCTAATACCAGACTTAATCACAGGGGGAAAAATGTATGTTTTAATTACTGACTAAAAGATCCAGACAGATACCTGTGAAGTACCTATCCCAGTATCCTCAGTGAGCGTGTCTTTGTTATCTGTGAAACCTGAGGAAACCCCAGCTCGCAGTATGAATTCTACTCTGTATTAGCTGGCATGAATTAAAAGTGCCCTCGTTATTTTAAGATGAAATTATACTCAGAGACATTTTGAATGTATACCCATTTCCCAATATTAATAATGAAGAAGAGTAGAGACAGAAAATTTCCCTCAGCAATTACTGTGGAAATCCATATACTGATCAATGTGCAATACCAAGGATTGTCTTAATACATATAAAATATAGACAACACTGCATGTGCGTATGAGTGTGCATGAATTTATTGTTGCGTAAAATGACCTCAACAAGATGAGAATATTATTGAAGAAATAAAAGCTGGGTGTAATGATTTACATATTTCATCACAGGCAGCAATGAAAGTAAGTGATTAAACACACAGTGTGAAAGAGAGAGAGAGCGAAAGAGGGGGGAGAGAGGGAATATTGACAAGGCTGAACAAGACAAACTGCGAAACAGAACAAAATGATAAAGAAATAAAACCACTTCCCACTTGGGTCAGCCATACTGTAGGAGCATCATGGAACAATAAGACATATTGGATAAATATGTCCACCACATGCTTCAAACAGTTACTCTTAGCCAGTCTTGTTCGAACTGAAGAGTACAGGAAAATCCTTTATCCATTATGTCAACACTGAAAGTCTTCATGGTCTATTCCAAAAGACAGAAGTAGTGGAGACTGGCCCCGGCAGTGAAACAGAAACAGGACTGAGACCGTGGCCATGAACCCACGAAGGGGCCGTGCTCCTCTGCCCACCGGCCTGCCTTCATGTCTCGAAGTCAGCCCTGTAATTTGCTTGGGGCGGAGATAAATCTTATCTCAGAGACCTGATTAAGTTTTTAATTTACACACCAATCAATAGCCCAGGTCTATTGGCAATGTGTCTAAAACTCTATTTACCAAAGGATTCCCTGCTATCAATTGATCAAGGACCCGGCAGCCATAAATTATGGGAACACGGGTGTGTAAGAGAGAGAGGCAGGCAGAGAGAAAGGGTGTGAAGGTGGTGTGAGGATTAGAAAGTGAAAGAGCCAGGTCGTATGTGACTGATTTTCGGATAGAATAGAGATATGTGCCGTAGCCTACTTGCAGACAGTCACATGAGACTGGTGCACACGACCTGACAGCAACACACACACACACACTTTTAAAGCTCTGCTCAATACACTTCAACAGTATTCAGCTCAACAGCTGGTAAACCAACTGTTGGTATTTCATCAATACAGCCATGTCTACCAACACTGAAGCCAATGGCATGAAGGAGAGGAATGTAAATGAGCAGTAACATTGATGCGAAATGCTCAGCTCCCATGTGACTTTCCAAGGATTCACATCCAGAGTGCTCATTCTAACTGTCTGGACAAGTGAGACCTCCCACTTCCGGCCCTTTCTGCATGAGCGGCATTATCTGTTTACAGTGCCTACTTTCCCAACGGAACTGTTAAAAAGGAGCCGGCTGGGGTCTGGGTTCCCCACACAGACTACGTGCAGCTCCAACGCCATGCTCTGTGGCATCCTGCCCGGGAAACTGAGGGAAGGATTGTTCAGGCACCCGTTTATACCGCCGTGACATCCAGGAAACAGCTATTTTCTGTTGGCTATTTTCAGCAGGTCAGATGTTTGTTTAGGACTGAAGACGACGGAGGGATTAGCCATGCAGCTCTGGATCATCAGAACTGTAAAAATGGCATTAATCGTACCATCGTCCCTTGATTTGTGAACATGGTTCTGTAAGAGAACAAAAGGCAGAACCATTCTGCGCCAGAGCGACAGGGCACAGAGTTGAGACTCTTCTCTGCTGTTCCCATGCAGAGGTAGTGAAGGGGAGGGAAAGGAGGGCAGCGTTATCACCGTGGAGAAAGTGTCGTCATGGCGGTTCTGCTCTGACCCTGCTGACTCGCCGATTCCTTAACATGAGATCATTTTGGACAGCTGACCTCAATATCACGGGGCTCTGAGGACGAAACAGATCCAATGGAGCTTCTTATTCCCCTCACCCTGCCTACAAACATAAGCAGGGCACACATCTAACAGTTACATGCAAAAAGTCTCCGTTTCTCATGCGCCACCATTGACAGGAATTAGAGGAATTAACAGAAATAGAATAACAAACATTTCATTGTACTATTGCACTTTTCACTCCTCATATTTGACAAAGCAGATAATGCAGCATTTGTTGGAAAGGGGAAGAAACTACACTCCCAGCTTCAGGTCAGCCAAACAGGTCAGCCAAACTAGCACTGTATGTTTTCAACTACAGTAGTACTTAACATTACAACATACAATAATAAGGGAGAAAAATATTGTTGGAACAAATGTTTGGGAGGATGTTATGCGCTACTTTGTCATTAGTGGACAAACTGTCTGGTAAAATCAGGCATAAACATGTGTCAGAATTGCTTGTAATTATAGTTGAAAAACTTCCGCATGGGAGTATGAATCACCTCTGCAGCTGGTTGGTGCGGCAGCAGAGCATACAGTACCCTGCTATCCTCACCTTCTTAACTGCATTGGGGGAAGGGAAGGCAGACGGGCTCATGCTATGTCAGAGAGCCCGACTTGCTGGTCCACGGCTGGATTATCTAAAGAGCCACCGACGGATATGTGTAATCAGCCCCATCCCCATGTTTCTCTCTCTCACTCTCTGCCTCTCTGGCTAATGTCTCCGCCTGATTCGATTGAGGCAATTAGGCAGTAATCTATAGAGCTAGGGAGTGATGGAAACATTTCCCACTGTCCTCCTCATGTTTCTCAGAGCTGCTATAATTAGCTAACTTTGTTTCTCATTAAACATCAGAGGAGTATTTACATACCCAGATCCAATTTGGCTCTGTAGAGCCCATTCCTTTTAAAGTGTCTAGAAACCCTGAAACATGTCTGTAGACAAAGGAATGGGGAGCTGTAATCTGCAGTTATTTAATTCAAACATTTATATCTTATATTAATAAGACACAATGTATCTTGAATGTACAGATTGACAACAATGTCAGAGTGTGTGTACATAGCACAGCATACAACCATTCCAGACAGTATGTTGTTGTCAATGTAATGAAGCCTGGGAAGGCCTGTTATGGCATTTGGTTTGATCTTAGAAATGGAGGACATCCTTCCAGCCCTGGTTTAAATGAGCCGTCACGGGAACTGGCACGGTAAACCAACTTATATTCCCCTATGGCTCGTATTCCGTTTTAATCGTTTTAACAGAAGGGTGGAGAACTTTAAACTAAAATTCACATGGACAGATGTTGATGATTTTTTCTTGGCTTAAGTTCTGTAACTGAACATCATAATCATAATATATCTGATATTTGAAAAAAGAAAGTATGCATTCAGACAACACATTTTTTATATCATCTGTTAAACTGCAAGTGTCAATAGTTTGTTGATTTGTAAAGGTGAACTTTGCTTGGATGCTGTTCAAGGACAATTAAAGCGTGGTCTGAGCTTCTGCAAATTGTTTTGCATATTCTCTCTCCATATTCTGGCAGTTTTGCAAGGTGGCACCATACTGAACATACACTGAGTCTGAACATACCTCATGGGCTTATTCATTCCAATTGATCTTTTACATTTTTAAGTTTTTTAAGAAGTTCTGTTAAACATTTTATATTCATATTTATCAGAAAAAAACTGAGAGAATATAAGAATATATCTTATTCTAACTATTTGCAACTCAAATAATTTGCTTTCCAACCAGTTCTAAATAGGAGATCATGTTCTCTCGCAAAGCAAGATAGATGCAATAAATCTACAAGGGCATTCGACAGCAAGAGAATGCAGGAAATCATCAAACCTTCATTCATTCTGAAGGCCCAATAATCTGTTGCAGCGCACTACAAACAGCCGGTCAGAGGAAGAGACAGGCGGTCCCTGAAGATCGGATCCCTGTGTGAAGCTACTCGGGCCTGTGGCAGCTCCTACACAGATGTGTACTGCAGTTGTAAACTTTTCTGTTGATATGCAAAGCGGCATGGATCATTTGACGTCCCCCTGCTTTGCAAAAATATAATGATTAATCGTGGTTTTGATAGCAATGGATAAAATCCTTGTTCCAACATTAACGGACCAGGGACACAGGTCAGTGAATGTGGATCCCTGGTGGTCACCACAAACATTGCAGCCAGGGACATTGCTGACTCCCTTTCCCTGTTTGTTTGTGTGGTTCATTTCTCTGTTACATTTTTGTAACGCAATGGAAAGAGTTTGTTGGCTCACATCTAAATTTGAGGTAGAAAACAAACTAAATTAGCTGACGCTTGGACAATTAGAACCTCTTAGCATCATCAACAAATTAGGGAAACTGAACCATCAGTGAATATGTACAAAAAGTCAGTCTACATTGTTCAGTGCAAACATAACATATTTATGATGCCCTGAAACTAGTTTATATATCTAAATACTTGTTTATTTGAGTCCAGCAAAACAGATGACTTGGGCTGAACAGGTATGGAAATCCTAAAGCTGTAAATGCCTGATGTTAGGATGTGAATGAAGAACATAGACATCTGCCCCGTTGCTTGTCTATAGTACGGTGTAGCTTGAATACATATGCAGGAGTACAGCCAGGACTGAGCAGAAGGGTAATTCAATCAGCAGCACTCCAGCCTGACACAGATTCCCTTTGACAGTTGTGCTTTACCAGTAATTCATCTTTCTAAAAAAAGACACTATCCCAACAATAATTTCTTTCAACTCCAATACCTGGCAAATGGGTGGGTGGGAATTGAATAACAGGTTTTCATTGGCCAACACCACAATCCCCTCAGAACTCATCAAGAGTACGTTTTCTTTTCCTGATGTCCCTGAGAAGGCCAAAGCTACTCATGTAGTAACACTGAGACACATATGGTAATTCCTGCAATTATACCTTGACTCACGAGTGGCCGCACTTTTAAACAGACTATGAACACAAATGCTGTTAGTGGAATGCATAAGTAAACAGTGTGAGGGGTAGAGCTGTGTGTAGAGGTCCAGATGGACAGGCAGGGAGGCCTGTCCTGAGAAAGGGCTGTCCCAAACCCATACGCCCCTCCTCAGTACCCCTCCGGCCTTGTGTGCAGGACTGCAGCCTGAGCAACAGAGGGTTAACTGCACTGCCCAGGCACAGGCGTGAAGTGAAACAATGAAATAATGGCAGCGAGTGAACGCTCAAAGGCAGGGGGCAGGGTGGGTGGGTGGGGGCTTGCCATAGGCTCCTGCAGATGTTGCCGGGCTTCGCCGGGTCACACAATCACACGTATTAGCATTCCTGATAGAGGGAGCCTGGATTAGGGAGCTGAATGCCTTTCTCAACTCTGTCAGAGTTTGAACACGCCGGAGACGCAGAGCAGAGGGAGAGAAATCCCAGACATGTGGCGAGGAAAGGTGGAGACAAGAGTAACGGAGAAGAAAAGCAGCCTCAGACATTGGTGAGGAAGACCTAGCGCATAGAAAGAGCAGGCACAATGTTGAGGGAAGTGGGGGAAAGGCAAATGCAGAGTAAGATTGACAGACAAATTGCGCCAAATTGACTAAAACAGCTAATGAAAGAGTTTAACAAACAGACAATAAAGAGAAATCAAGCATGTGATAATTGAATGGTTTTGTGAGGTTGGCAGCGGGAGTGCATATGTGAAACGAAGATTTCTATTTGTGTCTGAATGAGTGAATGAGCATAGACAAACGGCTTTCTTTCTTCTTTGTATGTCTGAGTGAGCGAGAGAGAGAGAGAGAGAGAGAGAGAGAGAGAGAGAGCAGAAACAAAAGCTTTTCTGAGTGTATGTGTGCCGTCCTGTCCTTTTTTCCCAGGACAGAGGTCTGGAGAGGCCTCATATTTCTGGCTGCTGTCAGGCTGGGGTGAGAGGCAGAGACAGCAAGGGGCAGCTGTTTGCTACGAGGTACCCTGGCTCCCTCACACACGGCCTTTGATCCAGCCGGACTTCCTCGGCCAGCCAAGTCTCCCCCTGCATATAGTATGTGTATGTCTGAGGGGGAACATATAAAAGTGTGGGTGTAATCGTTGGCAAATCATGGGAAAAGCTGTGAAACCTAAGTGGTAAAATGAAGTGAGGCAACAATAAACCAGTGCCTTTGCTCTCTTTGTTTTAACACAAGGTAAAGCATGTCACAGGAATGCAGCAAGACTAGTTTGATATGGTTGTGTATTCAGGAAAGATTTCAGAATATAGTGGGGACACGTGAATAATGAGACACACATATGTTGAGAAACACTTAATAATCTGTTTTACTATGTAATGAAGATATGGCTTCAGTTGGTTTTTGATGGACAGCTAAATTAAACCAAATTATCTGCAGAAACAGTCTCAAAACAGAAACTAATCCAGATATAATTATGAAATACAGTGTACACACATTTTACCACAAGAACTTGGTTGTGGTTTTATTACTACAAATAATGAGTAATTTTGGCAGCAACAGGAAAAGAAATTATTCCATTCATATTTCAGTCTCTAGTTTATACAATGAAGAAAATAGAGTTTCTGGTAAGAGCCTATGCAGTTGGAACATTTGCAATGCATCCTGCCGTCATTGTTGTTAGATCCCTGACAACAAAGAAAAAAACAGGCAGCGACACAGAAAGCACATAAAAACCATTCGTACTTGACAGTTAGGGGAGGTGCACCTTTGTCCCTAGCCAATGACTATCAGTGACTCTACAAGTTAATATTTGCTTCTGCCTGCTCATAAATTTGCATTGCATTAGAACCTGACCTAAATGCATTTTTATCACCAAAAGTAATTAGCTGAGCATTAATTGTAGGAAAGAGAGAGTGCGATGAGGCTGAATCCTTCTGGTGGCTAGACGTTAGCTACAGGAGGAATGGCTACAGAGTAAAGCACAGCCGGGCCACCAGATGAAAGAGGAAGTAAACAAGGCCAGAGTGCTGCCTCTTTAATCTACTACATTAACTTCGGCACCACAAGGGGAGGAGCCAGCATGCAGGCAAACGGCACAGGCACACAAAAGAGTGTCAATGAGGGGGTAATAAGGAAAGACAATGAGTAAACAAGCAGGGGAAGTCCAGGCCTGGCGTGCTAGTAACTCCCCGCTTCTCACTGCCTGGCACACACAAAGGCCCTGTTGTAATTAGCCACCCCAATAGGTTGTTTAGCATTTGCATATAAATGCCCTTAGAGGCAAACGCTAAACACGCTGACACAAGCCATGCCCAAAACAGACGTTCGCCACACCTCTACCCCTCCAGGAGGTCTCAGGGGTCCACTTATGTCGGGGTACCCCCTCCCTTCGCCTTGTGCTTGTACCCACTACAGGCAAGCTGGCATCCATTACACAAAATGCAGACGGCACACCATAGCACGGGTACTCAGTTCTTGTTTCTAGAGGGATTGTGAAACAGTGTAGCCAGGCTTCCTGTTGAAGGCCCACACAGCCATCTGTCATGTGAAAGAACATTTTTGCCCTGACCACAGGACTGACGCTCAACAAGACAGAGGGTGCAGGATGTTTTCTTTTACAGAAATGATATGTGCAAGACAGGAAAGACCTCATATAGATATATCTCGGCTGAATCACACACCCATGCACATTTGCACATGTGCATGAGAACGCAGAGCTGTTCCAAGGAAGCCAGGGGTCTGCAGAGTGTGAGAAATGAGCGCTCTGTTTTGATCAGGGTCAAAACATGCAGGCTTGTTTAATGTAGTGCCAGCATAGACCAAACTGGTTGATTAGAGTTACAGTTTTCATGCATTATTGTTTATAACGGGATCTGGGCCTCAGTTTTACACTTCCTCTGCTTTCTACTGTTGTTTTGACAATGGCGATACATGAAAAAAAGAAGAGAAAAACTACGAGCAAGGAAGGAAGTGATGAGACTGTTGTCTGTTGCCCACATCCCTCCCCCTGCCCTGACCACCGCCTCTCGTTTCTCTCCTTCCTCCAAACCCATATTCTCTCCAGTATAAACAAAGGCTGTGTCAGCTACACACTTGTCCTGTTCCTGGTGCTGCTAGGAGGGAAAGAGTACATTCACAGAGCTCCTGCACCGTACATGGGCTACTTCCTGTGTTAATCCTCAGCCCAGAGAGCAACTTTACTACTACAGTCTACACTGCTCGCAAGATTTTTCTCAGCATTGCTCATTGCACAGGAAAACCACATAATGAAAATCTATCCTCTAAAAACCTGGTTCTCACCTGCCATGTGGCCTGTTGTTCCCCATCAGGGCATGATCCAACACGAGGAAACACCTGGCTCCAACACAAAGCAGGCAATGAGAGGAGCCTATGTTATATCCTCCTGCTGATAAAGATAAGCACCTTACCTGAGTTGCAGGGGCAACACTGGATATACAGAGAAGATGCTGACCTGATTATACCACATTTAAGAGGCCATTTCTTTTATTTATATTAAATGCATATTTTCTATGTTCTAACAGTCAGTATCCGTTTTGAGTCTCACTTTCCTCGGGCTGACTTCCTATATGTGGTCAGGGTGTTTTGTTTTACTGCTTCACACAATAATGCTCTCTTGCCATTTGTTACAACCCGAGTTAAAGCAAAAAAAATCAAAATGTTCCGCTCTGCTAGAAAAAGAGAAGAACATTTTCTTTTTAATTAAACCTAAACTGCAGTGTGACAGACTTGCAGATATACAGCAGATAAACAGGTTAAAAAAGGGATATTTTAAACTCACGCTATTATCATAAAAAGATAATAAGGAATAATGCTTTGTTCTGTTCGCATTGGGTCTCCGAATTCACCAGAATATCACTAATAGCTGCATACTAACCCGGGCCCCTATCTTCATTCATTAAACAGTAGGGAAAATGAATGCCATGGTGACCAGACGAGGCAAATGACGTCACAAAGCCGAGGTCACCAGCCTGTCACGGTCGTCTAGCCCTGTGTCAGCCCCATGGGACCTGCCCCACCCCCTCCAGCCTCCACCAAATCTCTGCTCTGTGGCACTGAACGTCAGAATGAAAACCGAACACTCGCAGAGAGCTCCATGTCCAATATGTAAACACCACGGCACTGCCGCTGTCATGAGACATCAGCTGCTGCCACTGGGCGCAACAACAGCGGTCAGAGCACAGCCGGCCACTGAGGTGGGAGCATCGGGACCGGCAGACCAGAACTGCCATTAAACTGGATAAATATACATTTCTAGTTGTTGTGTTGGTAAATGAGTGTTAGGGAGAAAGAGAGAGTATTGTCCTCCTCCTCAGGCTACACACACACACACACACACACAGTACATCTCTAGTGTTCGGTGTTGCTGTGTGGGAGTCTGCTTCTCTCTAATCAATTTATTATGAGGCACCGGGGTCCTTATGTTTGTTCATTTAACAGAAGGAAACAGAGAACGAGCATTTGTTTTAGGTACAGTGAGACTAAGAAACCACACGTGTTTAGGGAGGAGTAGAGCAGCAGAGGAGAAGGCGGGTGGCAAAGGCACACGAGACAGAGACGCCCTGCACAATAATGCAGAGGTGTAATATTGTGGCTTAGAGGAAATGTTGGTTTAATTGCAGTTTGGTGCAATATTTAATGTGGTTTGTATGACACCTGGCATACATGGTTTACACTCGGGACAGCGTCGGTTATCAGAATTATTTCATAAATCCACTGACAGGCTCACTGCAACAGCTAGATGCTTATTTGACGAGATGAGATGGGATGGCGACGGACGCACATTCAGTATATCTTCTTTTTAATTACAATGTCTGCAGAGGTGGGACTCTGCCGTAAACACTCATCAGTGCAATCAAACACAATACCACCAACAATATGCATTATAATAATACATTCTCAAACTGAAAAAAATTACACGATCATGCAGAGTATTTGTATCACTATTGCTAGTAACACAACTGAAAGAAAATGTAAAATAATAAAGTAGTGCTCGGCCAAAGAACTGAGGCATCCAAATCTGTATTGTTCATTCAGCAGCTATAACAGTGGGGCTTCGTCGTTCGATTTGATAATGACTATCAGGTGGTGGCGGCAATCAGATCGGCCTAGATATTTACTGGCATTCACAGAGGCAAACACACACTCAGACTATTACAAAAAAACTGAATAGCATTACTACTCTGCTGAATGTTAAGCTCTAATAAAATATTATTCAGAGCGTAGTGTGTGACTTACATGCAATTTCCAACAACAAAGGAAAAAAATAACCTTTACATGAACAAATAATTAAAAAGCTAGTTATGCATGAGTAATGAACAAAGAAAGAAATCAATGTAAAGTACATGGGTGCACATACTGTACATTGTAAACAGAGACATGCCCATGTGTTTTTAGAAAAAAGGAAAATATAGCTGCAGAAGCTGGAAGGGAGCTGACATCAGAGGACTACGGAGGCTTCAGCACTTAGAGGCCATTTTATTGCTTTACTGTGGTCAAGTGAGGTGCACCAAGCTCAATTCCACCACAACAATGGCAAAGAGGGCCGCAGAGACAAAAGAGGGCTATCCCTGCTTCTTAACCCCTTCACTGCTGGCAGATCAGTCTCCTGGGGTACTGAGCGGACAACACCGGGCCACCTCAGGAGAAGCAAGGGGAATGACAAATAGCGAGTCGCAGCTCATGTACCTGCTCTATGACAACAGCTCAGAGACACACATTTAGTTACTTACACAGTAAAAACGACACATGCACACAAACCACATGAGCATCTATCAATGGGCAGATGGAGTCGGCTGCTTTTCATGACCAGGAAGAAGCAGTCGGTAGCTTCACCTCAGCCCTGTCTTACACTGAAACGCACAGCAGCCGGCTCTCTATGTCTTTCCATCTCTGCCCCTCCCTCTCCTCCTCTCTCTCTCTCTCTCTCTCTCTCTCTCTCTCTCTCTCTCTCTCTCTCTCTCTCTCTCTCTCTCTCTCTCTCTCTCTCTCTCTCTCTCTCTCTCTCTCTCTCTCTCTCTCTCTCTCTCGCTACCTCTTCTCCATTGGGAACATGGACAGGCTACTACACATTTGCAAGTGAATTACACTTTTTGTTGAGGTTTTTGTTTTGTGTGGGTGTGTGCATGTGTGCGTGTGTGTGTGTGTGTGAATTGTAAAAATGGGAAAGAGGGTGTGAGAGGGAAAGGCTGCTCCTGCCATTGCTCTTTTCTTTTCTTCTCTCTATAATCCTGAGGAGGATCATCTGTGAGGTACACAGAGAGGAAGTGCCATAGACCTGCTGGAGTCCAGCACATCCCAGCAGTGCATTCCTACAGCCCAGCTCTCAGACACACGTAGAAACAGATACAGCCTAAGACCCTCTCAGCCACACATTACTACCATTTGTCGCAAAGTGGAGTGGACGCAGAGCACATAAAGAAAGACAATTTGAATCAGAACGACCCAAATCTGAAACCAAAGCTTCTGAAAACAGAAATAAAATATCATCATTCTTGGAAAAAGTCAAACGAGAAACACCGGACAAATGCAATTCTATAAATCATAAAATGTGCCGTCAAACATGATCAATCTGTATATATCTTTCGGTCTGTCCCTCTGTCTACTAAGTCTGTCTCGGGAGTTACAGAGGAGAATGAGTAGCACGGAGAAAAGGAGCTATGAAGTCTATCGCAGTATAATGTTCATATCACAGTTTATCTGGCCTTTCAAACAAGCCCCAGCCAATTGACCGACAGAAGCGCGTAGAAGCTAATAGCTTGATTATTCAAACACTCATAGTGTATTTGGTATTTATTCAAGCTGGGATGTTGCATCATCGTGTAACCTGGCTGCAGATCAGCGACGAGAAAAATGACACAGATCGCCTGACTGCATTCAAACGTGTCTTCTTTTATACAAAATGTAATTTATTTTATAATAAAATTATTTCAATTGTTTACATTTAACATCTGTGTAAATTAGTGAGTACACAATGTTTTATTTTATTTTAATAGTACATATTTCATGTTAAAATATGTAATACAATAAATAATATGGAACATGAAGGCAGAAGCTATGCAACTGATGCATTGTCAATATTTCAAACTTGTCACTGTCGTTCTCTCTCACACACACACACACACACACACACACACTGACATGCACGCTCACACACGCACATACATTTCAGTTACACAATGCAGATTTCACAGACACAGAAAAACAATGCAAGGGCAGTTATCACTCCACGGAGCACAGTAACATAGAGGAAGAGGAAGAGGATGACAAAGGAATAGGGGAGGATAAAAAGACGGCGTGTGTTTCGTCAGAGTCACAGGCCAGAGGGGCCCATGTATTGTTCCAGGGCTCAGTGTGGGGAGAGAAAGGCGACCTGGGCCGCCTCTGTCTAAGCGTCCTCCATGTTTTATGCATTCTGTCCTTTGTGATGATAAGCGCCAGTGCGGAGGGTGGAATGCTGGCCTCCAGGGTCCGAGAGAAGGGTGGGCATATCGGGGGGCTGAGGTGCAGCTCAGCTCAATTTTGCAGCCCTTGGAGTGGTCCCCGTCATCCCTGTCTCACCCGCGTGAACGCATATGTAGCCTGTACACACACAACCTCCCATCACTGAACACTAGAGCTAGCTGCTGCTGCTGCTGCTGCCCCAGATAGGATATATACACAGTCAGTCGCCATGCTACTCACACACACACACACACCCACACACACAGACACACACACACACACACACACACACACACACACACACAGCTTTTACGATACTCTCAGCCCTGGACAGGCATGCATCACACAGGTCCCTCTGCTCACAGTCGATTTACAGCAACACAGAAATGAAAATAAACCACTGTTACAACACAGCCATCTAACGAACCACCTTGTTTGCTACAAAAATTATATTGTACATTTATTAAAGAAGCAATACTGAGATTCTAATCAAGGAATCAGATCCACACACACACACACACACACACACACTCACACACATACAATATTAGCCCCATTCCATGACTATAACAGCATTCATCTATTGTTTGAAATAGAGTAAAAATGTGTATCACATAATATTGTGCTCTATTCTATTACTTGTGAGTTTTCTGTACTGAAGAAGAGAGAGAGAGTCGAAATAGAAGCCACACGATGCTTTTAAACATATTACTGAATAGAAGAGGATTTTTATTCGCTCGTATCTCTATTCCCTTTATTAGTGCTAGATAATCAGAGCAATGTTGCATTATCACAACATAGGTCTGCTGCTGTTTGTCTGAATTTTAACACTGGCTTAGATTTTTTTGGAAACAGCTCAAAATGTATTAAAAAAAGAATGACTATAAAAACAAAAGTGTATCATACCAGGGCCTTGACATGGCACATTCAAAAGAAATTATTAATGCCAATGTACACACAAATCAGAATGCATCTGTGTACACACAAGCGCATCTTCACAGTCATAAATCTAGTCTACCACAATGATTTAACCAAGATTGTTAACACGATAACATATTGTGAAAGAGCAAACCACAAAAATCTGTGCCACCTTCCCTTCAAATAGATAAAAGGATGACATTGAAGAAGAATAAAAGCTCAAAAGAAGACAAGAAGGGGGATTTTAGAGAAAGGGGTGCTTTCTGTGGATAAAAAAAGAGCCCTTTTGGACACTCAGGGCCGCTCGGATTAAGGATCGTGTACAGCATTCATGCACACCACAAGCATGCATACACACCAACCTGGGCATGACAGTCATCTCTTCCACTCTCCCTTCCCACTTTTTAGCTCACCCCTGTGCTGAGCCGAGATCCCGCCCCCCGCCTGCTCCTTTACGACAGCGTGACATGTACACTGGCCTCGGCTGCAGGACAACTGGAAGAACTGGTCGTCGGCGCTGCACGACCTTGCATATTCAAAACCACACATCAGATTCAAAGCCTTCATCTGTGTCGACTACCTTCATCTACATATGTCCATACAGCTCATAGCTGACACTTGACATTCTTCTCTGATTTTAGTGAAGACACATCCACAGAAAAGGTAGAGCGTCGTATTGATAATGCTCTGCCTCTCATGAAGCAAATGGCAGTGAAACGATATCAATTTAAACTGACAGATTTATTAAAATACAAAATAAATATTAACAATAACAATTTCATAAAGAATTTCCATTCACACAACATCCTGTAAATTACTTATCACAGCATGCATATAGGTAGATGTTTGTGTTTCGTGTGCAAATACTTTCTCTGGCAAACAAATGTAAAGAGGGTAGAATCTCTTATGCTTGGCCTTAGCCTATGGTAACCCAAAGAGGGCTCCCTCCAACCGATAACACGGCAGCGAGCTCCCCCACCGCGCCAGTGCCCGAGCACGGAAAGGTTGGAGTTAAGGAGGGAGATATGCAGAGACACATTGAGAATGAGATGAAGAGAGAGAGAGAGAGGGGGGTGGGGGGGGGGGGGGGGGAGGAGGAGGAGGCACAGGGAGAGGAGGAGAAGGGGTTATGACAGCCAGAGGCGCTGTCTCCCCTTTCTCTGTGTTACCCCCAAACCATGAAACAAGCCTGTCCATGACGACTGCTACTGCCTTTATCTCTTTTCCCCGACTGGAAGCGCTATTCCTGTTCATACAGTCAAATGACATCTGAAGACTCTGAACACACCTGTCATCAGATATGGTAATAGAGGGGGACCAAGTGCAAACAGTGGACAACCGTTTTGTTGCTGTGCAGGATCAGTGGCAGCTACAGCTAAAAACTGTGATCACATCACAGCATTACGACACCAAGTGTTTTCTTCATGAGGAATAGCAGCAACAACACACAGATAGCAGTTCTCCTATATGCACTTACATGATTATTCATATGAATAGAATCACGTTCAACCACCACCTGCATCGTCACAAATAAACAAACCTGCACTTCTGAATCATTTCTATCTTAACAGAAAGAATTGTGTTGTACGTCTTACACATTCAAATAACATGTTTTTTTTATTGTATAACTATAAATGTAATGGTTAAAACATTTGCCTGGGATCACAAAGATATATGAAGCAATTCCAGATAAATTCAACCAAATTATAATGAAATTAATTAGAATAATCAGATATGTGAAATATCTGCATGAGAGTATTTTAGTATTATTCTGATCAGAACAAAAGAGTTCCCCTTTCCCTTCAGTTATGGTATACAGTATAAACAAACTGTACTTAAATGTTTTATTGATATATATATATATATATATATATATATATATATATATATATATTTAAATGTTTTTGTTTTTTAAAAATATAATATGCTCAAAAAAATAAATCTTAAAAAGGCCTCGATAAACATATTAACAAAATAGGAAGAAATAAATCTAACCACAAGTAATGAGCTCAAAATAAAAAATGGCCCTTTTTCAATTATTTTTCAAAAATGCTCTCTGTGGTAAAACCATCACTCTGGTGGCACTTAAACAGCTCACAGTTCTCAAGACCGCAATACTTCCAATATCACAGCCAGGGATGAGCATGAGATAATATAGTTAGCTACACCGAACACAACGTCTGACAAACACACATTTGAAATAGAATACATAGAAATAATGCCAATGACATTCCTGCAACATTGCCAGGAACTGTTATAATTAAACATAAATATGACGATGAGACAAGACAGGAAAATCAGACAGGTGAGATGACAGTAAACATTTCTGCTGTCTTTGTTTTGTAACAGAAGACGGAGAGAGAGGGAGGAGGAGGAAGAGGAGAGGAGTGTTACTGTCAGACAGGGGAGGAAGAGAGATCACTCGAGTTCTGGCACAGCAGCCTACCTGCCCCATCCACTACAACCCCTTTGAGTTTCTAATAACTGGAATCGAAACACACACACACACACACACGCTTTACTTTCGCGGACACACGAGAAACGGTAAATAACTGTGTAACAACACAAAAAAAGGAAGGAGGTATATGAATGATTTAAATTAATCAGCCACTTCCCCCCTCTTCTTCCCAGTGCTAATCTCTTTCCGTCTGCTCCCTTCAGTCTGAAAGGTAGGAATCTGTTTATCTGACCTCTTCCCTTGATTCCTCCTCTATGGCCCATGGCTATCTGACCCCTCCACCCAACCCCCTCAGCACTCCTTCACCCAGCCCCCTTGTTTTGCTTTTCTCTCCCTCCCTGACAGCATTCGCGTTTTGTTTTTATTAAACCTGTTACCAGTCTGTGTTGTTGCTCCCATCCTAAACTAAAGCCAAAGTCCTAATCCTGCAGATGCTGACAACCACAAGTGCTTTGTGTGGCTCACAAAACATACCAACAACTACCATCACGCTTTCCCCCCCAGCAAGACCCCCTCTCTCCCCATCATCCATCGGCTATTTGCGCGGGGGTTTCCTCTCTTTCCTTTTTATCTCTGCACTCACTCCTTGACCCCTGTTCCCCCTGTTTCTGCTGTCTGACCTCTCGCCCCCCCCCCCCCTCCACACACACACACACACAGCTTATCACCCCCCTTTCTGTTTCCCCAAACGGTACACATATCCTTTCCTTGCCTCTGCTCGCTCTCTGCCTTTTTTCCTCTTTCTTTTCTCGTCTCTATGTCGCGAAATATATCCGAGTCTGACTTGCGATTCTCGCAGCCTTTTTTTCTGACTGTATATAGCGCCAACCCATCCGAAAAGCAGTTGCTATTTTTTTTTAATATTACATATTTAAAGAAGATTTTCGGCTTGCATTTGCACCTACACGTCAAGATAACAGTTGCATTTCCGTTTTCTTTATTTCTTTTCCTCGATCAGATCCATTTTCTGGCGAGGTTGATAACATAGGCAGTAATAAAATACATATTTTGGGAAAGGGCCCTTTGAGCTCAGTTGGGCTGTCTCTTTGCAAGCCTGTTTGCATTTCCAGTCTATTCTATTTCGCGTCTGAGGAAGTTATCTTGTGTAGTTTAACTTAAAAAAAAAAAAAAGAAAACCGACAAACGTGAACCGGCTAAGCGGCTACTAAATGCATGCAGTGACCTATAGGTTTAGCCTGGACCGTGCTTTAAGTTTCCGCCAGTAACTTTGGAATGATTATGTCTGCTTAAGGTCAGACTAATAGGGCAATGTTTTGTTTTCATTCCGGTCAGCATTTCTCGGAGAGAGAATGGAAAAAGCCCGTTCTCCTGAAAGTCAAATACGGTAGCCAAGTAGTTGGAGGCAGCAGCTCCAGCCTGAGCACATGCCCGCTCTCCGGGGCGCAGCTCGGACTCGGGCTGTCCGTGTACACGGTCCCGCTGGTCCGCTCTTGTCATCCAGGAGACCCGGGGCTTCGTTCATCACAACACACCACATTCGCATAACACACACGAACCCAATTCGCGCACGCACGCACACTTACACACGCACACACACACACACACACGCTCACACACGCGCCGATCGATTTGCATGTGACTTCGTCAGGGAATGAGCGAGAATCGACTTAAAAACAACGCTTCAAAAGAGGCAAACAGCGATGAAAAATAAAAAAGACAACATGGACAAAGTGGGCTAAAGGGGAAAAGTGTAGCGAGAGGAGCCGAGGCAGGGCGGAGGGATTGCACGTTTCTGAGAGAGAGAGACGTGTCGGAGAAGAAGCAAAATGTGTTTATCCAGAAGAGGATTTTATAAGCATACGATGGTGCAGAAACCCCCTGGATGTGGCAAGTGTCAAATCGGTTTAAAATGAGAAAGCGAGCTGCTCCCTTTCCCCGGACGCACGCGGACCCACAGGCTGGACTTGGAGCTCCTTTTCTCGGCGGCGCTCATGTGGAGCTGCCGCTGCCCGTCGTCCGCTCAACACAGCCCCGTTTCGTATTGCGTCTGTGCCTCAAAACACGTCTCTCGACACCCAAAAAGCCCTGGTTCGTTTTCCCGGTCCCACCGAAATGCACATATCTGTTTGAAAACCGTATTTTTCTGCGGTCAACTGCTTGGAGAGGATCGCTGTCTTGCCCATTTCTTATCTTCCATTCATGAGGAGGAGAGGACGAACGCTGATGTAAACACAGGTAACGATACGATAATAAAATGGAGAATAAACCAAAGAACTTGCATGAAATGAACTTGTGATCGCTAGTCATGTCTCACAATGTGAGAATAGCCAGCCCCGCTACACGTAAACTACGAACAGATAGGGAAAGAGATGCAGATAAGTCTACAGCGGAAAGAATAGGATCGTGGAAACACAGAAAGGAAAAGAGACAAAACGCAAAGTTGAAACTTACAATTTCTCGCTGCCGCTTTGTGATCCTCGCTTTTTAATCCAGTATTGAGATGATTTAGCTAAAGATCCCATCAAGGCAGTCCCCTTTTGGTCAGTTTGCGCTTAGGGTGGTAAAAGAAAGATCATTGTTGTTGCGGAGTGTAAAAAACCGAAGTAGGTAGGCTACTATTAGTTGTTAAAGGCAATATAAAAATAATTTGGATGCAAAGCAGGCGATGAGTCTTGTGTTAGAGGGAGCGAGGAAGAGGTGAAAGTGAGATCTGATGATTGAAAAGAAAAAACTCTTTGGATCTTTATTCCTGCTAATTAGTTTCCTGCAAAAAATGGCTGTGATTAATTCAGTGCGCATGTGCTTCATTACACAGGCACGAAGGGAAGGGCTAATTAGCCGCCTTCTGGATCAATAAGATTCAGCAAAGGAGAGAGCTCGGGAGAGAGAGGGAGGGAGGGAGGGCGAAAGAGGAGGGAGGGAGGGATGGATAGATACAAGTAGAAAAAAAAGAGTAAAGTAATGATCAGGAATTGAAAATATGGAATTAAGAACAGCGGAAAGTAAGAGTTTGATTAGACGGAAGACAGTGAAAGCTGGAGCAGCCGCCGCAGCAGGCGAAGCCGGGCGCTGCTGGCACCGCTTCCCTCCGCTCCTTTTTACACTTTTTCACACGTTTTTCTCCGGTTTTTGCTTCTTTTTTTGTATTTTTTATGAAAGATATGCATTTACTTTGTCCACTAAAATGTACATCGGCGACCTGGCGTTATTTTATTATGTCTCTTTCAACCTAAGTCTGTCATTTTAGACGAGTCAAAGCTGCACGCGGGGCTGTTTCTATACTTTACAGTGTACGTTTGAACAACTTATTGAAATACATAACCGAGTTACGGCGAATGTTTAGAGACTACACTGGAAACATGTAAGCCCGCTCGTCAGTATAGGAGCTTACACTTGTAAATATGTAAACAATTGACGTGTTAGTAAACAACTAAAAGCCGAGACGACCAACAATTAAAGCACGTCCATATGAAGTGTGTATGCTATTCTGTATGAACAACATAAAGGCTATTGTAATGAACAGAGCTCATGGTAAAAGTACAGTGACATCTGGATATTATCAGAGCTGAACCCTCTATTTCTATCAGTTAATCTATATATAATATATATGTATAGTTTAAGCATAAAGAGAAATAGTAATATTTGCTCAGAGACTGAAGTTAACATTTATGAGTAGCTTCCCAATTTTAACTTTGACTAACTACGTGATTCAACCAGTATGCAGCATACAGTGAACCCCAAGTATGTTTGTTTAAATTGCATCAAAATATTAATTTAACGATGGTAGGCTTAAGAGAAGACTAAAGACTGGAGAGATTAATTATTTGGAATAAAACGGTAACATTATGACTCATAACTATACGTTTTAAAAAGTGAAAACCAGCTTTATAAAATATATGCCATGTGAAAGTACGACGGAGATGAAATATGTGTAGTTTTTGCTGTCAGTTCAAAATATCTGTTCAGATTCAGGATAATACTTTATGACACTTCTGCAAAATTAAATAAACTAATTGTTTCAGTAGTTTTAAGGCATTCGCCTCACAGAGGTTGAAATATTCTTCGAGTTAAATTTGGAAACTCTTTAGAGCTGCTATTAGTCTACAGTATCCAAAGCAGGTCCAGCTCTTTTTAGAAATACTTGTTGAAGTCCCATTGTGTGTGACAATTTATTTAAATTTTGCAATATGTGTCCCGGGTGTTTGTAAAATATAAATAGGTGTATAGTTCTTACCCTTGAACGTGTATAGCGGTGACACGCGGGGATGATGGGCAAACAGGTTATCGTGACATCTATTATGAAACTGCTGGGAACACGTTGTCAATACGTGGAGGCTCTTCTATAATAATAACACTATAATGTGTGGCAACGTGACCGAGTCGTTGATCAGCTCCGGCCTGTTTGCATTCAATGCACTATAGTTCTGATATTATGACGTGTGGCCCAGATGGTCAGTGTGACATCTCCTTTTGGATGTTTCGTGATTATGAATTTCTAAACGCCTTCATGATCAATACCAACGTAACATTTGTTGCGGTTCTCTCGTGTGTTTTTCTTAATAATCTCTCCGTAAAACACTTCTCCTCTCGTTTCCTCCGTATTGCAAAAAGCAACCTTTGAGTGTCTCTGTGCTCTTTGTTATGATAATTTTATTGTTGATTCTCTGAGGAAATGGACAATCCCTCACTCTAGGTACGCACACTTTCTGTGCAAACAGCTCCATATAGAGTCCCGGTCCACTGGACGCTGTAGCAGCTCTCACTGATCACATAACGTGCTATGCTTATTGAAACAATACGGATTTGATAGTCTGCGCCGATATAGTGAATTCCTATACAGAATAAGTAACGGCACATATAGTCGAGTCCAAACATGCTACAGAGCCTGAAGTGGCCATAATACAACAGTGCATAAGAGATAACCCATAACTGGGTTAATAAAACGGCCTGAGATATTTATTTTTCTTACGTGTGTTGGATAGAAATGCATGGCAGAGATAAATAGAATGCCCGCTTTTATTTTATAAGATTGCACGCAACTGATATGTTAATCGTGATGTTGTGGAGGTGAAGATGGCTGATGAAATGTTAGACTGTATTTTATTTTTTCCAAAGGCCTTTGACTTAAAGGTTAGACAGGTTGGGACGCTGCGTTTCCACAGATCCAACAGCATATATCCCTACAAGAGCCTATATGAAAAATCAAACTATTATATTGCAGCCTATGACCAAGACCCAAATCCCCCCCCCCCCCCGCGCCCCTCCCTCTCTCTCTCTCCCTCCCTTTCTCTTTCTCCCTCCCTCCCTCTCTCTCCCTCCCTCTCTCCCACATAGGCTGTGCTGTAACCCGGCATTTCCTCAGCGCTTGCCATCCATAAGCCCAGGCTGCACCGATACCTGTTCTGAAGCAATGTAGCATGTGCTGCGCGGCATGCCTCTCTCAGAAAAACAAGGAAACTGCATCGCCCCGTCAAGCAGCTCGCATTTTTGCAGTGTGAGAGGCAGACTGCAGGAATCTCGAGGATTTGTGCGTGTCTGCTCTCTCGGGAAGAAGAGATTGTAAAAATGAATAGGTTGAAAATAGCGGGCGAGAGGAGTTAAAGGGGCTACGAGATAATAAAAGAGTCGGTCTAATTTGAGGCTTGTAGGAGGCAGCCTAAAGCATAACAATGCAAACTCCAGTTAACCAAATTATGCAAAGGCCTGATTGACATCACTTCATCAGTGACCATATTGAGTATGGTTTCGGCTAAATCAAAAGGAGACCAGCCAGACGGAGGCCTTGATGCTTTCAGGGCCCATGCATCACTGGGAAGGGAGAAAGGGGGGAACTGACAGGGTCTGAAGCTTTTGTGTTACCAGCGTTCAATTGCGCCTCTCTGTGGGAAGGATGACTGTCCACGTGCCAGCCTCAATAGGCATGAGTGGCATTGCAAATTCAACACAACCTGTGGCTATGACAGCCCGTGGATATGACAAAGAAAGGCAGAGTAGCTTAAAATGCAAAATGCTGTGTAGTTGTGGGGCACATAAAAGCGCTTGACCATCACAGTGAAGCCTACATGACAGAGGGCAGAGCCCCATCGTTTCTAGCGTGGCTCTGCCGGAGGTTTCGCAGACCCATGCGTGCGCACTTGTCCACTTTTTGTAGATGCATTTTAATGTCATTAAATTAAATGTAAATTTATAATATTTGATTTATGTATGAGCTACTGTGTGCGTGCGCGCGCACGTGTGCACGCGTGTGTTCGGATGCATGCGCAATCCCAGACAAAGCACAAAAGGAAACAGAGGAAATGAGCAGGGGTGAAAGTATTTAAAGATAAAAGCTGCAATCAAGAAAAGTCCTATAACTTTATAAAGAGATAACGACTATTATATTCAGAAGGATTTGGGGATTTAAGATGCTTATAGGCTGCAATATTAACAAGGAGAATGTCAGTCATATATGCAGGCTATGGTAAACAGAGATGAAAAGGGCATCAGGCATCCTTTAGGAAACAATCTGGGAGAGATTACGCTATGAAAATATTTCTAAATAAAAACATAGAGAAGGTGGACTGGAAGCTCAAAGTGGGACACAACACTTATTTTTAAAATACAAAACAAATTGTTATTTTACTTTAGTGGTGAGGTTAATGAAAAAAACAACGCCTTAAGTGCCTGTTGGTTGGAATCACAGCTGGGCTGACAATAGTTTTATAGGGTTGTAGTCCAAGTTTCCTATAGGGACTGAACTCAGGCTTTTTTGTGAATTAGAGATAATCCACGTAAAAACTTAAATTAATAGCATATAAATAGACCACAGAAAAAAAAAATGAAAAAAACGCTTAATCTGAGTTTTATGAAAATATTATTATTACCTTATAACTAATAATGACCATTAGTCGTGGTTTGTCTGTGTATGACCCTCGATTGAATCAAACTGCGCGGTTCACCACGACATGACTGCACACATGAGAGGCTGGTGTCCGGCTCTCCGTGTGTCTGGGTGGATAGGGCAGCGCAGCCAGGTGCAATGGGAGCGCCCTCTTATGTTCAGCCGGACCACTGGGATCAAGCAGCGCATCAACTCCCTTACAGGAGCCAAGCGCCTGCGGACCAGCTGGTCTTTGCCTCTCAGTTCAACATCATATATTAAACTGCCTCGCGTGTGACTGATGTAAATCCACATGGTCCAGTTATTGCGGGGTCAAAACAGATGGAGCAGACTAACCAAGTATTTCGGATAAACATTTCACCAAAACAGTCGGTGAATGAATGAATGTCTCGTGCATACACTGTCTGAAACTGCCACCGTGTAGATGAAAAGGGAAAGCCCAACAGACCAAACTTGAACTTGGCCTAATTAGATGAGTGTCATGCCAAAATCGGCATTCAGAAAAATAAAAGAAAAAACATTATTTAAGTTTTAAAAAATGCGTATATTTGTGTTAAAACATAAAAAAAAGAGTGGTTATAATTTGTCTGTGACTTACATGCAATATGTTTTACACTCCAGATGATGTTCCAGCATCATGGCTAAAACATATGTCCCTCGTGAAAAGGAAACGTGATTCATTTTTCGCAAACCACAGCTTATATGCATTTTATTTATTAGACTTTATTTTCCAAAGAACTATTTGAAAATATTCCAGTGCTGCATCCGCCTGTGGCCTCGTTGGTTCTTATTTCCCTCCTTGTGTCATGTTTGGCTCCCAGAGAACGTTCTTGAGGTGGATAACTCAGTGTGATGACATCTGTGTGTGTGTATCCTTCTGTATCAAACTGAAATGCAACATGAGTAATTGTAATTGCTGTTGTTAGTCATATGTATTATGCCAAATAATTTATTCGTCATTCAAATGGGTTTAACGTGATTAAATATGCAGGAATGTGTATTCCTACATAATTAAGTGAATACAACTTGCGCTGTTCATATTTGTGAATATTTTTTTAAAATGTTGTTTATGTTATGTTCCGATTTTTTTCATTAATAATTGTTAATTAATTGTTTGCTTGTTTGTTTGTTTTGGTGTTGTTTATTTGTTCCATATGTTCTGTATGTATTAGTATGGTAATGTTTTAACGACTGTTTTTCTATTTGTTCACTTAATGGCTGTTTATAACAATAGGCTATTTTATTGTATTGTTTTATTGGTTGATATTTTACTCTCAGTAAGTCTTCTTGAAATTAAAACAATATTAACATGTTTCTGAAAAAAATGATGCTTAATTTGCCCGTATTTTAACATTGCATCTTGATATTTCAATATTTCTAAGGAAAATATGAAATTGTTTTTATATGTTAGTGTTGGATCGTATTCAAACCAGCAACACAGGAGCAAACCTGACATCATATTTCAGAATGCAAGGTGGAATAAAAAAAATTAAAAAAACAAAAAATCAGGACCTGTTTTCTGCTGCTGATTTTTAGAATTTAGAATAGAAAAAAAAATGACGAGCGGCCGTCTGGTCATCTGCCTCATTTACATAAGAAAAAAGAAGGCATATCAATTCCTCTCTCATCCATTTACTCGTCCTGCCAGTACTACAGTATTAATGATCCTTTGAATTATTCAAAAACAGTTTGGACTTTTGGATTTGTCTGTCAATATGTGAACAATGTCGTGGAACATCCAAAATGTCCGATGCTCGCTGACTTTACTTGAATTACTTGAATCATTTCATTTTGACCGGTGCGATAACGTCGAATAAAACAGAACACCAGCAGCACCCAAAAAAAAAAACTCCCTCCATCCCCAGTGTGTGTGTGTGCGTGTGTGTGCGTGTGTGTGTGTGTGTGTGTGTGCGTGTGTGTGTGTGTGCGTGTGTGTGTGTGTGTGAGAGAGAGAGAGGGAGAGAGAGAGAACGAGAGAGAGAGGTGTGTGTGTGTGTGTGTGTGTGTGGGGGGGGGGGGGTTACGTGTCGCATCATATATACGAGTTAAAACATAAAGAAATCAATTTTCACGCATTAATATTATTAGACTATTATTACAGAAGAGCACAGGTACAAATTATTTGCTAAAACCAATGAAACAAAGACACACAACAGCAACAGCAACAACAACAACAACACCAAACTGTACACGAGCCTGCCCTGCCTCAATCCAGCCTCACACCTCCCCAACTTACAATGTATAATATATTTTTGCAAGAAAATCATAATTTTTGAATTTCTTTTGACACTTATTGAAAGTATAACATATTAGAAAAGGTCATTAAAATATGTTGTTTATCTGTGCATTTTTGAATGTATGTTCGTGTGATTCAACAGAAGATACCCTTCGCAGTTTGCCTGCTGAGCCGTCAGATCTCAATATCTTACAAGTGCAGCCAGGAATGGATTCCAAGCTCACGAGTAGCAAAAACACTCAAATCAAATGTGCAAGAACACAAAATAAATATTGATAA
This sequence comes from Cottus gobio, assembly GCA_023566465.1. Classification (NCBI taxonomy): domain Eukaryota; kingdom Metazoa; phylum Chordata; class Actinopteri; order Perciformes; family Cottidae; genus Cottus; species Cottus gobio. Next base: position 16,823,461 of record CM042224.1, on the reverse strand, counting down.
AAGCAACACATGAAAGTCAAATGTAAAACATTCTTGAAATACATCATTCAAATTGATCAGCATTTCATGCCAAATTGTCTAAAGATTATGTCATTTTGTTAATTATTTTGAGGCGTCGTACACCCTCCACTGAACTAAAAAGTAAAAAAAAATACAAAAAACATAAGCACAGCCCAGGCCTTCTGATAATGCATATCTCAGGTCTACAGTGAATAATGGAGAAATACTGAGAGCTGCTGTCACAGACTCTGGGTGAGAGACAGGCGGGACCCGAGGGGTTTTACGCGCTTTGGCTCGCTGAAACGGAGGAAACCCAAATCAGAGCCATATGAGCACTCCAGGCCACAGCAACACTACTGCTGGTAAACCGACCCGACCAGAACAGAACGGGGTCGAATCCCGGATCCCCCCATGCCGAGCCCCTTCAAAAACCACTTCGTGCTCGTTGCATCTTGCACTTGCATATACCAAACTTAAAGAGAGTAATTTTCCTTGATGTGGACAAGAGGCCCCGAACAACAAGACGAGATGAAAGATGACAGGTGGAAGCGACACAGAAGGCAAATACAGATCTAGGATATAGCCAGGGGTCAAATCCAAATCCCGCGTCACTCGCACAGCCTCTGGATGTTTCCACATCATGGCCTGGGTCAAACAAGACAGCAATCATTCCAAGTTCGTCCTCTGACAATTCATAAATTAAACAAAAGACAATAGTTCGTATAATAGCTACGTTTAAAAGGCTGTGAATAAGCCATGACACACCCAACTACTGATTACTGGAGAAGAAGAAAAAAAACGAGTTTCACAGTTCAAATCCACGACGTTGATATGTGGACAACAATGATAGCGTGGAGAAATAATGACGAATCATTTATAAAATGACGATAATGGATGAGATAAACTACAATGAATAAGATGTGTCTTTGACAGACTCAGTGTTCGACACTGACGTGGACACGTGCACGCGCTGACACCCGCACACTCAACGGGCTGCGATTCAAACAAGTGAGAGAAGTGAATGCAGACATGGGTGGGATCATGCAGCATTTTACAGGCGTGCAAATCAACAACTCTCATCACACTAGTCCACACAACGCCCTGCTGGTGCAGATATGTGTGCTGTGCAGCATCTAGTTGAGAAGCAGGGAGCACACGCTCATCTGAAGCCTCGTGTGCTCAGACCTGCAGAGCTGCGAAGGAGCCCCCTGGACCAAAAGCCACCTGGGCTGCGTGGGAGTAATTTTAGACGGTCAAAGCAACTGAGGCAGAATTATGGATGTTTAACCCCTCGCTGCTCTCCTAAACTTTGCCTCTGTGGCAACTGATCCCACCCATATTTGCTGTGGGTGGTGAGTTTGGGAGGGTAGGGGTCATGGAGCAATGCCTGTCCATCAATTGCTTTGGCCCCTGTGCTCTAAATACCTCAGTGGAGGTGAGCCCCCTCCCCTTATAGCCATAAGTGTTCCTGAAACCAATAAAACCCAAGTGATTAGTGGAGCTGTTCCATTTTTAGGTGTGAGCTCGTTAAGGGAGTTAATAGTGAAGGTATTTACTTTAACATGACAGGCACACTACAGGAGGGGTGGCTTAAGACCTGAAACCAGGAGACCTGCACTAGTCCAGCTATCAATACTCTCTTCACCTCTGACATGCCACGACTGCATTCACTACATATTCATGTGCAATACTGAAGTCAGAGAAATGCTCATCAGGTGAGCTTTTCAACGGGGATTGAGCGCTATGACGCTGACAGTCAGAGGCCTGGCATACCAGGCACGAGGAAGACACGCGTGTCCATGCTGCACATTCAGCCAGCGAGGCCTTCTTTCCTGGCAAGATCACTTCTGTGTTATGAATTGCTGCACATGCATAACAGTCGTCTGACCTCGTTCCTGTGGCAGAAATACTACACGTCGCCAAATTCAAGCACATACTGCCTGTCTGTCGATATATAGACTTATATATATATATATATATATATATATATATATATATATATATATGTGTTGTCTTCTCTTAACTGTATTAACATACACACAAGTATTCACATGAGTGCCACTGCCCTCCTGTTAGAAGAAATTAGCAACAGTTTAATATCACTTCTGACACTGAATAATTTGTGATATTGTGCAGCTCTGCAACTTTGTACAATATCAGCTCAATCTAATCCAGTTAAACAAGTGGTTTTGCTGCTCATAAAGGCAAAAACATATAAACATGAAAAATTGTCTTTGAATACCAAAAGGTTACACCCTCCCTGTGGTCAAATGACAGACAGAGATGTGATGTTCTCTTTTATAGCTGAGAGGATGAAATGTGTGTTGGATAACACACACTCATTACTTCCCTTTATGGCAGCTTGTGGATTAATCTGGATTCACAAACATAGTCCCTTGCTCACATTGAACATGAATTACAATTTAAATTTGCAGATTGTTTGACTAAATTCATTATTTTTAGTCTTTGCTAAACCAAAACCATTTTAAACATCAGAAGCAGATCTTTATTGATTGAGGCTTTCTCAAATCCAACCAATAACACTGCAGCAACAGATTTCTGCACATTGTGAAAAAGGTATCTAATCAGTCTGAACACAGATTGTTTTCCAAATATGAACTGCTTCATTTAAATGTAATGCAATTCTATATTTCTCCACTCCGTTTGTAGAGTCTGAAGATTGTGGTTTCATTCGAGAATGCAAACCAAACAAACAGCCAGCATTATATGTAGATGTAATGGTTATTCCGCAGATTTGGTTGTTTTTCTTGAATGCATACAGATTAAAACTGATTATATGACACTTTTTTATATTTGTTTAAGCTGTATTGAATTTAACACAAGTGAATGTTTATCACATAACAATTTTAAATAGGAGTACAGTTTTAATTGTAAACTAAACCATTACCTGAGATGAGTAATATGGTGAAAGTGATGTCTTCTCCTAACCCGAGCCAAGTATAAATTGCAGTACATGCCAGACTTCTCTGTATTTCTCTGTAAAATACAACACAACTGCCTGAGCCAAACACTGATTTGGAAGTGGAATTGTGAGGTATATTGGCAGTGTTTGTGCATTTTGAACATCCCCGTGAGATATAAAGCATGTAACAAGAATGATAACCTGTGTTTTGTCTGTTTTCTTGATCTTGTGTTTTTGAATATGTGCAAATACATTTCCTCAGGAAGAAATGGGGGCGAGATGGAGGAAACTGGTCTTAACATATTCTGTTTAGAATTGTAAATGTATTGCATAGGCCCTGCTGTCCAATTACATATATCTTTCATGTATGAAATCATGCATGTCTTTTGCTCTTAAAGGGGGAGGGCTGGCACAAAGGGAGGAACCCCGACTGCAGCGAACAGTGTGCAGCCTACATGAAAAATAAGGTCTAGTGTCGGAGCCCTGCAGCCCTGGGCAAGGAGAGCAGCTCCATCAGCACACAGGCCAGGGAGGGGAGCTGCTTTCCTCCAGACTGGAGCCCTCTCCAGGCCTGACTCCTGCTGTATTATCCTCGTGTTAGTGTGAGACAGCATCACACTTTATAGCAAATACATTTCAGATCACGTCCTTAATTAGCTCAGCAGCGATAAATATTGTTTCTTGTGCTTTTGTTTTGTTCTCCCCACGCTAAAAATAATCTTTAAAGATGCAGGGGACAGAAAAAAATAAGTCTGTTTATCTATTTATTTTCTTTCATTTTCATTTTCAAAACAATGACTTGCTGCTGGGTACTAAATTTCAGTGACCCAAATTTTGTAAAATTACTTTGAACTTTTCAAACAAAACTCTTTAGATCCTTAACGACATAACTCATCTCATTCAATATGTCCTGCTGCTTTCACTGTCATTTTTTATTACAGTGTATTCACAGGATTGTATAAATTATTTTTATTTTTAATTAGGCCTATTTTTAGGGAAAACATAATAATAATAATAATAATATATTGAATTTATATAGCGCTTTTCATGGACTCAAAGTCGCTTTACAGGGAGCAAGATTAGAAGGTAAAGCAAAACTGGACGATACAACAACATGATGCACATCTCTGAAGCTGAGGAGCTAAAGTTATCACTTTTACCTTGTGTGTGATGGGAGGGGGATGCTTTGCCACACAGGCACAAAGATTAATCTCAGTATCCTCATATTTGGCTCTATTTGATTCCAAGTCATTGCTTGAGAAAAACAAAATCATACTTATTCCCTAATCAAGCAGAAGGATTTAATATAGTCCAGATAACCTGCGATCAAATCTCAATCACTGACTGAAAATGTGTTGTCAGTCTTTCACAAAACAACTGGGAAACCAGACCATAATAAAACTAGAGTGACACTGAGCAACATCAATTGCAATGTCGCTCTGAATGGATATACTCATTTCACAACCAACTGCTATGAAGCCCCGAAGTGCCCGCATGCATAAAAAATGTGCCATCTTTGCACATTTCTAATACAAGACTAAAACCCATACTGTTTATCTATTCTTATGCACACCACACACACATGATAAACATGCATCCCATCTGGAAACACACACAAACAGCGGGGACATTTTATCAGCTAGAAAATCACTTTAGTCCCCTTAATAAACTAAAACCCACCCACGTCTCATAACTGTTATAGAATGTATAAGCATGTCTTGGGGTGAAACCCTACATACAATGCGTTTCAATGTGTTTTTTGCTCATTTCAATATGTTGTTCTGCGGGTTATGTATGTGAATGTACAGCCTGTGCGCGCATGTCCACACAGTGGGACGTATGCAGTCGCTAGGGAGAATATGCTCATGTATGTGTGATCCACCTGGTAACACACGCCACGTTTGTAGCACATTTGCCCTCGCTCTGGCCGGTCATTGGACAAATCTGCAAAGGGCCAGTGAAGGACCCAGCGGGAGACTCTATCAACCAAACAACCTCAACATATTCAGAGCCTCTAATCCAAGAGGAACAAACAGGTGAGCAGAGCATGAAAGCAGAGCATTTATCAGCTAGCCTTTCCTTTACACAAACTCTGAAGGCAGGCTAACTGTGTGGGGGACACAGGCTGGGGACAAGTCAGCTTCAAAGCCTTGACGAAGTTAAAGGGCTTAGGCCTCGGACAGCAGGAGCAAGGGGGACTTCACAGCCTTACCTGATGGGGTTTTTGGTCTGAGTTGCCACCACGCGGAAGCCTCTCTGACTGTGTTTTCTTTTCAAGTGTCTTTTTGAAGTCAGCAGGCAGAAAGGTCTCGCCCTCTTGGTCACAGCAGGTTCGTCGAAGCAATGGTGGATGGCTGGCGGCTATTGCTAACGTTCAGACTTTCGTCTCTTTCTTTGTTTACAGAAAAAAATTATCAAGGAGAATGTAAAGCTATTGATCCGGTGCCTGGGCACCTTGAGATGTTTTGGTGATATACTCCTAGAATTCCAGGTAATTCCAGGGTTTTCCAAAGCTATAAGGTTTGGGATTTAGGGACTCCCGGGTCACAAGAAGACCAAGTCAGGATGACGCCATCACCTGGAACAAGACACAAAGAAAGAAAAAAAGTCAGAAACAGGATTTGAATACAGTTGGAAATATTAACAGCAAAGGAAGGGTTCCAATTCAGAGCATCTGCATTTTCTGACTCAACCCTGAAATCTGAGCACATAATACGCGTCTTTCAGGAGAAGCAAACCAGAGCAGTACGATACCATCAAGACTTCAACATTAATCAGCTGTTTTCAGAGCCAACAAAATTAATCTATAATTATTTGTATGCTACTAGTGCAGGAAAGCCTCTTATGATTTCACAATTACATTTAATAGCAAATGAACTGCTGTGAGTAATTGCTCTTCTTGAAGACTTATAAAATGAGAAATGAGAAAGATTTGCGGAGAAACTTAATTTCCCTGTAACCAGAACAAGACATATTCCTGTAATGGCATATATAATTGCCTGTTCTGCAGAGGATCTCCCGTATATGACAACAAAGTCTCATAGACAATACATATTTATTCAACTGTCAATTCCAGCAATGGGAAAAAAACATGTAAAAAAGACTTTGAATTCCACATGGGCCTGGTTTGTGAAGCTGGGTAAATATGCTTGTCATATGTTCCAATAGTTCCACTGCGACAGAGATTTAGTTAGGGAATACAGGCGGGAGAGGCAGACAGTCTCTGATAACTGAATAGCTCTTTTGAAGCCACTTCCATTTGGAAACATCGTGCGATTATTTTTACCTCTGTGGTTAGACTTGAGTTAAAGCCCATGTTTAATTGTTCCCAAGAGTTCCTATTGTGGTGCTGATAAGGGGCTCGGGGAGCAACATTTAAAACTGCAACAAAAATAACTAGACTCTTGCTCATTGGCCACAGGTCTGAAAGAGTGACAACAGAAGATCCACACAGCAAAACGAAAGAAAAAAGACAGACAGGGTAAGAGGCCTTGCATGGTAAGGATGGGCTTGCATCTGTTTCTCTCTGTCCTGATATTTTCAAAATCAATTTATTTGAATAAATATCCTTTTAATCTTAAATAAAGAGTATGTTCTACATTACTTGCTAATCAATAAATAAATTTTTTTTCATGATTGTGTTTTTCAGCAGCCAGAGAACATCTCTCTTTCTCTCTTTCTCTCTCTCTCTCTTTCTTTCTCTCTCCCTGTCCTAGGCCACGACTTCCCGGTTTGTCAAGGCGACCTGTGGGAGTGTGTGTGTCGGATCAATAGCCCACCCACAGCAGAGCCCCGGGCCATCCCTGACCTGGGCTATTGATTAGGCCTGGCTCAGCTGCCAATAGCAATGTGCTGGATGTGACACCAGGCTAAGACAGGAGTTGAGGAAGGGGGGTTCTGAATTGCCAGTGGCAGCCCCACAGCACACCGCAGATAAAAGTCAATTCCACTTAACCAAATCACTGACCACTAAATAGTTAGCAGACAGAAGAATGCAGAGTGTCTCTGATGGCAGGAGCTGGATGGCTTTGGGGATTTCCTAGCCCCTGACCTGTGCCAGAGAGCAAAACAGGCCATGGGAGAAAAACTGACAAACGCAGGCCTGTATTTGTGCAGGCGGCCTGACCTCTGCCTGCATGTCAGTCTGTTTGTTTTTTAATTTAGTCAATCCTCACTCTGCAAGTTACACCTGTGTCATGAATTTGTTCAGGACACCTTCCATCAATGGCTCCCTCGAGACTGATTATCCAGGATCATTAGGTCTAATAGATTATCAGTTATTTAGTAATGATTGATTGTCACTTCATTTTTTTTTTTACACTATATATACATACATCGGCAAATAGAATCCCAAAAATAATTCTAAAGACAATTGAAGTAGAACTTTAAGCATACCATTTAAGCAGACACGGAATAGTGCTTATACTGCTTGACTGTTTATTCTCTCAGAAAATCATCAGAGTTTTAAAAGCAACTATTAACCATGCACTTTACAGTAGTGTTTCCTGTGTCTGCATGCACACATGTAATGCAGTCCGACTGAAGTTGTCAGACTCCTTTCGATCCATCTTGCTCCCAGTCATTACCAGTCCATATTATAGTAGTTTACATGTCACTTTACCGCTCCTTTCCCTCGTGAATGTAATTCTGTGGCCAGTGCCTCCTTGTGCATTCAGCACCTATCTATGGCTCCATATCTCTCCCAGTAATTGCTGAGTGACAGAAAGGCAATACTGGCCACTTCATTATAGGACAGCCAGACTGACTGGACACTGGCCTCTTGGCTCCAGGTCACTCTGGCCAGACTGACCTTATCTGCCCAGGTCGTCAGGGGTCAGTCACCCAGGATTTATAAGGACTTTACTAGAGTTGCCGTGGGTGCCGTACAGCAAGGTCGCCTGACCCTGGTGGACTGCTTCTATCAGGTATTGATTGCAGTTTGTCTACTTCAGTTGAGGCCGGACTAATCTCCCAACACTAGGGGCTCGGGGCCAATGGCTTCAGTGTAAAGTTAAGTATTGGAAGTAAGAAGAGGGATGGTTAGGTTGGGTGGATCTTAGTGACCGTACGAGGGCCAAACCAAGAGTTGTGTGGCTTTGGGGTTTAAAAACAACATGTAAGAACATGGAGGACGTGTAGTTGCAGGACTGGAACTACAAACCTGGACACATGTTTGATTCTTAGGGTACACTTGGGGGATGATTGTGTGTGACAATGTTATTGAGTAATGAAATAAAGGCTGTTGTACCAAGATATATTGAACAACTGCACTATTGTACTTTGACTGAATGACGGTCTGCAGTATGAGAATCTGCTCCTTCTTGCTGACAGGACACCGATCATCTGTGTATGAATTCAACATGTTCACGTTGATTTAAACTGTTTGGTCTTTTGGTGTTTGCTTCTGCGGCAGTTAAGTTAAAGGATGAAGGTATTGATCAGTATTTGGTCAAATCATCCCTACTTGTTCCCAAGAAGATGCATAATCCAGCTGCAAAAACAATTAGCTATGAGTTTTTCTGTCAACCATTTTAGCTCCCGCATATGGATAAAGACATGCGATTGTTAGTCTGCAACCAAATGTGTATTTGTGTGTGCGTGCGTCTGCACCAGCTTGTGTCTGCGCGAGACCTTTTATGTACATACTAAAGCATCCCTGATGCTCGTTAGATCTCGTCTCTCGGCAGCTGCTTGGCACCGCTCATATTAAATCACAATAATGGCAGATGAGCTCTCGCGCTAGAGAGACAAGCATCTGTTTGAAACTGCGCTTTATTACACTTTGTTCCTTTAATCAAAAAACTATGCGAAAAGATAACCCGGTTTTAAAAATCCCAGATAAACAGCAGCGATTGCATCTTTAAATAATAAATGATCCCCTGCCTCTTACAGGCGAGAATATAACTGAAAATAATTGAAGACAACAATGTCCTATAAGAGCAGCACTTGAGCAGTGCTGATTCAGAATCCCTCAAAACTTCAAACATTCAGTCATAAAGTATGGATAATCTGTAAAAGAAAGGCATGCGTCTGTTTACAATTTCCTATTAATTAAGACTACGGTATGGGGATACCTTTGTTAAAGTCGATGTGTGTTTGTTAGACTTCTTGAAAAATTGTACCAGTGGCAAATTAGGGGTAGAATACAAAACGAAACAAACAATAACACTCTAATATGATCTGCAGTCAAGGAATAAATATTTCACAATCTGTCTACATTTGACACACTTTCATAGTGAACAAAGGATTCCTAAACAACAAATTGCACAATCTGGGTCTTGAGACAATATCCCTTTTGACCTGCGCTGATTCACAAAATATGCTCGCGACTTCCCCTTCACTGTGTATGTAATCAATGCTAAATCTGTTTGAAATTTAAGGATACATCGTTACTTCATTGTGAAGGCGAGAATGAGACATTTCTGTTGACAGTCATGGAAGGGAGCAGATTGAAGCAGATCAAGATGGGAACAAATAAAAAGTACAAGACAAATCAGGATGGTAAGGCACGTTTAAAGATGCAATTGAAAACAATGGATGGGGAAACACTTAATGCTGCACTTCTTTATAACCAAGCAACCCAGCACTGATTAGCCTTTGCATGGAGCCTGAGTGAACAACTGGCCTTAAAACCATGTTCATATCCTTGAGATGATGACATACTCTAGAATTCTACTGTATCAGGCCAATGGTGAGGGTGAGCTAAAGAGTATGAAAAGATCAGGTAAGCACCGTGCTGATGAAGGTGATGCTTCCCATTCTCCTTCTGTGAACCAGGCCAGCAGTGGGCTGTGTGTCGAAGAAGGATAAGGCATTGCTTGATGATTAATCACTGAACATAATAAAGCTTCTCACTATGAGCACACAGTCCAGCTGATTCTATGATATGATTGGGGCCGATTAGAAAAAAAGAAATAATCATTCCTTACAGTGCATTCATAGTACACTCTAATGATATCTTCTGATTGGACCATGCGGAGAAGATAATAAGGGCCGTCTTCAGAATGGACTCTAAGATTATTTCTTTAACTTTATGAAATGGGGCCACGGGCCTGGATGCTGCAGATTTGAGGATTAAGATAAACTGACCTTTCACGTTAGGTTGCCATGTATAAAAGATGAAGTTTACAGTCCCTCATCACATTATACCTTATCAATGGTTGGAGCCTCTGTGAAGCCCTTCAGAACATCACAATGTTTTCTTCAGTATACAACAGGCCTCTACCCCCTAGTGTGGGATTACTGTGCTTGTGTGTGTGTGTGAGAGCTGAAAGGAGTGTGTTGTGGATGGGCAAGCTGGCTGGTTTGGACCAAACTAAAGCATTAATCCAGTGTAAAAACTCCATTCAATCTGCTTTCATTTTCATGGTCATGTGGGACAAAAATAAATGAAAAAAAGAACAAGACGTTGAGACTGGTGCGTGAAATATTTAACGCCTCAATTTAAATGATGTGGTCTGTCATTATAAAACAGATTTGACAGCAATGGACTATTAGTACAGCGTTACTAGCAAACAATCAGTGTTTATCAAACATTTTCTCCATCACACAACAGTGTCGGGCTCAGCCCACGTTAACTCCTCATGTTGGGGACCGGTCGCTCTGCCCTGCTGCTGAGGCGCTCATGAGGAGAGCAGCAGGGAGAGCATTTCATTTCCACAGTTCTCCAAAATATCATCGTCAAAAGTCTTAACATCTAAGTATTCTATGAAAAATGAAAAAGCTGTCAAATGGGAAGCAAAGTGTCACTTGTTTCAAATGCAAACCAGCATTCTTAAAACATTTCTTGGATCAAGTGACATTATGTTGAAACTAGAGGAGTAATCCAGCTGTCAGTTACAAATACTGTCACTTGTTTCAATCTCAAAACAAGTGAAACTATATTTGAAACAAGTCAAACGATCTCACCCCGATAGCAGATTTGTTTTCTCTTGTTTTGAGGCAGACAAAACCAAATTGAACTAAAGATCTTCCATTTTACAAAATGTTGGGAGCTCATGACCACTCTGATAGTGAGTGACACTTTTGGATCATGTGTGATCAGCAGAGCCACACTCTGCTGGGCTGAAGAGCTGTAGGCTTTCACAAGCGTCAAGCTACTGGCCAACATCTCCAGGCTTCTTTGATGTGGGAGGCATTGCTTACCCCTATAACTTACAGCCCAGCTCTGCAGGGACTTATTTTTATAACCTCTATTATTTTCAATCATAAATATTCAAATCCAGATCTTAAATCCAGAGCTTAGTGAGGAGAATAGCCAAAAACAACATGCAGCTCTTCAGCTTCCCCCAGCCCTCGCTCTTCTATAGAAAGTCATTATGAAGATTAATACAGAAATCAAACAGAATGCTGAGACGAGACTGTATGGACCCAGCAAAAATAATGCACTCGTGAAAGACTCAGGATGGAACTTTTGGTCAAGGATCTTGGGCTTTTTGTTCTTTATTTGTTTGAGCATTTTGACATATTCTGCATTTCCTCCTTTTGGCTGTGAATTAATATTTGCAGCTATAATATTAATCCTGATTCAGTAGTGGATTAGTTTGCTATTGTCCCCTCTGTGCTGAGCCCTAAATAAAGGCGCTGACATGGAGAGGGAATCTATACCTCTCTGCCCTGCAAACAAAGACCTCTGCACCCAGAGATAACACACTCTACCCACATGCTGGATTCTCCCCCTGCCTTATGTTTCTCCCTCAACTCTCAATTCCACATTTCCCCTTCTTCTCACAACTCTCTACCTCCCTGTCTCTCTCTTTCCCTCTTTTTCTCCCTCCCTCCCCCACCCCTCTCTCTCTCTCTGAAAAACTTTGCCATGGTAGATTTGCAAGGCAATTGTGCCCTTAAACTGCGCCTCTTCCTCAGCTTATACCATGCATTTTCCAGAGTTTATCAAAGAATACAATGGGGTTATGCTTTCACCATTATTCTCCAGGCAAGAACAGTAATTTAAATGCACCACTACTACTGAGGCAGGGCGCAGCCCTGCTGTCTCACTATGGAACAGAGAGAGATGAAAATGCGTTACAAAAAACGCACTGCATTACTTTGTTGACCTTTCCTGTTCTCATAGTTTACAAACAGCTGTGAAGCTCCTTCCTCTGGGCTCTTTGTACATCAGAGACTAGGACTGATGGAGGCACGCCATGCTTAAATGAAGGGCTTTTTCTAACTTGCTTCCAATGTGGCTCACAAACACAACCTAACAAACACACATTTACTTTATCTCTGCCGCCAAAGCAGTTGCCAAAGTGAGGGAGGAAATACATAGTGAAACAGATAGGATGGCATCCTTTCATGTAAGTATATATTTTAACACACAGTTTGTTCAACATGGAAATAAAATCTAAACATATGCACACATCAATACAGCCACCCACACATAGAAACAAGTTTAATTTTCTCATAATACAAAGCGCCGGTGAACATTTTTCAAAAGTTAGTCTGTATTTGTAGTAATTGAAGCTGCTATTCTGATGCAACTAAATGTGTGGAGCACAGTTCATCTCAGACTCCTGTCTAAAGTGAATTGCAAACGGATGTACTCAATGACACTAATCAGCACATACCTGCCAGCTCATTCAGTGAGATATCTGCACACACGTGTTTCATCAGGGTATTGTGAAAGCAAACTGGAACATTGAGTACTGTGCTACAGACGGTGGTTCTACATGTGGGACCTGATGCTGAATGCCAGGTTAATATTAACAGGGAACTGAGAGGAGGACAAAGATGCAGAGGCCGGATGATGATGTGGACAACAACGTTGTAAGTGAAAATAATGAAGGGAAAGAGTGAGGAAACAAGGAAGAAAAACAAAGAGGAACAGAGAAGGGGAAAAGGAGATAAAGAAAGGACATACATAAGGGAAGAGGCAAGGAAGGCAGTGCTGAAAATACAGTGGAAGAGAAGTGGTGAGAAAGACAGAGAAGTGCAGCAGACAGTTGGATATGGACTGGGCCAGTCTGCAGACCTGCCAGACTGATGAGAACAGGTAGCCATAGTGATACCATTATGTTGGTAATCAATCCATTGGTGTCTGTGTGTCTGGGTGGGCAGATACTCACAGTCTAGAAGGGGTCAATGGGAAATCAATGAGAGGGATGTGCTTATGAGCAGGACATGGGGAAAGAGGGACAAGGGGGAGAGACTGAAAAGAGATAGAGGGGTGGAGAGGAGGAGATAGGGACATTGTTTCCTGTGATAGCAGCAGACTTCCCAGATGTTATCTGTCATTCAAAGGAGCACTCTGGTGACCAGATGTTTAGGCTCAATGTGGGGAACATCCTACTGGGGGATCAATACAGGTCAAGTGCATGGTAATATTTATCACTACTTGACACACACACGACATTGATGTCTTTGCAATGCAGACACGTGTGCTGAGCAGAAAGAAAAGTGTGTAAGAGTTACACCCAAAGAGTTACACCCTGGTGATATACTCATTTATTTCAGTGGGATATATATCTGGCATGATGGTGTTTTCTCATTAATATGGATTGTATGTCTGGTCTGCATCAGCAGTATCCTCTTTTTATGTCCATTACAGGAAACAAAGGAGAGCGTTGATTTGGAAAGAAAGGTAAAATAAATATAGCAAAAAATCATCCAGAGTAGTTTCTTTAAAGGCCCGGGGGCATTTGGGGAGGTGGGTGTGGGTTTGGAAATGGGGAACCAAGAGCAGGTCCCAGTGCAGTGAGGCTCTTTGTAGTTTGAGCCGTCTGAACTAGCCAGAGGCTTACTGCTCTAACCCCTACCACTCAGGGAGACTGTTTGGGGAAATTGCACCACAGAGTAATAATTAATCAAGTAAACGCTGAACTGCTTTGATTTGGATTACATTAACATATTATCAATAATGTATTAATCAAATACAAATAAACACCTCTGCATAATAGCATACTTAACTAACTACATTTTCACACTTGGTAAAAAAAAGTTGGCCTTCTTTAAGCGATGAGAAAAACTGCACTGGAAGCAGCACTTCTTGGCACTGAACTGTCTTTGTTCATCAACTCCCTTCTTCATCACTGCATCACCCACTTCAAGTGCTTCTACCACGAGGCAACAAATTATGAATTCATTTATTTATACTTAACAATGGCAGAACGCATCATGCAGAATAAATAAACACACCACTGATGAAGCACTGAAAACACAATGCACGTAATTTGTGCAAAGCTACTCCAGGTCTGATTCCAAAAGTAGCTAAGTGGATTGAGGAAAAGAGTTAGTCACTTTTATCATTTGCAGAGGAGTCGAATCAGCTCTGCTTTTGTATTTTCACTTAAATGCATGTTCTGTTTTTCTCAGATAAGTTGTGTTGTTTAAAAGCATCCGCTCTTGCCTAACGCTTTGTTCATTGGGGGAACTTCATGCCCAGGGATTTTCTAAACACAATTCATCAAAGTGGAACGGCAGTCTTTTTTTCTGCATTCCTAATCCTTTTTGCTGCAGATGAGAGATTTGCTGTTCAGACTCATTAAGATTAAAGCGTTTGCCGGAGTTATTTAAGAATGCAAAGTTCCATGTGAGACCTCTCAGAGTTCAGAACAGAAGAAAATCCTATCGACACGCTCGGTGCACTGGGGGCTGATCTTAGCCTATATTTCTATATTTGGTGTCAGTGATTGAGTGATAGCATGTGAAATGGTTTTTCCTGCTGTATTATCGTAAAGAGTTACAATCACTTTTCCTTTCTTTCCACCAGCCGGAGGTTATGAGAGTAATTGGTCTTTTTGTTGTTACCTGTAAACATATTTAAAAACTGTGGCTTCTACTTAAGTATAAAATGGCAGACAAATTACTTGTCGGAAACATTGAAGACAGCAGCAAAATAGATTTTGAGAGTATCCAACTGAAAAATAGCCCAGTGTTGCTGTTAATAAAAGTTGTGAGCAGCACAAGCTCCAAAACTTGCTAAATCTAGTGTTAAGTTCTAATAGATTAGTGAGCCTAAAATGTACTGCACATGTGTAATAAAGGATTGTTTAAGTGTACATTACAATGCATAAGAAGGATATGATAAATAATGAGGGACATTATGAAGGATGTGTAATTGTATGTATTAAGAAAGTCACTGTATGTTATATTGTTTAATGTTTAGGTGTGAATGGTTTTTATAATGATTCTGTAGGAGTTAGGAATGTGGGACTGTCTCTTTAAGAAGAAGTAGTTCCTTCAATTTGTTGCTAGGGAAGGCGGAGTGAGACACTGAGACATTTGGGACTGGAAGGACGTGCGCATGGAGATGCTTTGAAGATGGACAATGCCTTTGTCCCTAGAGGAAAAGAGCCTCCGCCTTCTCTGAAAGCAACTGGACCTATGGACAATCGGGATGTTAAGAAAGGTGTTAGAATAAGGGAAGGGAACTAACCAATGAGAGGGCCTTAAGCTCCGTGACTGAAAAGTATTTAAACTAACACGCGCGAAACAGAACGGCCTGTTCTCTTCGAACGCAGAGGCGGCAGCTAACTGGGGGACAGTCTGTGAATCTGCAGGAAAAGAGAAGGCCTCGATCGAGTAATGTATAACTGTTTTGTCATCATCTTTTATTAAATCTTTAAATTACAAATAACAATAACAATAACAAAATCTTTCACTAGCGAGAAAGTCGCCAAATCGGCAACACCGACAGCACGTCCCTTGAGGCCTCCTTTCAAAGCCACTCCCCTAAAATGATCATAATCCACCTAAACAACAGATATGGCTATAGATGGTATTCACAGCTGTCAAGCAAGCAGCTTGTAGGGGACTTTGGTGATGTGCAATGTAGGCAGGCAGGCAGGCAGGCAGGCAGGCAGGCAGGCAGGCAGGCAGGCAGGCAGGCAGGCAGGCAGGCAGGCAGGCAGGCAGGCAGGCAGGCAGGCAGGCAGGCAGGCAGGCAGGCAGGCAGGCAGGCAGGCAGGCAGGCAGGCAGACAGGCAGCCTATTCAATCTTTTCATTTGGGCCCCATGATATGATTGACAGGTTTATTAAAGCCCTGCAACAGCCGCAGATACTAGATGTTTTTTTCTTCCTTTTCTTTGTCAGAGCATTTGGTTTATTAATTGCTGTCGGGGTGTAAAGA
Source organism: Cottus gobio (assembly GCA_023566465.1). NCBI lineage: Eukaryota > Metazoa > Chordata > Actinopteri > Perciformes > Cottidae > Cottus > Cottus gobio. Next base: position 16,807,468 of record CM042224.1, on the reverse strand, counting down.
GAATTTCAACAAATGTAACAAAAAAGGTTTCTAAAATCCATGGCCAACCATAGCTTCAACGGAAACAATACATCGTTACCATACACTTTAAATGTGCAGTAAACTATTTTGCTTTCTAGTATTGCTTTGGCAGCAGGGATTTTGGCTGTGTTAAGGTTATCATTCATCTGAGCGGACAGACAATGGTTAATGTTCAGCTGGAGGAGATGGAGGTCTTTTAGCTGAAAAAGAAATTATCATTGGATCGCACCGAGTGTTCGTCTGCTGCCTAAGGATTTTTTAATATTAGCTCTTTTGGCAAGAGACTCACTAGTGTTTTGGCTGCCCTAAAGCTGGAGAAAGACTCAGATCCCGTTGTTAGAAGAACACAGCTCCAGTCTCGGCACCTTTCCCAAACTTTCCAACTCCAAGTGTCGCAATCTGGTTCCATTTTACAGCTGGCCTTGAGATTGTAACAGAGCTCCTTTCTCTCCCTCCTCAACCGCATATTTAATCCCTGTGCTTATGTCAAACTTAATTATAGGACCTTGTACGAAAAAATAACAAGTGAGCCTTGTAGGGGTGGGAGAGGGGAACAGAGAGTATTAAGGGAGAAAAAGAGACATAGGGAGAATGCTAAGAGGTGTGTGGGGAGGGGTGTGGGGGGGACAACAGAGACGTTTAACCTGTAGACTCAGTATGTTAAATGACCAAACAAAACGCTTTGATGTATTGCATCTCGTGTTTTTAAACTGACAATCTATTTAAAAATATCTATTGATGACTACATCTATAAGATAAACAGTATATTCATGAACTTGAACACCCAGAACACAAGCTGAAACATACAGTACAGTGATGCTGTCTGCACTGCGTCTGTACAAAAATAACAGCTAACCAACATTTTCAAGTGAGGAGAGGCAGAGAAGGCAAGAGGCCTTACGCCCATGTCTTTTAACTCACAACCCAGCAAATTCTACTGAGCCCTCACAAACCAAAAAGAAATAATCATTAGACTAAGTCAGTCACCCAGTTTGAGTGTTTGTGCACATAAAACTATTTACTCTGTAGAAATGGAACAGCCGGGGAGAGAGATGTTTAGTCTGTCAGTTTAAAACTATTACCTCAAACTCTGGAAATATGAGCTGAGCCTGTCGTGCATCGACACAGGGAGACAGCACTGTGAAGAACAAACCTTTGAAAAGTCTAAATCAATTTTTGGGGGAGTAACATAACAAACGCTTCACCGCAGTGAAGAAAAGGGGATCTCTTTTTAACAGTTTGAAAAGCACATATTCATACAATCTTCATAAGGCAAAACAGCATAAATGCAGTATACATGAAGTCTTTTGAAAAGAGAGATGACAGAAAGGGAGAAGACGCAGGGATGCTCCTCAGAGAAGCAGACAAAACACACAGGAAGACCACCACTGCAGCACTGCATATGGCTTTCCCTACACCGCCCACATTGCACACACACCTACCCACGCACCCACCCTTTAGGCCAGCCTGCTTGCTAAAGCCTTCCCAGACTGGACTTCAGTGTCCAGGCATTGGACTGGAGGAGGAAGAGAGGTTCCCATGCCACTGGTGCTGGAACTGGCGCGCCACCCGGAGGTATTTATAGCAGACCAGGACTAAAGGGCCGGGAGAGAGGGCATGCTTGTTTTCCTTTCCATTCCCCAGGCACTTTCACCAGGCCTCACATGTGGGTGTTAAATATATACCCAAATACTGGGAGCAACATTGTGGGGGCAGAGAAGAGGAGGCAGTGCGCTCCCTTGGAAAAGGGGTGGGTTGGCGGTGGAGAGGGGCATAGAGAGATGGAGAGTTGAAAGAGGGAACAGGGAGAGTGGAGCTAGCTGGACGCAGACATGAAGAGCTGGTGGAAAGGAAGAAAGAAAGAAAGAAAGAAAGAAAGAAAAAAGAAAGAGAGAAAGAAAGAAAGACAGACTATTAATACAGAAAGAAAACAAATGTGTAAGGAATATGAATGAATTTGAGCAGGTTCTCTAAGCTCCAAAATGCCTAAGAAAGTGAGACAGGCTCTGTGCCAGCTCCAGGGCCGAGGCGGGGCCCAGACAAGGATCAGAGGTTAGTGCCGAGCTGGACCCCGTTTATCTGGAGACTACACAGTGGAGAGGCAGGGGAAAGTGCAGACAAAACAAGGGGGCATTACCATTGAGGTAGTGGAGCAGTCCTGTTGTTGTGACCTTCTTAACATCAAATGATATCTGGATTCAAGAAGCAGCCCTCCACATCTCCAGCTGCTTCCTCTATATACTCTATGATGTATGTCTCTCTCCCTCTGCATGGGAATTCCAGAGTGACATTATTACTATGATGAAAACAGACCCTATAAATACTGAGCACTATGATGAATATAACAGCATTTATGGGGGCAGCGATAATTAGATCAGGAAAGAAAGAGACTCATTGAAGTTTGCTCTGTTTTTGTGTTTGGGAATTCCTCTCAACCGTGTGTCTTAATGTATGAAGAATTACAGAGGCAACGGTAGCTTGGTAATCATCTGGGTCTCTAGGAGGGCCTCGTGGGGCCTCTTCAGTGATTCTCTCTTCTGTTTCAGCTCCTTCTCACATCTCTGTAAAAGCCACCCTGCTGTCTGCTTTTTTAATGATGGTTTGACCAACAAACAATGAATAGGTTGCCCCACAGATGCCTGTTAAACATGAAATAGCAGTAACTATGGAGTGCACGAAAATGGGGCCATTCAACAGCCCCCCGCTATCTTTCCATCCAGTTTTGCTCGCCAGGTTTTGCCCTCGTCAGCAGATCCCTAACCCATCCCGGTCCAGTTTAGATCTTTAAGTCCTAAGAATACAGCTTTAGCAACAGCCTGACCTGAGCCCCTGTTCAAATCCCAACTGCACAGCAGCCATCCCACTTGCTGATTGGGTCAGAAAGATTCCACAGCCATGGCCTCTGTTTTTTCATACTTGTGGGAAAATAGCAGTTCATGTTTCCTTGAATGCTTCACACATTCCTCACCCTGTCTTCACATTGCGGGGCCCCAGAGACTGGGCAGAGCCAAAGCCACTCGGAGGAGGTGCTTGGCAGATAAGAGGTGTGGCTAAATGAAAAAGGAAGGCAATTTTTTATTGTTTATTTAGGAGTGAGTTGCTAGGCAATGTGATCTCAAAAAGACCCTAATTACATTTCCCTGAGTTTGATGAGTATAACAGAACGTGGACAGAAACTTTCCAGCTCATTTAACTTCTCAGAACACAGCTGGGAATTATAGATAACAGAACATCTGGAAGTCACAAAAATACTTCTCTAGCGTCTAATCCAAACTAATTCAAAAGTCACCACATCCTGCAATGAACGACATCCCAAAGCTAACTCACTGACAGCTCCAATATTTCAACTTTTGTTGTAGAGAAAAGTAGTAGCCATGTCTGGATGGCATTTCAGTTATGTGGGCAAAAGTTCAAGCATTCTAGATCGTGGTGCATCTCTTGCTCAGATCTTTATCATTAGACTGAAATGATCGTCGTGAAAAAGTACCACAACCCCCTGCAGCCCTGACAAACCTCGTACCTTGCGCAACATATGTTCTCATAATCCCCCATCCATCAACATGAATGACGGATGTTCCAACATATGAACAACACTAGTATTTCAAACATTACGTCTAAAGTCATGTAATGCAGCACACACACACACACACACACACACACACACATATATATATATATATATATATATATATATATATATATATATATGTAACAAACAGCCTACAATACTTGCCCACAATCAAGTTTGGTCTTATCCTAAATCCCTGACCTCAAATTTCAAGACAAAGGTAGTTAGTCTTGATTTATGCATGCTTCAGTTTAGGATTAAGAGAGCAGGACACAGTACCAAAGCAATTAATTTTGATGCTGAAAACATTATTAATGGTAATGTTTAAAACATCAAAGCCCCGGCTGACAGAGACACAGCATCTCCACTCCGACAAGATGGAACAGATGAGCTCACTTGAGTCAGTCAAGGTGAGGCACAGGGGAAAATGTAATTTGTCTCTCCGTTGATTTTCATTGAGGCTTCCTGGAGAAGCTGCAGTTCAGAGCAGGTCAAACTGGTGTACCTGGTGTGTGTGGTATAGCAGAGCTGGCCACCATATGTAGTGGAGAGCCTAATCTCTGTCACTGGATTGTGTATCTTTCCACAAATGCTTTGGATATTTTATTCTGAATATGAAAAGTACAGTAGGCAGTCTGCATGCATGTAGCTTGGACTCGGGATGTAGGGGACAAGAGAGGCACACCATCAGTTGGAATGTAGAAAACTGAAGTTCATAATGACCGAGTGGGCCGGTGAAGAACCCCTCCTCTATCTGTCTGGACTCCTCACTGTAGCTTTGGGCAAATGGATAAAGCTTCTCTCACTCCCACATACTCATTTACCCCCCACCATCACACCAATTGAACCAGGGAGTCTGGGGGGAGCCACATTGATATTCACTACACATCTCCATCCCCCAGCCACAACCATCCCCACTGGAAACATTATTTCATTACATATATTATGCATTCAGCATAGGGGAGTTAGTGAATGTGCAGATGTGTGTGTGTGTGTGTGTGTGTGTGGGGTGAGCTCAGATGTTTCCTTCTATGTATACATGGCTGTGACAAGCCTGTTGTAAAAATAGTTTTAAAGAGAGTGTAAAAAGATATAACGCCTCAGGGGCCCAGTGTTAATGGTACTTAGTTTACTTTGTGAGAGAGAAGACAAAATATTTATTTCGTACTGTTTTGTGTCAACATTATAAAAAGTGATTTCACAATTTCTGTAGAGGGATAACATATCCTGCAGAGTTGCATGAATTTTTTCTCAGTTCATTTGAGTCTGTGCGTCCATATGTGAATGTGTGCTGTGTTTCATGCAGAGCAGGAGATAAAGAGATACACAGCGGAAATAGATGAAGATAGAGGCAGACAGACAGATCTTTCATGTGGCCCACTGCTCTTTGGGCCCTGGTCCAGATGTCACCAGAGCGGTTTTTATGTGTTAAATTCTTGTTTTAAAAGCTCCCTTAAAAGCCCTTGCTGACTTTCCCTTAAGTCTTTAAGTGGCTCAACACAAGACGAACTTGTCTGATCTGAACTGGAATCAATTTGAAAAGAAACCATTTCACCTCTGATTAAGGCTCTGTCTCTGCTGTGGCATGCTGACCTTTCCAGAGGTCTGACTTGGGCTGCGAGGAGGAGCCAGATGATGATATGCTGGGCTAATTAGACTGATTGACGTCAGAGGGCAGGGCCTGAGAGAGCCTTGTGTTTGAACCCCGTCTATGAGGACTCACAACCATATCTTTGTCTCACAAGTCATGCAATGCTGTAACCCAAGTCTCTTCATATTCCATAATGCGTTTCCCTTTAATTTTCTCAAATTTGTATTCACTTTTGACTTCAGGGGCAATCAAAAATGAGAGACCTGCCCAATGTCATATGATTCAGTGAGCCTGGTGTGCTCTCTCCTCTTGCATCAAGTTTAGCATTATCCTGTTTTCAATCGCACATGAAACAATGAATATTCTCAAATGTTTTTTGCCACACCCCTCAAGCATGCCAGTCTTCCCCCATTCAGCAATATAGCCAAATTATGTTTGCCTGGGTGCCTTTGAAATGGATGCATCTATAGCGATATGTCTCTGTGTTACCTGCATGATCACCACTATCAGTCTCTGTATTCCATATCAATTTCTTCATCTTTGCTCTGGCATTATAGCACCAGTTCAACATGTGTATGTATCATGGGCTTGAGCATCACATAAAACATGGAAGTCCCTAAAGGTATAAAATGTTGCAAACCCAGTATTCCTTTAGAAGCGAGATCAGAGGGAAGGGGTCCACCAGAGATCAGAACTTGGTCCAAATTCCTGGCATTTTGCCTCATACACCCAGATAAATGTTGCCTACAGAGAGACCTGGTGGAGAGAAACCTCACCTCCAGTTCAAGCGGATTCTTCTGGCCTTTTATTTGTTCTCGTTTGGCTGCAGGGGGAACGTGCTCCACTCTGACCTGGGGGCACTCATCCAATCAGCTCACTATCTGCTGCAAGGGCCTCCATAATAGTGACATTTTTCCACCTCGTCAATAAAGTGGTGAAAGCCACCCTCCACCCGCTACTTGACCGTTTAACTTCTTCCTGAAAAGACCCTTTCTTTTTGTCTGTCTCTGTGTCTGGCTGAAATCAATAAAAGCAGAGCAAGGGAAGAGGCCAATCCAGCGGCTGCATTAACTGGTGGTCTCAACTGCTGTAAAAAGAGGATGGCTGGCAGAGAAAAGGATACAGAAGAGTAGGCAGCTTGAGTCTTTCTCGTTCACACAGCAATGGGAGAAACCTGCTTCTATACACTATATGGTGTCCACCAGTAAGGACAAGAATTCTGAAAATGCAGAATGAAAAAATGCAGAAACAACATGCTGCACACATCCTTGTGTGCTCTAAAAATGGAAATACTTCGATGCATGCACACACAAAGATGGCAATTGTATGCAACACAAATACCATTTACATTAGCAGATGTAAAGTATGTAATATCTAATGATCATTGCTTGCCATGAGTCATTTAGCAGCTGCATTCACACATCACGACATGTCTGCAGTGATTGACATAATGGCATCAGAGTGAGAACAAAATGTCTTCCAATGAAGGAGCAGGAGGGAGAAAATGAGAGAGATAGGTTACATCTATGCCCATGCTGAAATGAGTGCAGCGCTTTGTTTGGTTATGCTGTCTGAGCTGAAATTGATTACTGTGAGAAGCATGCACCAAAGAGCCCCTGCATTCAGATGAAATAAATAACACACTCGTGGAGATGGGAGGGTATGTGGACGCCGGAACAGAAGGTGAAAAATGGGATAAGGGAGGAAGGAAGAAACAAAGATGGATTTACAAGGGTAAAAAAGCAGAGATGAAAAAGAATGAAATGGCTAAAGGTGGGGGACTGAATGGCATGTCTTCAGTCTAGTGCAGCACTAAAAAGAGACTGGATGACATCTGGAGTAGTTGAGTTCAGTCACACACCACTTCCCAACCACAGACAACATGATGAGGGATTTAACTTCATTACAACATGTTATGGTAATGAATGGGCTGTGGCCAGTTCTGGATGTGTTAGAGTAATTACCACACTCCAGCATATGTGTGAGTGACACTTTCTACATGTCTGTCTGTGTGTGCATGTGTGTGTACATGTGTGCCAGTTATATGTCCTGGGGCTCAAGGTTTAGTGAAGGAGGTCTTTTACACCATGCGCCAAGCAGAAGCAACTGCTGCAGCTAATTAAAAGAATGCAACAGCTACTGTCATACGGATCATCTCCTAGCTTAACATTGTTCTTTCATAGAAGATGGGGCGGGCCGGGACTTTGTGGTTTGGGCCAGAGTCTGGGCATTTGGGCCGTGATAGGTGCCAGAAAGGGAGTTGGACAGAGAAAGCTACACATCCCAGAGGGGTGAGGTTGACTCTAGGTCACAGAGGCTGACTAGCCTTATGGCTGACAGATGTTAGTCTGGTTCAAGGAGGAGTTGTGATTCTGGAAAAGGCTACACCACACTAAGCTCCACACTGCGATTATCTTTTCCGTGTACAGAAACATCTCATACATCATCGCTCAACGAGACATACGCAGGAGCACCTCCCTGGATTACAAAGCCTTTGATAAACCATGTCACTTGAATCTGCTATCTTTGTGCTGCAGTCATGTGTTCCAGTGTTTGAGTTTGTTGGCCTGTCAGTAGCATTCCCAAGTGGAGCAACAGTGTTCCTGCTGTGGTTAGTGTGCTGCTGCTAATGTTGCTAATGATCCCTGCATTGGAGGAACAAAGGCTGGAGCTGAGTCATTTAATTTACAGTATGCTTCAAAGTGTGAGAGTCAAGAGGGAGGCAAGGATGTGAGCCAGGGGGATGACTTGTCCCCAGACTGCTCCCTGTTCCCTCATGGCAGTACAACAGTGGCATGCTGTTGATAGGTGTTCCTCTGCACTCAGCCAGCCTATGAACTCGGTTTATGTTTATGTTTATGTTTATTAAGGATCCCCATTAGTCTACACCGTAGTGGAGACTATTCTTCCTGGGGTCCAGGCAAAAAAACACATTACAATACAAATCATAAAATGCATTACAGCATGATCAATATTGGTGAACAAAAAAAACACAGACTTAGAGAACAACATTTACAGCAAGAAATAAAATTACAAACCACAAAATTTGTCCGAAAATACCTCAAATAATAACCTAATCTACTCTAATTTACTCTAATTTCCTTTCTGATTATTGCTGCCTTAAGTTTCCTTTTGAAATCATATTTATTTCTTGTTAGAGTCAAATATGAGGGGAGCACATTCCAGTATGCAATAGCTCTGTACATTACTGTTTTCTTAAGTGCATTGGTTCTGGGTAGAGGAAGAGTAAAGTGACCACTTAATGCCTGTCTAGTTTTATAACCATGTCTCTCATTTGCATGTGATAGCCGTAAAGACAAACTGACGGGTTTCTGTGAGAAATACACATTATTTAAAAACAGCATAAGGCTACATGCCAGTCTTTCATCCACCCTCATCCACGACAGCCTGGCATGCATCTCATCCACACTACTCCTGACAGAGCAGTGAAGTGCTAGTCTTGCCGCTCTGTTCTGAGCAAGCTGAAGTTTACTAAGTTCTTGCTTTAATGCACTAGACCAGATAACAGGACAGTAATCCAGATTTGACAGAACTAGAGATTGTATGACTAGTCTAATTGTTGAGTTAGTTAGCAGGTGAGCACTCCTTCTAATGGCATAGATACCATTAATCATTCTCACCACTGTGTTATTAATCTGAGTGGACCATGACAGTGTTTCGTCAATAATGACACCCAACAGTTTGACTTCTTTAACCTGTTCCAAAGTAGCACCCTTTAAAGAGAGGCTTAATTTCTGATCTGTCCTGAGAGCATATTTAGAATTTCATGTGGTGTGCCTAAGTGTGTTGATCTGTAGGTGTGTGAAACAGGGGCAAGGTATCTGAGATGACACATTTCCCATAGTGCGGCGGCAAGGAGAAAGACTGTTTCCCTGTTGAGATAGGGGGGAAATAAAATGGCATTAGACTGGGATTGCCTTGAGCTTTCTAATTCATGCAAATTAATTTCTTGGCTGATGTGAAACCAGAGGGAGCGCGTGACATTGCTTGGCAAGCAGTCAACATCGAGCAGCGAGAAGGATAAACTGCTGCACTCCGCTGTGGTGGTCTGGAAAGTTTAGCGGTGTAAGCCGGGGAGGGCTGTGGTATACCAAGCAACAATGACAAAGAAACGCAGACTATGCCAGCCCTTTTCCTGGCAAGGCGGGTAGACAGACAGCCAATCAGGTCCGTGCTGGCTCTCTCGCAGGCGAATGGCATGGCATGCTGGCCCTCACGTCGTCCCGCCTCCCCTCCCCACTGCACTGCAGCTGCCCAGAATGATTTTATAAACATTTTGCCAGTGGATCAATACCTGTATTGATCAACCATTGTGAGAGTGATCCGTCTAAAACCCAGAGCAGCCTAGAGCTCAGAGATGGGAGGAGCGAAAGAGAGAGGCTGCAGAGAGGATGGAGAAAGAGAGAGAGTCTGCAGCCACAGTGAAAGGGAGAAGAGGTACAAGGGAAGAGAAGCGAATCTGAGAGAGAAGCCGACGCAGAGCTGAAGGCAGGTTTCGGACAACGGTGCCAGGCCACTGGGATTGGGGAGAAACCTATGGTAATTGCTTTCTCATTAAGAGGGGGAGGTTGAGGGCGACTAATGACTACTGCTTTAAGTATGCGGGTAAGTGACAGATAGAGAAATAGTGCGAAGAGATGTGTGTGTGTGTGCAAGAAAGGGGGTGATTCCCACACCTGAGCTTGCTAATGCCTGCACTAGTTTGGCCTGCTGTGTGCCACTGTCAAGTACATTGTTGCATGTGCATAAGTGTGCATGATTGCATGAGGTTCAAAGTGAAATTGAGGGGAGGGATGTGGATGATTGTGATTAAGACGTCCGGCACGGAAGAAAAAAAACAATTATTCTGCTTTATTTATTCCTGATTATGTTTTGATTTTTTTGTATGTTTCATTTAGGAAGAAACCGCCCTCTGAACAGGGGCAGCTGGAGTATCAAAGATCTGCAGTTTCCTTGGTGACATCATGGGACAGAGAAGGCCCACCACATACTGAGCTCATAACTGGAAATCCCTGAGAAAATCAAAGGTCGAAAAAAATAGCCTGCATCCTGGATACAAAGATCCAACGAGGAAGTAACAGGAACATTTCTGATCAAGGCAAAGTTGGATGTATGATCCAACACAAGCTCAAAGAACTGCATTAAATAATAGAGTATTGCCGTTTTGAGCTGGAGTGAATACTAGCTTTGGGATGTTTTCTGACAATTCTTTGGATTGGATTTAATTTTCATTATATTTTGAATTTTTGTTTTATTGTGCAGACAACTAACTGGACCACAACAGCAATGAATGTTTGCTTCAAGGCCCCAAGCTGCGCTGCACTGGAGGTGGAGCCAAAAGGCTTTTGGGATGATCCCCCAAATGCTAATCGGAAATCAAGTTTCCATTGATTGATTTTTAATGTGACTCCCTTGTGCATAATGTGGATTTGAGGGAAGACATATTCCACCAAACTGTGGGGGAAAACGTTGATGCTCATAAACCTACTTTGCACTGGAGCTCTGGTGTGGAAACAGGCCAACTATCTACAGGTTCACTCCTCTGTGAACAAGCAGTTGAATTAAATCAAAGACAAGAAGTGCCTATAATAATATCAATAAATTGTAAAATAAATTAAACAGTGTTGTGCGGTACACAATGGGAATGCGTTTGGCAGAACAGATCCTTGGCTATGTCCAAGTTCCACACTTGCGTTGTGTACGTTAAACAGTATACTGTTTTGACACAAGGAATTAATGAAAGGAAATTATTCAATACGGTTGCCAACAGACATCAATTAAACTGGCATTTTGGAACTACTTCCATTTCCAGAGAAAAACAGCAAGAACTCAAAAAAGTTCATGAAGATTTAATAACTCTATTAATTTATTCTCTGTCACCACCGTCTACTGCACTCAAAAGAATCTGCCAAATTGAGATGATATAATTTATTAATATACGTTTTTTTAGTATATTTATTAATTTTCCAATTTATCTTATTAAAAAATCTATATATATGTAAATATAGTCTGGAACTGAATAGACTTGTACTTCAACTTGTTAGAAAGATTTAGCTCAGCTACAAACCTCAGAGTACTAGCTTGCTCGCATTAGAGTTGTGTGAGTTGTGTGCATTCCTTTGTCTTATTATCATTGACTAGTAAGTCAATGGTCGCAGGCCTGACATCTGATCCACATTTTGAAAACCCTCGTCAGATGTGGATTGCTGTTCACAATTGTGCTCGCAATATATGATTGGCAAGGGACTGCCATGCTATTTAGCAACAACAATACATAATTGTTATACTTTGCGGATAGGGTTTGAAGCACACAGTTAGATGGCTGCTGTCCAAAATCAGTTTGTGCTATAGATGAACTGAGCTGAAGTCTTGACTCAGTGTAACATACAGGCTAAATATGGCCGCCAGTCTCCTCAGTCATGCTCTCATTTGTTTTCTGTTAGTATATGATACCTTGAAGTGGGCTTGCTGTTGCCTTCTGCGTATTATTTACAGCCAGTATATGTGCTCCTGACATTCAACGGTATGGAGAAATAGGCCCGTTATTTTCGCCCTTTAGGAGAATTAACCAAATGGCTCGATAGTGCTAAACACTTATCAGTGCCCTAGTATTGTTAATATCAGTTTCATTTAAGGGAGATTAACACTCATAAGTGTTATCACCTAACACAACGAGTTAATTCATCTGCTATCAAAGCGGTACTGAGACACTGAATCATTTTGTTATTTCCTTTCATCTCTTTTGTTTGATTCCTACTCTCAAAAACAAACCCTTGGTTCAGTGCCAAAACGTAAATTAGGATCTTCATTAGACACATCAAATCTAAATTACTATTCAATTAACAAGCCAGTCAACCTGAACTAATCAACCAATTAGGCAGTGTGTGTTCACAGAAAAGCTAACAAAAGCGCATGAGTCCCCTGGGAAAGCAGTAAAACACTGCAGAAGAGTGACAGTGCAAATGAGAAGCCACTGGTTCAGGAGAGAAAAAAGAGGATCAGAAAGTGGCAGAGGATAAACGTGACATGGAGATCACATCACTATTCACCCCTGTCAGGTTTGGGGAAATTAAACTTCAAGTTACAAGAAATAATTAAGACTGTAAAGAAGAAAGGGCCAGATCTGAAACAAAAGAATTTATAAGAGCTTTGATCAAGCTGCACTTTAAATGGTTATACTGTATTCAGGTTAGTGTTTGTGACCACTATTTATGCTAATGAGTTTTGATTGAAAGACATATTATTCCTCAGATTAAACCTTAAATTGTGTTAAAACATCATCTGGCACTGGTAAACAAAAACATAATAATGGCTAAATCTTACCACTAAATTGAACTTAATTGATTAGGGAAATCATATAAAAAACATGATTATGATGGAACAGAAAAAGCTAATTTTGTATTTATACAAATACTTTATCTGCAGTATTTCTGTAATATGATGGTGTGAACTGACGGCACTGAAAATTAGACTAGTCTAGGAGTTGCTGGCACATGATGCTGTCTACAGTTTATGGCTCATCTTTGGTGAGTGCTGTGGCAGAATGAAAGGCTTAGCGATGCCACATTCGGTGAGGGAGGCTGCTGGGATGTCTGTGTTGAACATACCTTGGGCCACAGGAGATCTGATGGGCAGCACAGGCTGATCCAACGGCTTCGTCATACACAACAGAAAGCAACCTGAAAGAAAAACAACAGCACATTACACACATACTGTATACAGACAGAGTAAAGCCACACCAATACTGGATTTATTTTTGTCCAGTTAGTATTGACATAGATATTTGGGAGTTTTAAAAACCCACATAAAAAATATATATATATATTTATTTCAAATATATTCATTCAAGTCTCTTAAATGTTTGTTTTTTTGTGATTGTGACCAAGATACATAATACGTGGGACATCTCTGCCCCTTCCAGCCCTCACATCTAAAGGTCTGAGATCTGATGGCGCTCCAGTACAGGCCAAAGGGGGTTGTAAAGAGGAGAACACCATTATTGTACTAGTAAATGTCAGAACAACCCCATCTAATTGTGCCATTACTAATTCATGTTTATTAATGCAGTGATGTATGATGGCTCTACAGACAAGCTTGTCTGTGCCTGTCATGTATGGCATATTCTTTGCTGGTGAGGGCTGCAGGGACTGTGTTGGGGACCGGGTGGTGGGTGTGGGGCATATGGTGCATGTAGTGACAGTGCCAAGTGGTGTGTGACTTTAACATGAAGGCAGAGTTGACTGATGGTGCTGGTGTCTCCTGCTGGCCCAGTGCCAAGCCCCCTGGTCCCCAGTGCCCCAGCTTCTCACTACCCCAGAGCCTCTGGGCAAGTACCACAGTTATTGTTTTCACTGCCAAGCAATTAGCGGCACTTAAGATTTATTTAGTCATGCTCTAATGTGTGGTAATTAGCTTGGGGCCCAAACAAGCCCCATCATCCCATCACCTTGTCGCTCACATCAGCGCAATGCATCAGCAGGAGACAGTAAGGGAATGTGAGAGAGGAAGCAGGAGGTACAGAGGATGGGGATCTTGGTGGGGGGAGGTGGAGCAGAGCTAGAAGGATTACAAGAGCTCCAGTCCAGCTCTGTGGATCAGCACTTTTTAAGAGATCTTCAGGGGCCTGTTGGCTGAACGCATAGCAGGAGGAAAGGGCAAATACAGCCCAGTTACACTTTTATAGAATGCTTTGTGGAAAAACACCCCTGACACACACCTCGGTCTGGCAGCTCGGTTTGTCATATGGCCCAGGGGGCTCCGCTGGCCTATCACATGACCAATGTAATGACCTTAAAGGGCAACTTCCTCAACAAGCTCAGGCCACTCCTACTGGCTGGACCGCTGTTTGGGAAATGCACTTTGGGTCACTGCATAATGAGTGATGCATTCGGCCCTAAGGCTGGAATTTAAAAAAAGAAACGGTGCAGAAACCAGGCCAAAGAGATTATGCAGAAGCTGCCAAGAAGGGTAAAACAAAACAAAAAGATGTCAGCCAAATGCTAGCTTCTCTACTGTTGTCGGTTCATAAGGCTTTTGGGAATTAACATAATAAAACAAGTGATATGAATGTGAAGTTATGTCACAAATTTGTTGTAGATGTCAGTGACTCTTCTATTAAGAGACATAAGTTGTGCGATCAGAGATTCATTGCTTCATCATTTGATGGTGTGTAGTTTCAGCAATTTGGAGCGCTTTGGTTATGTGGGTATATGCATCCTCCACGCTGGGTGCACCCAGACCCCAGGCTCTATGGTCGATCTCACATGTCAGCTATAGTTTGGTCCTCAATACATTCACATACCAGCGAGTGGTGATTCTCTAACCATTGTGGTCAAAGCATGAATTGAATATTACAGTCCATGGACACCAGAGTACCACAGAACCTTGGAGGAAAACAAAAACGTTCCTCCACTCCACCTTAGCGACATCCCCCCACATCTCCATTGATAAACATACAGAATAAAGGACGATTGCACGTTATGAATACAAATGTATGGAGACCTGAGAATTGAGGAGAATCAATGCAAGGAGTGTACAGCTTACAGTATCTACTTGAATAATAAATATTTTTCCTTTATAAAAACTCTACAGCAGGAGCTCACGTGAGAGCAGATGAAGGTCAAAGGCAGGTCCTGTTCTACTGCATATGCACATCTTATATATATTCATAAACAAATCCCATCAACCTTTGCAGGTTGGAGGGGGTGGGAGAACATTGGAAAAACTACATAATAAAAACTGCACAAGGAAAACTACACAGCACCTGCCTCTGATCATTAACAAAACCTGCTGATGCAAGACATCAGAATTGCCATTTTTGTGTTTAGTGACTGGTAGATGCACTCTAATCATAGCAGAACTGGGCCTCCTCATGGAACTATAACCGAAAATTGCGAGTCCGTCTGGAATGGTGGTACTATAAATGAATGATCACTTTCCATTTTATCTCCAGGGGCAGCGTGACGCTCTGAACCAATCAAAACCTCACAAGCCAACCCTTGACCTTTTTCATCTCAATATGACTACCATTATCTTGCAGAAAATTAGAAGCATCTAGCTATTGTTCAATATTGGGACAGGGGGTTGGAGGTTATTTAAAGATAGTGGTCAGGATCCATGCAGCAATAACACGGAGCAGAGGAGAAACATGTCTGCTAAACCCGTGTGGCTGCATGAGTGCACATATGAGGCTATGTGTCAATGCATTCATGTTGATTGTTCACTGCTGATGTAGTTCACCTAGTAAACATGCCACTTGGTGTTGGGCAAGCAGGTTTCAGTGAATGCTTTAGTGTGTTTATGTGAGTACTAAAATTAAGTTTAATGCACTATTTACAGAAATAATTTTGAAAGCAACATCAGATGATTATACAACGGTCTCCACAGGCAACTGGATCCCGGCTGGATGTCTTATAAACATGAGTTGTGTGAGGGATAATATCCTCTTGTTAACAAAGCCACTAGGGGACGAATGTGAATAGAGCTAATGTGGGACTGAAATGAAACGACAACATTTCATTTTTACATTACATTTCATTTAGCTGACGCTTTTATCCAAAGCAACTTACATGATATACAGTATACAGTAGACACAGCAACGGTGAGCAATGAGGGTTAAGTGTCTTGCTCAAGGACACAACGACATGGACTGGCTGAGCCGGGGTTTGAACCACCGACCCTCTGATTGAAAGACTGACTTGCTAACCACTGAACCACAGCCGCGACAACGTGATGCTGTGGGTGTACAAACTAGCTGAGTGTCCGTTAGCCTTTTTGCACACTCTCCCACAGAGCACACGGCACACACACGAGTCACACAAACTTAAAGAAGTTTTAAGAAAGTATTCCATTTCGTTCATGTGCCAGTCGAAGCAATATCTTCAAAGGGTTACAATATATTCAAAAACTAAAATCTAGGAAGCTCTATCTGTTAGTATATGTACAGACATTTGCTGGAACATCACAATTAATCTTTTGTTTAAACAATGTTCACGATATAATATGTTTCATTGCAGTTGTAATTCAATGCGCAGCTCCACTGCAGGAAAAAAAGATCAGTAAAAAGCACAAGCTAAATACTCCAAATAGGAATAATCTTGGAGTGTGGTTATTTAGTTTAAATCCACTTTAAACTGCTGCATTGAAGCACACATTGATAAGTGAACCAAGACATGGGAGACAAAGGTATTTAAAACACACTGTAGTGGCCGTCTTTGGACTGCTGTTGTAAAAAACTATTCAAACATTTTCTGTCATTGTCTATAGCTTCGCTTGCTCCAGATTTGACTTTGAAATCATGGGAAATTTACACTATACTGACAGCATCAGAAATCACACAATACCAATTTCTATGATCCTGTAATATTTTGGGTATTAGCAGCCTTATCAATGGCAGAATGAATAATAGTCAACATGTTAAATGTGCAGAGAATACAACTGACCATGAATTTGTAGTAGTTCTGCTGAAGGACTTGCAAATGTCATAAAACAGCAGGAACGTGTCAGTTCTATCCAACATATGTCAATAGCAGCCTGTGCTTCCTTAAATAAATGAATATATTAATATTTGTGTTCTTTTTTCTTTTCCAACGTGAGTTATTACCTATTATGATGCCTGCATAATGTTACAGAGGGTCACAGGATAGTTCTGCTTTAAATGTTATATTTCCATGATTGGTTCATTCTCTCCATTTCCCGTCCATTGTGTGCCAGCAAACTCCATTGTGTGTGGGTAGGTTCTGCTCGGCCCTCAGAGGGGCCATCCCCCGGGAGCACTGCATCTTTTATTAATCAGGGGCGCTGCGCCACAGCCCCGCTTATCTAATTTAGCAGCGCGCCTCAGATACAACTATGTCGGGCTTGGTGTGGAAAGAAGGGACAGGGGTGTGGGGGTGCAGTTGGGTGTAGATAGGGTGGGGGTTGGGGTGCTTCCTTCGGTTTTTCCATATAGTGGGTGATGCGGGGGGGGCTGTGAGGGAGGGGAGGTAGCGAATTATAAGACACCTCGTCACCAAGTTTTGGGACTGAATCACAATACAGCAAATTACCTTCTGCTGACAAGAAAAAATGAGCGTGGCCCCCATATGAAAAAAAATAGGATTGTCAGGAAGAGGTGACACATTGATTGCTTAGTATGCGCATCCAGAACGCTGGGGTTCAGAGGCATCCTCCCTATATATATGTAGAAGAGGTGCAGCAGTGCACAGCACAGCCATGAGGGGGAATGAGAAATTGAAATGCCATGTTAGATTGGAGTCCTTTCCTCAAGCCATTCTCTCCGGTCTCGCCCGTATTAGACCGCCATATCATCGTACAGCCATGTGTGTTGTGGTGAACATAAACCAGCCAACACTAAAGGTAACACAATTTGGCGTTCACTAACAGTACAGTGCGCTGGAAGGTATACAGGTATGTATCGTACACATTTACACAGCAAGGACCTGGAAACACAAACAAAATATGCAAACATAAACTGGTCTCTAGGTGTTTTATGCTTCTTCTCTGCTTGTCTCTCCTCCCCCTTCTCTCTCATCTGTGTCATAGCTCAGATGAATCAGTGTCACCGGTGTTGAGAGCACTTACTGTCAACCCAGGTGCCCCAGGCTACGGCACTGATGGACACAAACTATAAAATATCAGCCCCCTGGGGAGACATCGCTCAAGAACTGCCCCACAGCCCCGAGGGGGTGTGATCTGGTCAGTGTGTGTGTGTTTGTATGAGTGTGGTGAGAGAGCGATAGGGCATTGTGTTTTTTCTGTGTATCACTTATGATCCTGTAAGTATATAGTCTAGTGTGTGCAATCATGTGGACAGTTTCCATACCATTTGCATGAGAAAGACTGAAAAAAGGGAAGATGCTGGTTGTATTTTTCATGTCAGTGCATAACTACCTTCTTGTTTATTATTTTCGGTTAATAGAGGGACAAATAGAAAGAAGAATAGAATAAACGTGCTTTTGGGCTTTCTGAACTTTTCCATTTCTGTATCATTGTCACAACAATGACCCTCCCCTAGTCCTACCGAGCCCCTGAACCAAATTCCATAACTCTGTGTTTAAGTTCAGCCCCCTGACAAAAACTACAAGCAGGCAACCATATGGGAAAAGCGCAAATGAATCAATCAATAAAATCAATGGTTCTGTCTGAGGACATGTCCCGCATCAGCTGATAAGTGGTATAACCCCCCCCCTCCTGTTCTAGTCAGGTTCATGAGGGTATGAAGAGTCTGTGTGGTTAGAAACGGACGAGGGAGAGGAGGCAAATCTGAAGGAGAGAATAAGCTTTTCAGCCCTCTGATGACCCCCCCCCCCCCCACACACACACACACACACACCCACCGTCACTCGTCTGCTATTCCTTTCTTTCAATTCTGCAAGGTCAAGCTTTCTGCTGCTCAGTATGAATGTCCAAGTATGTGAGGAAATGCACTTTCGTAAAATATAAGGAACACATTATAGATCCAAACGCATATATTTATATGAGATTAAATATTCTAAGGAAAAACGCACCAATTTACACAGATAAACTTGGGTCTCTATGTGCCTTTACCATATCTCCAAATATTGACTATTCATTTAGAGATTCTTCAGTCTATTGCTGCTTGATTCACATAATAGCAGTGTATTAGCAGGGCTCCTTTGAGAATCAAGGACAAAGGCATTAAGAGGAAAAAGAAGCGAGGTACAGAACAGTGTGTTGTTGGCCTATGGCAATGGGACACAGGCTGACGTTGTGTTCTACTATTACCCACTGCTCAGTTAGTGGAGGTAAAGGACTTCTTGAGTGGCAGGGAGGAAGATATGAATGCAAATAGATACAATCAAAGGAAAATCACATTACTTTTTGCCTTTATTTCTTTGTTTGTCAGCTTAGAGCTATAATGGAAGTCATGATGCCTAACATAGGAACTGCATGATCAAAAACAGTTATTCTTAGTGTCTGGCAAATGACAGGAGAAAACAAAGTTGTCTCTGTTTGATCAAATTCATTCAAAGGGAGGTATAGATATTCAACAACTAATCAATAAAAACTGTCATGGGTTTTGTTTATGGACTTTTACTGGCTGGAGTCGCACCAATACTCCATTGGCAGCACTTTAGCATACCAATATCCATGTATTTTGATGATTCCATCCATGATTTGGACTGTCTTCGGATATAGTTAAGCCCCTGTACAGTTTGGCAGGAAGGGGCATTTTCCAGGAAGAAAAAAATGAAAAGATTCAGTTTATGATACACAAATGTTCAATGTTCGATTCAGAGGTGAAAAATAGGTCTGCAGACCCCTGTAACCGTCACTTAAGTTAAGCACTAGTCTGCCAGGCCTCCCGCCACACAGTAAAACTCATCTATAATGTGTGATGAGCGTAATGCCATCTCCACTTCATGATTATGTGATATTCTTCACCTCTGCCATAGCCAATGAGGCCAAGAGCTGGCACTTAATGAGGTGCCTCAGAGTTCAGCTTAGGGGAAGGAGAGGTGGGAAGATGGGTGTAACAACGGAGGATGATAGGAGGACCGAAGGCCTTAAGCAAGCTGGAGGAACTGATAATCTCAATGTTGAAAAATACATTCAATCTTGAGCTATGATTGAGTAAAGTGTCCTAAAAGATTTTAAAATCTGTTGAAATTTAAGACCACACACTGGATTGCACTGCTCATTCTCATGAGACATGGTCACAATAAAACAGCGAGAGAAAGTCATTAAGTCCTTGCTCAGAGATCCTAAAACAATTAGAAAGGGACGCATGGCATCGTGGTCTTGTTGAGGATTATGTCCACCAAGGAGATCATGAGAGAGCCCTTCTGACTCATTTTCAGTGAAGTGCATTGCTACGCTCTTATGGCTGCTCTAGATGTTATGAATAAGTAAATAACAACATTTTTCCAGTCGTTTAATCTCTGAGCACTGCAATTAGTAAGTCTGTAGTTTGTGCTGCCTTTTTTCTGCCCTTATTATTGTTATTGAAATGTCACGCTCTTATTTAGCTCAAGGATGAATAATAAATAAGCTATAATTACTGTCTTGAATGAGCCGAAGGCTCGGTCCATAGTAAAGGGAGACCCCCCCCCCCTCATATACTCTCTCCCTTCTTACCCTTCTTCTCCCTCTCTCTCTTTAATTGGATCTTGTAATTAGTTTCTCTGATGGATCTGGGAGGTCTGAGGCATCCTCTACAGCGTTCATTAGTGTTCTTGGAGGAGGCTGCAGCTTTTTAAAAGCTCTGCCTACTCCGTCCCTCACATGTCAAAACACCAGATATGATTCTACGTAAATACAATAAGAGCACCATTTCCAGCCTAACTCAGGTTTGCCTATATACCACCCAAGCATCTCAGCACTGTGGGTCTAGAGGGAAACATTAAGGTGGTTCCTCGATATAACACATGACTAAATGCTAGCACTCTTTTTCATCATTAATCTATTTAGGAGAATGTTTCAATAGGTGTCCACCAGCTAAAACCAATCCAACACGGTGCCTAAAGCCATATGCGATGATGGTGAGCACACTGCGAGATTGAGATATTCGTGTTTCTTTTTAAGAAAGCAAAAGACTATCAGACACATCCAGAGAGAGCATTACTGCAGGTAGCAGTGATGTGAAATCTGAAGGAAAATGTCCTTTAGCTTACTATTAGAGAACTCTTTGAATTCATTTTTGAGATGCACATGTACTACACACACACACACACACACAATGTTCAGACCTATAATATACAACCCCCCTCTAGCACCCCAACACCGTTTCCCCCTTTTCCTCTCCACCCTCCGCTGGCCAGGCTACACTAGACATCTCTCCCTAATCAGCAGCCTCGTCTTGCTCAGACTGGTTGCCATAGTAATATGCCGGCTGGTCGACATGGCAACCACTCTGAGGTCCACTATTAAATGAAGAAGAGTGGAGGGAGGGATATGGAGAATGGAGTTGGGATGAGAGAGAGAGAGAGAGAGAGAGGAAGAACAGGAGAGACAGCAAGAGACAGAGAGAGATTGTCCGAGATGGGGGAAGGGGTTTTGGGGTATTGGGGTGTGTGTGTGTGGGGAAGGGGGGTGGGGGGGGGGGGCTTGGGGGGAAATGGGGGGAAAAAGCATAATGCAAAAGCAAAATGAGTACGAGGAGAGGAAGGAAAAAAAGGAGGGGCGGCTGGAGGAGATGGAGAGCATCAGTAGGGCTGTTTGAGCTACCTTCTGTATTGTGCGGTATTAAAAGCTTCTGATACGTGTCGCAACAATGCCATTAACCTAATGCATGACGTCATTACCTTAATGCCTTGCACTTATAAATGTATACACATGACAAATGCATGTGCAGCCTGTCCCAATCTAGATAAAGGATCGTAAACTAATATCATGTTTTAATTCACGTCGGACATCCCTAAAAATTATATGAAGAAGTTAATATTTATAAAGTATAAAGGTTTAATGGAGCACAGTCCCGTAATAATGATCAGGGAAGGCATGTGAAACGTTAATGTTACAATACAAAGGGATCACATTACTACTCCTTTGATCTGATTACCTGAACAAAAGCAGGAAGCAGCTTTATCAACAGAAAAACATTGCCCTTTAAAACATCGTTACTTTTGGGCAGCATTCTGAAGTTGTTCTACCTCCTCTGCTTTGAAAATGTGTGGCGCCTCCCTCTCATTCCACTTAAAATGTCAGATGGGATGGGATATGTAAAATGTGTCTGTAATTCCAAACTAAGCGCAGGCCCGGTGGTTTCTGGAGCCGTTCTGTCATTGTGCCATCACTGATGCACTCTCTCCAAACTGAAGTGAGAATTCACCGGGGCACACACATCTCTGTGTCTGCACTGCGATCTACCTCGATCACTCTTTCCTAACCCCTTCTCCTATCTCCCTAACTCTCTCTCTCTCTTCTCCTTTTTTATTTGCACCTCACCTATGTCTTGGTGTCTCCTGCTACCACTGTGCTCCCCCTCCTCCCCCCACAGTCCCTCTTCTCTCTCTTTGACTGGATCTCTCTGTCTTGCCTTCCCTGAATGTCTGATTCTTAATGAATGAAATGCCATTCCATCAAGATGCCACCACAGCAGTGACACAAAATAGAGTTTGTTGCCTTGTGTGTGAAATTCCTTTATGAATTGGAGCCCTCTCTTTTTCCCTGGAGCATCTTATGAAAGATAGCTAATTGCATGTCCACATTGTGCCGTCAGTCCCTGCTTCCCTAGGGCACCATTCAGAGGCAATTAAAGTGAGCTTAAACAGAGTAAGAAAGTGCGTCATCCTCTTAATGCAATTAAGGAAGTGTGCACACAAACATTCAGTAATACTCTGAAACACAAAAACAGGAACACAGAAAGAACACAGAGAAAAGGGCCAGTGGAAAAGGTTAATTTATCGGGGAACCTGAGCTCTTGGCTTGGCTTCATCCTATGGGACAGTATATATCATCACCTATCAAGTTGGTGTTAAGGTTTAAAATTGTAATTATTGTAATTTTAAACACATTTTGAATTTCCAATCTTGAGTTAGTAGTCTGTAAAACAGCTTTCTAACTCCTGAACACGATTACTTTTTTTGTGGTGAGAAATAGTTTGATATAATAAACAATACTCACTGTGAAGCATGCAAACAGGCACACGCTGCCTCACAAGCTGAAATGACGGGCCTCTGGAACAGTCATGCTCCAACACTTAGGCCCAAGCCTCTGACATACAGTTTGTGATTACAAACACTAAAGGATCAGTTCAAATCAAGCAAGGCTTCATTACACTGTACACTTAAACTCATTTAAGAAGTGAGAAGAAGAATAACTGCTAGTTATAAGGTCCTGTTGCATGTGCAGATGCCTTGCTATTTGTGGGTAAGCCACTTGCACCTTTCCTTTCCTATTCAAGTGGTAGAAAAATGCAATTTGAGTTATCGTGGCAAAGTAATTTCACAGTGCCTATTTACAGCGCGGGATATCTCGGCACTTGTTTCTCTCACTGGGAAGCGTCTTCTCCTCAATACCTTCATTAATAGTTTGTGTTACCAACCACAGCCAACTTGTGACAGAACAGACTAGAAGATGCCCAGGCTATGGAGGTTAAACAATCTGCTAAAGGAAATACTTTGTTTTTGTTTTAAATGACAACAGTATAGTGTCAAACACCACACAGACTACTACTACTCTCTCATACTATATGCACACTGAGTGCATTGGCACACACTGTGTTTGCAGGCCACGGTATACACAGTACTATCTTACATGAAGGCTCCATAGTTATTACTGAACAGCGTATTATGCTATATTATTCACCAATTGAATTTCCCTTAGTTTTAAGTCAAGTTCATTGCCATGCAGAGGAAGTCTAGTAAACACATCCATCTCACCTGACCTAATCTAATTAGTTACCATTGGTTTATGCTTTATATTTTTCATTTACTGTTTTCTACTTCGTCCATTTACACACAGAACAAAATATAGGCTTTGTGGGTTGTGGCTTCAAGGGTAATCTTGTATTCTATGAATACCATAAAAAGATCCCCTTTAAAGATGGGGCAAAAGTAAGGTATGCCTCTCACTACAATAACTCCAATAACTGATCCAGAAGCTACCAAAACCCATGGCTATGAGCTCTTTATTATATTAAGATATCAATATACTCATTCATCTGAGAGACCAATGCATAACAAAAGTTTAGCAAGGAATGTGAGATTGTCCAGTGTCTTAAATAAACAGTTCATCTCCAAATGAAAAACAAATCTTTCTCTTCTTACCTGTAGTCCTGTTTATCAATCTGACTGTTTTGGTCTGAGTTGTCTAGTTTTTGCTGTGGAGAGGTTTGCATTCTCTCAAATACAATGGGACTATATGGCCCTTGTTTTGTGGGGCTCAAAAAATAAATAATTGAAAGATGTCTCTTCCAGAAATTATGACTGGGTTTCTTTAGAAAATTCAGCAGTTTCATGAAACTATTTGGGGTGAACTGTCCCTTTAATGCTCAAATACCTTTTACTTTCTTTACACAGAAAGAAAAAAAAGAGCAGTACTGCCCTCTTACTTTGACAAAATATGCCCACCGTGTGCTGTGCATTGGGTCCGTTCTATTGATTGATTGATTGATTCATCAGATACAGAAATAAGTTAAAGTGAAAACACTTATTTCCAACATGGTCTGAGGATGTTAGAATACAAAGAAAACACAAAGAGGCACAAGCTATTGTAGATACAAACTAAACAAATACTAAACTGTAATCTAAAAATACATCACCACAATTTAAAGAAAAATACTGACATGTGTTGTACAGTTAAAGAGGAAGGCTAGACTGTGGCCTGTGCCCTGGGGGGCAGTGGCTCTCGTGGCAGAAGGGGCATGCTGTCCGTACGTCTGTGCAGTGCATAGTGGGACACAAAGGCAGAAACTGTGACCCTCAGGGTGCTCACGGCTCTCTTCAATTAGTGACCAGCAGTTCCTCCCAAAACACACACTCCTCCTTGTGCAATTAAAAACTGGCCAATTTATTAAACTCAAGCGTTTGTTTCCACTAGTGTGACCCCCGATTGTGCCTTTGCCTCCCAAATCCCCGCACTCACTGACCTCTTCTCTGTACTGGGATGTGTTTCATTTAAATCATTTCTGCAATTACTAAAGAAAAATCTATGATGTCTTTTGAGAAAATAGTTAATTACTGCTGGGTTGTTGATTGATCTGCAGAAGTGGGCCGGCATATTGGTATTGACTTCCTATTTCCTTCATCTGAAATATACAGGGTAGTAGAGGAAGAGGAGGAATACAATGACTTCATCTTGAACAGTATGTACTGCATGTCAATAACATATATTAGGTACTAAATAACAATCAAGCAAGCATTTGTGTTGTTGGTAGATGCCGACCTTAATTGGTTAATTCTAGCAGGTAATTTGGATAAACCAGATTATAATTATCCCAAGACAGATGGAGAAGCACAACTACAATTATTTTCACACTGCAGTTTGCTTAGGGCTACACTCAAGACCTTTTGTAGTCTTGGACGAGCTGGGCTTTAAGCCCCAGGGCATCCTGAAAAGAGCTGAATCTGAATTCACCTCAATCCTACTGTTAGCCCAGAGCTAACACTGCTGGGTGTGCCAAATTATTCTATAATTTAGCTCAAACATTGCAGAGTAACTACTTAAACACAAGAGTGGTAGACAATGTCCTGCTAAAAAAATGCTAAGAAAAAAAGGAGAATGTATTTGTATGATATCATTTCTGTAAGCAATGTGCTTACCTCTACATGTTATTACAGAATGCAAAGAAATACATTAAATGACAAAATGTCACTGAATGAAAAAATGAAAACTCTGTATTCAATTTATAAATCACAGAATAATCTATGAGCATCTAAAACCTAGTTAATCAAAATACAGGCTATACAGAGACTCCAAACAACCATAAATCAAGGCAAAATGTTTTATTCAATTTTAATTAAAATAAATGTGTTTTTTATTCTTGGTAATCCCTATATGACATACAGTATAACTGGAAAAATGCTGAAATTGCATTCAAGCCCAGGCCAAAATGTGTGGAAAGACTTCTAGGAATCTCTTGTTAAAAGTGCGGTGGATTACTTGTTTTAGCTGGTTTCCAAAATAACGCCACAACACTCCTAACTGCAAGTGGACAGCGAGCGAGCAGACATACATGCAAACTATTCATAGCTGCCTCACAATGAACTACTTGACTGCAAAGGGGGCTTTGCCACCACTGATATTCAGCCAGCACAGTCACCATCACAACCTATTCTGACACCAAATGTAAAGTCCAACTGCCCTCCAAATCCCTCCCAATTATAAAAGGTCCTTGAGTTGCTATTTTGCCCCCCTCTCCAGCTCCTGTCTGATTACTGAGTGTGGGGCGAGCTGTGCAGGCAATCAGCCGCAAAGCGCAGAGGACCAAGAAGACTGGGGGAAAAATCAAATCCAAAACACTGCAAAAAATAAACTTAAGGGGAACTTCTGAACCGCAATTACAGGCCATCCAGCCAGGCCTCTGCTCCAGCAGTCAAGAGCTGCCGTGATTTCCGACAGAAAAGGTTATTAGTTTTTATTGGAGGAAATAGATGCTGGGTGGCTTTAAATGGCACAGTAATGTGGGGGGGCTGGAGGGAGGCCTCCTGACCCAGGTCTCCCAAGGGTCCCATTGCGCTGCCGGAGGGACACACAGAAGCCATCACACACCCTCTCCCCTCCCCCCAGCTCTCATGCCCTACAGCTCCTGCTTGAACTCGGAGGCAGCGCCCTTTGGCCTTGAACTCAACCTGGAAACCCACTTCTTCTTTTTTCTGACATCTCCTTAAACATAAGCATCACTGCTGATGAGGTTTCTACAGCATCACATCTTCTTCTGTCCTAACTTCACAGGGGAGAACATCTGGAAAAACATGGTTTTATTTATTTTTCATCTCACTTGGGTTCTTGGCTATTTCACGTAATGTTCTTTGAAAATGGTGACGTTTTATCATTATTATTTTTTGTTTTGAAATATTATACAATATCCATCCATCCATCCATTATCTGAACCGCTTATCCTCTTTAGGGTCGCGGGGCGCTGGAGCCGATCCCAGCTGTCATTGGGCGAAGGCAGGGTACACCCTGGATAAGTCGCCAGTCTATCCAGGATTATACAATATATAAAACCAAAATTAATTGTAGAAATGACAATTAAGAGAGAGCTTACATTATATGGACATATTGCCACTCGATTTTCATCTCTACATTTTCAAGCTGTGCTTACGTATCCGCACACACACAAACACGTGTGCCGATACCTCCAACATAGCAGTGGCCCATGTGAAAACATTATCAATGAGCGTGGCGTCTGCCTGTTTGCTTGGCTCGGTGTAATGACTGCCTGCAAATTTCCTGTCACGAGCATGCAAGTCTGCAGCTCCAGAAGGAAACGGGAAGTATGCAACCATATTTGCCTTTGTGCTGGGCTGCCAGTGTGTGTACTCTGCTGTGTGTGACGTTATTTCAGAATGTGTAAGCTATGATCTGCCTGCACCAGATGAAGTGCGCTCCACAGGCATCGGTGTGTCAGTGTCCAGTAATAGGCAGTAATCAGACAGAGGAAATATACAGAAAGGTTTTTAATGGCTTGAATATTATTCCATGTATATGATGCAACGTCTCAGTCTTAGATGTGTAGAATGCAATTACTTTGATTATTACAGTGTCAAAATATGTCACTGTATGTCAAGGTAGATAATATGTTAATGCTATCTTTTGTGACTGGCTGCGCGCATGTGTGTTTGTCTTCATTGTGCTTGCTGTCCATACTCTCCTCTACTAATCTGTATTCAGGGCAGGTAGGCTCCAGCACGGACCCACAGCTCAGTAACTAATGGAGGGGCTGATGGGAGCCTGATGACGACCACAGGGCCATTTGTACACACGCACGCACACACGCACACACACACACACACACACACACACACTCGGTGCACATATACAAACACTATGGTTATTTCCAGCCACATCTGCACCGTGTATGCAGCTGGTAGCCAGGTAAGTTAATTACATTGACCATTTAATATTGGTTATTTTTCTTTAGTGCGCAAGGGATGCAATTTGATGAATTCTATCATTTCTCTGAGTAAGCGAGTAACAATTACAGAGCAAGACATCATCCTCTCCTGCCTCTGTTGATTTTGGTGCTGCTGTTGTTGCTGCTACTGCTTAGTTTTCTGCCTTTAATTGCCTACACTGCAAACTTTTCCAGCGAACCACTGCCCCTCTAAGTTGATTGCCAGGAAGTGCAGGGAATTAGAAAATTAATGTCACACCAGGGTCAGTAAATTAGAGTGGCACACATATAAACTAGTACAACGTGTTTGTTCGGTTACCTGAAACTAGGCTTTTACAAGTAAACACATTTTGTTTTGCACAATGTTCAACATTGGAATTAAATCACTATATATTAGTCCCACTGCCTAATATAGATATGGTTATAAGTGGTCAAAGATCTGTGTTTCCCAAGAACAACCAAAAAGGAGTCACCGGTCAGTCAAGTCAAACATGTTCCATCAGACATCCCTCTAAAGCTACACTGCTTTATTTCATGTACCAGCAACCCTGTTCCCCTCCACTTTTCCCTAATACAAACTGTGGATCTCATCTGGTCAACTTTTCTTTTGTCTTCCTATCTTTCCTTTTCCTCCTCTTCCTTTGCTGAGCTTGGGCCAAAGAACTGACAGCTAGTGACCTAGGGGCCTCCAAGGCTCCCAGGGAGAAAGGTAATGGGCCCAACCCCGGAACGCACTCTCACTCTCGGCACACATGGGGCTGCCGGCAGCTTTGATCCAGTAGCCCCTGCTTGGGTCTCCTGACGCCTGGTGAGGAAATTCATAGGAACAACTGGAAGAGGCCTGTGTTTATTCAGCTCCTTTAATGAGTACGGAGACGGATTATCGGGGGCCTAGATCTCCCAAAAAAACACAAGGAAAGAAAACTGCTGCTCCTTCCAGATGTTGCTCTATCACCGGTCACTCCAAAAGAATCCGAGAGAGAGAGAGAGAGAGAGAGAGAGAGAGAGAGAGAGAGAAGTAGTGGTGGACAAGGAGGTTTTCTCGTGTTTTCTCTGTTCTCCTGTCTGGCCAGATGTGCGAGCTGGCCAGCCCTCTCTGGGTGAGAGGGCTGGCCAGAGGAGAGCAGCCGCCCAGGCGCAGTGGGGAAAGCTGGGGGCTCTGAAAGGGAGCTTGCAGACATGTGTTATTTTTTGGTGGTGGTGGTGGTGGTGGGGGGGGGGGGGGGGGGGGGGGGTAGATGGTGTAGGTTACCAAGCTTTACTTAAAGCAATTTGTGCTGTCTTAAAGAGAAAAAGAAGCTTTATCCTGAGCCTGTCATAAAACTTCTAATGTGTTATTTTAAATAGTTTTTACACATAGCTTCATTGTAATCCTCATTAGCATGGTGAAGCAAGTGACGCAAGTGCGGACATATGAAGCCTGTCCGTCCCAGGAATTGAAACAGAGGCCCAATTCACCCAGTACATGACTACAGGTGGTGGAAAGACAAAGGGAGGTCTACCTGCAGACACAAGCACAATTGGGCTGTGTGTCGGGCCCTTGACCCTTTAGCCAGAAGACTGACCAGATCAATATGTCTCTCAAACCATTTAGGGGAGGATTACGGGTCAGCCACTGGTCACAGATCCTCACACACAGAGGGCAAAGGTCAGTCTGCGATGCACATTTACATGTGATTTCTACATCAGATCTTGTTGTGAGCATCACCTGTGGTAAAACAGCTTTGAAGTGCATTCATATCCGGCCCAAGCTCATTCCAACCCCAATGCTTTGCCTGTACATCCAATTTTAATATTTTAATATCAGCCTCTGTTATGATCTAAAAAACCAGACTGTCCCCACATTTGTCATCTGCGCTGCTAACCCGGGTCAGGGTCAGAGCAGGGGCAGTGACAGGTTCAAGAAGAGATGCCCACTGTGTGTGTGTGTGTGTGTGTGTGTGTGTGTGTGTGTGTGTGTGTGTGTGTGTGTGTGTGTGTGTGTGTGTGTGTCTGTGTGTCTGTGTGTGCATGTGTGTGTGCGCAGGAAGGCTGATAAGAAGTTTTACAAAAAAAACTGTATGCAGTCATGAAGAAGCTGATAATTAAATTACTCAGTAATGGTTATTCAGATTTATTTCCATGTACATATCCATAAAGAATCAATGTGCCTGTGCGTGTGTTTCTGTTTGTCTGTGTGTGTGTGTGTGTGTGTTTGTGTGTGTATGTGTGTGTGTGTGTGTGTGTGTGTGTGTGTGTGTGTGTGTGTGTGTGTGTGTGTGTGTGTGTGTGTGTGTGTGTGTGTGTGTGTGTGTGTGTGTGTGTGTGTGTGTGTGTGTGTGAGTGTGTGTGTGTGTGTGCAGTCAAACAAATTATCATGTACTTGCAATAAGTGTACTTCACAGCTAGAAAATTACACTTGAGTAGATTATTGAACTACAATAAAAGACCATTCCACTGTGTTGATTAGTACATCTGCTCAGTACAGACAGCTAATGAGGAAGGATTGCTTTAATTGTCAGTTATATTAAAACGGCATAAATTAATCTCACAAGAACAACTGGAATGTATATGAATATCAACCTGCTATAAATCCAGTCCAGCTTGGACATAAGACATTTAAAATCTTGAATGTGTGTCTAAGATGTCAATAAACAAGACTGCAGTAAGATATTACAATTTAATGAACTGTTGCTGCACATCCAGTGAGGGCAAACTGCTTGCTTGATGTGATGTCTTATTTTCTTATAGAAGTAAAAGTATACTTTATGATACAAATGCTTAACAGGTATAATATATATATATATGTTTTGTATTGTATTAAGTACATTTAAAAAGCTAAATAGCATTGATTATGTTTTAGGACTGCTATACTACTGACCTATGTCACGCCTTTTTTACATTTTGACGTTCATTTGTGTTTCTAAAAGATAAAAAAGAAAGGATTCAAGTACAAATACAATTTGCTTAATATTATTATTATTATTTCAAAACAAAGCAATTTTTATCTTGTGTTTATTATATCTTGTTTTATTTTCGGTCGAGCAGTTTTTATTACCACCTTGGAGATATGAAACAATCATTGATTTTCTTGGTTTGTTTGTTTATTCTTTCATTTAAAGTGGAGCTTGCCAGCCAAGATACATTTTAACAAATTAATTAAACTTTTAATGGGATTATAAGCTTTTTGTAAGGTGTTGTCAGTCACCACTTGAAGTTTGAGAAAACAATTAAAATCAAGAAAAAATAAACCTTATCTCTGTTTACGTTCAATCATTCTTTCCAAATTACATTTCATTTAGCTGACGCTTTTATCCAAAGCGACTTACATGCTATACAGTAGACCGTAGACACAGCAACGGTGTCTTGCTCAAGGACACAACGACGCAGACTGCCGGAGCCGGGGATCGAACCACCGACCTTCTGATTGAAAGACCGACTTGCTAACCACTGAGCAACAGTCGCCGCATATTAAGATCATTCTATTTAAATTACTTTGGAGAAAATCAAATAATATTGAAGACAGACATGATGTGTTTCAAGCTGTGAATTATTCAGTGTAAGGACAGGGTTCATTGCAAAAATATGACTCTTTTTTTATGTAATAGGGTACTGTATGGTTTAGAAATAATGGGATGTGTGCATGTAATGGATATATCAGTTTCTGTACATAGGCTCTTATATTTTAAACTCTAACCCTGTAGGATATATTTTTTTCTCCACTCAAGTTCTCAAGAGTTTGTTTGAATCTATAAAATACAAACTTTCCTCAAAGAAAGTCTTGACCCTAAAGTCGCATACATGTTGCTGAAATGAGGAAAAATAAGTTTCAAGGAAACACTTACCAACGGTGAAGCAGAGGAAAGCGTCCCTCACAGTCCTACAAAACACAAGAGGAATGCATCATTGTCCACAGTCTTTAGTCACACTGTACATCTTCCAAACAAGTGTTTCTAAGAAAACAAAGTGAACCACATGCCTCACTGTTCATGTTGGTTTATTACAATTCAAATTCATGACCTTTCGCCAATGTCCTTCTTACGGACCGATAATATTTGCCCCAAGGCTGTACTAAGCTAGCAACAAGCTCTTATGTATGAATGGATAAAACCTGAATAATCTGGCGAATCACAGACAGCCATTATCATCATATTGTTATTTTGTACTCATTTCTGTCTACAGGCCCTGTGCTGTTTGTTATGAAGTTATATTACAACCGGAGGATAAGAAAAGGACCCTGCACAGACATATTATGCATACAATACATAAAAACATTGCATGTAAATCAAAAACGACTCCTCTTTTGTACATATATTACATTCTCACGTCATTCAAAACATGTTCATACGGCAGCTCAGACAAAGAAAACACACAGAGACTTCAGCACATTGTTCCTCAGTCATCCAAAAGCTTAAGCTTTCTTCTCGAAACATTAGAGTCATTGCACCTCAAGCAGGGCTCACATAGTATACTGCCCACTGTCAAAAACAGCCGTTTCCCCTCAGCTACTATAGACTTTGCATTTGTAATATACATTAATTTGCTTGTTTATCTTATTGTGTGTATAAGTGTGAGAATGGTACATGCCCCATGTCACAAACAAACACATATCCAATAGCAAGCTAATCCTCACACTGTACCAACAGCAAACCCTACTGGTTGTGGTCGTGTGGTCATAAAACCCAAATTGAATTGAATTTTTGAGGGGCGAAATCCTCAACCTTGAAAATAATATCTTTTCTCCTTTCATTTATTATGAAATTATTTCTGACAGCACTGCAGATTCTTCACCGAACAAAAGACTATAGTTTAATTTAGGTGAATAAGCCACAGCTTAGAGAGCATAATTGCTAGCTTCACAATGGCAGTAGAAAAGTTGTGCCTCAAGATGCTATGAATAAAAGATGAACAGCCAAATTAATTTATTAATGAATATAATATACAAATCTACACACAACATACTGGGTTTACTATAACTGGAAGAAATTAATCCACTATTTTCCCTGCAGTGCTGACATTTAAACTTCATTTTGAATTATATTAGTATGATTAATGCTGAGCTAAAACCAACACTTCCCTGTTTCTCTGTACAGTATGGTAAGATGATGCCAACGCCTCAATCAGCCTTTAACCCCTGCCCTTAGACAAGGTAAAGGCATCCATTCCCCTGACTCCAGGTCAGTGAGTAAGCTTGTATTTTTGGATGGCTGCTGCCGATTGTGTATGCACTTTAATAAGCGGGCTGCAGGTCAGGCAGATTTATAGGCCCATGGTAGGGTGGAGGGACCGGACTCCCTTGGCCTCCAGCTTCCCTCCGCGCCATTACGCCAGAGTGAGATATAGTGGGATATTGATCCCAATGCCACTTCATTTTGCAATAACTATTACACGATATTCTCCGGGGCTGCGTGTGCCTGCTGATTTATGCTGCCTTGCTATTTACATTAGCAGTAAGTGTTTTTCTATACCAACTGAGGAGGGTCTTACAGCCACACAAATAGACATGTGAACATTCACATTCCATACCATACCTGTCTTTTTGCTGCCTTTGATGCCTTTTCACAGTAGCAGGGGTGCTTAACACACCGCCGCCTGCTAGGTGAGTAATGGACGATAAACATATTGAGGAATACATCCCAGCTTTCATTACAGTCAGCGCGACTGACCTTGAGGCAATGTTATTCTCCTGTATTATATCTTATTTAAAATACCTGCTTGATCACATCCAGTCTTTAGAACACTATTATATTATACAGGGAGATGTTTTTTGATGAATTATTTCATTCCCACTTGCTGGTTGGAGTGGTGAAAAGTCAGCAAGTACAAAGCAATCAAAATAGAGATGACTGCTGCATCTGTGTAGAGAAACAAAATCATAATTTGTTCTTTATAGTGTAGTGTATTTAGATATTCAAACTAGTAATAGATATATACTGCATCCGCCATCATACTGTATGTAGCAAATAAAACTGAAATGAGAGCTAGAATTCAGATGGAGACGTTGCAATTCACAATGTGCTACTGTGTGAAAATATGTTGTTGCCAAAACAAATTTAATTGAATGTTTGCAATTTGCAAATGTTTGCAATTTGCAAATGATATCAAATGAAATAAATCGTTGCCATGATCAGGATAATTGAGATAAGCAGCCTGCGCCTCCTGAGCCTGCCCCGTCACCAGCTGCATACTCCAGAGCTGGGTCTTTGCCAAAGTGGCTTCCCTTGCATTGCCAGGGTGGTGCTGAGTGTTTGTTTACACACAGAGAAAAGCTGTATCAATGGAGTAGGAGACATGAATGGGGAGGAAGGGTGGTAGACAGACCCCGTTAGTGCTGACATTCCCACAGGCAGCCCCCACAGGGGGCACTGCGCCTCAGATACCGTCACTGCTACAATGTGCCACAACAGAAAACAAAAGGACTAATGACCCTTAATTGCTCTGGAGCCGTTAAGAATCAGATGAGTGTCGCCTAAACTGCAGTATGTAAATCAAATCCCCCTCCTCGTACCTCTTCCCGGTCTACCCCCTAAGCTCTCTCCCCTGGCACAATCAAGTCTTTTTCTCATAAGGGGGCGGGCAGTTTAGCAGGCTCGCTGCCAAGTGAGGGGAGCTGGCAAGCGTGGTAATGTGCAGACACTTGTTGCTACAATGCCTGCCTGTTACGCCAGCACATGGTAGAAACGGGGCGGCTGAGGGGCGTGTGTGGGAGCAGATGGGCACACTATAGCCTCCAAGTGCTTCCAAATTAAACATGGTAATAGAAAAGAAGTGTGCTCGGCTCTCGGCTTTCAAAGCTGCAGGCACTCCGCGCATGTCCCATTCATTAATAGGTCCATTCATATGCAACACGAAGTTTGATTGTAGACAAATGCCCTATTAGGGAGGAAGAGGTGGGTAAGTGAATGCAAGTCTGTGTGTGCGTGTGTGTTTCTGTGCCGTTGCTTGTGCTTGTTTGCATATCTTTGAAAGTGACAGAGTTTGCTTTGTGAATGCTTAAAGGGATTGTGTTTGAAGGTTGTTTAGTTTATATTGATTGTACATTATCATAATACAAATTTAGTTTTACAGAGATCATGGTGTTGGTTAGAATATTAATAATTTTAATTATGAACAATAAGAGTAAAACCAGAACAAGTATTATAATAAAGGGCATTTAACATATTTTGTCATAACATATTCATATTAATATAACAGATAGTAATGCTGAATAATGTCAACTGCTGAGTTCAACCTAGATGTTGTCTACAGGGCTGAGCTCCAGACAAGGCAGGAAGCCTGTGACCAGATGAGAGATGGCCGATGTCCTCCTGCACCCCTGGGTGTCCCTCTGCTCCCACCATTCCCTTTAACACCCAGTCTGAATGCATTTCCTACATCTGCATGCTTTTCTGCTGTACAGTCTCCGGTGATTTAAAGACAGCAACAAACCTGTCCCATTTTCAGAGTGACATTATTGATAGACTGTCACTTCAGAATGTAGGTAACTGCTAATGGTTATTTTATGGTGCATATGTCAAATCTGATGTGTAATTTTTCCTCGACTCCATCTCTTACCCTACCTTTCTGTTTTATTTGAATCTAATGATTGCCTCAAGAACGTTGTCACACTTTTATTAGAACAAACAGAACTCTCTCATTGTGTAATAACATTAACAAAATGACCTTTCAGGAAAATGACCTGCCAAGCCCCTCGACTAAAATAAGCCCTTTTTGTCCTTGCATTTTTTGTGATTGTAAAATATTATCTTATTATGATTATTGTTTGTATTGTACAAGCAAATAGTGGCAAAATAGTCCCAGCATCCTGCAGTGAATAAAAAAGAAAATACTGATTCCTCTTGTCCGATAAAAAAGCTAAATAAAAGTGACAAATAAAATGTATCACATGCTGAATCGGGTAATCACACATTGATAAAGCATGTATTTCATATCTATGTCCATCTGGGAAACAAATGAAAAACATATATGCTGTTTTCTTTAAAGCCAGCACTCCAAACAGACCTCTTCTTCTTCACCTATCCTCTCTTTACCCACTCCAGTGTTTTCTCCCTGTGAACCTGTGTCCCCTCTTGTCATGGATTAGCCTCCATACTAGCGTGAACACAGACTCGGTCGGCATGTGTTGATGTGTTGGTCCATGTGTCGTGTGAAGAGGGGACGTGTCTCCCACTTATGTCCGGATCTTAGAGGACCCCAATTTGTTAGGCATTAATCAGAACACCTGCTCAGAGAGCCCCCTGTGTCAGAGGCTCACTATGCGACCCAATGGCTTCTGGCCGCGCGGCTTTTTGTTTTACCACTTGAGTCATCAGTGTTGTTTTAAATCAATGTAACGATTGTGCCGAAGACTGATTTGAGTATGCAAATGTTACGCGCATGGGGAAACCAGTAGTAAGCAACATAGAGAGAAATAAGACAAGAGAGGGTGGAAAAAAGGGCATGAAAGAGTAATAAGTCATCAAGCGGAGTTGCAGCAGGTGGCTGTAAACAAAAGCTGAAAAAAAAAGCTGAATTTGGCTCTTCACTATAACAATGGCACTATTCTGCTCCTTGCTGAAGGACAAGAAATGCACGGGAACAATGTTTGAGGAAAAAAGAGTAAAACGCTAAGACATGACAAGGAAGACTTGGTCAGAGAGCAGCCAGGAAATAAAGGGAGTACAAGAAAGAGATAGCAGAGGAAACAAATGAATAAATTCATGGGGCACCAAATAAAAAGAAAGATGGAGGGGAGTGGAGTAAAGGAAGGGGGTTGGAGTCATCAGCGCAAGATTTTTATTGTCCGGACACAGGAGATGCACACAAAAGCACTGGGAAGATTCAATTAAGTATCATATGCAGTGACCTTATTGCCATGGTTACGGAACAGTGGAAAATATTAATCAAGCCTGCAACCGGGAGAACGATGGAGGAAGGAGAGATAGAGGCAAGACAGCAGTGAGGAAGACAGAGAGGGGAAGAGGATAATGGCACAGCCCCTATAGTGTGTGTGTGTGTGTGTGTGTGTGTGTGTGTGTGTGTGTGTGTGTGTGTGTGTGTGTGTGATTTTATGTGTGTTTTACGGAACAATTGCAAACATCCATGAGTGCAAAGCCATCAAGCTTTGCACATCTGTATGCGGACATCGTACATGGTATTTTTGACAGTGGATTTTTTTAACTCCAAAACATGTTTTATAAATGAAAGAATAATGCCCCCACGCTTCCACCAAAGCTCATCTGGCTCACATTTGCACAAAGTCACAAATGTGGAAGGAGTACAATTCAGAAGTCATTTCATACAGGGGTGAACTCACTTTACAGCTCAAAAAGATATGTTTCAGCTCCCTCTCTGTATTTCAGGTTTACTATCATGTGCCCAAATGTATGTTGATGCTTTCTTAGTGTGGAAAAAATATCTAGAATCCATCACACAAGAGTGAATTAATTAATAACAAAACTCCAGCGAATGTTTGCCACATGAAAATAAAATGTTTTCATCCATCAATGTGTTTTTTCCCCGTGTAATGGTACAGTTGCACATGGTTGTAAATAAATCCTCTATAAACCAGTGCTTGCATATTGTTACAGACTGACAAATGATGACGATCGTTTTCAATCATGTTCCATTATGATGTTCCTCTCAGTCACATTCCCCTGCACACTGCGGAAGGGGAAAGTTGAAGATTGTTCTGTTTGATGAAGCTGAGTGTTTGCTCGCTGTCTGTAGGGACTGTCTTGAAAACAATCTATCTGAAACTCCCCCGCTGAGCAAAATGTTAAATAAACAAAGGCAGGGATAAACAAAATCCCTCCATTTCAATGTCACTGAGAAGAAAGCTAACATTTTAATGCTGCAATTGTGAAAAGGAGGTGGCAGCCGTAACTCGATTGTCATTTAAACTTTGGACGCTGAAATTGTTTTTCTTAAAATAGTTAACAAAATCAGCCATGAGGCAGGGTGATGGTTTCCTAATTTGCTTTTTGTTCAGCTGGAACACTTTTTTTTTACTTTTTATATTATCCTATTTCTGTATATCTGTTTTTGAAATTCGCAAGGAGAGAAAGGGAAAATGCTCCAAAGTAAGTTAAATGAAATGCTCCTTTAAATGTGATACTAATGTACTTTTTTGGAAAATATATAGAGTAATTCACTTTATGGTTGTATAAATATGCTGATGTAGAGTACAACAACAGTGTAAATGTACAGCTCCGAGTAATACAATGGTAAAACAATAAGTAACTACTGTACAACATCAGTATTCAGTATTATGCTGACATAGCTCAACTCTATCTCTCCATTGAGCCGAACAACATAAGCAATGCTTAATAAGAAACCAAGAGCGGACATATGTAAAAACAACTGAACAAGACAGATGTGGAATGAAATTTAAATGCTTTAATTTCAAGATGGCTAAATTACTTAAATTCACTAAATATACATTTGTTTCAGAAATGACCCACCCATCCATGTTAATTGCCCTTTTGTATTGCTTAATTACTTGATGAATGATAAATTGATTATCACAATTGATGTGACTTTGTCAGTCTACTGCTCCTCTAACTGCTGTTTGACATCTGCTCCACTCTGTATCTCCAAAGAGTTCCTCCTCTCTCTCTCTCTCTCTCTCTCTCTCTCTCTCTCTCTCTCTCTCTCTCTCTTTCTATTAAAGAGTTTGAAGTTTTAGCATGCACTTTCTAAACTTTGATGAAAAACTTAATATGCAACACAACTTTGACAAGAGAAGTTTTTTAAGAAGTTGGCGCAACTTGGTTCTTTAAGTGATTTGAATTGTGACAGGCAGTGGTCATGCAGGAAATCAGCCAATAAAGTCACAACTGAGTGATTTGAGTTCAACATTGGTTCCATCCCCTGCCTGCTCTAATCCTGAGCTCTAATGTCTGAAATGCCACCACCCACTCCTGTGGCAGAGCCTGCAAGGACCTATGGATGAGACACAGACGGAGGTGTACCAGCAGCGAGGCCTCAGCAGAGTGGCTGTTAAAGTGCCTGATGTGACCATGACCACTTCCAGAAACAATTTAATTCCTCAGCTTCGGTCATCTCCAGCTGATCTACCCCTCCAAGGTCATTAACTGTGCCAGAGAAGGTCACATGATTAATGAGTGACAGACCGTCTGGTGCAATAACGTGTATGAACGTGGCCCATTAATTAGACAGGGGGCCAGAGAGAATGAATGGCCAGGGACAGCTTGGCCCCCTCACAACCCCGTCCTTCCCGGACACCATTTTTCATTTCCATCTGCACAAACAGACACATATAGCCACTCTTAATATTCCCCAAATACCACGTATTCTCTTACAAAAAAAACCCATTTATTTTACCAATATTTTCAACATGTCTAATATCTCGACCATATAGAGTGCATTATAATAAAACAGCAAGATGTTTTCTGAATCTAAATGGCCGTGCTTCAGGGTGACTATAGCATTGGCCTCAGGTTGATCTGGGTATCAAGCATCAGAACGTTGTGTTGTTGCAGTCCTTTTCAAAGACTATGATAAGCACTCTGCATTACTGAGGGCAATCTCCAAGAGGAAATGAAACATTCTGCTGCCACAGACCGGCTTTATTAGAAGACAACAAGTCCGGCCTCTCAGGATATACAGATCCGGAGATTTAATTGATGCTGACTGACTGTCAATGCACTCCTATAGCTGGGAGAAACAACAGTGTTTAACACTGCTCCATTGTAAATAGTATCCATTTCTCAGTCTAATCAACTTAATGCAATTCCAATAAGTCCATTTCTTAGAGTGGCTGTGTTGATTTGAAACCTCATAGGCCTGTTTTATTTTCAACGGTGCCAACAAATGTAATGGCTGCTAAGTATATTGGGCAATAATATAAGAATGCTCTACATCCAGTGCATGCATTTCAATTTTACCTTGAGGTCATAGCATTATGGAAACACCCCAGTGGGGTCATTAATCATAAATACATACACTGTATGTAATAACAACCAGTAGCGAGAAATATACTTACGGGAGGTTTCAGATATGGTGTGGTGTGAGACCAGGAGACACAATGGCTATCTATGTCAACAAATCTCATCATTTCATCCCCTGCACCTGGGTCAGGGTTTTCACTAAGCTGGCACACAATCATGCATTCAGTATGTGTAGAGAGAAGTACACATTTCCAATTGTCATTGTCCCAGAAACATAATAAGCAGTGACAGGGTGAGCCAGATTCACTCGGAGCACAACCAAGAAAACAACATATTTTAGAAACAGGAAAAATACAAAGATGTTGAGATATGTGTGGTTGTGTAAGGAGTGTTTTATTGTGAGATGAATTCTAGGTCATAGGATATTTATCTGTAGTTATGAATATGGAGGAATAATAATTTATGAGGCATGCTGATAATAAAGATAATTTTGAAAGGTGCCGCTGACATTTTTACAGTACTTTTTATATGAACAACAAAAATAAAAAAAATTCTTGCATCGTATCAAACATTCAGAGAACCCCTTGACCCTTCTGAATAAAGCATCTCTCTGGAGATTTGACACACATCTCTCAGCACAGATCTGAAGACAGCCATGAATGTTGTTTGGCCTCTGATATATTTTTAATATTCAGATCATATCAAATATGTCCTCTTTCAATAATTGATCTATCTATCTATCTACCAGCAACATAA
The DNA here is from genome assembly GCA_023566465.1 of Cottus gobio. Classification (NCBI taxonomy): domain Eukaryota; kingdom Metazoa; phylum Chordata; class Actinopteri; order Perciformes; family Cottidae; genus Cottus; species Cottus gobio. Next base: position 16,767,119 of record CM042224.1, on the reverse strand, counting down.
CACATGCTGAGCCTTGGCGTGTGAGTGCTATGCCCCAGTCACTATATCTTCTTCCCTCTATTAGGTATGATAGGGAGAGCTCCGGCTGCTCCCTCGATGTGACGCACTTGGCCAAGGGGAACTAGGCACGCTCCAGTGAACCCTGTGACCACAAACTAAAGCTGCCTTTCTAGTGTCCAGAGACAAAGATGCACCAACTAGAATGACTTTCAGTATGATTGAATATTTTTTATCCTTTCATTAATTTATATTAAAATTCTCTGTATCTTTAAAATCACATAAGCAATTTAACAGTTGCAGCAAAAATAGAATATGTGTGAGCAACCTGTCTGACTAACACATGTTCATATGTTCAGCTCATATATGCACTCAGGCCCTTTAAAATGAGCGCCGCTGTAAAAGCAAATGTATTTTGTGTAAGATATGTACAAAACATTTTTTTTGGAAAGAACACTGTGTAACACAAACATATCAGAGTCTAATGGAGTGAGTTTCTTTTCATCCTGTCTTTTGACCAACAGTATCTCCTGTGGTGGCTCATTTCCTTAGTGCAAGAGGTTCCTACCCTCCATCGCAGCCAGGCTTCGGGGGGCATGGTGGTGAAAATGTGAGATGGAGGAAAGGAGCAAAGTAGAAGAGGGAAGCCATGCTGGGATAAAGGAAATCTTCCATGTGCAGAAGCAGAGTGGCTAGAGGACATTTCACGCTAATGGCGGCCGGGCCAATTGAAATGACTGCAGCGCTGCATGATTTGAAGGTCAGGAGACAGCGGATTATATTCCAGTGGTGGCGAAGGGGGATTGGAGAAGTAAAATGGTGCCTCCCCACCACCCCGCCCCTCCTCCTCTCCTGAATTATTGCAGAACAACCAAGATGGAATCAACATAGCACCAAACCCCACCATCATTACTCTTGCACACAGTGCACCGCTCCGGTCTTTTCTGAGCCTGTACATCATAATGAGGAATTCTGCTGTGGAAAATTCAGAAGATCAGTTTGTGATCAAATTCTATTTTTGATCTTCGGTATTACCATTACAAATGTGCAATAGATAAGATCACGAGCAAATTATGTTAAAATACTGTGCAAAAGACAACTATTTCGCTTGTGAAGGCCATATAACGATACGTATTTTGAAGAAAACTGTCAACGCTCTTATTTTTATCCTTGACAAGTCATCATAGCAAAAATGGGGACAAAACAATTATATTTCCTGCTATAGAAATGTGTGACACACTGGATAAAACAGCATGGCTTTAAAAAAAAACACACAATGGGTTTACAGATGAGGGTGCAAAAGTTACTCACGCATGAGAAAAGCATAAAGTGATTATGCACATGACTGCAGTAATAAGCTGTAATAAGATGTGGAATGGACATACGTGTTTACTCCAGACGTTGTGCAAGGCAGGCCAACGTGATTACATTGTATTTCTATCCAATGGATATTCGAGATTTAAGGCAAAAGAACCTCGAGCCTAACATGCAAACAAATACGGAAACAACAACAAATGAGGCGACAAGGATGTCAGACAGAATTTCCGAAATCAGGGACATTCATGTAATTAAACTAATCCCTCGGAGGCATCAGCTCCTCTATCTGCTTGATGTGATTTCATAACTTCTGGAGGCTGTGCAATTTTTCACAATTCCCATCAGACATAGCACATGTCCAATGAATTGTGACCGTCAAAGCGTCAACATATCTAATGTTAATCAGACTTACAGATGCACCTGTTTTAGGCGGACAGACACGTTGTGCTGAAAGCAGCAGTGACATGTATTCTGATGTAGCTCTTTCCGGTGACAGTAAACACCGGCAGGTAGCATCCAATCTGAGCTGCTCCACAACACTGACGGCACGACGGTGGGCATCTTATAGGAGGAGAGCGGATGCCACTCTTTGTGAACAGCCAGTCGTGGAGTTTGTATCAATGAAGGCATAACGCACAGACACTTACCAAGCCCGCATTCACAAGCTCACAAAAGCCTCACAGCCAAACTGGCGAATTTAAGTAACTCATTTGAAATAGCTTGTGCTCTATTGTATTGCACTGTGCTTCACACAGAAGAAAAGAAAAAAGGATAAACTATTTCATTTCTTTTTGAAAATACAGAGGAACCTTGTGGAGCCAGGATGTGAAAAATGTGCATACCTGTATTTATTAAAGAAACTCATATGTGCATTTGCATATGTTGCATGCTTCAGTGGATATATATATATATATATATATATGTGTGTGTGTGTGTGTGTGTGTGTGTGTGTGTGTGTGTGTGTTATATGTTAGCTTTAAAGGATCTAAATGAAAATGTGATTATATGAAAATAGAAAAAGTACAATTTTGTATTACATAAAATGAATGTTTTGTCAAACTTTTAAGGAGAATATAATATACTATCATTGCAGAAATACTAATAAGAAGGAAATAGAATTTCCAAAATTGAGTCAGTACCATAAAATAAGCGCAGGTTGTGCCGAGGTCAGTCGTGTTTCATGACCTGTACACAAAGCACAGGCAGTGATGGTGCTGACTCTTACTGCTTGTAAAACTCCACAGGAGATAACAGACAACCAAGGTAGCCCAGTCAAGCCACTGCATGTTTGAATGGCTGACCATGTTAAGCTCTTAAAGCTGGCATTAATCCAGGATTTTAGGAGCAGAGCTAACTTTGGCACGTTATCATGGCAAGGCCCAGACCTTAGCTGAAGTTCAGTCACTATGCAGAAGCAGTGACAGTCACACAGACCTAAGACTGGACTAGCGCTACAACTGGGTGGAAAGAATAGGCGTGCTCATTAAAAATAACAGAAAATCCTTCAGATTATTGTGATTTGACTTTTGGTTTACTATGTATCTCAACTACATTCTACTGTATTTTGATTCACTAAAAATCTAACTTAAAATGGATTGCTATGTGTACAATAATCCCCAGTGCATTATACTAAACCAGATACCAGTTTGCAGGGGAATGAAGAATACCAGTAAGGCTCGCTTAGAGTATTGTCTCTTACAGAGCCTGAGTGACCTGCGTGGCCAGCCTCAGCCTCAGTGCCAGCCTCGCCCCTCCAGACAAAAGCAGGCCAGACCAGAGCAGAGCACACAGCAGAGCCTCCTCTGCTCCGCTCGACTCCAGATACACACAGGCCAGCTCAGATCAACATCTAAGATAGCTGTGCAGACAGACAAACATATTAAGAGCTGACAGCTCCTGACCATGCATCTGCAAAAGTAGCATCATCATGTTTTAGCAGTGGCACAAATACCCACCAGCCAATACGACACAGCGAGCTCAAAGTCACGTGACGCGCACAAACAAACGAACATGCACGCACACTCACAGACCAATCTTAGGGTGCAGTCATAGAGCTTGGGCCAGGGCTTAGGGCTAGAGCATGGGCTTAGGGAACTGGGTGTGCTTGTTGGCAGATGGGGGATATTAGGGGCAATGTGTTGACTGATAAATCTTCCTGCACAGTGCAGGACCTGAGCTATATCATCTGACATGAAAAAATACCACAGAAGCTGTGGAGAAATGAGATGAAATTAAATGAGAGGGGGATGGAGAAGGGGAGCACACCAGTATGGTGGCAAGCATCTCTTGTGCTCCTCATCCTCAAGCATAAACACACACTGTATTGTGGAAGCACACACCGTCAGCTCCATACATACACATATCAGATGTCATTCATGTTTATGCAATTATTCTGCTTGTGTCATGAGCACAACAGCAGCTAAAATACTGTATGGCTAAAACATGTCAAAAATAGTCTTGTGCGCTGGTAAGAATACATACTACTTCCTGTGTGGGATTTATGGAGTTTAAAATCTGGATCATCACTGTGTGACAGTGTTGATTGTGTATATAATTTATTGTGGTGCAGAGGCTAAAAAGACACCCTCCAAAAGTGATTGAAAAATGCATGATATTTTTGATTAAAACGTAAATTCTCACTGCAATAAGAAGAATATGAAATTGAATACTCTCTTTTATTTGTGTATTTAAATTATTCTTAACTTGGCAGAAAAGTATCATGGAGCCAGGGGCTTGGCTAGTTTTTGTCACAATGTATTACAGACACTGGAGTTTGATAAACTTAGTTGCCAGTTTCACACCAGCCCTGCAAAAAAACTTTCCTTTCAGAAAGTAAAAAAAATTAAGATTTAACTTTAGGGAAATTAAAGTGTTGATGTTGAATTGTTTTACATAGTTTTTTTCTACTCAATTTATATCAATAAGGGAAGAATACATGTGCATTTCCTATGAATATGCCAAACATTTGTGTTTTAAATGTCTTTCAGTAGATACGATGATTCCTCTGATTATTTATGATCACACACAGCCAAAATATCAGGGTTAATATAACTCTGGAAGAGCCAGAGTAAAATATATTTGATATTTTGAACACCTGCCCCACAGCAATGTCAGCTCTGTGAGTGGACAGATAATTCTCCAATCAACACTTGTCGACTCCAAATAATTGCAACTGAAAAAACCCAACAGTTATTAACACCGAGGGAGTTGCTGTGCATGGTATTTAGGTTTATGTGTGTGTTGGGGTGTGTGACAGTAAGTGAGCAAATTACTTAGTTAGTGTGTGTGTGTGTGTGTGTGTGTGTGTGTGTGTGTGTGTTTGTGAAGGAGAGAGAGAGAGAGAGAGAGAGAGTCCAAATGGATTTCAGCCCTAGAATAAATCACTGTCGCCACTGAAAGAAGCCGACAGTTGTGATGGATGGCTGAAATTTTTGTGTTGATGTCTTTAGTATTGCTGACAATTTGGTAGTCCTGGCTTTTACACTTTCCTGTGCTTGCGTGTGGCTAAACACATCTAAATGCTGGCACAATCCCATATCTCGACACAGTATTTTGCACCTGCTCAAAATCTTCTGTTGGATAAAATCACCCTTTGCCACACTCTTATCCTTTTCCCCCCACATAAGTGCTTCTTATTATAATAGAAGGAAAAATATTTCTGAATGACTTCCACCAAAAGTGTACCATAGTTGTGAGTAAAACTTTCTGTAGTGAAACAGTGGGCACCATCCTGTGTGTGTGTTTGTGTGTGTGTGTGTGTGTGTGTGTGTGTGTGTGTGTGTGTGTGTGTGTGTGTGTGTGTGTGTGTAATATGGTCACATGTTCTTTTTGCACCTGTATGCACTCTGTCACCATATGACACAGTGACTGTTAGGTGTGGTTGGAGCACACTGTCAGTCTGTCATGTCGATGTTAACGCTCTCCACGTAAAAGTGTTTTAAACCTCTGTTATCTGGCCAATGTACTCGGGGCACAGTGACCCCCTTTTCTAAGACACAGTGTCTCACACACACACACACACACACTTGACTGTTACTGTACACATTCTGAAATTCCCAAAATAAAACACATGCTTTTCTAAATAGGCTGAACACACTTCACAGTATACAAAATGTATTTACCAATGCAGTAAACACAAGAACACTATACACGTTCACACACACACAAACACACACTTTCTCACACACACACACACACACACACACACAGAAAGTAAAGAGTTGGGCCGCTCTAAGCCAGCCCCCCCACATCCAGTGTTTCCATCTGCTCTCACCTGGCAGGATCAAAAAGAGCACACTTCCCACAAACTTACAGAGAATCAATACTTTCTCCAGCAAAACCCAGCAGTCACAGCCAGCTCCATACTAACTGGACTCAAAGTACTGTAGACTAAAAGAAAGAATCCACGGAGCAGAAATTAAAAAGAAGGATTTACTGACCTTACTGCCTTTTTTCCTCCCCTTTCTCTCTCACGTCCAATCCCCCCTTTTTCTTCTGCTGGTTCTTGTCCTCTAAACCTCTAGCCTAAGTAAGTCATGCAGGAGCTGCTTCCTGCTCCTGCTCAGCCCTACGCCACTGTATTAGTCTGATTTCACACTCTGCAGCCTAGCCTCTTGTCCTGAAGGGGACGGTGAATGTGCTCCTTATTTAGAAGCCGGCGCGCACTACCTGGGCTTGTAGGCAGCTGTTTAAAGCACGAGGCAACATCCAGGGTGCATAATACCCCCTCTTCCTTACACACACACACACATCTTCTCTCTCTCTCTCTTTCTCTCTCGCTCTCTCTCTCCCGCTCACTCTCTCTCTCTCTCGCTCAAACACACAGGCACACACTCACGAGCTGGCTGGCTCGCAAGAGAGGCAATGGCACAAACACGCATGCACGAGAGCAAAGTGAAATACACACACACACGCGAGCGGTCTGTCAGAGGTCTCTCTACCTTGGCTGGGATAGCAGGCAGTGTGAGAATACACACACAGGCACAGTGAGATGGGCTGCTGCTCCGTTCTGTCTCCTTCTCTCTAAGTGTTTAGAAGACAATCTCAACAAGGGATTGCTCCCAATCTACTAGGGTGATCCACATGGATGAGTTATAATATGCTTGCCACTCTCTACCTCTCTACACCCCCCCTTTCTTCCTCTGTTCCCTCTCTCTCGTTCTCTCTCTCTCTCTCTCTCTCTCACACACACTCTTTTGCTCTCATGCTCGTTGTTTTAGCCTATTACAGAGCCGTCACCGCTTTCAGTTCAGGAGGAAAGCCTTCGCTTCTTGGATTCTACATTTATCTTCTCTGGATGTGCATGAGATGGGGCCAAAGACTGACTCCACCTGAATGTGTATTAGTGAAATGCATTATTTATTGCAAAGCTGCATTTTTTTTTTCCCTGATATGCCGGTGGACACGAGGGGGAAGGGAGCAGCGGTGGTGTCTATCAGCAGCGAAGGGGTGTTATTTGTGATGTGTGTGTTTGGATGAGGTAGGGGGGCGGTAAGGGGAAGGGATGAGGGGTCAGGATTTGGGATAGTGGGTGTCTGAAGGGAGGTGAAAAGAATACATGAGATATGATTTTAATGTATTTATTTATTCAATGACTGGGATTGCCTTATCATCCAGGGTGCTGCTTAATGACATCACTGTTGGCTTCTCCTAGCTGTCCCAAATCACAGTGCCACTCATTTTTTCATCAAAAATGGCTTCCATTTATTACACTCACTGTGTGTGTGTGTGTGTGTGTGTGTGTGTGTGTGTGTGTGTGTGTGTGTGTGTGTGTGTGTGTGTGTGTGTGTGTGTGTGTGTGTGCGTGTGCGTGCACGTATGCATGTGTAATGGTGAGGGGGAGAAAAAGAATGATAAAGTGAGAGAGTGAGCTAGACAATCATAAAAAGTGTAACAAATTGCAAATAAGATTTCAGAAGCAAAAACAAATCTTTCAAAAATGTCAAACCCTTATTAAATTATTAATAAATTATAAATTATAAAAAATATAATGTGTACAAAATGAATCAAACTTACACAGTCATTTGAACAGTGTTCATTGTTAGTCAGTTTCACAATATGGTTAAAATGGTTCTGTTTATAATTTCACAATTAAAATGCTACATCAATCCATTTCAGTTTAAAAGTAATTCACATTTGATTTAACTGTGCCACTTTTTAAAGTACAAGATAATTTAGCATTTTTTTTAATGAGGTTATTCTAATTATATTGCATGTAATCAATTACTCCAGCCCTTTAATTCAATTATTAATTTAAATTACAAGACACTATCATAATGTAACATCAGGATGATCTGCATCATAAAATATTTCTAAACCTTTCAGGGTTTTTTTGTTGTAATTAATGTATAGTTAATCATCTGAATGAGACGTTTTAGTCACTAGAGTTAGTTGATCAGTTCAAAACAACTGAAATACTGAAATATTTTAATTTTGAAATATTAAATAGAGATAACACATGCATTTCTATTCAACCAAACATGTATAGACATTTAAGAGGATTACAACAAATCCCTGCTAGAACCTCTGCCCCTATGGTAAACTCAGAAAAAAATGTTTTTGAAAAGATAATGCATAAAGTATAATACTAGCAGTCTAAGATTTTATACATATATATATAATATATATAAATGCAAACCAACTTTTTTTTTTAACCTACATGAATTGCATTAGTATGTATATTTTCTTTTCATTCTAGTTGCTGCTGTGATACAATAAGTTGAATAATCAATCACTAAACCAGGACACTGGCCAAAGGTTGGTTCGGATACGGCCTGGATTCAGAAACAGAGAGGGGAGGGAGGCGGGAAGTGTAAGCTGGAGTTGCCACACTGGTCAACAGGCTGCCGCAATGTGCACCCATGGGGGCAACCAGCCAGGCGGGAGTCATGACTGCAGAGTGGACCCCCAAGACTCTGTCAGCAGTATCAGCCTTCCCTCCCGCCCGCAGCAGGAGAAACAGGCCAACACAACAAAAACACACCCATCCAGCAAAAGCATTTAGTATGAAGGCAGCCAGCCTCTGATGAATATCTCCAGCAAACAGTCAAACTAAGTAGATTTAATCTACTTCACTAAAGCTTCAGACAAATATGAATCTAACAGCTAATGAACATGCAGCGACTCAATTTAAAATCTACAAAAACAGATTCAAAGTTACTTGTTTACGAAAGCCATGACCATCAATGTGACGCTCACTGTGCTACACTTTATTACAAAGAAGTCTAATTCAGTCTCCAGCTGTCTGCGCCCAGTCGGCCTCTTAACAGCTTGGTCCTCAGCCACAGGATGCCCATCTACTGTACCTGCTAAAGGAAATGATGTGGCCCAGGGCCCAGCCAGGCCATTCTATCACAGCTATTAGGGCTTAAGCAGAACTGGAAAATTACTCCACTGGCATTAACGGTCCACCTCAATCATTTTAATACTATCATAATCATGAGACTTTCTAATATTATTTTTAAAAGCCTCTGAAAGGGAAAAAAAGAATTTCATTTCCTTTGCTTAACCATCTTAAATTGAGAGAGAATAAGTGGATGGAGGAGAAAGTGATATCTTATGAGAGAGAAAGTGAAAGAGTCACCTCTAACCCCCCCCCCCCACACACACACACACACACACACCCCCCCCCCTTCACCACAGCACACCTTCGTCTGTCTGCAGCATCTTTGTGCCCGGCCAGCTTTACAAGTCACGAGAGATAGGGGCTTAAGAAATAAACAAGGAAGACAATTCATATTAATGAGTGCATGGTCTAACTGTGTGACCGCTAAAGAAGGCCTCTTCACTCGGCTGTCATGTGACCTCTTAACCTCGCCACCTCGTCTGATCAATGAAATGTAAACCTGCCCCCCTGCGTTCCGATAGCTAACTTTGTGTACAATTTATTCCTTAACCATTAAACACCGCTAAACAATCTGAGACACGTTTCCTCCTCTCTTCTCCACTGTTTTTAAACTTTCAATTTTCCTGAATAGTATTATAATGCATTATTAATATTTCTGAATTATTACTCATTTTCCTCTTAAAATGGAGTGCTTTAATTCACATTTGATGTACTCATCAAGGCTGTGCAGTGAAATGAATGTGGAAGGATACATTATATTTGCAAAAATGCAAAGGGTGAATTAAAAATATATAGCAATACTAAAATATTAACTATTCATTTCAAAAAGATAATTTGCCTAGAAAAAAAGCCTTTTCATTACTTCTATGACTCTCTTTCTTTTTTGAAGTGTACCTGTCTGATTGCAGGTCTTTGAATAATATGCAATCATGTACTGAATATTCACCTGTGCATCAAATACAATGAATATTGAATTTCCATTATGAGGCAGCACCGTGGATGTTCACTTTCAGGGCATAAAATGGGACATGGGTAGAGCGTGGCAGAGGTGATGCAGTGTAAAATTCATGTTCAATATGGTATCAGACGGAGGTTCAGGCAACAATGGAAGAAAATTGCACAAAATCAAAATAGGTCCAAACATGATAGTTTCAACCATGTCTTCTTCGTGTTTATTCCTTTTTTTTTCTTTTTTTTTTTTTACAATAGTGAACTCTAATTCACCCTTGAAAGCTTGACCTTGTGCTGCGTGACAGGAGATAGCCGCCGCTGCATGAAGACAGGACGCCACTTATCATCAAGGGACGAGGTGGCTGTTTAATTTCACACTACCAGTGGCTAAAACCCATGTTTGTGTGGAGCATCACAATGGCAGCTACGCTGGGGGAGCAGATGTCCCCGTGAAGGGGTGTAAAGAGGGAGGAGGTTGGGTAGTGAGAAGGACAGGAGAGAGGAGGAATGGTAGTGGTGTGTGTGTGTGTGTGTGTGTGTGTGTGTGTGTGTGTTGGGGAGAGTGGTTGCACTGTCGCTGTGTATTGTACTCAGAGCACAGTCTGACCTCGTGCACACGCCCCGATAAACAGCGCCTCCATCTTTCGGATACGCGAAAACAGCACAAACAAACACACGCGTGTAGTAGATTGGCTAAGTCAAAAGTAGCGGGACAAGCATGAGGGGACACAGACTGGACAGGGAGGAGACAGACGAGAGCCACGGTGCAGCTGGGATGGCGGTGGATGAGAGGAGTCCACGCCACAGAGGCCAATATCAACGAGAGTCCAATCACTTTCTGAAGAGCTTTCCATTGTCTGCAGTGATGAACTTGAGCTCTGGCCTCCAACCCAGGGGTCTTTCCGTCTAATCCGGTGTGCCCCTGGCTCCCCTTCACAGCCTCCCCCTCGAACACACACACACACACACATACACACGCATTAACAAACACACACGCACAACCCCCCCTAAGGAAAGACATAATACACACCCTGCAACTGACGCCTGACATGACTGCAGGGTTGAACAGTGACCAGCGCCTCCCAACACAGCTGAATATAAAACACTAATGAGCGGGGCAAGAAAATGGCTTCTCTCTCAAACATGGCTGCTTACTGATGGCCAGACGTAAGCCAGGGAGAAAAAGGTCACCTCACTCATCTTTTAGTACCCCCCCCTTCTTCTATTGTGGATGCTGGTTTTTTTTTTGCTCCATTATTCTTTCTCTCTCCCCCCTTTTTCATCTCTTGCCTCCCTCGCTAACACCTTCCCTCCCTGGTCATTTTCCTTACCCCATTTCATATGCGGATGTAGCCTTATTATTTAAGAGACAAAGGAAGGGGATCTTGGGAAGAGACAGGTGGCTGCTTCTGAGTGATGAGAAAATTACAAAAGTAAAATCCAGCTTCTAAAAAAATTGTCCTTTATGGTAAGTGATAAAAAAAAAGAAGCAAAATAAAAAATAACTGCGCCCCATACTCTATTTGGTACAGCTCAGCAGGAAAATGAAAAAACTCTCACTTCCATCTCTCCCCAGTATGATTTCAAATTCCCTCTGAGCACCGCGGTCCAGTCAGATATATTCATTTTTCCTCGCTTAGTGTCATTTTTCTCTATTTTCTCCATCGGTCGGTTATGCACAGAATGTTCCAAATGCATTTGGACTGCTTGATTTCTATTTTCATAATATCAGAACATCAAGTTAAAGAATATAAATGTTTTTTCAGCAGAGTGGGGAATGCTGGTGTCTGGGTGCGGTGGCTCTTGAGGGACAGAGCCCATGCTAAATAAGGAAATCACTCCGTCTGGAAGATGAACAGCATGTTTTGGAGTTCATTGCCTTTCGTCTCGGGCGAGTGGCCGGTGCAGCGGCGGGCCCAGCAGGCTGGAGCGGAGGTGTCTGCTGATGTGGATGGTTACAGAGGGATAACGACGCGGCGACCGGGGGCTTGGCTATCTTCTGCTCACCCGGTCCCCCCTGCTGTGAAAGGGCCCGCTGCCGAACACGACTATTTGTCCGTCCTCGTTCTGAGCATCATAAGGCCTGCTGTATGCTTCCACTGAAGTGCTGCTTGGAAAGTGCTTGGGTGTGAAAATGGTCAAGTCCTCTGCGACTTTCATCTTTTTTTTTTTTTCAGTCAGCACGATGTTGGACTGTTCAACTGATCACTATGAATACCTCTGAGGAAAAGACTGTCCATGTCGTTGCCCAGCAGTACCTGAGTTTATCCAGTACAGAAAACATATAAATTACTAGAACAATCTGTCCAGCATATTCAAACCACACAACACACAGTTGTTAGTTCAAAGCATAGCAGCTCCATCACCTGCTGCAGCCCCCCTGCCAGCATGTACTATTGCCAAGAGGTTCAAACAACCCCTGCTGCACAAAACCAAAAATATATGTTGCTTCTTTAGTAGCTGATGTATTTTTATTTCAATGCCAAAAACAAATAACCGTACTCCCAGAGATATAATAAACAGATAAACAAAATACTAGATGAGCAGTATATATATATTTAAAACAAAAAAAATATATATATAGTAAGGATACGTGTTTATAAAAAATAACTTTTTATTTATATTTCTCATGTCTGTACATACAGACATTAGTTTCCGTAATTTTTTTCAAAATCTTCAGTATATGCAGTTAGTTATTTGTTTTATTTTTACACATTTTAGAATTTAATACAATGCCCAAACAACACAAGTTTTCCCCCAGCTTACGGTTGATGCTTTAAATAAATTTTCACAACTATGTTTCAAGACATCAATAATAAGATAGTACTTATAGTCAGTAACTATACCTTTTATATCAAATCTCTATTTCTCTAACCATGACACCAAAGGGCACTTATGGTCGACGTTTGAAACTAAAAACAAGTGACGAAACACACATCTAACCAAAGACTCCACCACATCAAATACAATGTGAAAAGATGCCAATAGTTCTACTCTCCTCACCTGCACCTCAAACTGGAATGTGAGGCACAACAAATTTAAATAAGTTGATAGAGTTCATCAAAATGACAGGCAATTAGAGTGGCTCTGACCGTGGGTTTGCATGCTAAATGAGAGTAATTTAAGTGGTGGGAGCCCTACATGTTATATAAAAGGGAGTTCTGGAGCTCCATCTCTGCTCCTGGACAGCCCTAAATTAAATATCCACAAAGTCCATTAGGCTAAACAGCCCGAGGAAAGACTTTGTCTCACCACAGAAAAATGACAGTAAACTCAGGCAATCATGCCACCAATCAATTATGCAAGAATTATATTTTTCTTAGACTCTGTAAAATGTCTTGTGTTGATTCCCCTAAGTATACAATACCCATTACTTTCGTGGGACAAATCTGTATGCATACCGTCTAAATGAGTGTTTTCCCAACGATTTATCAGCCTCATGCTGCCAACTGAAATGAAAACACTGAGACTGAGTTGTGATTCCTCCATATCAACTGAAACTGCAGGGGCCACAGGCAAAGCTCCGAGGCGCTCAGTTTTGATAACCTACATGGCTGTAAATCTACTGATAGAAAACATCCCCAGAAACTAAGAAAACATCACGATGTGCCAGTAAACTCTTTCATATAAGCTACAGAGTGTGGTAAGAGAAAAACAAGGTGATGAGACAGAAACAGAGAGGTAGAGGGGGAAGACAGAGAGAGGTTGGGCTGTGAGGGTGGGGGTTGGCATTGACCTGACCGGTCTCCGCTATAGGCCTGTTGAGCCTGTGAATAGTGGAGTCCCTCAGGTCCCCATTGGGGCCCCAGATCTCTGATAATGACCTCTGTCTGGCCATGATAGTAGGAGACAGGTATTGGCAGGCCGGCTGACCAGTGTCAGTGAGGAGCCAATAATTGGTCAGTGTGTTAATCACAAGTAACCTAGAGGCCAATGCGAGCTGACCAGCCTCTGTGTTAGCGGAGGGACAGTGTCCCTCGACGTACAGGTGTGTATGTCAACCTTTGAAACTAAAATAAAGACAAAAAAAAACCTAAACAATTGTAAAATATAGTTTCATATTTCAACATATTGCATTCACAAACACAATCATTTATCAATGATGCATTGAATAGAATTATCAAGAAGCAATTTAGCAACATATATTTACACACTCACACATGCACGAGCAAGGCCTCTCTCTGTCTCTCTCCTTTTTAACTTCACTGACGTGAGTTCCTGATGATCCCCACCAGCGGTCCCCTCTTATATTACATGCAACACAATCCAGCCTAACACACTAATTTGTTTTCTTTGGCTCTTTTTCAGATTCGGTGTGTAACTGAGACCTTGAATATATACAAATTTAATAGAGCTAATAGAATCATTATCAAATTCAGATCAATATAAATTTACCCATTCTACCCATAAAAGGCAGCTATATTGAAATACAACACTCTCTGTGCTCTTTCATTCTTCCGCCTACAACTGACGCTTGCTGCCATCAAACATGAATTACCAGACAGGCACATTACAGCTAATAAGACTCTCACAAAACACCCTTTATTAATGCATGAGAGAGTCTTTGATCCTGGAGAAAGTTTCATAGGGAAAGCAGTAATCACGGTACCTCAGACAACACAATACGGTGCTTCCCATTACCTTGAAAGAGTCAACACTGTGTCTGAGGTCAAATCAGCCGGAGTCCGTACAGCACGTCTGTGAGTGGAGGGACGATACAAAGCTGCCATTGCTTTTTGTCCTTTTTACCCAAAACATATTCTAAAAAGTCCACTACGATTTAGTCCTAAATCAATCAGAACTGAATTATACAAGTATCTAGTTAGGATTTTTATTAGCGCTTATTCAATTTAAATAGTGAGTACTATATAGAGGATTAGAAGACATTTTTTTTGGCAGCACAGCAATGATCAATATTAGGCTGACAAACCTATAAATTCCAGTCTCAGGCGTGAAATTACTTAATGAGCATGCTTTATCAGGTTTGAATGCATATTCATTTTGCATATTGAGCATTATTACTAATTAAGTAATTGTGGCAAAAATGTTCTTGTGGAATAACAGAGACCTTAAAAATCTTAAAGATACAAATAAATACACAAAAAGCATCAAACTGCAAGGTAAGTAATACCTCCATGATCCTTTCAGCCACTCTCACACTGTCTGTTTTCTATGTATTGTTTGCACGGCATTTAGTTTGATAAACTCAAGAAAAGTTAACTTTCCTGATTGAACAGGAAACAATATTCTGAAAGTCTGTCCGTCCTTTCCGCACACCTCTCAGTAACAGCATTAGATCCCCCTCACAAATGATCCATTGGAGGACATTTTTGGTTTAACTTCTATTCCAATAATCTAGATTTTGACAGAGCCTGTCACATTATAAAGTCTGAACATAGTTACAAGAATTGCAAATGATACTTGCAATGATTGAATTTTATTGAAGTGGTCAGCAAGTAGCTCATTCCCCACAGAAAGCCCGGGGCCTGAAGGTGGTCAGTGGGGAGCAGCTTCACTACTACTGTACCATACATGGTGAGAGGGAGAAGCCCAGGAGAGGACGTCCATTTGAGAGGCAGAGGTGCCACCACAAATATACCTGACTATTTAAAACCAGGGTAATATATACTGTACACACTTCAGCTGGGATCCATTGCTTATACTCCATCATGGTATGTATGACTTCCCAAAATAACAACCATGAGCAGTAGACTCAAACACAGTCTTGTGTCAAAATAATTTGTTGTATCATTGTAGAAAAAAAGAGACGAAAAAAAATAAATCACCATCTTTCTCAATCTTAGTTTTAGAGGAATCGGGCCTATACACAACGTATTCCAAAAGTTTAAACAGGAAACAATTTGAAGAAATGTACAATTTCTGAATTAATTCTTATTCATTTTGTTATCTTCAACATTTAATGAAATCAGCAAAATCACGCTAAACAGATTCTCGGATAAAACTCCTGATTAGTTGACACATTGAACCGAGCAGCAATTAAAAACAGATTTTCCACAGACAACAGCTTTTTCTCCAACTTGAATCCAAAGCTTTCACTGAGCATGTGAGATGTGTTTTTTGACCCCTACTGCAGAAGCATGCTAATCAACCTCAGGGGCGGGGGTCAAGTCTGGACAGAGACGGCATCCCAAACCGGCCACAACAATTGCAGAAGAACATCTGCTCTCTGTGCGTCACACAAAGCTGTCCCCTCGGAGCCCCTCAAGAGCCTGGGAACAGCTCAAAGTCAAGGGCGGCCTCCGCCGTCCAAATGCTGACTGGGCACAGCAACAATCTCTCACAGTACGAGGCAAACCGCCCTATTGCTCAGCGAAGTGTGTATTTTCATCAGGAGCGAATAATAGTCCAACTGTATTGTCAGTTCCATTGTATAATCTCATTTTATTCAACAACGCTATAATTAATTGTTTAAAAAACAAACTGCTGAAGACATTTCGGATGGTGGCCCACAGTGATGGAAAAAAGAGGACTAGAATGAAAAGCCGAAGGCTTCCCCAGCTCGTAGGGTTAAAGGAGGCTGAGAACAAGCTGCTCAGGGGCAGGGCGTGGTACACTTTTTGAACATGAGTAACCTTTGAATATGCATGTGCTGCATTACACATACGTCGCCCTGATGACAGAGAGTTCACCCCCGATACGCTTTCACTCAATTTTCTTGGCAGCCGAACAATATGCTTGAAAGGAACCATCAAATGATGTCAATAGCTGGATCAATACCCTGGGATGTCTCAGTTTTCCCTGCAGCAAATGAAGAGCATTATCCAGATCCTCCTCTTACCACACTCCCAGGAGCTACAGTACGTACTGTATTGCTGCTGCGGAGGGACAGCTGATGTGTGTCTCTTCTCCCAGACATCGCCGCATGCGTGCCACATTTCCCCCTGTCTGTCTAATGTGCTGCTGATCTACACCTGCTGGGCCCAGGGTTGCATAGGTATACGCTGGTTGCTGCTGACAGCATCAATCACTCAGCAGGCCTTGTTATTGCCATTTAAAACACATTTAAACCCATTCACTGGAGCCACTGTCCAACCCCGTATGGACGCAATGATACTGATGCCTTACTGTGAAGAATGTTTCACAGCAGTGGTTTGGTTGGAAACAGCTGGGAACCTTTGCACTCTAATTTTTTTTGTTTCTGTAAGTGAGCAAAAGTAATTTATTCAGCACATCATCATAGAAAATGAGTAAATTTATAGTTTGTTCTCCTCCAATAGAAACACAGAATTCTGTCCCACCTTAACCGCATCTCAATGTCAGCTTGCCCGGCCGGCCCATTGTGGAGTAATCTATGAGACAGGACTGGGCTTCGGAGAACTGATACATGCTCCTGAGCTCTCAGCTGAGCTTAGTAATAGACACAGTCACTCTAATTCCCTTTCAATTCTCACCTAAAATTGAAAGCTGCCAAATGCAGCCTTAATTACATACTACCCAATCAGAGCTTAAGTGTAACCTTCTGCCCCCAGCACAGCCTCAGCAACATCCTCTCCTTCCAGTATCTCTCCCTCTCTGAGAGAAGAACGAATGCAGCGCGCCTCTCCTGAGGTTGAAACATATTTCACCGGGGGAGTAAACAGGTCTCGAGGATATGAGATGTATATATTATGTATATATAGGATCGCAAGTGTGAGATTTAAGGAGCAACCTGCTTGGTCAGCACAGAGTGTGATGAAAATGCAAGCAGATCAAGGAACAAACAGGGTTATGGATCTCCCCTAGCATGTAACTGGGCAAGGTGTATTGACCCAAATGTAATTATTTTAGCCTCCACCCATTCCCTTTCCCCTTGCTGTCCCCACTACATTGACATGCATCTCTTCCTGTAAGATATTGTTCTTAATGCACATCCAAATATATATTTTCTAGTTTACACTTTAAGGCCTATAGCAAAGCTGGTGATTTTTGGTTTGTTCATAGTGATAAAAGACATCACATACATTCATATGCAGTACGTAAAACCAATTCTAATTATTGGTCCCAAAATCAAATATATAACGATTGTATTGCACTTTTGCAAAACTAAGTCTGAATAAACATTAGCTGTCGCTCTATTTCTCCTTCTGTCTCGCCCACAAGTAAATTAAAGGCATCTCTTCTGGGCGGACGGATGAAACAGGGAAGTCTGAAGGCAACCACAGTAGACGCGTAGCTATTTTCCATCCTCTCTAATCACATGATCAGGGTGTCGGCACCACATCCTCAGCGCAGGGAGGGGCCAAGCAGCGCACAGCTACCACCATTTTGTGTCGGTACCTGGCTCCTTTTGTGTGAGTACCTGGCTGGTTTGCCTGCTTATGCATATTTCAGAACATTTTTGACATGTTTCATTCAGTGCATTTTTGTATCGGTAAATGCGTGATGGGCGCGTTGCTAAAGGAGCATAAGCCGATGCTGCAGACAAAACCTCACGGGGTATCAGTGTGCCCTGACTGCAGTCCATTCTGGATTTCATGTCGTGTATTTTCTTCCTCTCTCCTGTCTCCTGGCTGTGCTCCCGACAGACCCCTCTCCTCCCTGCCATCCGATGTGTGAGGCGCATATGGTGCAGTGAAATTGCTGTCTGAGAGAGCATGCCTCTGCCTGTCCAGACTTCATCAGAGGGATTAAAGAATGGGATGGGGGAAAAAATCAAAATATAATGATGATAGCGGGGCCGTGGCTTTTCTCTCTTTCTTTTCTCTACACCCCACACTCAACCCCCCTGCTCTGTTTTAAGTAGAGTGGAACATCAGATGACAGAGGAGGCTCTCTTGCTGGGGTGCAACGGTTGGCAGGGAAAGGTTGGCCGGTCGGTGAGCTGCACTGGGTTTATTTAGCTCTGACAAGGGCTAACTACAAAGGAAAACCAAATTACAGACAGCACTGTTCCTCCCTCTATCCAGCCACTGAAGTTCACTTAAAAGCTGCATCCAATTAAAAGAAAAGTGACTCAGAGTTGCAGCAGCAGCTTTCTTTTATGATTTCTTAGCCTTTCCTCTCTGATGTGATCTCTTTTTTAAATAATATCAACAAACAAAGGACAAAAGGTGTTGCAGCAGGCAGAATGAAGAGGTGGGAATGTGCGTGCCGAGGTGGGGTGTTATATTCTCAGAGTCGTGGATTTGGGGGGCAAAGGAGAGAGGAGAGTGGTAAGATTACAGGATATTAAGGAGTAATGGATGTAACATCAGGCCCTATAACAAATTCCCATATGCTTTCATCATGGCTTGATATGGGACTGATCAAGGGAACAGCCATTACTTGGTTTCCTAGTACTGTTATTACCAAGAAACAGTAAATAGTTATTGCTATGGCTATCATCCTGTAAGATGGCTTTTACAGAACAAGACAGCTTTTTTCTTCCTTCCTTAATTAGTCATCAATTTATACTTTATAGTATAGCATAAAGTAAGTGGAAACTGTTAAAAATGATATCCTAATGATGCACAATATTCTGCACAAAAGTACATATAATCTATACAAGTGTTCAGATCTTAAGAATTATTCCAAAACATTCCAAAAATAAATTATATCATGCTTTAAGACTGCAAAGAAGCTGAGCACAAACTTAGCATTATTAGAAGCTAACTTTAAAGAAATATTGGTCCATCTTGATGCAGATGTGATTTTCTATTTATCCTAAATTCAAGTAAATAGGGTTGTATTCTGAGATGTATTCTGAGATTTATTCTGAGATTTATTCTGAGATTTATTCTGGGATTTATTCTGAGATTTATTCTGGGATTTGCCAGACACTAGATCTGCTCTGTATTTGAGACAACAAAAAGGCAATCTTGACATCTTGCCCAACCTGCAGATAATATTTGTTGTTCAGAGACTGGCTTTCTTTTGTTCCAGGTTTGTATAAACCCAAGACACCTGAAATTTAAACCCAGTTCAAGACATATTATTTGCCACAGGGCAAGGTAAATCTCTTGGCGGGGCCTTTCAAAGGGTTGCCCTGGGTTTGTTTACGATTGATCTTATTTAAAAGTGGATTTTTTGTTTTACTTTTCAAAGACATACTTTCTGCCATGATCTTGTAGGTCAAAGGAATGATGAATGTACTTTTACCAATTGGAGCAACAACAAAAAAAGAAATAATCAGAAGAAAATAATACAGAAAGCCCTGTTGTGCCACTGGTTCTTCCCAGGTCTCCAACTTGCACATGTAAAATAGAAAACACATGCAAGATAATATCTCCAACTACAGCAAAAAGAAATATTCTCCTGATGAGAAAGCAAACAAATACGATTTGAACTACCTGAAAAATGTTATTTTGGGTGATTTACTGAAATATGAGTTTCATCATGAAATATGGGGGAAATATATTCAATCATACCTCTATTATGTGCGTGTGTGTTTGTCCATCTGTGTTCCACAGTGAAAAGGAAATGGCCTATAAGTTGCATAATACAGCTGTCTCTCTCATTGTTAGAGAAGCAGTTTACAATGTTCATTCACCCTTCTTCCTCAGAGGGGACCACTGACCTGACAACTGACCAATCTCCATAAAGCACAGGGGGTTGAGCGGGGGCTGTGGGGAGGACGAGCACCCCTCTCCCTGCCCAACCAAACGTAATCATCTTCGACAATTATTCTCTTCACACAAAATCTGTTGTATCGGTCAATACATCTTCATCAATCTCCATTCCTTTAATGAACTTGAACATGTTTCAGTTTACTAAAACTTTAGCAGGCTCTCTCACAGGCAGGGAGAGGGTGGAGAGGGACCGGGACTATTGTTAGCCAGGGACTATCCTCCAGGGCTGGGAGGGTTCCTCTCCTGCTCACACAGGCCATGCTGGAGGAGGAGGAGGTCACAAGCTGCGGAGCTGGTTTAAAGCGTGCCGCTCCTGGGGAACAAGACGGACAAGCAGAGGGCACAGCAGCAGGGACGCCCCGGTAAAGACCCCTTCATCTGGACTACACCTGGGGGAGCCCACGGGCCACACAGCTCGACAGAGCAGCACAGCGCTATTCTCTCTCTCTCTCTCTCTCTCTCTCTCACACACACACACACACACACTCACACACACACACACACACACACACACACACACATACACGCACACACACACACACACACTACAAATTTTAAATGTGTGTCTAAAGCAGTGTTTGAACAGAATATTGGGCACATTTAATACAAAAACTATTTACAAAAGTAAAGAGTAAATTAATACATGTAATAACTTACTAGAACAGCAGAAAAAAGATGTGTGTGTGTGTGTGTGTGTGTGTGTGTGTGTGTGTGTGTGTGTGTGTGTGTGTGTGTTATATTGTGTGTTTTATGTATTGTGAGACAAATGTTCATAACTTCTCAAAGTTTTCTTCAAAATTATATAATTAATCTACAGTACAAACAGCGTTTCCCTCATAATTAATAATCATAACTGACTGACTGCACATTTTAACCCATAATGATTTATATTCAAGCCAACAAAATCTGCCATGGTTCTTGCGCTGAAACTTTTACTCTTAGAACAGATCCAGGAAGCTCTGGCAGGACTGCAGCATACCGACTTGTAAGAGGGCTCAGGCCACTGCTAACATTTTAAATTACATCTGTGTCGATTGTGTCTAGCTTGAGCTTATGAGAGGGTCCCTGGGGCACCTCCATTCTCCCAGAAAAGTCCTCCAAGGCTGCTCAGGTTAACATGCCCAGTTTGACTATCATATCAATAGTTGTAAATGACTTCATCACACCAAAGAGGCAACTTTCTGGACAGAATTGGTCCCACAGTTCCAACTTGACAGGCATGTGCTGTGAGGCAGTCCAGTCAATCTAGTCATGTTACAAATCTAGTGTTTCTTCAAGAAATGTAACACAGCATAAGTAAAGGTAAATGGACCAAATGGCTAGCATCAGGGATAGTTTTTATATTTAGAAGATTTTAACAACTTCCACAAATTGATTCGGACCCGATTTTAGTTGCAAAGAGGGAGCGATGTGCTCAGCTGCAGTAGCTGTGGGGAGAGGTGAAAAACCCTGTTGATATCACATGGCCTTCCTGCACCTCTTTGGTTCTTATGGGATAAAGGGTGATGTCAGTTCACTCCCAAGCCTCCCTAAAATGCCCCCAAAGCCTGCCTGGCTCCTGAGTGGGAGTGTGTAATCGGTCCTGGCAGAGTGCTGGTTAATGGGGGGCACAGGGCCATGAGTTGGAGATGTATTCATGTGCGTGGCGTGGCGCCTGGACCCAGGGTGACACTTCTTCATTCCCGCTGCCTCAGGCCAGGATTAGGATTGCGGCCAGCCTCACAAAGCCAGCCGTAATGCAAAATCATTTTCATATTAACCTCGTCTCTCCTCTCTGGGCCTGACAGTGGACAGGCCTGCTCTCTTTGGTGCTCAAATTATCCTCAATTACTGGGGAAAGGCCAGGCGAGGGGACGTCACCTAACCTTCACCATCTGTTAGGTTCAAAGCTTTAGCAGTCGGCCAGCCCGCCTGTCTCCTGCCTCCCCTGACCTTTCCGGCTCGGCCAGCTCATGCTCTATACGCCGTTCACCCCCCCACCCGATGCCACATAATAGCCCCGCCCTCTCTAGACACAGCTGGGAAGTGCATGTGCACACATCCCATTAAAGGGGAAAAGGTTATGTCACGCTTCTTCAACAAAGATATGAATATTCAAAACTATGCCCAGGCTGAGGCAAACCTGTGTCAAGACACAGGTTAAGTTGGTTTCCTGAGGATAAGTCAATCCATTTGAATTGAGTGCTGCTATTGGTTGGGAAAAATATTAAATTATATATTTATAAAAATCTAATAGAAAATGAAATCATCTCCTCTTAGATTTTCTGGTTTATTGTTGTGAGATGAAATATATTTACAGCTGTTTAAAAAATAAATCAATTTGACTCAATTCATTTTTATATTTTTATATTTAAAATAGTGCAATGCTTGAAACTGTATTGTTCACATTTCACAATAATGGCTGCCTTCTGCTTAATTAATATAGGTACAACTCTGGTAGAGTTTCAGTATAAAGCTTGTTTGTATGATGTTTGCTTATATAATACGCGCAGTGATGTTTATTTGTTTAAGTACTTTTCTTATTTATTTCAGTACCTCGCTAAAATGTTTTTTACTGTTCCAGTAAAATTTAGTTTTCTCTTACTTATACTGCAAAAGTTGTCTTTAATTAAACATTCATCTATATTTGAAATTGTGCTTGTGAAATATTGAAGAGCTCTTATTCCTCCTATAGTGAATGCACCTCTTAATAATGCAGGCAGTGTTTTCTGTTTGTTTTAGCAGTTCCACTGTGTCCATTTGGATTTTCCAGTCTGTCTGGCCACTCAGGAGGCCTCGTTTCGCAGGTCATCTGGCAGGACCCAATGGCTCTGAAATAACTTTTAATAAGTCTGCTAAATAATAGATGGACTGTTGGCTAAAATCAAGCAGGGAGGAGCAGGGTTGAGGACAGCAGGCTGCAGAGACAGACAACAAGCAGGTCCAAGCACTTCCCTCTCCATCAGCAGCAGCAGCCATGTTCAGCCTCCTGCATCACCTCCTCTCCAGACCCAGACTCTCTGGGGTCAGGGGTCGTGCACTTGACCTTGTGGCCCCCAGGAGAATGTTCACTTGGTTTGGGGTGTAATTTGGGATTATTCGGCAGGAGGCCCTGTCTCAGACAGTATTATGCCTCATTATCCGTGGGTCCTCTGTGTTCACAGGGCACAGCCCAGAGCAGTTGCATCCACGCTCCATTTTACCTCCAACTGACAACATTTTTTATTTAATTACATCTTAACTGGTCTGGAAAGAAAATGATTTGAAGTCAGAATTGAGATAATATTCAGACTTTTCAGGCCATTTGTAGATTTGTTCCCTTGTCCTTCAAGTTATTATATATAAATACAAATAATATAATATTGGGCAATGTAAAAAGATCTGTAATTAACAGAAAGATATCAAATACATTCCAAATGAATCACAGCAACAAAAGTAAAAGCCTAATTTATGAAACATGTTGTGGTTAGGATATGCCTATTTTAAATAATTTCTAATGATTTATTTGTTGTTGCTTGTTTTCCTCCATTATATATCCATGATGGAAAACATACACATAGATGAACATGTACAATTAGATTGAATTGATTAATTCATTTATTTTGATTTTTTTTTTTCATTTTGGGCTAGTTAGGCTTTGTTTTTTCATCATAAATTGCTGTTTTATACAAGCTGAAAATTAGCTTGTAAATTGAACTATAAAATACATGCTTGCATTAGACCAAAAATATATGCTTGGCCTAGATGAACAAGGCTTTTCAAATTATTGTCACTTACTGTATGAAGTGAAGTGATATCTTTCAAATGCAAGCTAAAAAAGAGTGATCATTTCTATTATGTGTGCTTCACTCTAAGTGGGTCCCTGTGGAGGACAATTTTGGAGAGATCTTTCCCGATAAGAAACAAGCCCTGCATGCATTAATATTACATTAGACCCAGCATCACAGAGCCGTCTGCTCAGTCAGGTATGGAGAGCTTTTCATTGACATCTCCTTATGATGTTAATATCACACTCATCAAAGAGGACTACATCATGGAGAGGGAGGGGGGAAGTACAACAAAACGTGCAAAATTACAGATTATTATTATGAGAAGTTTAAAAGCAGGAACAGACAATAAAATGGTTATTTAGGTCACATATTCACTGCAATGCACAAGAAAGAGACACATGCCGCAGGAAAGGCGTCGTTTGCGTGTGTCTCGGTCGAAAATATGACATGCTTGGCCAGTCACACACACACACACACACACACACACACACACACACACACACACACACAAAGAGCGACTCCTCAATGCCGACAGCAGGAGGGGTGCAGATCTCCAGCGAGAGGGAGACAGGTGCAAGGCTCTGCTCTCTATACTGTAGATTAAATGCATTTAAAGTCCATTCTTAACACACACTCCCTCCCTTTATTTCAATGAGATTATTCTTGTACGGGCGCTTTTGTTGGCTCGTGTGCGCGCATTGAGTGTGTGTATGTGTGCGTGCGTGCGTGCGTGCGTGTCTGTGGGCGTTATATTATAATTCCATGTCAGATAAAAGACAATGACAAAAAGAAATCATGGAATATCATTTTAAGTATTGCCTTCTTCGTGTTTGGGGCTGGGTTTCTTCTCCAAGCTGTCGGGCACGCTGCCATCCTCCTCCAGAATTAACCAAATAACGCTCCTCTAAACACGTGTCAGGTTAACAAAAGGCGGAGCGCTTTTTCTTTTCTTTTTTTAAAAGCAGACTGGGAGGCCGGGAGGCGGACGTGTGCTTGTTCCTGTGCCAAACTTTGTCACTCTCATTTGAATGTGAATGGTATATATACCACCGAGAGCTGCGCATAAGGACCCCGTGTTCACAATACACAACCTCCTTTTCTGAAGGCTTTTTCAATTAGCGCCACCACCCCCTCCTAATCGGGGCTAATTAGGCTTTATCGCGGGGTAATAGCTGGTATTAATTGCCTCGCAGGCCAACTGTTGTGGAATTTGGCAAGTGATCCAATTGAATCTGACAAGTTTATTCCTTCTATTTAATATTCATTATATTCTAATAGGACACTTGTTAGCATGAATACAACAATTAGGCCGAGCCCTGCAAGCAACACGGTCGGCCTGCATTTTATTTTGCCCAAGATTAAAACAATAGATATCACTATATAAAAAAAAAAGTATCTTAATTAATTATGCCAATGCATTATAGTGCATAAATAAACAGAACTACTACAATGTATGGCAGTGTATACGGACAAAAATAATTATATATTTTGTTTCCATATCGGCACCTGTCATCGTCGTGCAAAATGTTTACCAGTTCCGTGAAGCGTGAGGTATAGGCCTATGTTTATGATATACAGGGCGTCATGTGACCCCCGACAAAACATTTCATAAACGTCTAAACAGCAACAGCAAATATGGATATTAAAGCGATAGTTCGGCTTATTTTGACTATATGGCAAATAAATCATAATTGGGACCTGCCACATCAAACGTTTTATTCACTCAGTTGTTTTTTCTCCAAGTTTCAACTTGAAACATAATTTATTCATCTCTCACCTTAGTCTAAACTCCATTTCTTTCCACGTGAAAAATAAATAATAATGTTTATTTAGTCTTCACTATTAGGAGTTACGATCAGTCATTCAAATACTAAAG
This sequence comes from Cottus gobio, assembly GCA_023566465.1. Lineage (NCBI taxonomy): Eukaryota > Metazoa > Chordata > Actinopteri > Perciformes > Cottidae > Cottus > Cottus gobio. The sequence continues at coordinate 16,741,337 of CM042224.1, read as the reverse complement.
GGATGACGTCATAGTTACTGCAAGAACTGACATGTCGCACAGGGATAGAATTGATGTGCATTAAAAACAGAAACCTGGAAAATCAAAGCAGGATGTAAATGTGCCTACTCGTGAGAATATTTGACCACTAATTAATTAGCATTTGTGAAACAAAATAGTCCGTTTGGAGAAAGAAAAAAGGCCGTCATTCATAAAAGAGCAAAATAAATAATGATTTGGCTGCATGTTTTTATTTATTTTGGTCACAGTAAGCCCTCCTCTCTGTGCCATCCTATTCATGCAGGGCAAAGCTGGGCCTAAATGTGGAGCAGGTCTGTAGAGCAGGAAGAGTCTGGATAGGGGTTCGGGTGGATTAAGCCCCCCACCCCCTCCCTCTTTGATTCGTACACTACAGACCACTTATACCTTGTTCTAGGCTGAATATTTTATAGGCCGCAACAGCTGAAACCATCTGCAGGCTGACGTGTGGAAATATCAGGAGTTTGCGAAAATTACGAAATAAATGTAAGCATGAAATAACATACTGGAATATTTTCTAATCAATTTTGGTTATGATTTCTGAATGAATCTCTCCAACTTATTTGTATCGTTACATTACTGCAGCCAATGACATGTATGCAGGCCACTGACTAGATAAATGAATCAAAGGAAGCCAGCAAATGCATAATTACACAGATGTATGTAAATATATATATATATATATATATATATATATATATATATATATATATATATATATATATATATATATATATATATATAACTGTATACAAGAGTAATAGTCCGTATACAAACATAAATAATAATACTTGTGAGGCGGTGTGAGCGTCACACACTCTGCGCTGGCTGTCACAGCACCATGGAGGCGTATGCTCGCAGCTGCCCCCCCATGAAACCCGCACCAGCCCCCGTGAAGTTCAAGGTCTCTGCAGCAGGGACCAGTAACCGACCCGAGAGGACGCAGACTGCAGCCTGCTGTCTGGACGCCTCCCTGCCGGTCCGAAGTAGTCCAGTTAAAAAATAATATGAATATTAAAATGCATTATAAATGGTCAGATAAGCGTGGCTTTAATAATGAGAGAGGTTTATTTAAGGTGCCATGCAGACATTTAGTGATTTCTAGTCGAAACTAATCTGTTAATATTCACTATTGCCAGAAATCTAGCAACAGCAAACACCTGTACAAAATAAATAAATAAAAGCACCAAGACGACTTCTAGCTTTAACTTTAAACTCAAAGCAGAAACCTCGAATTAAACTTGCCCTTCAGTCACATTGTTTACAAGAGTATAGCATTGTCGCGCATTTCATAAATATATGAATGGTTCATATGTGCTTCAGTTGAAATTTGTATATTTTTACATGCTATTTAAATGATGTCACCACTATAAAAACATACGAACATTTACCTTTCAAAGCTGTAACGTTACACTGTTATATCGGAGGTTGCGTGCTGAAGGCCATAATTACAATCGTTTTCGTTAAGTCAAGCAATTAAAAGCTTTGGTCACACGCGACATTCTTTTTTACACGACTACTTTTCAATAAAAAATATTCACAAGCTGTAACACTGCAGTGACCAAGACTGGTGGGAATATAAAAGTTGGTCGACTTAATTAACAGCATGTAAACCGTGCATTGTTATATGCGATGTATAGAGTATGCAGTTAATAGTAACCTTAAAAATGTTTTTGTAACAATTAAAATGTGTGTTTATGTGTAAATATCCATTTTTATTCCTTGCCAAATTAATTATGTAATGGCATGTGAGAAGGCCTGTTCACTGCCATGCAGGTGCTGCTTCCAGGAATGAACACAATCAAATAATTTAGTTTCAAATGCAACAGATTCCTGTGATGATGTGTACAGGAGCAATATATTGAAGTATGTACATATTATGATCAAACATATCTGAAATCATTTTTTGTACAACAATAATGACACTTCAATTATAATAAAAAGGATGTCATGGATATTATCTAAGATTAGTAAAATATGTTTCAGGTATTTTGAGGTTACTCATAGATGTTTAAGATATAGTTTCATATCATGTGGAAATATGTGTGAGATTATAGCATTACTTTTACTAAAGGGACATCCAAACTTTATAAATCATTTTCAAAACATGACATTTTAGACAGACCAGACTGGCTTTTAAAAAAGAAGAGGGAGAGAGAGAGAGAAACAAGAACATGAATAAAAAGAAAAAGAGGATGGAAGTGCAGATGATACAAAGATGAAGATGAGGAAGAAGAGTAGAAGGTTATGAAGCAACAGAATCAGATGAGAAGATGCGGTCCGTGGGTGATAGGTGGTCCCAGGTGTCTGTAATGACATCAGAAGGGGAGAGATCCTGCATCTGCATAGGGGAAGAGATCCTGTTTCCTCAGAAAGTCTCTTCATGAGAGACAGGTCACGGCCAATAGCCTCTGTCTGACACATAATTGGTGTTATTGATTATAGGTTATCATATGCTGCAGGCCATTTGTAAGATAATGCTGCAGGGGTTAATTTGTCAGCCATTAACCTTTTGGACTAGTGTGTATGTGCGTGTAAATTAAGTTTAAAACAACTTCTAAATGGGTCACCTAGCCTCATCTAATAAGTAGAATACTGACGTATTTAAGTTATATTACAGTGCAACACCATGAACGAAACACACTTGACAAGTGGGTACTTGAGCAGAAAAAAGGTTGAGATTTCTGAAAGACCTTCATGTGCTCTCCAAACGAACCCCCTCTCAAAGCTTCCAGAGCTGCACCTACCATGAATTCTTGTGCTGACCCTTTGGAAAAATATCTCATCTAAAAATGAAAGTGACATTTACAGGGAACACCTTTTCCTCTTCCCTCAAATCTGTGAAGTAGCTGCTTGCCTTCATGCCTACAGGACTCTGAAAGTTGATCCAGTCTGTAAATCCAAATAGGAATATGACGAACGCCTGTTAAATTATTATATAAACAGAATAAACCAATAATCGTAGAGCAAACAGTCAGGTCTGTCTTTATTATAGTAACTATTGCCCCATGGTGTTTATGTATTCATTTTATAAAAATGTAAATTCTTTTTTTAATGGAATGTTTTTTTTTTTTTAAACATGCAACATTTCAGTAACCACTTCAGGGTAAATCGTAACAATGTTGCAGAGCAGTCAAACTGTTTTAGCTGCTTCAGAATCATCACAGTTTGCCTCATATTTCGGTTTTTATCTCAGCGAGGAATAACACATCAAATACACAAAATCACAGAAAAGAGAAAAGCTGTAACCTTTGAGAAAGTCGATCAGAGGCGATCAGAGGTGTAGAAGCACCTAGTACAGCCCAGAGCAGTAAAGACAACCCACTTCAACTTGAAAAACATGACATTTGCCACCTCAGAGCTTAAAACGTGTCTCTCTAAGTCTACACCTGTAAACCTGTAAACCCACACAATGTAGATCAAGAGGGAAAGCGAGCGATTCTCTCTCCAGCAAACACTATTAAAAGTTACTCAGTAATGGGCATGCATGTGAGTACTGCATTGTGTACAGTTAGTGTGTGTGTGTGTGTGTGTGTGTGTGTGTGTGTGTGTGTGTGTGTGTGTGTGTGTGTGTGTGTGTGTGTTTAAGAGAGCAAGAGAGAGAGAGAGTGTGAGAGAGAGGGGGGGGTCGAGGGGAGGGGAGGGAGGAAGACAGTGTGAAAAAGTAAAAGCATGAGTGAGTGCTGGTCAGCAAATCAGCCAGTTGACACAGTGAAACAGAGCAGGGCAGCTACACAGAAAAGGAAAGCACAGGTACCTGGTTGGAGCAGTCCGGTGGCGGGATCAGCCCTCCAGCTTGGCATGCATTAATTATTCTCCAAAAAGATGGGTGCTCTACAATAGGCTCGTTCCTGACCCGGCACTCCTACTGTCCCACAGTCAAAGAGAAGGATGGATGGAGAAGAGAAAGAGGAAGAGATATGGGAGACGAGGAGAGAAGAGGGAGAGAGGGGGAGAGAGAGGGAGAGAGAGGGAGAGAGAGTCAGATCCACTGCTGCCCTGACACCATGACTGGTCCACGTGAGATTGATCACACACTCGCACACTGAGGCCTCTGCTGTGACAGAGGGGGAACTGCCAAGGAGTAGCATGCTTTGTCTAGCCTGGGGACACACATGCACAGACGCACAAACGGCCACAACTCACGTGCACACATTGACACAGACAGACACACACAAACACACACGTGGCCTGTGACTGACTCTTGAGTTTAGGCTAATTAAAGCTTATTTAAATACATCATTTTTTTAAAAATATATAAATCAATGATTTGTCTAAAACTGGACTCAACATGCCTTTAACTACTTTTTCTCATTCTGTCATGCCGGCTATGAAAAGGATTTGTTGTTTGAGAAGCCCTCATTAGCATTCAGAGACTGCCCCCTGCACATCTGTTCAGTAGGCTAATGCCTGTTAGGTGGCGGGGCAGCTGAAAATGGACAGCGAAATAAAAAAGGTCAAAAGTCTAGCACCGAGAAGCGAGAGGACCGTGATTACACACAATAGACAATAAAGAGATGCATACGAGCGGCGGCAGTGTGCCTGGCCTCTGCACCTTCTCATGAATGACTTAAACACACACACTCACAAATGCATGACATTGACTTGAAAACAAAACAATTGCCAGCATACACCCTAGGAGCAAAACATTTTAAAGTTATATTCAAATGCACTTTAATTTATTTTTAAAGCATTCATTTAAGTTCCCAAGTTACAAGTCGGCTGCCACTTTATTTTAAGTAATTATTGACCACATGCTTCAATTACATACATACTGGAAGTCAAATAAACCTGAACCAGTGAGATACAAGCAGTGATGGTGATGTTGAAAATCAATTTGCATTGCATTAAGCAAATATAAAGGCTAGCAGTTCAGTACTCTAGTGCTCAGAAAAATCACATTTCCAAAATCAACCATCCCATTCAGCCGTCTTCTGCTGTCACTAACCAGGACGGGCTGTCTCAGTCAGCTAGCCTCTGTATGCAGATTGATCCAGATGGACATGGCGTCCAGACCTCCAGTCCCCCATAGACCTTCTGGCTGAACTTGACTCCCAGGACTACAGATGGGAGGGAGGGCCCCTCACCTTTGGTGAATCCTGGGACCCCAACACCATCACCCCCCCTATGCCGACCCCAGGCTGAGCCGCCTATCCGGCATTAACAATCATTCCAGATTGAATTCAGGTCGCTTTCCCAACAGCTAACATCACAGATAGCTGATCAATACTGGAACATTATCACAGAACGCTTCCTCAAACACAGTGTCAACATGCGAGTCCTCGTCGGGGAGTGTGTGTGATCACTGAGGTGGAAAGGAGCCGTGGCCTGGCGGTTAGGCAGAGGAGCCTCAGAGAAGAGAGCCCTTTGAGCAGCGCTTGAACCCTGGGGGGCTGCAGGTCTGACTGGCTGTGTTGCTGAGCATGCTGGGCCACAACTTAAAAGGAGATCAGAGGGCTGTACCACGGAGCAGCAAAGCCCTCTTCAGTCCTCCTCATCTCGCTCTGCACTCTCATCCTTTCCATTTTCTCGCATACTTTTTACAAACCACTGACATTTCACTAGGAATTCTGGACAGAAATTATACAATTTGTCCACACAAAAAAAAATATTTAAAACATTTGCAAGATATGTCTTGTTCAGAAAGGCAGGGTTGGATGAGTCTTCTCCCATAAACTACACGTCACCAAAATAAAACAAATGGCAACGCTTCATGCTTGTGAAATGTCACAAAGCAAGTGACATTTTGGTTTCCAATGATTTTCTACACAAGCAAACAGGTTCTCGAGGCTTTAAGTATCCATATACCACCTTTCACTGACCCTGTGACCCCAGGTGCTACAATTAGTTGCTGCCTGGTTTCCCTTCGGGCCTTTCCTGCCATTCTAACCTTGTTTCTGATCCTATCCTACTCTGCTGTCCTCCCCTATGTTCTGCCTGGGTAATGCCGTTTTCCCACTCACCCCGGTAAGTGTCTCATATACGGCCTTATCGGAGCCCGATCTACACCGCCCAACATTTACCTTGCTGGAGCCGAGCAGAGAGGACGTCTGTATCTTCATCAAACACCAGTGAGCAGAGAGAAAAGGGGAATTGAAGGACTGCTTTATGAATTATTAAGATTAAGATCTTTCTCATATTACCTATCCTTTCCTGCTTCCATTCCATTTTCTTCTCTTTCTTTTTTGGTTAAATTTTAAAACATTTATATCCCTCTGTTCCTGAGTAAACGAGCTTGGGGCCGATATTCTATTAAAAATAAAAGTTGAAGAGAGGAGGAAAGAGAAGAAGTACGTAGCTTGGTCGGTTTTAGTTTTTAGTCATCTTTAATCAGCCTGGTGTTTCTATGCTGGGGAAGAAAAGACTCAGATGAAACAACAGCGTAATGATTTTTTTTTCTTACTAGTTTTCTGCACTCTTGGATGTTGGAAACTTAAAAGGAACGTAAAAGAAAGAGCTCTTACCTTTTATTATTATCGTCAGTGGGCCTTTGCTCATTCTGAGCACATTTTTTAGTGCTGGAAGTAATTTTCTAACTTATTAAAAAATTATGCATTAACAATCTACTTGCCATTGTCCCAAGTCAGGTATTTTTGAATGGTCCAGCATTTATTTAATGATAGCAGGCTTTGCCTGTATTAAAGAGACTGGCCTTAACCTGTGACAGGATCTCTTTCTAATTCTCATTTTACCTCAAAATGTCTTATCTTCTGGTTTATATTGCATTTATGTATTTTTTATAAGTGATTTCACTCACAAAATGAGAGCAACAATTCAGACAATCACAAAACAGTTTGATTGAACAAAGCTTGCTAAGTGATGTCCTAGTGTTTCTCTTGTACAATTGTAAAAGCTATTTAAGCCCGTGGCTCACTTCAGTCTCAAAGTACAGCGTCTGACTTCATCAATTCATTCATTCAATGTGAGAATAGAGAAGAGGGAGCTATTTGACTGGCATCGCATTTTGTTTGAAAGAATAATGAAATCAGTGGGCAAAGAGATTCATTCAAATCAAAAAAACATTCATACTTTGGCAAAATCCTGAATTGTCTCACGGCCAATGTTTGCATCAAAGATGAACGTCGATATTCATAATTCTGCCCATTTGAGTTTAACCATAAAGCACACAATGGACAAGGAAGCTGAAGTACATTATTCAGAGAGACGACCTGAGTCTGACTCGCAAGTATGTTCTCTTCTCTGAAGGGCCATCATAACCAGAGCATAAGGGCAAAGGTCATACGGCCCCATGGGAGCCATCGGGATCCAGGAAATAATCCAAGCGCTCCATAGAGGGCCATCAGCGATGGCCAGCGGACCAGTCAGACCAGTAGAAGAGTTAGCTGCATCACAGCTTAAGCAGCGTGTGGATCTCCACAGACAGTCTGAGGTCTCGGGCCTGCTATTCATGGGGCAGATGTGATACGGGGGGCTCACTGATACGGTCATACATCCTGAGTAGTGTGTGTTTAAATGTGCTCTTAATAAAATATTTCTGGGGCTGCACGGAGTCGTGGTCCCTGCGCTCATTAGAGGTCTCCGACCAGCTTGATAAGTGCAGCTCTGCTCCATAATGATGTATTAAGGCTGGGGGTGGGGAAGGCTGGTGGGTCCAAACTGCCTCAGGACACTCCAACCACAGAGACATTTAAGGGTAAAGGCTTGGAAGATAGGATACCTCTGAACAGATTTACATCATCCAAGATGCATTTCAAAATGAATTATGCACGAAGAAATGAAACACATAGGAGTTTCACAATTTTTGCCGCCTTTTTTAGCCCAGCTCTTTTTTTTCATCTCTGCCTTCCTTCCGATGCGCTCGTCTGCATTGCCCCGAGGTAAATTCATGCCCATTTGCTTTATAGAGCAGAGCACTAATGGACAGACAGGGGGATATAAGGGATAGTGTTTAAAAATGAATGGAAGTGAGATGGGTCGGAGTGCACAAACAAACACATCGGACTAATTCACAGGTGTAGACCGAGCCATGATGGGCTGGGCTATGGACTGGAGATGCAGGCCTGATGAGTGTGACTAAACCTGTGTAGGTTGGGGTTGGTGGTGTGTGGGGTCAGGGGCTTTGTCACACACTGTTTTCCTCTAACCGTCAGCTAGCACAAGAGCAACCTCTTCAATAACTGGTCTGTCACACCAAGAATAAATATATTTCTGTCACAGCTACGCAATGCTAAACTTCCTATGCAAAAAGTCTCACTATAACAATTTCTTTTTTGGATGAGCTAGACATCTGCAAGTGCAAGAAATACATGAAATGTAGTGAATAAATGGATCAAAGATTTTTTTGAATCAGCTTACTTTTAAAAGGTGTACGCAAACCCAAACTATAAATATGCTTATCACAAAAGCATTCATTGCTTTAAAAGATCTGATATCACAAAACAGAAAACATATCAGGCATGGATGCTGGTGAATTGTCGCCCATACAGCAAACCCAGATAAGCCTCTCAAAATGGGTTCACTGCAAGAGCAACCTGAGCGAACCAGCTCCTTCAGTGCTATAGTTTTGTCACATAGGGTCTATACTTTAAGTCCAGTATCATGTCGCTCTAGTCGCACGGAAGTCTTAAGCTCCAACTGACATTCAGTAACATAACATTTCATCCAGTTTTAACAAATGTATCCTGCCTGCCAAATGGTAAGTTCTCCTCAAGGCCTGATAACGAAACAACGAAATGTCCATGTTTGTAGGAAGATGACAGAGTTGTGTGAAGGGGAGGAAAAAGCTACGACTATGTTAGCCAAACTAGAGCTATAGAGCAGGCGTGAACAGGTGTGGGCTGGAGCCGGCTGGTCAGCAGACTTATGAGAGTAGAGGGACTACTGAGTCTTGGAGGCATCTACAGTGAAAAGCTTGGTATCCTCCAACAGAGGAAACAGGCTCAGAGGTTTGAGGATAGATTTTTTTTTTCTTGCCACAGTTAATTTTCAAATCTCCAACATCCTATGGCTGTCTGTTTTTCTTTTTCTTCTTTTCTGTTTTTTCTGCTTTCATTCTTTTCTTTTAAAATGAAACTGGAGCTGGGGCGGTGATAGTGATAGATGGCTCAGCGCTCTAACACTTTATCCAATCCGGCGCAGATTTCATCCAATAAAGAATCACTTGTGCACTCTCAAACTAAATGGAAGTCAGGCAGCGGAGAGAAAGGGGCTGCCGTGTGTTTCTGAGCTGCGAAAATCAAATTTTCTTAAAGCTGCCGCAGCAGTGGCTGGCGGAAAAGGCAGCAACAGCCATGACTGGCCAGGGCCACGTCTGCACACACAATTTAATCCATCACAGAGCGCCTGACACCATATCAATCAACCTTTCATCAGCATGCCCTCCCCCCCAAAAAAAGAAAAAAAACAATATTTCTATTCAATCACCTCTGACTGAACCAGGCCTACAACCCACTGACCACTGGGGAGGACCGGAAAACTCCAGCTGGTTCAGAAATCTTTTTACATGAACACAAGCAAAAAGCAGAACACGTGCACTCTTACTTATTCTCGTGTGTGTGTGTGTGTGTGTGTGTGTGTGTGTGTGTGTGTGTGTGTGTGTGTGTGTGTGTGTGTGTGTGTGCAAATACACAAAATGGTGGAGAAAATATTCAGAAATATGTGCCCTTCCTATGGCCTCCACCTGAGGTACAATACACATGTGGAAAACATTTCTCCTCTAAGAAATGAACAGGTAAATTAAGAATGTATAAATACACATGTGGACTCCTTAATAAGTTTGAAAATGTTATATCATTACCGTGGAGACATTACTTATTTTAGACGACACGCCATAGAATTATCTTTAACTTTTCCTGTATGACACTAACCCACCACCTCTCCACCTTACCCCCTCCCATCGCTGTTCTTTGTTCCGGGAATATGGTCCCTCTTACCCCCTCTGTATCCCACAGGCTGTGGCTCCAGTGGCCTATGATTTATAATTCATAGGGGCCGCTTTTATATGGGACCTTAGTCTACCTGATACCCTGCCACTGGGCCTGTCCTGGGACAGTGGGAGGGGGGCTCTTCATTACGCCTGGCACCGGAGCACTAACATGACACCCGTCTCTTTGAAGCACTGGCGCTGTATGTAAATTTGACATAATAATCTATTTTTCCCAGTCAAGGTACTGAGTCATATTCCCGAAATGGATGCTGTTTATTTTTTTCCCCCATCGGCCATTTTGTTTTCTGTCAACTTTCTCTCTGTTACTTACTCGGGTTCGCCTTTGCTCTCATTCATTCTGACACACACACACACACACACACACACACACACACACACACACACACACACACACACACATTGGTATATGCAACATGGTATTTTCCTCACTGATAATTTAATTGAACTTTCATTTTTCCACTTAAGCCTTGCCTTTTTCATGGACATGTGTGTGACGGTGCTCTTTCTTCCTTCAGGACCTGTAAAGCTCAGGTCTCAGGGTATCCACATTACTTCCTCTCCGGTTCGCTCTCTGCTCTGACCTCCCTGCATACCAGAGAGGTCTCCAACCCAGGATGTGCTCTGTATTCGGTGCTCTTGGCCTAGGGCGCTGCTTGGCCTCCATGCTCCACTGGCTCCCTAAACCCTGGTGAGCCTCCAAAAGGCCAAACACTGTACTTGTTGTGGATGCCCACAACCCACCAGTGTCTCTGGTGCTGCAACGGAGGGAAAGGGGAGGGGGGGGGCTTGTCTGATTGCCAGCAGCAGCTCAAATGACAAAGCGAGCGCAGCTCAGCCTGGATCAGACGCGTGTATTATTTTTGTTGTTGCTAAGTGCTCCTGACTAATTATTCCTCCCTCATTTGCAAACGGGGCCGCTGCTCATTTGCATATCAATGGGGGCGAGCGGAGGGTATGATGTCAAGGAGTGCGGGTTAAGCGTGTGGCTAAGCTTGGGGAGCACAGAGGGCATCATCTCTACAACAAACAGAACCCCCCGCCCCCCTCGCCTCCAGAACCCGCATCACTACCATGACACCCCCTGCTGTGCTCGTCTAATAAACAGAAGAAACAGAATGGAAGATAGGCTGTTGTTTGGGCGAGGGGGGAGACTGACATAGCGAAGAGCTCTATGTCAAATCAGCGGGTTGCCCCTGGATTAGTTCAGTTGTAACACCACCCTGCGCTCCACGGAGATCATTTAGGCAATTATCAAGAACAAGGCTGGCTGCAGTGTTGAACAGCTCACTTCAAAGGCCTCCACCAGATGAACAGTTACAGCACACTGGTCAATTTCCATACAAGCCAGCCCCTCCCTCGCCGCTTTCCTTCCATCACTCCTCCTCTGCTTATGCCTCCAGGCATTTTGACTGCGCTAATGAACATAACACCCCCTCCCCACCCCAAACACACACTCCTTGCTACTGTATGATGAGAAGTTCATGATGCGCTCTCTCTTCTGTCCCTCTGAAACACAAAGAGAAGCCGGCCCAGTGAAGGACAACAGGGCCTGCCAGGCGCTCATATCTGCCTCTATCAACTGGACGGTTTCAGATTTTGAACATGCAGAATATTCATCTGCAATTTGTAAAACTGATGTGCTGGAGTTGGAAGAATGCATCACTTTTAAAGTTAAAGTTCAGTATCCTTTTGAGATGGGTCTAGATCATAAGAAAAATAACCACAAGTCGTTGGTACAGAGGCACATTTAAAATGAAGATAATGGTTCAAAGTTTTTATTTTCCCTGTCAGTGAAATGTTTCTATTTCTTTCGCTGGTGGCACCCCGTTGAGGGAATGTGCTACTGTAACAACAACTTTAGTAAGTTGATGAAATAAACTGCTGACATAAACTAAACTAAAAGACTATTCAACTATAAAAGACTCAACATTCAGCAGCAACCAGAACTGATTTAAAAGACGTGATTCAAACTGAGACGCTGAAGTTCACGTATAAATTAAATTTGATAGGCTTGTATTACTTCAATTTTTGGGATAACTTTCACAATCGTTGAACAAATATTGTAATTGAAGAAATAATGTTCTGTATGACTGTGATTCATTAAATCACTGCTTACAGGCTGACGATTCCCTGTAGCTATAAGTAAGGCTAAGATGTCTCAGTGTGACAACAAAGATGTGTTAACACACCCACAACAGACAGTTGTATGTGTGTCTGTTTCAGTGAAGGTCTAATGAAAATGCTAAGTCTTAATAGAGTTTTTCTTTACTATGTCTACTCTTCCAGAGCCACTTCAGAACAAAACTAAACTCTATATCATATTCGCTCGTCTCTCTCTCACTGTTTCTCACACACACAATCACACACTCATACGCACACCCAACAAGCTCTGCGGCACCGGACTTTCTAATCAGACTGGGTCATGTTTTATTGTAAAGATCCAAGACAAACATACAAGCAACCAGATCCTCCACTCAGGATAGAGTTTCTAATCAAGCAATATAAATTATTCAGCCTCGAAAAATCTGCCTTCCCCAAATGTTTATTGATGCAGGACGGACAGTGTCAGACTGGTGACATGGATATGGATGCTGCCATCAAAGTTCGGAAGGAGCCACTGGATGAGGTGGGGGTTGGCCCAGGTCAGAGAATCAAGGATAGATACCCAACGCGTCGGATGAGAGCAAGAACCTCAGCCACGGAGATAATCGATTGACTTTGAGGATGCAGAGACATAAGAGCCGACGACAGAACGAGACAGAGAAATTAAATGTGGCAAATGCGGAAGATAAAGCAACAACATAAGCAGCCGATCGACAAAGTTACAGGAAAAGCAGAAGATGGTTAGGCTACTAGAAGTCTCCTATTCATTCAGACTGTACGTGTATTAATACGAACATGGACACATTATACTGAGACAAGCAATGCTTAAGGAGATGCTTATATCCAGCTGCTCAATAATGGCAGGAAGTTATTTGGTTATATTTCTTGAGCTTACTAAATTGCCATATGATTTTATTCTGACATATACATATCCAACAGAATGTAGCACTGCCCCCCTCCGCACTGATAACTTAAAATTATGTTTTCTTTAAATGTATTAAATTCACATAGAGAAATACAATATAGCATCATAATCTCAGTTTCTCCTTCCATCCTTTTCTCCTCTTCTCTTCATATCTTTCCCATTAGATCAGAGTGGGTGTCAGAGAAATTGGCTAATTTGTATTTGTTGGAGATGTAAACTTGTTTAAATCTTTAATAAAACAACAAGGATGAAATATCAGACATCAGCTGCAGAGCACGAACGACAGAATTGTTATATCATATAATTTCAAAGCCTGGGAGATAGTGTGTGTGTGTGTGTGTGTGTGTGTGTGTGTGTGTGTGCCCTTTAAGTTTGCAAATGGTTTCATTGTGATATTATTCTTATTTGAAATATTTACCTCCCCTTTCTGAATCTTCAGCACTGAGTCCGCATTAATCCACAACCCCCTGGCACCAATTTCTCAAACATTTCACAAATGAGTATCATATATCTTAACGGGTTATTGGCTTCATTTCTAAATAATGTTACATTTTGAATGGCGCTGTTGTCGCTCAATGGCAGATCACTTAGCAGGAAAGAAGAAGAAAAAAAGAAAAGGTCAGCGCAGCTCGTGAATGAGAATGTTGTTTTTGTTTGAAGTTATTATGCAAGTATTTTTTTAGATTAGATTAGATTAGATTCAACTTTATTGTCATTACACATGTACAAGTACAGAGCAACGAAATGCAGTTTAGCATCCAACCAGAAGTGCAATAGCAGTAAATACCAATATACAGATAATAATAAGTATTTTACAGATAATAAGTTAGTGATATAGGTACGGGATATACAGATTGATTGATTGCGGTAATATGTACATGTTATACAGGTTGATTTGTGCATTAAATGTAGGTAGACTATAAGCAGGAACTATAAACATAATTTACAAAAGGCAAATGGGCATATGATAAGTTAAGTAATACAGATTGAGTGAACGTTAAATAGTGCATAATAATAATAAACAGTAGCTGCCTAACGTTACTAGACTAGTGCAATGCTCAGTTTTTAGTGCAGACAGTTCAAAAGTGTTTGAGTGCAGGTGTAAAGTCTTTGGTCAGTGGGGGGAGATGACGAGGAGATGGGTTTGTGGGTGGAGGTGGTTGGGGAGTAGGGGGGGTGTCAGCATGGGGCAGAGTTCAATAAGGAAACAGCTCTGGGGAAGAAACTGTTCCTCAGTCTGCTGGTCCTTGTCCGGAAGCATCTGAAGTATCACTGTGTATCTGTTAGTGGATTGGTTTAATAAAATGGAGATTATATCCCTGGGACCTTATTGGAACCATTTTAAAAATATGACTCCAGCCATTGTGTCTGCTTATCAGCTTGTTAAAGCAAAGCTCCAACACCTACTGGGAAGAAAAGTTGTGTCTATACTGCGCCAGTCAAGACAAAGGTCCGCCCCTTTATGATGTACTTACTAGCATTTAGTTCAGATGATAGGACTCAGTTGAGAAAACATGTTGTATCCAATGATTTCTCACATGTAGCAATCACATGGTTATTCAAAGACTTTCTATTAGACATCAGCAGTCTGCATCCACATAGAAAGTAAAGAAGCACTTATTAGTGTGGATGTACTGATGAGAGCTGGAGAGTCAAGTGACCCTCATGTTGTAGCTTTATGATGCAAGCACATTTTAGTGTGCTATTGTGAATGTCTATTTGTAAATTTGTGCATGGGAATGTGTGTGGGTGGGGGATTGGGAGGACTTTGGGTCTGTTCAGCCTTCTTCACTCTCTCTGCTTCGGTTAGGCTTTGATTTGAGCAATGTAGGAGCAATGCTACAGCGTGACACCCCTAAGAAAAGACAGGTCCGCTGCCAAGAAATACTGAGTGAACACTGACTGAGTGTTTTATATGGCAGAGGAGGTGGCGTGTGAGTAACCATAGGAAGAAAGAAATAAGAGCTGCATTGTTCTCCCCAACAACAGCTGCACATGCTATTGGAAACCAGGAAAAGCAAAATAGCACCAAGTCTCTGAGAAAGATTTAGAAATGTGCTACTTTTTTTCACATGTTGTACACGTGTTTCTGCAGTGTTTCAGTCGTAGTTGTATTATTAATTCAGTCCGCATAATATAAGGCAGGCAGGGAGAAATCTGCTCCAACAAAACCCAAACCTTTACATCAAACACACCTGGTTCCCCCAGACTTCATGCATCAACTATGAAACAGCTTCTATATTTCCACAGGACTGAAATAATGATTACATATCAAACCCAAGATTCAAAGTTTGTGCCAGAACTATAGAAATCCAGCCGAGGTTTACAAGAATATATGGTATCTTCTGTCTAGTTATCATTCATTTGTTTTGCTGTTAACCATTCACATTGCTTTTCTCCTCTCCGAAGCCCTTACAGGTTTTGCCAGACTACTAGAATAATATGTAACTATATATAACTCTGCTCTCGGAATATCTCTGTATGTTACAATGTTATCATTTGTCTCATTTTCATACCTGAAGTATAAGCAACATTTTATTGTTGTAGCTGGTGAAGCTAAATCTACAAGCTTTAAAAACTGTTGGGTAGACTAATCCCAAGAACTGCTTCATATTTTATAAAGTGGTCATGTATTTTGTGTAAAACTTAACAAGTGAAGTGTACTTAAAAGGGCAGAATGTTCCACGTAGAAAGGTAGAAGTATAGAGAAGCATAAAATGTAAGCGCTAAATTAAAAGTACAAGTTTCTAAAATGTGTACAGAACTCAGTATTTGAAGTACAGCAGATCCTTATCTAAACATCACTGACTGTATCTATTATTTAGCCTCTAAAGTGTAATATGTTGTGTTATTGCTATCAGCTTCAGCAGATGGAGTTAAAGCATTACATTCCTATGAGCTGTCACCTCTCTCCACAGACCAGGCCCGGGTCAATCATGCAGTCTGTGCTACAGAGACTGCCCGTCCCCACAGGAGCACTCTGACCCTCTCATCTAAATATTGCATGAATTACATGTGCTGGGTTTCCTGTACCGTGTTAACCACCACTGATAAAGACAGATGTTCCTCTTCTGCACAGGGACTTGATAAATTTAGCTTCCCCAGAGGGCCATACTCTGTACTTGCCATATATGTCAGTGGTACAGAGTCAATAGATGGGAAGTTCCCTCAACAGCAGGCCTCACAGGGATGTAGGTTAAAACCGTACGGAGACTAACATAACACAGGCTAGTACGTTAAAAGATATAATATTGTGTTTTTGACTATGGACGCATTCTACAGCTCAGCAAGCTTTGGTTCATATGATGTGTTCATAAGTTAAGTGAGAAATAGGGTAATTTTCTTTTTGCAATCCTAGGAGTTGCCACCCTGATTGGCCATTAAAAGCAATGGCGGTTTGAAGTTCTTCCACATTGGCTTCACTTTTCAGACACCGAGGTTGCCGCCTGGCTGTGACATTGGGAGTTGATGTCAAACAATAATAACACTTTTTCTCACTCCCCTCTAAATATACGACTCAATAAAAACGAAATGCATTATCAAACACTTCAAATATTGCACTGTGATAAAGACTCTGGCATCACCTCAACTTGGAGTCATCTTTCAGACCATGATAGAGGACTCATTCACGAGCGCTAACACATTATCAACTACTATAAGTCTTGTGGAAATAAAGGCAGAGTGTTTCATAAATACTGACATGTAGATACCAACAAAATCCATATGATCAAAATGCATTAGATTTCCACATAATGTAGTTTAATCTCTCTGATCTATATCAGTAATTGTGGTGCGTTAGTTCTAATTATGACAGCAGCATTGATAATCCTGTTAATACCAATCAGATAGGAAGTGGAATCAGAGTTAGGGAGGGCAACGAGGAGGAGGAGGAGGAGGAGGAGGAGGAGGAGGAGGAGGAGGAGGAGGAGGAGGAGGAGGAGGAGGAGGAGGAGGAGGAGGAGGAGGAGGACGAGGAGGAGGAGGAGGAGGATAGTTCTAACCAGCAAAGGGAAAAGGATCAGAGAGACCAGACTTAGGGGGGAAATAACACATACAGTTAATTACAAAATCATTCAAATTTAGGCACCAGTAATGACCATAATTGCTACTTTGTGAGCTTTTGCAAGCAACTTAGGAGTGTGAGGGCAACAGGAGGAATATGTGCTGGCTTTAATCTATTGTGTGTTATGTTTAGTACATTTTCTACATGCCCCGGTGATACATGGAAAATCAACCATGAGGTTGACATTTATGGTCGTTAGTGACATGTACTAACGACCATAAACAATGGACTGCCATTACATTTGGTACCTCCATTTGAGTTCTCCCAGGATGTTTTTTCTAATCATTTGGTGATCCCTTGATTTATTTGTTTAACAGCACAAACAGATTTTTCATTTGTCATTTAACTTTCCCATCAGCCTCAGCCGTATTTTGTGTTTAGTGCTAATTAGCAAATGTTAGTGTGCTGCCATACTAAACTACAACGGTGAACATTATACCTGGCATACAGAGCCAGGCACAGACTACACCAACAGGAACTTCAACAGAGCCTGCACTCGGGGATCAGACTGTGCAGCCACAGCAGGAGCTGCAACTCAAGCAGACTAACCCCTGGCGCATACTTCATTGTCTCGCAAAATAAGAAGGAAGCCGATGACGACCTCTCCTGGTATGGTCTGTGTGGATTATTTATATTATATATATTTTTTTACAATTAAGGTTGATTAGAAACAAATTCTGAGTTACATGGATGGTTCAAATGATGACTAGGCAATAGATTTCCATGGTCCAACAACACTACTGTACCCTAACCCCCAACCCCCCATCTATATTTCAAACATGAGGTTGGGTGAGATTTGATAGAAAGCTGATTAAAAAAAAGTCCACACAGAAAATGGATGAAAGTCATTGAAAAGAGATGCAGATTAGTAGTGGAGGAAAATCCCTCCTGTGTCCATCTAAATGAGTCCGAAGGGGACACCTAAAAAAATGGCCTCCCTTTGCCCATTTACAATTCAAGTAGTCCTGTCACACAGCACATTAGTAAACTCATAAACAATTCAGAAATATCCTGCATTAAGTCAACAATACTTCATTAAAGTCTTTAAAAGAAGCAGTGCAGGACTGATATGGGAGAAATTGAATGAAGAGAGGAAATGTCTCAAGGAAAAAGTTAACTTTCTCTTATTTTCCCTTTGTTTGCCTGAGGAAGGATGTTAGTGGAAGAGAGAGGAAAACTCAGGCAATGCTTGAGCTCCTTCATCCTGCTTATTACAGTGCCGCCCCGGCTCTCTGTCCTCAAGCCTTTCTGCGCCTCACTATTTTAACTACACCTGTCATTTGCGGTCCAGTCATTTTACCTCTCTGCTCGGCTTTCTTTCGCCGCTTACAGGGACTGTTAACTGGGCCTGTCTGTCATGCTGGCTGGGGCTGGATCGGGGCTGAGGCTGGGGAGGGGGCAGGTTTGGGCTGAATGGTGAGAGTGGGGCAGGCGAGGGCGGGAGTGATTTTGGAGGGGAGGGCTGTAATGAGCTTGCGGCAATGCAGGGCTATAGGAACACTGCACGGTTGTTCCCTCCACTGTGAAGCATCCATCTTAACAGCTGCAGAAGGGAAGAGAAGGGAAGGAGAGGAAAAGGATGCAGTGACACAAAACAGATGTGGTGGATTCCATATTTCTCTCATCGCCCTTTAAATCGTTCTGTCATTTTCACTCTCATTCACTTCTTCCCCATTTCAATCACTTTGTTTTGCTTCTTCTCATGTTTTATGTAAAATACTATGGATTGAGGTTGTACTTTACAAGAATACATCACCCTGATGGACTGATGTTGAGTATATGTCGGTATATAATCTCAATATAGTGGCAGGATGCTGGGATAATAAACTTCACTGACATATATAAAATATAATTGTATACCTAAATTCTGCTGGTATAAAAGTACCATTAGAGTGGTGCAGTAAGGTAAATGAAGAAAAAAAATCTGTCATATTAGGAGGATTAGCATGATACCAGCCAGTCAACATCAATTAATGTGGGACCAAAGCTGTTCTCAAAATGAATTACTGCTTTCTGCAATATTTATGTTTGAGAGTCATTGATTTTGTGGGTTTTCTGTATTTTGAGAGGTAATTAGAGGCACTTTAAGGTTCCCAACAGAGACACTTTAATTAATCAACAGAGAATTAGCACCACTAGATGAATTATAACCCCTTAGCAAAATGCAGCAGCATAAATATAGGAAAATACAGGCATCAGCAAAAACTTAAGAACTCAGTATGTAATCTTTTGTGTGTGTGTGTGTGTGTGTGTGTGTGTGTGTGTTTCTATACAGACCTGGAAATGGATAGGATTTAAGATTAACAATTGTATACAAACACTATATACTGTACTATATAAATACATAAAGGTGGGGCGGGGGTTATTGACTGAAATGCAGTGCCATCCACGAAACTAACTTGCACGCAAAAACAGAACATAAGCAAAAAAAAACTAAAATGGAGAAAGAGAAAGCGAGACACTCGTTAGCTTTGAACCTTCCCCCAACGCTGAAGAATGGAAAGACAGAGCCAAGTGGCGGCGCGTCTGTTTCTTCACTGCCAGCTACCTTGCTGGTGTTGCTTTATTATTTCATTAAGCGTAAATCCTGTCAGTGCCACACCACCCCCAGCCTGGCCCAGTCCTGCCACTCCACCCTCAGCAGGTTAAATTATAATTTAATTACCAAGCCTTAGCTTCATAAGCTGCTTGGGAGCACATGCCCCCCAGAATAATTTGAAAAGATGGTGTCTCCCCTCATCTTCGTGCTCCTGATCCACCAGGCCTGAGCCCCCTGGAGGCCCACTTCAATATCCCACCTTATTATCTACCTCAAATCAGGCACATAACAGAGGAATATCAGTAATTAAGTTGAACGGGCGAAAAAACTATTTGTTTGAGACTTTTTTAGAAGACTGTTTCTCTTAAAGAGATGGCTGAGAGCAGTAGGTGTGCCCTTTAAGTTATTTCTATCACAGACTTTACTGTTTCTGCAGTGTTACTTTTTCAAGGCGCTTTAACAATACTGTAACATAATTTGACATGGAAGCTTATTTATGGAGAACTGTGTCACCGCATGACAGTGCAGGAAGTAATCAATCAGGTTTACTGTATTGGCTCACGCTTTGGTGGTGCATGTATTGTTAAGGATATGATGGCTAAAGTGTGTGCAAGCTCAGACGGAAGTTTTTAAATTGTACAAATAAGTTGTTATTAGTGGTTTGCTTTCATCACATCCTTTGGCAAGACGTTCCAAAGTGGTGAAACTAGCACTGAGCCGCTGCCGTCAACACTTAGGCAGGAGCCCAGAATGAGTGGTTTCCTGATCAGAGACAGACATGGTATCTACATGTATAGGGAAATGACACAGAAAAAAAAGCCTCTGTGAATCTGCGACAGTGATGTTGTGTCAAACTCTTAGATGCAAGAAAAACAAACCTGTAAATCAGATTTGACAGTTATTGAGAGGGACAATGACAACTATGTTTTATTGTGTTGCAAACACAGAAGAAATATCTTTTCATATGAACTTCCTTTGTCTGCATTTATTTGAATGTAAATACGACTTCAGCTAGTAGTGGTTTATTATTCCTTGTCAGATGATCTCTCACCAAAAATGAATCATTTATGAGGGGATTTATTTTCAAAGAAGAATACAATCATAAACTCCTATGGCACAGGTTGTAAAAACACCATATAATTATTTCTGTCCCAGAATAATGGTGTAATTTTCTTTGAGCTAATTTGACACCACAAAATTGGGAATTTCATCCAAAAGCAGGCATAATACGAGACTGCCGGGAAATGTAATTTGGAGAAATCAGGGATCTAATACAGTTTACAATACCACTGAAAAGCAGAACGTACTAATTTGCTATTCATACTGCTTTCATAACATAACTACAGTTTAGTTTAACTCAACAATGTCAGAGCATAAAGCTCTGTTAAAAAACCTCTCCACATGAAAGGGCCCCTTTTAACACAGATTCTTTTTTTCTTGTGAGACAAAGATAAATAAATACAGAGGAGATAATGAATAGACTGGAAAATGAGCGTTACTGCTCCGCGCTGTTCAATCTTGGGGACAATTGCAGCGTTTTGGGAAAAATTGCTAGCAACCCCCGCTTGCCCAAACGTCACACCACACCCCCATGCCCATCACACGCAGATGTACACACCTACAACACACCAACACACACACACACACACACACACTCATCTCACCCCCTCTCATTCTATAATCCTCTAGCAAAGCCCTCTCTGTCCATGCGGACCCCCCACCCAGAGGGACCCTGCCAAGGCAAATTAGAGAGAGGGTGGGGGGGGGGTGGTGCTTTTGTTTCGCAGCACTCTGTGAAAAGGAAAAAAAATCCAAATCATTTCTTGAGCTGGAGCAATTTGACATGCTGTGATAACTGCTCTGTCAGAAACTTCTTTGACATCTCTGAAAGAGAAGATTTTCTAGCACAAAACCAGGGCTCCATTTAAAAACAGTCTTCAAAAGAGCCACAAACTCATTAGGCTGTTTAATTACGCCCTGTTCGAATCCCTCTCCGCCAATCTCTCATCTCTGTCAAAACAGACGTAAAAACAAACGGGCCCCATCAGAAGTAGTCCTGGCTCTCATCAGGGCTTTCCATTGCGCTTTTTTTCTTTTCTTCACACATCCCTCCACAATACCTCATCTGCTTTTCACCTTGTCCCTTCCCTTCTCTACCTGGCGTTATTTTGTGCTTTGAAGAACAATCTTTCCTCTTTCCCCCTTTCGGCTCAATCTATCATTCTCTCCTTTGTATTTTCCTCCAAACCAATAAGTTGGCTTGTTGTCTCGCCGTTACCGTCAGCCCTTTGTATAGATGGCCCACTTGTGTTCTTAGGGAAGTGATGTTGTTTGACCACAGCTTGCTACCTTTCCGCTGCTTGCCAACAGTTACTTCTGGAGCCAGAGCCGGCCACTATTGGATGTGCAATCACAGGGCAACTGCACATAAGCAATCAGATTCACTGACAGAGAGAACATGTCCTATTTATCTCTCAGAGTGCCTTTGCAGATGAAAAAAAGGGATTCTACCTGCAAATAAGAACTATAGTGTGTGTGGTAATGTTTTCACAGCCACAGGAGGTAAACACATGGAGAAGAGAACAATGTGACCGGGACATTGCTTTGATTGCAATTTTGTAAGTCGATTTTCACTTTCATGAACCCTGAGCTAATGTTGACATTAACTGTCCCCAAAATTGGTCATCTGAATTTGAGACACATCATTGGATATTCTATATATTTATTCAAGTCTGTGAATGGTTTATTTATTTTAGTTTCCATTCAGACGCTGTCCAAATAAAGTCCCAATATATGTGAACTACAGCGCAATAGCAGAATCTTCTCAACATTAATGACCTTGATTCCATCTTTGAAAAATACTTAAATAATGCAGCACATCCAAGCACGTGAATATCCAACCTACATATATTACAGTTAGTTTGATGAGCTGTATTGAAAAAGCCAAAGCCCATGTGCCATGTAGTCTGTTGCTTTGCTCATTGTAGTACGCAGTCAAGTTACTAACTGGAGTTTTTGTCTCCCTTTTATTCACTGTTGAGGAAAGGGTGTGTTTTCAATGGGCCTGCCGTTGCTTTCATGAAATAACACCTTGTGGCCAGACATCTCCATCCTTTAAAAACAACACTCTTCTTTTCAAGACTTGAGCACCAAACAGGAAATTTGACTTTTACAGATCCAATTACGGCTTCCCTCACCTCTTGCTGTTCTATCGTGCAGAAACTATGCAAACAGAGCTTTACATCTCACTCTGCCCTGTAAAAACAGGGGTGTCAATGATTGTTCTTGTCTGAAGGAGAATCACTACCTCAAAAGGAAGAAAATCTCAGAGATCTTCAGAATTCAGTTCTCTCAATAACCTCCTCAGCATCAGTTGTGTCTTTGAAAACACTCAATATCTAAATCAAATTGTGTCACTCAATACATTTTTCCCACCCTTTGAGATCAATGTATTTTACATTCTTCATCCCTGTATGCCAATATCAATGATGGAAGAATATCAATAATGACAGCTACATTTGTACCTGTATCATTTCAGCAGTGGAATCTATTCCTCTCCTGCCCTCTACTCCCTCTTCACCCGCCAGCAGCTACACAGCTCATGTTCAGCCAGGCGTGCACAGGATATTAGCTTCTCTACCAGCAAATTTGCTTTTCACATCTATTTCTTTCTTCTTCTAACCAGTTCTTGGATGGCTTGTTATTGAGCTTAGTGTCCGCAAATGCCATTGATCCAAGCCACAACTGGGATCCATAGTCGGGCACTTTAACACTCTCTCAGCATGTTAGTAATACTAATCCTGCTCCACCAGCAGGCCCATTGATTTTATAGATTTCCCCCAAAGTTGTGATAATGATATATCATTGTTAAATTTGGTAGAACAAACTGCTTTGCCAATCTATCAATGCGTGCAGAGGCTCTGATTTACAGATGGCCTACAAGTCCAGTACCTTACATTTCAGATATCACTGTCTGCGTTTCTGTCTGACGTGCACAAGCGGAGGCAATCACTTTCATACATAGGCACACATGCACACACTCACCCACACACAAAAAATCATATGAAGAAAAATCTCATGTCATCTAAATGCAGAATGCAATCATGCACCCGACATACTGGTTTTATCAGGAAGGCCCCCCTGTAGGGGACAGGATGTGATGGGTGGCACATGGCCTAAAGTACCTCCAAAACACACAAATTACCAAGACGGGACCAGACCTGCAGAGAGGAACTGCAGAGGAAAAATGAGAAGAAAAATGTTTACTGTGAAAGCATGCTCATATTATAGCTGATGAAACATTGGGGAGCGGGGAGCAGGGAGCTGAGCAGGCAGAGGTGAAGGATAGGGCCGGGAAGGCTGTGGGGCGGGGGGTGGGGTGCCAGAGGGACGAGCACGGGGAATAGTGAGGCCTGGAGAGAGAACTAATGGGCAACACGGCAACAGTTCAAACCGGAGGCGCAGCGAGGCAGCAGTGGCTTGACACAGCTGAAGGCCTCAGAGGAGTGCCAGGCCTATTAGAGCAAGATAAGGGCCTGTTTGGAGAAAGCATCCTCTCAATGCTGCACTGGGCATCACAGGCATGGGCATCAATTAAAGACGGAAAACATGGAAGTAGGAGCGCATTAAATAAAAACAACAAACTGACAGAGCTCCTACCCTCCCTTCTCAAGGACTGGGAATGGGCAAAGAGCATCAGTGCTGAAATATGGTCGATTTATTCTCCACAGCATTGTCAAGGTGGGGGGAGTTTATGATGAGGTGCAATGTAAAGGGTAGAAAAGAAATGAGTCTAGATGCCTTCTGGACACAGAACTGCACACGCAGATGAAAGATGAGAGACATGGAGACTCACCTAAAAAACTAAACCACAATCTTGACAAGAAAAAAAGATCTTGCCGGTAGATGACTGCTATGATAACTAATTTAGCTTTAATTCACAATCCCTTCCTTCCATTGAGGCCTACAGGCAGGATGTGCCAGACTGCAGTGGCCAAGACTCTTTACACGCATGGAAACAGACATCAGATGTTTTGACTTGTTTGAAAAAAAACTAACTGTATTTTAAATATACACTAATTGGCGGCAAATCCTGTGAATAATATCATTAAGTGTATTATCACAAATTTGTTATTCGCGGTCTAAAGAGGTCAGGTGCTGCCATCACCCACAGGGCGTTTAACATCTTCAGCCCTGTCGACTGCCCTGTGGAAGAAGGTGTGGGTGGCAGACGGCCTTCATGAAACACCAGTAAACAACAATGAGGCGAAGTGACACATGCTGCTGATGAAGGGAGCAAACAGTGAGATTCTGCTGTTTTTATTTAGAATGTATGTGCAACGGTATGTGGGCTTTTCTTTTGGTTCGGGCTGGGTTAATGTGATTTCTGTTCCGCCTGTCGGTTCAAGAGACCCAGCTTTGTGAGCAGTGGTCAGGTGAAGCCTGGACTCAGCCCCCTATGGCCATTAGTGTGGAAAGAAGACAACCCAATAAGCAGAGAGAAGCGTGATGTGCACAGGTCACTGCACAACAAGCAGTCAAAAAGCATCTTACCCTGAAGATTGTTAAAAAGAATAACATGCAGTGGGAATGCGAGGACCTTAATCACTGGTCACTCTCACTTTGGAAGATAACACGCAGATTCATGCTGGCCACTGTGGCATGCCCAGAGAAGAGGTTGTGAAGGATTTGGCTGATCCCCCAAAAGGTCTGTAGACAGTTTGCAATCTTTAGGTTAAAGAGTATCCATCAACAATTATTTCGTGCTTCATTTCCTGTTTTCCTACCCCACCTTAGGCTTCCTCACCATTTCCTTTGCATGCCATCTTTGCTCTTTAAAAAGCACTGGGAGCGAAGCCGGCAGTAAATCTTTAAGGATTTGACTTGCAAAAAGCACCTCATATATTGTTTATGAAAAAAACAGAGTTTCCCCTCCCTTCACCTGCCTCTGAGCATGTTAGTTTTATTTACTTACTTTTAGACGTGCACTAGTTAGGAAGAGGCATACTTGTCGGACTACATCTATACAAATAAAGATAGACTGTGTCCTCTTCTGTCATGTCTCATAAGGAGAGTCAAAACTATTCTATTCACGTTAAAGATTCTTGGGTGACATCTTCAATTGAATCAAAGAAGCAGCATTTTGTACTTTGCCCCTAAAGAAAGAACACAACATGGGGGTAGGGTTTTAAAAAAAAATGCATAAAGTGCCATCATAACATTGAAGTATTATTGTGAAAAAATATTTAAAAAAGAATCTGTCACCGTGTGTCAACTTGATCCACTCTGCAGAAACCTCCTTTTGTTAGCCACATTTGGAAGAAATGGGGAGAGTCGGAAAATTACCCTGCGTAATTGGCATCCTGATCAAGGACAGCCATGGCAGTCGAACAATACAACCTTTAATTTATCAGAACTCATTGTGAGCGACTGCTATAATGCCAGAAGATATTAGAATAAATAGTGACAGAGCAGGGGAATCAAACACTCTTCCTCTGTCACTTTCCTGAGTTGTTCACGCAGTCAACAAAACCATCCTACAGCAGAGTGTGTGATGGTACCGAACTAATGGACGCTGGGTCTCTGTGTGTGTGATTGTGTGTGTGTGTGAGTGTGTGTGTGTGTGTGTGTGTGTGTGTGTGTGTGTGTGTGTGTGTGTGTGTGTGTGTGTGTGTGTGTGTGTGTGTGTGTGTGTGTGTGTGTGTGTGTGTGTGTGTGTGTGTGTGTGTGCGTGCCAGAGGGGTTCAGTATCTGAGCACAGTTCATCCTAATCATGACCTTGACAGATAAACCTGACATTGAGCAGAGCCGGATATTAATATATATGGGTGTCTTTGTCTCGCTCTGACTGTGACTGTAAAGGGCACCAGAAGAGGTGAGCTGTCAGAGGGACTTGGGGGTGCTTTAACACATGTGGCCCCCACAGGACCAGCCTGCTCACATCCTGTGTCCACATCAGATAATGGACACCTTACAGCTGAGTCGTCAACTTTGGTGTTTGGAGTTGATGGCGTGGAGCGACAGGAGAAAGCCTCTTTGCCTCTTTGACTATTATTTATCTGGGCGGGGGTGCTTTTTAAGAGTCAGCAACATGCAGTGCACTGACCAGAGGGACACCCATCACTCGCACAATGTGTGTGTGTTTGTGTGCGAAGGCGATGGGTGTCAGGAGTGTGGAGGGGTGATTTGTGACCATCTGAAACCACATTGCCAAACACAAACATTGCAAACACAACTAAAATAGTGGTGCACTTCTTAATACAATACTTCTACAGCTCTCACAACTATGGCTGAATATCATTTGAAAATGAAATCTGTGCAAATACAATTTGAAACTAACGTTTCAAATACCAAAACATAGCTCTTTTTAATACTTTAAAATACAAATATAAAAAAGCAACCCTTTACTCAAACTGCCCAATATATCATTGTTAAGTAAAGGACTTCACCTAAAATATAGTCTAAAATTAGAGAGGTTTACTGATTAGGTTTATATATGTATATATATATATGTGTGTGTGTGTGTGTGTGTGTGTGTGTGTGTAGACCAGACTGGCTCTCATTAGCTCACTCCCCAATACAACACCTTTATTTAATATGCCTCTCCCTCACTCGCCTTGGCCTCGTGTCATTTTCCCCCTTCAGGCAGTGGATAAAGCTTCTCTGCAGCCCGGCAAAGACTCTTTTCACCCAATCTCCTGAAACACCACTGCAACACAAAAATGTTCTTCTGAGCTTCTGTGAAATATCTGTGAAATTAGCGAGAAGTGCTCAAGTCTCTGTGCAGAGCCTCTTCTCACCTGGAAAATGAGCCTGCGCCTTCACCATCTGCCTTGATGCAGGTAAAATGGACGCTGCACAGACACGGCAGCTGAAGTGGTAATATACTTCTTGTAAGGGATCAAATTGTCCTCAACACCCCTCCCCTCTTTATTACCCAGGCTACTCCATCGGAGGTGGCGAGTGGCTTCATTGTGCAGCTGATGGTGGATCTCTCATTAGCTCCCAGTGTGTGAAGCAGAGTGAGGCAGGTTTTTTATGGCTAATCTGATCTATGGCTCTGAAGACACTGCAGCCTGGCCCCAGACAGGGATACAGACAAAGGTCACAGGGGTCAGGGTCAGGCACAAATATATGCACACAGCATATGCAGTGACTGCACAAATATTCTGTATGATTGAAGCAATCATACGCTTTGGATAGTCATACACATTTTACACAAAACAATATCTATCTATCTATTACAGCAAAATATGTATTGTCAAAGACTATCCATCTAATCTAATTGAACAATTTAGCTTAAAGAAATCACATTTACCAGCTCATAGCACACGGGTAGAGGCTATTGAGAGGTGCAGAGGTCACTAATCACCCATTGTGGCCTCTCCAATTATGGCACCAAACTCACCGTCTGCACACCCTCGCAGAATACAAGGACAGGGTGCAGTGGTGACTGACACTCAGTGCAGGAGCTAATTATCACCTTCCAATGGCCGTGAATGGCGTCCTGTCCCGGGCACCGTGCAGGATCCTGGTGGTGGGCTACTGCAGCCAGTCACTGAGAGGGGACGCTACTTCTCTGGTTTATTTGGCTGTTGGCCCTGGGCCCCAGCACCGGCCTCCTCAGCCTTACTACTGCTCTCCAGCGTGAAGACATGAGCCGAGAAGAGGGCAACTCAACCAGTCAAAGCTGGCAGGTATAATTGCACTGAAAATCACTCTAAATCTGCTCCTAAAGGATCCCAGGGCATGGGAGATGTCAGCCCCAGTCCCATGCAGTGAAATATGTTAAGAGTGTAGTCAAGCTTTACACACACTCTCTCTCTCTCTCTCTCTCTCTCTCTCTCTCTCTCTCTCTCTCTCTTTTTTTTTTTAGGTCTCGCATGCACAAGTACAAGTACACAGTGGCTCATACTCCCCCACATTCGATTACACACTCACTCACACACTCATGAGGAGCACATGTGTATAGTGTGTATGTGTGTAGACACAGTAGTTACACACCCACACCCACACACATGTACCAGAGAGAGGGGACAGATGAAGCTGTATGGCTGATTCTGCAGGTTTTCCTCTTGGCATAAAGTCCACTCAACTGAGAAGACATTTCCTCATTAGCCAACCTCAGCTTTAGACAGCTATGGGGCTCAGAGTGCGTTCTGTTCATGACTGTATATATGAAGGTGTGCACGGCAAGTGTGTGTGTGTGTGTGTGTGTGTGTGTGTGTGTGTGTGTGTGTGCGTGCGTGCGTACGTACGTGCAAGAGAGCACATAGTGTATGTGCTAGTGTGTGTAAAAGAATGGAGGCAAGGCATGAAAGAAAAAAGAGGCCAACCATTGCTCAAAAGACTTACATAAGAAAAACAATCAGTATAACGGAGTTTCAGCGGGTGCACTCCAGCAGCAAAGAGAGGTCTGCCAGCTTGACCTGCATCTCTGACCCATCATCGTATGTTGCTAACCCTGACTGCCAGAGGTGCCGGGCTGTGTTTCCTATGCTTTCCAGCCTAGCCAAGGCTATGTTCCTGGGCCAGCCAGAGAGTCAAGGCCAGGGCCAGAGCACCAAGAGAGGTGCTACGTGTTGTAGCCTGCCCTGCCCCACCATAGAGCAAGAGAGATGAGGGGATATGTGAGATATAAATCACTAAGTGCCTCACCTTGGGTCACCGATCACACCAAAGGCCACCGGCAATCTCTATTTGAAGCACTGCATTTGCTGCTTCAGGGCTTTGCTCTCTGGCCTCGCTATAAATCAGCATACACCATCCAACCCCATTGCTACTTTTTCTCTAAAGCTCCTTTCTTACTAAAGGTGCAATATTACATGTTACAATTATTGCAATAAAACCCTGTAAAATAAGAGAAGGCAGGGAAATACCATGCAATTGACAGTTTTTGTTTTCTCAATCTGCATCAAGTCTAACAGGTTAAAAAGCAATTTTTATTAAATTTGTCAAAAACAATAAAGCAAATATACTCAGAAATGTATTTAAAATATGTAGAACATTGAAAAACTAAGTCTGAGAACAGAAAGCATATGTAATCAATTTGCCAAAAAAGCAATTGTATACCATTTAGATGCATTATAGCTTCCGTTGACAGAAGCAATGATTTAAATAATAATTAAAGGTAAATCAGAAGCTATAAACAAATGGACTGTATGCCTATTGCTCTGTGTTCGGTGAAGACAGATATTACCCCAAAGAATTTAAGTTTAAAATGTAACAGTGACACTACTGTTCCATGTGATGAAAGCGTTAATCCCGGTGATGGTTGACACCAAAATTGCACCGTGTCACTTGATTGCTTCTGACACACTTCTGCACAGTGAAGTTCATGGCGAATTACCACAGCACCAAATGGGCATGTGCAAGAAAAAGGTCTGTACACGCCTGACACTAGTTCCACTTAGCCAAAAATAGAGCCCACAATGTCAACATGTGCTTTAGCTGCAAGTCGATGAAAAGCATTACTTGCCGCCAAACATGGATTCCAAACCCACCTTTCTTGGTGAAGAAATTGTGTAAATAATGGTTTTCTATTTCCTTTGTTTCATTTTTGACAGGTTTTAGAGGAGGCATAATGCCTGCACTCCTGTCAGTTTCTTTTAGCCCTTCTTCCTGCCGTATTATTTTCTATTCCAAATATGACATAGTCACTTCTCCTGTGAATTGTGATTTAGAGAGAGGGACACACTGCAGGTTGGTTTAATGATTTTCTGTATTTCTAAGTGTGTGTTCCCGGTGTTGGGTATTTTGGTGATGGCACACTGTAGGATAGCTTCACAAATGCAAATCTTGAAAAAAGGATCAAAAAGAATATATAAAGCATGACGTTTTTAAGAGTCCATGTCAGTCCAGAGGCCTTTGAAATCTGCCAAACATTTCACCCCTATGTGACGCCTTTATAATTGATCAAATCCTCTAGTCATAATCTAAGGTGGCCTGGTTGATTTAACATGACACTAGTTAAGGGGAAAATAAATAAATTAAAGCTAACTGGCTCAAACCAGTTTCTTGTCACTAAAAGCAAATGCTCTTTTATAGAGGTCTTAGAAAACATTCACACACACACACACACACACACAAAATGTACTGAGATATTTCTGGTAAGAATTTGAACACTGCAGACAGCTCATTTCGACAGTTTTGAGACCTCACACAAAATCAAAATTAAGCACACCCAAAGCCCGAGCCTGAATATGATTATCTTTCACCATGCATCTCCTTGACTTATCTGAAGAACTATGTGTGACTTAAGTCAGCAAACTCTGAATTGCAGCCTCAGAGACTGTCTTTATTGTGAAAAGGTGGGCTATAAAAGAGGAGAAATCCTACTTAGGGAGCTGGCTGCCTGGAAACTCTCTTTGTCCCCAGCCTGTCCAAAAGACAGTCTGTCAGGCTTGTACTGCCTTGAGTGTGACTGTTCTCCTTCTTTTCCCTTCCCTCCTTCTCTCCTTAGGTGTCATAATGGCAGCAGACCAGGCTTTGATGGAGGTGAGATGGGAGTAATAAAGAGTGATCCACAGGGAGCATGCGTGGGTGTCACATGTATGGCATTGCCGTATCACTATGGAACAGCAGGCCTCAGTGCTGCAGGAGAGGGCTTTTACACTGAAGGAATGCTGCAGGTGATACACACAATTACATGACATCTAGAACCCTGACAGGCTGACACCCCACGACTGCGGCCATGTTTGTGCATGTGTGTGTGTGGGTTAGCATGCTAGCATGTGAAAAACAACAGAGCATTAAATGAAAAGAGAACATGTTGGTGTAAAAAAAAGTGACTAAATAATTTATTTCAACAAAAATGAACATCCTATTACGACTGGAAAATCAGTCGTCTCACTCTCAAAAGGATCTAGAATCAGCCATTCAGGATGAATCCTAATAATAATCAGAAACACTTTGGAGGAAGAAAAAAATAATTTCAAGGAGGAAAGAAATACTGGCTTCATATACGCCCATGATTGAGGAAAAAGAGTGCGGTGGAGAAAGTGTCAAAGAGAAGAGAAGTAAGTACGAGTAATTTTACTTCTTCTATTAACCTGACGTGATTACAATCGCCTGATGGGCTGCCTTATTTCATGGAATATTAAATTCAAATGTGGCTCAGAGGAAGGACATTGCAGAAGAGGGGGAAGGGACACTAGATCCACTCCAGCTCCGGCTGGCCGGCTGCCCCTCACTGCCTGAACAAACAAACAGTCTCCAGTTACATCCAGGTTGTGTTTGTGACTCCAGCTTCTGCCCAGTGTGTGTGTACTTTATATATAAATATAACGTATTTCAAATATGCACCAAAGGAAAACTGAGATCTTTAAAAAAAAACTGTTACCTATAAAAACCTGAAGTCACGTCTCTCCTCGTCTGGAGTGTCCATGAAAACAGATAGCACATAAAAGAAATTGCATCAAAAATTAATAAAGCAAATCCTTTGATATTTCTTTTTAAACTCCAAACTGATCATCTTTAAAATAACCTTTTGAAGAAACACCTTCGTCGTAATAATTGGACTAATGGAAGAATTGATTGTTTATTATTAACACGTGTAAGCCCAAGGTCGAAAATATAATAAATAAGTAAATTTCAGGATTTTACAATTCATCCACAGCAGGCCAGTGAGACAGCCAATTGATTTTTCAGGCATAAGGTCAATGTTTATGGAAGGGTGGTTACAAGCTGCAGTGAAAACAGTTGTTCCACTTTAGGGAACTACAGCAAAGCATGTGATCAACACAGATTTCATGGCTAGGTGCTTTTTACCTTTTAAACAGCATTATGTGTAACACACCTCACCCTTATCCACAGTTAGGACTTTGATCTGCTCTCTCTGGAGCATTTATACATTGCCATGTCTTTATCATATTGCATAGTCCATGATGGCATTTTATACTGCAGATCTGTCTGTATACACATGTTGTGGGATGAATTATTTGAACATAACGATAAATATTTCCAAATTCATATGAAGACATAAAATATACTGTGAAACTGAATATACAAGCTTCATTTGATTAACAATATAATTTCAATAAAATGTAAACATAATAAAATCCATAGAAGGAGCAGCTGTCATCTGCTGTAGTTGCAGAGTGATAATGGTACTTGGCATCCACAAATTAATCTGAACAACTTTATAGCTGAGTAGTAAAAACAATACAGTACAGCTTCTAAAACCCACTGAAGCATTTAGACAAAGACAAAGGACTGTGTGTTTGACTGCGGTGTTCCAGTATCATACAGATATATTGATCGCTGGCGTGCCAGGGTCTGAAACCCAAAAGAAGCATAAAGCATACAATATTTAGGCATGAAGGGAAAGCGTGTATGTGTGCATTTCAGAGCGGATGTCTTACCGAACACTTTTATGGCTGAGAGAAGAACGCTGCCTCCACTTGGCCATATCTAATGCATAGCAGGCCTTTCCTGTGACACACACTTGCACAAGCACACATTATACTGCATACATGTATTAAAGGAGGCCAAGAAGACTGAAGCCATGATCTTGTTAGTGGTTAGATAAGGTTGATGAAAACTCTGTTTCAAAGTATAACTAGGTATCCATATTTGTAGTAGTTTGTTTGTAAATGTATATACCTTCTCTCCTGCTGACAGACAATATTTGGGCCTTGAACTATTCCATCCATTGAACTATAAAACACACTGACAAATTATAGCCACTTCAATTAAAAAATAATAACACTTGAAGGTGCCTAAAGATGAGAGTGATTTGTATCTCGTATCGTCGGATTTTAAAGTATTCTTCAGTCATTTGCATTTTACTGGTCTCTTTCTATCAACAATGCATGTTTCCTGCTTTCCACTTGATGTTTGTCAGAAAAGTGTTTTGAATGTCACAAAGAGTTTAATAGTCAAAGCCTTTAAATATTACTTAATCACAATATGTGAAATGACGCTTCATTGAGTTACACGCAAAGCAGAACTTCGAGACAAGTGCATTTCCATGGCTAATTCAATATGCGGAATAAAAGTCTCTATTTCATACATTTCCAGTATTTGTAAATGTACCATTTGTGGACAATGGAGCCTGAAAGGCTGCATAACATCATGGCCCAGGTGGTAACGGAGGACTCATGCTGGCACTAGCAGCACCATGTCTGCGTGGGCTTACTAAATACAGGAAGTGAAAGCGCAAAAGCAGGGGTAGAAAAAGACACAGCCACTCTGCATTACACTCAACATCTCACTTTAAAGAATGCGTTCCATCTCCTGGAAAAGCTGGACTTGTGATGCCTCATTTCACAAATATACCTCAGACACTTTGTCCACAGTTTTTGAACACTTCATCATTGAGAAAAACACAGCTGCACTGTAATGTTTAGAATAAATGAAGTGACAAGGCAAACTCATCATTAATCTTCAAATGAAATCAGATGAGAGCGAGTGTTCAAGCATCGTTATCCAGACTGGGCTTTTATGAGCAAACACTGTGCCTCCTTATGGGATGCATAATAAGCACCTCTACCCTCTGGGAGAGTGCAGCCATCAAATGCAGCTGTGCTGTGTTGTGATAAACCTCTTCTATCAGTGTGTATCTACATTGGCCATTAGCTCCTTGGGTGTAATAACAGAATAGGACACCACCACACCTGCATCAGGAGAAAACCCTCAAGAGCAATAATACAGAAAAGTATATCAGCGTTCGGGCTTTGTAATTACATACAATCCATATTATTGCAGTCTTTTCATAAACTTTTCACAGTAAATCACATTTGATACAGTGGTAAAGACATAAGGGAGATTCCACCTCGCTAAAGACACATGAAGATGTACTATACACATCAGAAGATCACACTCAAATCTCACATTCCCAAGTAAAATATGAAAAAGGACGGCTGCTGAGAGGAGCAGTGAGTTGGGAGACCACCCTTCAACTGAAACATCTCAGTTCAGACTGTGTGGTTGATCAGCATACTATATCCTTACCAGCTCCAAGGGTGCAACGCTGCAGCTGATTCTCATGTCTGACTTGCCTGGAAAAGGAGCGAGTATGGCGGGTGAATAAATTACCATCCTTTAAGGCGTTGTATCGTTATTGCCGGCCAATATGCATTTCACAGTGTATGTTTGAGCCATGGACTGTGTTTAGGAAGTGGACGTAGTCACCACGGCGTCCTCCATTGGCTGGTGGACTTCTGTTTTGAAACCTTGAGTTGGTCATTTTGTCCGTAGAGCTACACAGTACAACCAATCACTGAAGACAAGATTGATTTAGGCGAGTTAAAAGAGGATACAGTGGTTTTATGTTGTAAACTAGATGTACACAAATCTAAGTTAAAAATTGTTAAGTGAGGCCTCTGCCAGCAAGAATGTCCAAATTATTCAGTAAGAAAAATAGCTTTCATCAGAAATATCATTGTCAAAAGTTCAACCCGTCATCAGCAACACTCATACCAAACCAACAGAACAGCACAAGGAAGACAAAACAGTGAATACAGGCCAGTTAAATGTTGTCAAGGGATAAGAGAACAATGTTGTCATGTGTTGTGTTAATTCATTGTGTATCAAGGTGTGTGTGTGTGTGTGTGTGTGTGTGTGTGTGTGTGTGTGTGTGTGTGTGTCAGGAACTAAACAAATGAAATAAATAAATGTATTTAGCACCATTTTGAATTCCAATCTCAGCTTGGTGACCGGCTCCAGAGCTCCACGGAAAACACGTGGTTCTGTTTTGGTGTGATAGAAGGAGGAAAGTCGCGGAGGAGAGGGCGGAGAGAAACACCACATACAGGGTGTTTACAGATCTCTCCAGGCTCACCACATGTGATTACAGTCTGGTGTTTAACAGACCAATTAAGGGTTTTATGGAACTTGAGGCCTTTGCTTCAGAAGGGCTGGCACCGCACTCCTCTAGTCTCTCTGTGTTTAAGGGTTTGGCAATAAACAAACACTTTCTTTCCAAACTCAATTGTGCCATTCAAAGAAACCGAGTTCGATGTATAGAACAGAAAACAACCTTCTAAAGACAGAGGACACTGCAAGCTGATTTAAGTGTTCGACAGAGAACCATAGTTGTACGATCGGTGGACTTTAGAGAAGCTTTTTGTTGCTCTATAAAAGTGAGAATAAAGGCGACTGAAGTACTTAGAAACTAGGCATAGGTAGTGTAGGCTACATTGTGTAGCGTTGTGTTTCAGAAGCTGAGAAAGCCAAGAGGAGAGGATCCCTCCCATGTTAGGGACACAGGCCTCCAGTCTGCTTCTCCCCACTGGTGGTTTAATCCCACTGGTAAACACCTGAAACATGGCGGCTGTTACCACACAGAGCCACAGGGAAGCAGGTTGGCCCTCCTCGCCACAGACACACCAGCAAGCTGACTCTGCCGGGGTTGCAGCAGAGTACATGAAGGCTGCCTCTACTGGTCTGACATCATGCGCTATAATATTCAACGTATTTTTGCACTTCTACTCCTGATATGAATTTTTAATTATCAAGTCATCTTGAACATACATGGTGTGCACAACATCAAGACTGTCATTATGTTTTTGTCTATGTCTTTCAACATGTGCCTTCTATAAATAACTAATTTGCAGCAGAAAATACATTTTCAGAGAAATACATTTTCAGAGAAATACAATTCCACCTGAATTAATTAATTTTTATCAACATATCAAAGTATTTGTAATAAATTAATCTGACAAGTTGCAAACATATCTTATGTATTTTTCCCTCAATATTTGCAAACCAATATCCACTCGTAGCAGCTAAAGTATGATTACATTTCTAATAATATATTTACGCACTAGCGCACTGGGTTGAAGTATAGGTTCACTATATGTCTTAAACTTCAGATAAATTTACATTAAAAGGTATACATTTGGAAGGAATTGCTTAATGGAAAAATGCAATGCAAAACCTATTTTTTAAGATGGATTAAAACAATTGTGAACCTATCTTTTAGGTGACTGAAAGATTGTTGTTTATGCAAAACAATGAACAATTCAGAAGTGACTCAAAGCCCAGAAGATGTTTCCTTAATCTACATTTAACCGAATCAACAATGGTTCCCTAACATTCACCAAAGTGCTTTTGTTACCTGATCACATTTGGGATTCACAAACTGTGACAAAGTCCTTCACTTTTACAAAGATTATAGGGTTGCTATTTCGTTTAAAATTCCAGTTTGCAGTTACAGTTTTAACAATGATCTATTCCAGGATGATTTGTGCCTTTCCTTCATATTCACAAGGTTGTTGTCTGATGTGATATATTCATTTAGGTTATATTTAAAACAATATGCCATTTAAAAATATGTACCACATAATTCTCTGCACTGGCTGTAATACCATACCCTTTGAAAAACACTAGGAAAAGGCCAAACAAATATAATTTCACTGTGGTGCTCGTAGCCAGTCTAGACATTTTGTTTAAATACCACTATAGGTGTGATCGGGAAAGATTTATGGTTTGAAGATTCAGTGCTGTGGAATATTCTTCTTGACATTTATAAACGACAGCATTTATATGATCTCAGCCCAAACTTGAGGCTTAGAGAAATATGTGTGTGTGTGTGTGTGTGTGTGTGTGTGTGTGTGTGTGTGTGTGTGTGTGTGTGTGTGTGTGTGTGTGTGTGTGTGTGTTCCCCTCAATGATAAAGCAGGAGGGCATGGAGGGGTGAAGACACTGTATGCTCTTTAGTGGACTTTCTCCATGTCTGCGCCTGCAAGGTGATAAGTGTGGATGTAGTGTTCCATCTCCTCCCTCTGCACTGTGGTCTGTTATCAGCCCAGATGATGTAGGAAGATACACCAGCGTGTGTATGTGTGTGTGTGTGTGTGTGTGTGTGTGTGTGTGTGTGTGTGTGTGTGTGTGTGTGTGTGTGTGTGTGTGTGTGTGTGTGTGTGTCTTTGGGTTTAACTCCAGGCTGGATCTGTGTTTTCAGGAGACCCAAGGTATTCATGTAACAGATCACAGTACCTTAACAGTTTTCCTTTTACTCTCGCAGCCTCTGATCTTTCAGACCTCCTCTGTCCAGAACAATTCTCCGACTGAAATCTCTCCACAACACAAAGGAAATATTTGGATTGAAGGTAGCCATGATTTGCATCTATTGAGAAATTTAATGGTGCACAACAATTGTTAAAGCAGTTTCTCAGTTCACATTCAGTCACTTCAGCCTCCAGCTTACCGCTGTTTGAGGCGTGTTTCTGTTTCTTGTTTGATCATTTTCCTTTCTATTTAAATTTGTCTTTACCCACGGTCTACATCCGGTGAGTCAGACTAGCTACATACTAATCAGGGGTTTCACAACTTTGTTTCTAACACAACAATCGATCAAAATGTGCTTTCTAAATCAAAAGCAGGATCAACAGTTCTCCAAGTGATTTTCTTGCTCTTAAAAAAAAGCAAACCACACAGCGTAGTCTACCGGTAGCCTGCAGCTGCACATCATTGCCACTGCGGAGTCAGAGATTACGGAGAAAGAAGTGGAAACTCCTCCTGCTTACAAGTTTGTCCAAACATCACCAAACGTATTGGCTATTTCTAATTAAGCTGTTCAAACATGTCCCTAAATTGTCTTCTAAGAAATATGACTGGCAGGACTTAAAGTGTGTAATTGATGAAAGACTGCATACGTTGCCATGATGATACAAGTGTGTGAGAGTACTCCCTCCTTCTTTAGACTAAACCAACTGTGATTGCAGCTTGCGGCAACATTTGTTTATGTGTTTAACAGTTTGTTCTCATATGACTGGTGAAATAATGTATTTGTATTCAATTTAATTAAATACACTACAATACAATAACATTAAATAAATTATCGAAATTTGACCACATGGCCTTAGTGTGTGGAAAAATAAAAAAAAGAATATGTCGGTTATTTCGCACATGATACCATGCAGCCTATATCTTTAAAAAAAAGTGCCTTCTTTAAATTGAATTGTGACCTTAAAATCAAAAGTCAAATTGAATTGTGGATTTGGAGAATTGTGACAACCCTAATAGTTATGATGTGTTCATTTTGGGAACTCACAATGGTCTATAACATTATTACATACCTTCTCCAAGCTGCCGAGACATCCTTTAATCTCTTTTAGTGTTCTTGCTGCTGGGATGAAGTATCAATGACTGAAGTGATAATTTCATCGCTGACCTTCAGGACTGATACTAAGGTGACGCTCTCTTTAATACCGCACATTCTATTGTTGTGAGTCAACGCAGAACCAGAAGTGGTCTGTGAACAACAGACACTTTAGGTAATTACTTTAAATCTTCTTTTAAATAAATTTTGGAATGAACCGGATTTTGACCAATATCTACTCCTCACATGCTTATCTTATCAGCAGCCATCTATGATCATCAATAGAATGACATGCATCATCTAATTGCTTCCAATCTACAAACAAAGTGACAGCTGCACATGTAGAGCAGCTGTATGAGTCTTCACGTTCCCTATCATCAATGAGAGGTAGTTTTCCTGTATACCAAATACTGTGGTCAACAAAACAAGCATATCCATTTGACCAAACATTCACCGGTTTCCATGCAAGGACATAGATTTACCATTTTCATGACAAGGCCGTCCTTTGAGTCAGACATTCACCAGAACCCAATAAAGACCATGAAAGTGTAGCAGAGCTCCCTGCTCCACTGGATATGACAATAGCTATGTCAGGGTGAAAAGCTTAATAACCTCTGCTCCCGAATTAGACCAACCACTGAGTCCACTGACTATGGGATGCTGAGATTAAAATGACCTTTCGATGTCCACCCCTGACCTCCAGCTACCTCTCCAAAGGAATCCTCAAATCTAAATGTATCTGATAAAAGTGAATGTAAGTGTGTGTGGGTGGAGGTCTAGGTGTGTGTTTGTGTTGTGTGTAATGAGCAACATGCTTTTGCCTTCATCCTGCAGAGGCCCAAGTGAGACACGGTTGATGGTAGCCAAGTCGAGACACCGAGTCCCTTCAAGTCAAAATGCTGCTGGGCTGAGACCTCTGATAAAGTACCCTGTTCTTCCCCTTGTAGCCCTTTATCTATCGTTCTCCTTCATTATCTTTTTCATTCTCGTCTGATTCTGTCATCCCTTGATCTGTTGGTCGCTGTAGTTGCATTCAAGGTTGTGCAGGAAAAAAGGGGAAGATAATAGGAAACAAAGTGAACACGTTGGTGGGAGAATAAAGGTGTTGGCGTGAGGGAGAAAGAAAACACCACTCAGAAGTAACCTTTAAGCAACATGGTCATTAACACCTCCATTACAGACCATTCTGTATGAGCAGCCCTATTAGTCATTCAGGGCCCATGCTTCTCTTCAAGACAGCCATACATTTTTTTTAACAAGACAGCAGGATAGTAGAAAAGACCTCATTTGTTGTTTTTTTTTACAATAATCTGTCATCATCATTGCTACCACCAGCTGTTTGTAAGACTCCTGCATTAAACTGATCTGCCTGAATACATTTACAGAGCAGGATGTGAGCTGCTCTGATATGGCAGGTCAAAACTGAACAGGTATCCCGAAAAGACAAATGTATTCCTTACACATCTTACGCTCTCCGTTGCTGGACATGTAACACATTACAAATGACTGAGACAATGTCCTTCCTCGGTACTTGTCAAAATATTGCGGGTTAGGAGAAAATCTACTACTCAACACCTACTTCCAATCTTGAGTTAGTGAATAAATGAAAATATTCAGTCCTAAAATATTACAAATTATACTGCATCTGGCTATTCTCACATCTTGGAAACATGAAGGTTGTCAAAAGTACTATTAATAATCAAAGTAACTGTTTTACTCTGAGATTCACCTTTTTTTTCATGCAATTAAACTTTAGTTGTCTAATGATCCGCTGACCTCTTTAACCCTATTTCTGTTTAAGTTAGGGCAAAATATGCTTCTATGCTCTTTCTTGGTGAAAACTATTTCAATTGGATACAGCTCTTTTTTCTATGTATGGCTACTTGAAATTCACCTAATTACTGTAGTTCAAATGATACAGCTGTTTTATAATTCAAATGGGAAAAATCAAAAAAGACAAGGAGTCATTAACACCTTTACCAGTTGTAATGGAAAAAGTGATTTGTTAGAGTTCTGAAAATAGGTCCTCTTTCCCTACCTATAATTATAGCTTTGAAACATATTATCTCACCAGGTATGGCTTTAAAAGTGTCTTCCGCACAGTGCTAACAAGGCCCACTGAAACTCCAAAGAGGCAGGCAGAAGCCTTAATTACAAAATGTGCATATATTACTACATATCAACCCCTGCTGCTCCAATATTAATTATACTGTACAGCAGACATTTTCTACCACCCATTTTATTCAGGCTTGGACTATTATAAAGTTAACTTTGTCTCAATTTAATTCTGGGACATGTATAGCATATTTCCTGCAATTATGGTATAAATACCAGACGCTGCAAATGTAGAAATGAATCAGCATGCACAGGTGTCAAATAATATACCAACGTGTGAATGCTGGAGTGGAAGTAATGACAAATTAAGAAAGTGTTAGCCTGATAAATGGGGCAACAATGAAAACAATATCCCATTCTTACACAACATGGATGTGTGTTTAACTTTCCTATTTGTCCAATCAGAGGACTCTACATGAATTGAAAAGGGCCACATACAGAATTAGAGTCGCCAGTCGTCCTTATTCAGGATGTGGGGATGCCTCGTGTATCCGGTAACAAACTGGAACTATTGTCTGAGCAGTACAGAAAAGTCTGTTTTACATTTGTAGCAAAAATAATAGATTTTGACTAACATAATATTTTAATCATTATAAACCTGCTTCCACAAATCAATGATATATCCAAATATTTAAGCAAAATCCACTTTTTTTCTTTATTTCTAGATTTCCTCTGGGAATAATCAAGCCCAAAAAAATTAGCAGATTTTGGTTTATTAATACGCATGCACTTCAAAAGAATGTGACTTTTATTAAGTGTAAGAATAATTGGGCTGTGCAAATTCAAACACAAACAAGGACCACACAGACCCACACATATGAGCATACACCACACCTAAATATCTTGTGCAAATATGAGCAAAGTCAATTTCAGCTGGGGTCGTGCATGGTGATGCTCTCTCTGATATTGTAGTGGTCACGGTCTGTGTGTGTGTGCTGTGTGCTGTGGACACGAGCGGATCCAGTCAGGGGAGTTAGTGCAGGGGTGGAGTTGGGATGGGGGGATGCTGGATGGGCCGAGGGTTTCTTTGAAGTCTGGATTCCAATTAAACCCCTGACTGAGTTCTAAGCGCACAAGAAAAATGACTGAGGTACATGACATGGCCAGGTCCCCTCATCCAGCCAAGCCTTTCCATTTTAGCCCCTTTGTCTCCCTGCAGCTCCTAATATTTATGATCACCCCTCCTGACATAACCCCCCCATCAGACTTACCACCACCCCAAAAGAAAAAGAAAAAGGACGGGATGAAAATACAAGGCTACGGAGTGGAAAGCAGAGTCAGAACCTGAGGTTTCACTGCTCAATGCAACATAGAGAATATTTGAGAACCATCCACACAGAAAGGGGAAGTAAGATGAGGTCAAAGAGGAAGAGCAAGCGGAAGAGGTAGAAGACAAAGACAAAGGAGACGACCAGGATGGAGAAAAAGACAATGTGCGGAAGAGGAAGAATAACCATTAACATGGACTTTTTTCTCTTTTACAAAAGATAAGTGTTCATAGTTTTTGTTCCTCCCTGCTTCCAATTACCTAACAGGAAAAAAATGCAAGAAAAATAAAAGATAAAAAGATAAAACACAGTTAACACTAGTCTCTGTAATAGAAGTATACTTGCCTATTAGGAGACACATTTGTATGTCAATAACATAAAAGAAATCTGAAAAATACAGTGATTATGCTTCTCCTACAAGGAAAATGTAAGCTCATTCTGCTTTTGACAAGAATTTCCTTGAAACACACACAACTAGAACATTCGATGAGACATATCATTTTACGTGACAAAGTGGGACAACAGCAGTAATTTTGATCTCAGTGGTTATAGCCTCACACTGGGAAAGATATGTATGGAATGGGATTCTAGAACAATGCCAATTCACTCCCGACAGCACAAGTATACACATTACAAAACCCAGTATCTGGCTGCTATCTGGCTCCTCACAGTTTTGTTTTCTCTTGAAAAAGTGATGGTAAAAACGATGAAAGTGCACCGTAGCTGGGGGACATGTTTTTGTTGAAAGCGAACAGAGAGAAATGGTTGATTTCAGAGGTATCAGTCCTGCAAGGCAACCGCAGGCAATTCATACCGTACCTGACACAATGCCTAAAACACACTGCAGGTTTCTCCGGTCTTATTTCTGCACCTTTTGCACATGCGTTCCATTCACTCACGCAAGCTGAGCAACACACAGCAGATAGCAATACACTCCATAATTCATTCAGCGCTGAATTTTATTTCCTTTCCCCTTTCTTTTTTCCTTTTTTTTCTTTTTTAAATACACAGTGCACACACCCTTACTTCACACCACACAGACATACAAAAGTGCAAAAGTGCATGCATGTATTGTTTCCCTTCAAACTGAGAAGTCAAATATAACAACTCAAATACACACACTAAACACACTAAACACACAAACACACGCTCTGGAATAAAATATTGAAAAGTGTCGCAGACACCTGGTCAAATGCTCATATGATTCCCAGAGGAACCACCCTGGATAAACTACTTCCTGCAGGAGGGAAAAGAAAAGACAGCAGGATTTGAGCAGAAAGAAGAGGTTTATATGATGTCTGTTCCTA
This sequence comes from Cottus gobio, assembly GCA_023566465.1. NCBI lineage: Eukaryota > Metazoa > Chordata > Actinopteri > Perciformes > Cottidae > Cottus > Cottus gobio. Next base: position 16,698,047 of record CM042224.1, on the reverse strand, counting down.
GCAGAGATGGAACAGGAGATGGGCGGAAGCAGGAAGGGGTTAAGACTGGGAGCCAGCCACCTTTTATCACACTGGAGGGAGACAAGGAGCTGAGAGGTGCAGAATGGTAAATATTTCAAGATGATAGGTGACATAAACAAAAGGTTTACTCTCATTCCCACTTTTTAAGTTGCAAAATTTGGTGCTGGTAATTTATAACAGCAGTCCTCGCTGACACACTAAGACAGCACTGAGGAATAGGCCCGTGCAACTCAACACGGGGAAAATATCTCCCTCACAACTAAATCGTTCTCCATTAAAACTCAGCAATCCTAATCACGAAAGCATTAAGGTTATTTGTTGAACATCAAGGGAATTAGCATAATCAAACTGACAGTCAAACTGCAAATATATTGTTTGTTTAAATATTAATGTCAACAAAAGAATGACACTGTCGGGAGAGGTATACAAACTATAGGTAGAATTGGCAATTAAGTATCATGAATCTCTGGTGATTCAATCCTTCAAACTTCCATTCTTTTGGACTTCATCACATCTCTCATTCATTTGATTGTTTGGATCTTTCATCTCAATGTCTGGACTTTTTGAAGATTGTTTCAGTTCCTATAAATGAATCCCTTTCCTGTCTCCAAAGCCGGGCCTCTTCCCTGTCAGAGACACAGCACTCGGCCTCTGCTCCGAGTCAGAGAGCAGTCTGTCAGTGTGCCTGTGAAAGCCAGATAACCCTTTGATGGAGAGTACCGGTGGTTATTGTTGTCTGTACCCTACACCTTCCCTCCAACACATATGAAGATTTATTGAAGGAGAGGGCTGAGCAGCGGGAGCCTGCACTAACATGGCAGGCCACGATGGCAACAGGAAAGGAGGCAGGAAGAACAGAGGCAGGAGGGAGACACACCAGGGGGTGATGGGCACTCCTCTGACCTGCCTGTGGAGGACACAATGCTCAGGTAGAGTTGACCATGATTATCAGGCTGAGGAGGACAATTAATCATGGGACGGCTGTCGCAGTATCCTCTCTCACAAAAGGACGAGCAAGTTTCACAAGAGAAAGATGATAAAAATGGGGGAGGAGCATCATGAAATTCATATGGAACATTTAGAAAGTAAAGTTACTTACTATATTGTTGAGGAAGAAAGAGGGTGGGGATATACCACCATCATACATATAATGCAAAAATCACAAAATACTACAGGTAATTCTACAAAGGATGTATTATATCTGACAGTTATTAAATCATAAGTCTACATTTTGTCTTGCAAACCAGCAGCAATAATCAGTCAAAGGCCAAATTACACTGATGATAAGTGCTGGTGGATAATACTGTTTGGGTGAAAGCTTGAGCAGGCCAGATGATTTTCCCAAATATATATATAGATATATATATAATATATAGTCGTATAATAATTACAACTCTTTTATATATATATATATATATATTAAAAAAAATATATATATATATATATATATATAATATATATATAGTCGTATAATAATTACGACTCTTGTGTGGGAACAATAAAATCCACTTCAACTTTCAACTTGTATTTGCTGATACCATATTAAGTGAATATAATTTAATCTTTTGTTCATCTTTTTAATTTCCACATGTTTTACAGCATGTGTTCTGAATATGATAAAATATATGCTCATCTCCACTAAAATTCATGTTGACTATGGTTTTGAAATACAAATTGTTACAGAAAACATAGTGACGCAAAGCAAGTAAGTGCAATGAGAGAAGACAGATAGAGGAATGAGATACAGAGGAAGACAGACAGAAAGACAGAGCGGTGCAGGAGAATGTGCATCAGCGACTCATAGTGCCCTCTTCTGCTCGCAAGCTGTATGATACAAATTGTTTCTCTTGGTTTTGATCAACCAAATAAATACAAGTGTAATGCAAATGATACAATTCCTGCTTCTTTCTTCCAAGTTCTGCATAATACATGACAATGCATACACTTATTTCAATGCATAATTAATGAGAAGTTTCTCAAATATCTGTTTGACTATCTAATGCACAAACCTCAAACATCCTCTCCATCACGCACCCACAATAATGATTTCAAGACACAGCAAACAGGTACTCTATAAACGGTAGAATCGTCACCATTTAAATACAAGTGGCTACCTTGAGCCAGCACTGATGCACGCATGACATGCAGGTCATGTACGAAACAGGATAGAACCATTGCACAGAAATCGCTCTGACAGCTGGTGTATTTTTAAGTCTGAAAATCATGATATCTGCCTTCAAAATCAGCAACAATAAAAAAGAAAGGTGGCTCAATCATCACAATCACGTCTACACCCTGGAAACCCTGAGCTTTGGCTCAGTCAAGATGCAACACCGACCCCAGCTGAGTAACAACAGGCAAAACCTGCTGGCATATATGATTGAACATCTGTGCTGTCTGTCTGTCTGTCTGTCTGTCTGTCTGTCTGTCTGTCTGTCTCTCTGTCTGTCTGTCTGTCTCTCTGTCTGTCTGTCTCTCTGTCTCTCTGTCTCTCTGTCTCTCTGTCTGTCTGTCTGTCTGTCTGTCTGTCTGTCTGTCTGTCTGTCTGTCTGTCTGTCTGTCTGTCTGTCTGTCTGTCTGTCTGTCTGTCTGTCTGTCTGTCTGTCTGTCTGTCTGTCTGTCTGTCTGTCTGTCTGTCTGTCTCTCTGTCTGTCTGTCTGTCTGTCTGTCTCTCTGTCTGTCTGTCTGTCTGTCTCTCTGTCTCTCTGTCTCTCTGTCTGTCTGTCTGTCTGTCTGTCTGTCTGTCTGTCTGTCTGTCTGTCTGTCTGTCTGTCTGTCTGTCTGTCTGTCTGTCTCTCTGTCTGTCTGTCTGTCTGTCTCTCTGTCTGTCTGTCTGTCTCTCTGTCTGTCTCTCTCTCTGTCTGTCTGTCTGTCTGACATACACTGGAAGATATTCAGTGAGTTAACATCTACAGTGTAGCAATGACAATAGATTATAAATCTACAGAATATGACTGGATACAGAGAACGACTTACTCTTTGTGCATAATATACTGTGCATCATGAAGATAATATTCTTTACATTTACACATATAAAGGCCCAGAAACTCAGACGACTCTGATTTAACTATAAACACTGAAAGTAGATTTTAATTATCTGACACAATAACAATCCCATTTTAAATAAATCAGCTTTTAACTGAATGTAAATGACATTCAAAATTGTATATTCTGCTCATGTGAGAAATAAACACATTGCAATTGTAAAATCGGACACAGAAAGGGAAACTGTGTAGCTATTGAAGTTCTTTGACTGAATAGAACAAATGTGTTTGCGAACCTTCATTGTGTCTGCATACACGGAAACAGTATATTGGTACGCCTGCAAAGAATGCATACATACACCATGTGTATAAGTTGGGTCTTGTTCCACGAAATGTTGAATGTGTACACAAGACACCGATGGAGACCAGACATCTGTGGGGCTGTGAAGTGATGACCCATTTTTAAGCCCATATTTGATTACCTGGTTTTATTAAAATTGGATCCAAAGAGACCCGTTCCCCATTTGAATTTAATGAAGGCTGTGTGGCTGACAGGAGGCTTTTGATTTATATACTGTTATTAAATTCGACAAGAGAGCTAGCCAGGTAAGCAGGCAAGCAGGAGGTGGAGAGGAGAGAGAGCAGGACCCAGAGTCCTCGCCCTGCACCAGGCACAGCGAGACTCGGAGTCCGTCAGCCCTCCTCTTCTTTCAGCCCACCCCCACCTGCTCCACTCTGACGAGTGCAGGAGCAGAGAACAGCCAAGGACACATGCTGTGTGGCACCCCTCTCTCACATGCCTCTTCCTCCTCTGATACCTCCTCCATTATTCATATTAAAATACAGACTGATAAAAAGATGAATAATAAATGCAGTCAACACTAAACAAAAGCTGGCAGACCAGTGCTGTCAAGGTGGCCACTTGATAGAAATGAAAATGTATTGTGTCTATTCATCTCAATAATGAGGTGCATTTAAGACAACACATTTAAAATTGAGCTCATTCTGAATATTCTTAATATTGCTTTTGCTTGTATTAAAAACAATTCCATTGTTTAGCTAATTATAGAGAGATGTCATTTAGTATTTAAAATTATGTTGCCTGTTGCTGAACAAATTACAAAAGAAATGAAATAGAAAATGTACAATTTTAAATACAGCAACATAATTCCCCATGTTGGAAGAAACACAATACCTCTTGGTGCGCTGAGTGTATTTCCTCTGAAAGTTCAAAGCCAAAGTAGCTGTCTGAAACACATTTAGTGTAGGAGATCCCCAAACTTACAGTCCTGGGCTCCACTGCTACTTCAAATCATAATCATTCACCCACGTTAAGGTGCTCACCAGAGCCTGATATGACAAAGACAGTGGCACGAGAATAAGGCTGTTTGTGATTTATCATCCGGCTTCAGAGATGAACATGTGGATGCACAAAGAATCGCTGTTGCACCTCCAGCTTCAGGACAGGAGCAGTTTGAAGCGGCCTCTGCTGCGTATCAATATTTACCCACAGAGGTTAGCGTCCAGTGGAAAGGATAAACACCAGCCAGCATCATGTACTCAATATGGGGAGTTGAATACATTATTATACAGCATTATGAGGGGAAGAGAGAAAAACAGTCAGGGGAAAAGTCTATCAGATTTCAGCCCAGTGCGACTCTTTTAAGCCAATTAGAAAAGTCCCTTTATCTGTAAATGTGTTTTCTATAAATGCTGTCATTTATTTCTAGCATTTCAGACAGCATGAATAAAAAATGTCCTTGATGTTTGTTTAGTGATTAATATTGTGAAGATTTGTCATGCAGTGTTTCACAATTAATATGGGTGCAACACACTGAACGTCTGCCTGAATATCTATTATAAAAGAAAAACGGGTGAGGATTGCATTTTGTTTTTAATGTTTTGCTCAAGCAGAGCACTGCTGTCATGCCTGCTTTTTTTCAGGATGTCAGACAAAAAGAGAGGAGAGAGATGGAGAGGGAGGGATCCTGGAGGATGGGGGGGTGGGAGAAGAGGAGAGATGGAGGGGCTGCTGACATGCACTTGTCTCCAATCTCTTCGAATCCATTGCACAATTCATCTGCTTTGTCTCTACTGCCACGACTGAGGACAATCAGACCAGACGCCCATTAGATTCCTCATACTGCCCCCCTATGCACACACCCCCCCACCCCCAAACACCTTTTTTTTCATGTGACATGCTGACTGAAGGAGAGGCAAGGCAATTCACAAGCCTCCCCAAATGGGGAAATGTCAGGAACGGAACCCACATCAAAAACCATGTTGTCATGGAGATACAGTATGGTCCAGAAATTACAGACTAACACATCGGCACTCAGGATATACAATACACACACACACACACACACACACACACACACAAGCTTGTACGCACACCCTGATAAATACATTTGTTTTGTTGATTTTCTTTTAGGCAAACAATACATATACAGTATACAGCACAGGAAAAGAAAATGAAGGCTTTTGTCTCCCTGCACCAATGTATTTTTTCTCCACACTCGCCGAGTTGTATATTTTTAGGTAAATATATTTCAATGGATGTATAAAAACTGTGAAAAATTATACCAAAATATTAGTTTGGGCCTAAAAGGCAAAAAAACATTTATCTTATTTTTTATTACAAAAATTTGTTCGAACGCATACGTTTTATTTTCACATTTCAAATTTTTCACATTTATTTTATATTGAAAAAAATCTACAATGTTTATGATTTACACGGAAAAGGCTTTACAGTATTTTAAAAATATATTATTCGACGATATTTTAATTGCTAATGTTCTTAGTTTTTTACAGCAATCAATGGTAATTTAACTTTTTATTTTTTATTTTTGCATTCATGAAAATTATGTCTTTATTCAACCTTGTGATTTCAATGAAAGTAAATTGTGAATTCAATGAGTACCATTATATCAGGATATACAATAATGCAAACACGGATGCTTCCACTTCAGGGAGATTCGACCGGTAGGTCATCTGACCAGCATCCACACAGTAGCCATTCTTCAGACTATAGTGTTATCAGACAAACAGCGTCCCTGGAAGGTTTGGCATTTCGATGATCTCGTTTTACCAAAAAAAGACATAAAGAAAGAGTAAAGGGAGAAAGAAGATGTTTTTTAAATGTGCTCCTTCACCCCACTTGTTTAGGAGGCAGCCAGCACTTTGCTTCATCTTTTTAGCAGAACTAGACCGACTCTGCCCTCGTGCAAGATGGTCCTCCATCCCGACAGCCATATTCATACACTACCAGGCCTCACTGGGGGTCACTTTATTGAGGTTACTGCTCTGCACTACATAAAAAAAGAGGAGATTGAGGGATATTAATGGTAAATGTGGCATAGTTACTGCTATAAAACCCCTTCTTTGCCCTCCCTTTTTTCTTTGTTTGGCCAGAGGAGCTGAAGGCTTAGGGATAAAGGTACTGCTCAAATCATGAGACAGGGATAAAGCCAGGGAGAGATAGCGAGCTCTGACCCAACGACAGAGCAGTGGATAATTAAAACACCCAGGGCCCCCGAACTGCCCTCATCCATCTCTCCCTTCCATTTCTCTCCTTTTTTTCCCTTTGCTCACAGATTTAGCTTCTCCCTCCTCCCAAGAAAACACACACACATTTTTACATTCTCAGATAACAAAACATACAAGACGTCACAAATGCATTTTGAGATGTTGTTGGATTTTTACCAGGAAGATCCGCCGATGACTGGTCCTCTGGGTAAAATCTACAGAAGCGGAAGCACACATCACTCCCACTGGCTCTGTGCAATCTGTTTATTTTTCATTTGTACATTTTTGAGGATCATGAATGATTCCTGTTTTTATCTGATTACTCCCAGACAGTCTGCCTCCACTGCCTCATAAAAACACAAAGGATAGCAACAAAATGGCTCACAACCATGTAGTTCTTTTAATTTAACAAATGTCCCTCTGCTTTTGCTTATATTTCATTCATTTCCTATTACTTTAATTTATGCATTAATATTGGCACAGATCATATTGATAAATAAATCTGGACGAAGGATATTATTATTTATAAGATGTAGTGAATGGGTTGGCTTTTCAACTAGAATATATTCATTCTGTTTGGACAAACATCAATTAAAGATGAACGGAGAGGAAATTAACCAGAACCTATGAGAAAGGCATGCATGTCAGAAAGAAGATCAGAGGGTTTCTCCACACCACCATGAAGAAAGGAAAAAAGACAGCCATGTCTGTATATCATCTATGTATATAACAACCAAGCGAGGGACATGCTGTGTGTGTGTGTGTGTGTGTGTGTGTGTGTGTGTGTGTGTGTGTGTGTGTGTGTGTGTGTGTGTGTGTGTGTGTGTGTGTGTGTGTGTGTGTGTGTGTGTGTGTGTCAGGTGATCACAATGTTCCAACCATGCAGCTGCCAGCCATGCTCTTGGGCAGGCCACACTGCCCTCTCTTGGTGGCTCTACTGCAATGCTGCTAAAGACTAAATATAACAATTAGATCATCAATTGGATTGTTTTCTTCCATCTTTTATGCAATTTAACACTAAATCTTCCATATTATTATATAGACTAGTGCACGCTACGTCCTTATGATTCGCACACGTTTCCTTTAATTGTATACTTGATGAAGTGAGACCGACTGAATGAGCTGGTTAAAACTGAGCGGGGCTCCATATGTCATCCGTGTGGTCGTTGACCGAGCAGGATAGAGCGGCGCACAGCGTCCTCTGAACAGCCAGTGAAAGAGGATGTGTGAAAGCAGTGCTGTGACTGGGGAATAGCAGCTCCAAAGGACCTCCACACATAGCCCAGACTGAAGTCATTACCAGCGGGCCTTTGATTTCCACATGCAAAAACCTCAGGTTGAAGACCAATGTATTGCCCGCCGAGAGTATACGGTTTCTACTGCTGTGTGCGTGTATGTATGGCTGTCCGACCACGAGAGGACTGATTCGGAGAGAAAAAGGGCAAAGTGCTAGCACTGATGAATTTTGAATGTGCTGAAGATGATTTATTAGAGCACTTAAAAGATGTGTAGGATGTCCTTCACACCCGGCTCACCCTCTAATAGACCCCAGCATGAAATGACACTGTCTTCACTAACCACCACAGTCGGGGAGATTTTCTTTCACATTTATACAGTATATTCACAAATATAATACGAGTATAGTATGTGTGTGAGAGTACAATCCGTCTGGGAGGTGTCTGCTTTCTGCGTGATTAAGATTGTTGTTAGGATGCAGCTAAAGAGGCCAGGAGAAGGGTCAAGGGGCGTGAGAAAAACATCACCTGCTGTTCACTGCCCTGCTTGGTCAACTGCAAGGTTCGTCTGGCTCGCTCACTCCAGGTCCGTGCCCGCGTGTCTACCATATCCGCGACTTTTTTTTTTCAGAATCAGAAGTCGTCATGAACACAAGAAAACGCATATAAAAGTAATCAGTTAAACAAAATGTGTGCTGCGTCAACTTTATGCAAACTGCCTAATCATATAATGTTCTAACAGATAATGCACGATTAGGATAGTGACCAGATATAAAGAGTGGTTAGTCGTAAGTAAACAATGGCTATAATACCAGCGGTCTATAGACATTAAATATCATTATTTGTATGTGGTGAAACAATCATTTTTGAGAAAAGGACCAAGACAGAAAATGCCGTTTTTGGCTGAAATTCTTAGCTTATCCTAGTTAATATTACCAACATTAAAATATATAAAACAAGAGGCTGATTGAGAAGTTTAAATTCAAATGCAGAGAGAAGTCTAAAAAATAGGGGGGGGAATGCAAAAAGATCATTTGACATAAACAATAATAAAAAAATATAAGAAACAATAGGTTATAAGTGGTATGAAAGAATGAAGCATACATTTCCTATATTAATATAATTTTGAGCGACACCAGTGAACTCGTGGCATCTCAAAATGGAGTGAGGGGCATCCACCGCCCATCGTCGGTAGTGCAGCTCCCTGCATACCTGACTCTGGCAGAGGGTTAAAGGCAGCGACAACGGATCTAGCAGCTTTAGTCCCCAGAACAGCCAGCTTACACAGATAAGTGGGCCAGACTGGATAAGCCACACTAAAGTATTCTATTACAGTGCCAATTACCGCTTGGTAAATAATATAGGGATGTAGAGGAAGCTACTGACAGGAAGTGGAATGTGTACAGGGAGTCTAAAAAAAAATCTGATTTTCTTTAGTTTCCCTAAATAACATTTAAAGTCCCAGACATTTTAAGGCAAACCTTGTTTTTGGTGGGGGTTTTCCTCAGATCATTTTTGTATTGCATATTCAATAGTATCTTCCTTATGATATCAAGCAGGTGATCGCAGCCGGCAGGTGTTTCATCAACCCAGACGAATGAAGCCAAGCCCTGTGATCAGGCCTACTGTAAGCCAGGCACTAGCTGGCTGCTCTCCAGTGGGGCCTGAGCAGCCTCTTACAGCAGACACCCAGAAACTGGGTTCTCTAATAGGGACAAATTGGCAATGTCTGTGCGGGCCGGTGCTGTGTGCTAGGAGCTGTGAATTGATAGTGATGCCTAATGATCCCCCTGGGTAGATCAATACCAATAATCCTCTTTCCCGCCTATCCTCCTCATTGACTATTGAGAACCTGGAAGAGCCGAGGAAAACTGCAGCCCAGAGTGACAGGGCCAGGAGTTCAAGGTAAGGGCTCCAACTCTTGCACATGCTCAAAACTTTCACTTTCACACACCTGTATACGCACAGAAGTGCAGTCAAAAACTAAAACAGAGCCCAACATAGGCCTTGTATCACCTCTCTCAGACACTAACATAATAACTAAAGACCACAGACAATCCAAGCTGCAGATTACAGCTACACATTTGCAGAGAGGCGAACACAAACACCCAGACGGTCAAATAAATACACATGCATGCCCCCAACCACCACCAACAACAACATACCCCACAAACTGTAAAAATCAAAACAAAGTTATACTATGAGTGATCTAAATGTATTTCCCTTTATTTATTTACAGTATTGGTGTGTTCAATTTCACTGGCCAGTGGGGCCTATTTTATATCAATTATTGTAAAGCCCTGTAGCCACAGGCTCCAAAAACGTGATACGTGATTTGTGATTTGTGATATGGTTTGTAACAATGCAAATTTGCTTAGTGACATCATTACATGTATATTTAATATGTTGCTGTAAATTACTGTAAACAAACAAATATTCAACCCTGAATCCTGAATTACTGTAAACAAATAAATATTCAACCTGAATCCAAATACATCGCAGCCAAGAACAAATTATTTCTTAGGATGTGTAAAAAGGTTCTGTTACGATCAAATGTAATTTGATTATGTGTGATTTAACATAAAAATCCTAATTTTCACAGGGCATTGGAAGCAAATGATGAAAATATATTTTTACTGAAGGCAAAAGGGAGAAGCTAGCTGTGAAGCTCAGGCTATGTTGAGGGTGAGGTGAAGCATGCAGTCCCAATGGACCTCTGTTTGCGTGTGTGTGTGTGTGTGTGTGTGTGTGTGTGTGTGTGTGTGTGTGTGTGTGTGTGTGTGTGTGTGTTTAAGCTCTGCAGTCATAAAGCCTCACATCAACCTTGTGCACCCCGTGGTCGGCAGCTGATTACTCTCACCAAACACATCCATACACTTTATCCCAGCTGTCACAGTGCATACTCATTACCCCCCTGCACCAGCCAGCTGACTCCACGCGGCCACACCCGTGTGGACACTGCTCCGGGGCCACACTGGGGACGGCTAGAAATCATAAACTAGAAAAATACATTTACAAATTGTCTGCTCTCTTTCTGAATCCACCAGTATTTTTATAACTGAAAATGTTATAAGAACACCTCTAAATACACTTTTTGTCCATGAAATATTTTTATCTAGCTCGCATTTCAATAATGACTTAATTTAGACTTTCTATAGATAAATCTATAAATTCCATAAATATTCCATTGACCCATCACAATGTCTTCATTAACTATTGATTTTGGTGTCAATCAAGTCAATTCTTCCACCCAGGCAAGAACCAAATCATGACCAAATAGAAGAGACAACCATCAGGCGAGCAAAGCTGAATCTGTGTAGAACATCTCTAATCGATAAGAGCGGAGAGAAGTAAGGTAGTGTGACTAACACAAAGTTTAGTGAGATGAGGGATGAGGCATGTATCCACCTCCTCAACAAGCTTCGCACTGCCCTTCTCCTCAATGGAGGCAACTATCCTCGTTGTTACAGGTAACTGAGGTGTGTGCGGGCGTGTGTGTGTCTGTGGGATGACAAGAGTGACACACTCCAGCTCCTGTCACACAGTAGGTGTTTCTCCATAGAGACCCAGGTGTCGTGTGTCAGATCTTTTCGGCTTCATAAAAACACTGCGTTAGCCAGTGCATCAATCGATGATATACTCCATACGGTTACTGCTGCCGCACAGCATCTGTAGTATTCTATGTTAAAGGCCATGACGATTTAGATCAAAGGTACGTAAAACCATACCACATTTATTTAGTTTTTATCTTAAGCACAAAATATCCCTCAAATCCGGCAGGAGACACAAAAATGTAAATAGACAAAGTGTTGCCAGACCATGATAAAAAGGAAAGTAGGAATAAGGAAAAAAATGAGAGAGAAAGGAGATCAAGGTACAGTAATCATCCCTGTGTGATCCTGTAACCCCTATCTTGAGTGAACCAAAATGTGAACAGATTTTCATTTTTTTTCTTTCATTTTTTTTAAAGACGGTCTTTACACAACTCTTCAAACAGAAACCTCCCAAAAAAATCAAGGTGCTGTTAGTAAGGGTCAGTTGAAGAAAAGCTACTATTTTACTTTAAAAAAAAGGTTCTCTTTGATTTTAAAAAGTTGTATGTATGTGAGAACAGCAATGTAAGACCTGCATCAACATTTGAAACGTTAAACAAAATGCAATGCATAGCTAGCCATGTTAAAGTGGATTTGTAGAGTACAAGTGATAAGAGTACAGGCTGTAATCAGTGAAGATGTTAACGGTTAAAAAAATATACATGCAGCTGAAATATGTAAATATGATTAAGCTCACTGCAAACTCAAACAAAATATGTAGTGTTGTAATCAAATCAAGTGGAAAAGGTTATTTCAATCAGCACTCCTAAAATGAGTGTAACAAAAAACTCAAGAAAAGCATGACAGTGTCTCATCCCTACTCGTTCCTCTCTTATTTGCTTCTCATCCCTCTGTCCCTGCCTCCCACTAAAGCGCAGTGCTTAAACAGGAGCATTTAATTCATTACATCATTATGTCATATCATACTAATCTGCGCAGTGGCCTCCACTGCTTTGACATGCAAATGGTTTAGAAAAACGTCTGGGGAGGTGCAGGGGAGGAGGGAGGGGGCAAAACAGCAATCATCACGTCTTGTCAATGGGGTGAAAATATGCCCTGAAGCTGCTCTACCATTTTTTTTCTCCCTTCTCTTTAACTGTATTTTTCTATCCCCCCCCCCCCACACACACACACACACACACACACAGACATTTCCCCTCCCCGGTTCTCCTCTTCTCTTTCTGTATCTTTGTCAGTGAATGCCCCAAACAAAGCAGCGGCAAGATCACACCAAACGCCTGCAATCTGTTGAGGATCAGGCTCCCTATGGAGAACATATAAACAATAAAGCGTGTGGCGCACACTCACGTCGAGACCCCTCCCATTTACACATGCCCCTCATCTGCATATTCACAAAAAGGCCCCTCTGGCTTTCCCTCATCAGCAAACCCCTCCCCACAGCCTCATCAGCACACGCCGGTTTGACTAAGGAAAGGCGGGCGGGCTGGCAACGTGTGCCGTCTGGGACCACACACGCACCTCCAGATGATGCACAAACACACACAAATGCACAAAATCAATTTTTGCACATGCGGTATACAAATGTGCAATGGCAGAGTAAACAGAGAAATCAGATAGAGAGTGAGTGAGATCTGGTGATGTGAGCACTGGCCATGCTCATCTAATTTCCACCCCTCCTTCCCTCCCCTCCCTCCCCTCCGCCTCCTCTGCTCTCGTCTCTCTCTCCTCTCATCATCAGGTACCTGGTGACGAGCGGCCCGTGATAATCCACAGCCTCTAACCAATCAATCAGCAGCATCGTAATCAGCAGCGTAGAGAGGAGAGAAAGAAAAAAAGCCCATAACTTACCCTGGGTCGCCTCCAGTCTGCTCAGCACAAGTAGAGGTCTGGTCAGGGCTTTGGCTGCTGCTATGTGGACTAGTTCACCAGAAATGTGAGGAAAAACTCAAGATGCTATCCTCAAGCCTCTTTTTTGGTGTTGTTGTTGTTTGTTTTGTATCTAAATTGATATTTTTTCACTGCATCATAAACATGTAACCAACATATAAAGCTCTCCCCCCTCCCTTTCCTATTTCAGTCTGACTCTCACTCTACCTCTCTCTCTTCCTCACTCTCTCCCTTCCTGTCACTCTCTCTCCCTATTTCCCTCTCTCCTCCCTCAGTGTCTGCCTGTTGCAACAGTGTGGACATATGCACACCATACAGTGAAGATATATTAAGAAGAATGCATCTCTGTGCAGGAGATAGAAAAGGCTCTCTGGTGTGATATCCAGCAGATCTGCTGGACCCTGTGTGTCTGTGTGTGTATGAGTGGAGGGGTGGGGGGGGGGTGGGGTGGTGTTGGTGTTGGTGGTGGGAGGGAGTAGAGAAAGCAAGGGAGGGTCAAAGCTAAATGTTCTATAAAGAACAGGGGGACCGAATTTACTTTTTTTTCTTCTTCTTTGAATCAAACACATACTCCCTCCCTCCTCTTTCCATTCTATTCAATGCCCCCCTCTCCCCACCCCCCAAACTCCATGTTACCCCCACCCCATCCCAAACCTCCCTCCTTCTTCCTGCTTTTTTCTGCTCATAGGCATTCCCTCTCCAGACATCAGCATCCTTTGAGGGGGTTAGCTGTCTCTAGGAAGAGGAAGAGGTAACGCCGCCTAGCAGCCTTGTACATTTTGCCTTGAGGGTGAGATAGCTGAAAAGCCATGTGCTATCATCATTTTTGAGGTGTGCAGGAAAAGTAAAGACAAGAAAAACATACTGGTTTTACACAGCTCCCCAAAAGATCTGATGCTGAATTTAGCATAGGATTACACAAAACCTCTCTTCTGAACCTCCGAACAGAAGCCCCATTTCTACAGACTCTGTGATTCCTCTTCTCCTCCTCACCAAAGAGCGAGATGTAGAAACTCCATGCAACCTGCAGCTAGGGCATGGTGCCTAAGTTTAGTTCTACAATAGAGCTCAACCAAACAGGCACACAGAGAATGAAATGCAGCAACATTGCAACTGTTCAAGGAATCTCTCCATGGAGATATTTCTACAAGAGTACATGTGCACTCTGTATTTGTGTATCCCTGTACGTGCAAAGAGCTGTCTGACTGACTGCCCTGTTGTATCAGGAGGAGCTACTTGAAGGTCCAGACAGCACATACTGTAGACCAGATGAACCTTGCACACTTAAGAGGCCCTGCTGGCCTCATGTAGACAGGAGCAAGGTCCTGGCTAAGTACTGTAGCATTGCGCCGAGAGGGAAAACACAGCCCAAATGAAACATAACGATGCCCCCCCAAGGACTCGTGGGGATCCATCTCTTACTTATATTAAGGTAGTGGGGGAAGAGAGAGGGGAGAGTTAGAGTGAAAAGGGAGGGGAGAGAGAGTCTGTTGGTACCCTCAGAGTCCTATCCTGTGTGCAGTGTTGTTTTATTAATCTTGTGTATTTTCGCAGCTGCAGCCCACAAACCCCTCAACGGTGAGTCTCCTCTGCCACCTTGACCCACAGACCACACCCCTCCACCTTCGTCCTCTCTGTCAGGGCAAATAAACACACACCCAACCGCACATGCGCACACAAGTCTCGCACACACAGAGCCAATTTACTCTGGCTCCTTCTCTTCCAGTCCAACCTGAGGAGATTACGCTGCGTGGTTTCCCCCTGTGAGGGGAGGAAGGTGGGCTGCTACACCTGCAGAGCACATGTACTCTTCAGTGGCTGCACAGGGATCCATGGCGAACACCTCTGAGCATAACACGACCCTGGACTGCCACTCGGCCTGAAAAAAAGAGAAATACAAGCGCTCTAAAGACAACAGACAACGCCACAATACCGTCAAAATGGATAACTAGCCTACACTGAGTGAATGTCATTACGAAACTCCAGAGATGAAACAAAAGAGCAGTAGAAGAGCTAAAGTGCACTGGTGTACCATGCTAGATGAGAAGCCTCCATGTTCTCAATGAGGAGAGACAGAGAATTTACGCAACATGGCAGCACTGTGTTGTAATGCATCAACCCTACTGAGAGCGGCACTGTCACGACCACTCTTCATCATCAGCCGGAGCAAACACCAGCCATGCATTGTCTTTGGGGCAAAAAGAAAAAGTGTGTGTTTGTGAGTGTGCAGGCGTGCAAGGAGTACATTTATGTCCTTGTGTTTGTGCATGTACTGTGTTTGCGTGTATGAACGTGTGTATATGTGTCCGCCTCCACGGCATCCATATTAAACAGTTTTGGAGGTGACTGTGCTTCACTGGATGTCATGAATATAAGAGAAAGCATCCATCTTCGTGGAATACAATTTCACAGGTAGTGACAGTAAAACTGACTCTACCCTCTGACTGCAGACACACAGAGAGGAAAAGACGGAGTGTGGAGAAGGGAAAGATACAGAAACACAGACATAGACAGACGAGGCTGCCAGCCATCTTCAGATTTTCGGCACACTGCTAGATTTTCCAGCTGCATCGCATATTAAACTTAGGCTATCATGTTCTCATTGGTTAAATTCCACTAAAGTCTAACCACGCTGATTGATTCAGCTTGATTCAACACATGCTGACCTCATTCAAGCTACAGTTTCTGTGAAATGGGCCTAATATCTGATTCAAACTCATCAGAGAGGCAGATATTAGGTCACTTTTCAAACTTCGCCCATGCTTAACAAGCAATTACAATTTAAGAGATGCAAAGTCCAATTCAAGCAAAGTTTTGAACCTGAAAAGATATATTTGTTCAAAGAATTTTCTTCATTTCAAATCCAAAGCCCGAGAAATGTTAACTCTGATTGACCTCGTTCTGAAAGAAGTTTCTGAAGACAAAACCCCACACAGCGTCTCTTTTCAGTTCAATAGCATGCACGTAACGTACAGAAGTGATCTACATTTCACATTTAAACTGTGTGCCATTGTTTTAAATTAATTACCTGATAAAGACACATGTATGTCTTCATCTACGGTGATTTTTCATTAATGGTGTGAAAGTGGAATCAAAGGTGAGAACTTTCACAATTATACCTAGTGTATCACCGAGTATAATTAATCTCATTAACTAATTAAGGGGAATTCTTCCTGTCTTACAGGGGGGAAATCACAGTATTTAACACCAAGCTGATTATCTTAATCATGTATGAGATAATGAAGTAATTAGGGCAATTAAATCCCAATTAACACCTAAAGATTAAGTGATTATTTAATTCACAGAGACACTAATGGGTTTAGGGAAAAGAAACATAACGTTAGCTTTACATTAGATGTACAAGAGGAGGAGAAAACATTAAGGACATCACTAAAAGCAATAAAAAATAAGAATTAGTTGAGGAGAATAGAGCAAACCTAATGGTAAGTGACAGCTGTCTGGAGGCCATCACTCGTTTCTGCAGATGGAGGGAGATGCTCCTTTTGTCACAGCCAATCATTACAGCCTTGAACATAAGCAGGAAAAACAATGTCAAGTTCAGGTTGAAAGAACAAAGTATCCAGGAGGCAGAAAAGATTTCACCAAAAGGAACATGGCTCACATATGAACACTACTACAGCTGAGCTGACAAGCAGCAGAACCCAGATGCAGAGGAACAGCAGTGATAGTAACTGGCTCCTGCCTTTTGAGAATCCAACCAGAAGGAAACATTACAGAACGCACTCTGCTCTCTTGTTTTCTGCCCTCTTTGCCAGCGTTCACAAGGAAACATGGTTTTCCTACCAAATTCCTGCACATCTAAAACATTTTGCAAGTAAAATAAAATAAAAAAAAGAACTAAAGTCCGTGCAAAGGTGTGTTTTTGTCAAGTGTACACACTGTTCCAGTTGTTGTCTGTTTCAGTCAATGCCTCTAAAATATGTATATGTAATTCACAGAAGGAGACGACATTTTACCAGCATGTTGTATTTTAGGACTCGGTTTCTGTTGCTTGTGCATGTTCGTACACGTTTCCAGCGTGATCTTATGGAGACCGTGATATCGCCTGTGTTGTGTTATTCTTTGGCTCAGTTGTGTGACTCTATTTCTGACCATTGCTTTCGCTTCAGCGGGAATCTCCAGGACTCGCCACACGCTCCATAGACATGAGTTGATGAAAAACATGAGTGACAAGATTCATGGCTATCAGAGCAGCTGATGAAAATGGTAAGGCGAGAGGAGGATTCAAAAAAATGAACCCTTCTCTCTTTTTTTATTATTTCTATTCAAAGAGAACACAGAAGATGAGGAATACAGATATGTCAGGAGACAGAGAGAAAAAATAAAAAAATAAACTCACCGCCCCATCCTTCTGCCCCTAACCCCTGAATACCCCACCCATATCAGGGGCAAAACAAGAACAACAAAATTAACTTTTGTCTTGGACATCAAGACCATGACAAAAAAAAATATATATATATCCTAAATGCAGGATATGAATAGAAAAAATATCAGATGAAATTATTAATTTATGATTTGTGGTATTACTGTATTTATAATTTTAATTAGTTTATGTTTTTGCTAAATAAATAAAAATCGGATTTCTGTATTTTAAAAAAAATAAAGAAATAGATTGAAATGTATGTAAAATAGGAAAGATGAACCAGTATTTTTTTGACTTGACATAAATTGTCCCTCTCTTTGAGGGATTACGTTCGTGGGGTTTTCACTGTACTGCAAAATCAAGCGTGATTCCATCACGCTTGATTTTGCAGACACGCCATGGGATTCAGTCCGATCGGGCGGTGACTTCGCAGACCGGCCGGTGCTAAAGCAGAACAGCCTCTCTCACTTTCAGCTCCCTCAGCGGGTCAACTGATTCCTATCAGATGCATCTGTATAAAATACACCATTAGACCCAGCCCAGGGAAAATCCCTAAGTTTAAATAAAAAGTAAAGCATGTCACAATAAAAAAATAAAAAAATATAAGATGTCATAATTTAACATAATTTGTATTTCTTACAAACACACCAGGTGAATTGTGTTGTTAAACAAAATAGATTTGTCGTAAATTGTTAGTGAGATTTCAATATTATGATTTATTCCATAATAAACTGTAGATAATGTAGGATATACAAATACAATTATGTTGTATTGCTTTGACTGCTTCAAAATAGTTTGTGACATGTTTCAAATTTTTTAGATTCAAAATACACTCCATTACATAAAATAATAATATATTGAACATGTAGACTCCACCATATATCCCAAATCGTTTTTGTATGCACTTAATCTTGATGCTTTATACATGCACAGTGTGAATTCAATTTTTTTGAACTACAACATAAAATAGGAAAGAAATGGCACAAGTCACAACACCCATGCTGCAGCCGGCTTCAGCAAGGGGCGAGGGGCTCCAGGGACAGAGGGAGGAAATGGCTGCTGTGTTTGTTTGAGAGGAGGTTAGCAGAGGGGAAGGCTGGATTCTGCTGTGGCCTAGATTTTCTCCAATCCCTTTTGTCTGTTGACTCCATGTTTGAGTGGCTTTATAGAGAAATTGCTTTTATTGTGTCCACTCAGGAAAACCAAACGTAAAAACACCTCCAGCATTCAGTCTGAAGACAATGCTCACAAAAGCATCGAGGAAATGAGTTACCAACCAGGATCAACGCATCAACAATCTCAGTTGTTCTTAACGGCATCTTACCGTTAATACATACCTTACCATGTGTTGCTCCAAAGGAAAACTTTCTCAATGTGTGATGCAACTCTCCAAACAATTTCTGGATGGAAGACCACAGAGGTAAATCTGACAGCCTACAAACTAAACGACTGTGGTTAGAGAAGTCTTCGAAAGAGGGCACAGAGGAAAGCACAAGCTCTCTGCTCTGATCTGGAGACTAATGTGTGCAGAGCCCAGGCCAGACGTCACATAAGGTGCACCACGGTAAACCACGGTAAACTACACACTGGCGGCATCCCTCAGTGACCTCCTGACCTGCTGTGTAGAGAGGGGTCCCAAGGCCAATAACACAAGCTGCATGTACCAGCTTGTATACGTTTTTATAGCTTTAAACTTAAATAATATTGTTCTGTGAACAGAGACAAGTAAAAACACAATCACATAGTACACCATAAACACCAATATTCCTTTATTCATTCTACATCTTTGAAACCAAAAGGACATAAACACGACTGAATAACAGTAGAAGCACTAAGAGAAATTGACGACTCATCGGGGGTTCTGCTGACGTCCAGCGAGCAGGATTCATTTCTTGTAGATAACAATGCCGGGTTCTCTCAGTCGGGAATCTACCAAAAGAGCGTCAGGCATGAGATAAAGGGCTCGGTTCTGCAGGTGAAGCCATGTTAACTGTGTAATTCTTTAAACTTACCGAAAGCTAAACGAAATAAAGAAAAACACCAAGAGAGAAAACATTACAGATGTGGTCATTCCTGTATGCATTACAGTACATTTGGTAAATTGTGAAATCATTGTGTAATCCAGGGTCAGGGCTCTGAGAGTGCACACATACAGATGAACTCAGGCATAAGACGGAAGCATTGCCATTCACGTTATTACACACAACGTTTCCTATTCCCTGCTCTTGGATGAACAATTTCAATGACTCTTCTTCTGCCAGGAGCATTTGTGAACATAAATGATAACGCAGGCTTTTACAATCAATGTGCACTTCCTTGTTTTCTGGCTTTAGGAAAACCATAAAGCCCAGCATCTGTGTGTGTTAAATGAAGTGTGTCACAATTCCATGAGTGTGTGTGCCCGTGTACTTCCGTGCATGTGTTTTTGCATGTGCATGCTCACTCACACATGTTTGAATGTGTGCTGAGGAAGTGACAGACTAAAGCTGCATGAAGGGGGAGGACACAATGTGCTGTTTCTTTTCCATGATCTTGTATATTTTTTGGTGGAGTGACCTGACGCCATTTCATCACGGACCCCGAGAAGACAGCCCAAGGGAGATGCAAGATGTAGAGGGACAGCAACTGCACCACAAAATGAAATGAGAAATCAGAGAGGTGCAGAGAGAATGAAGAATGAAGACTGGGGGAGGGAGACAGGATGGTACAGGAGTGCTCTCTTATTAATGCCAGTCCACCAGTCAGTGAATCTAAAAAAAACTGCAGAGCCGAAGTCATCCACCTGTCCCATGTCCTTTTCAGAGTGAAGGACATGAACACACACTGGAAGGCTAGATGAACACTTCACCTTGTCCACAACCAAACAGACATCTAAATCCTGTTAATTTGCAATTCACTGACTCTAATGTTCCAGTTAAAAAAATAAAAATCAGGCCACAAACAATTCACAGCTAGTTGGCCAGTTGTTGCGATAGTAATTCTTTGTTGCTGTTTTTTTCTCATGCATCTTTTAATGTCTGACGGATGTCAGGGTAAAGATGTCGACTGAGCACAGGGTTATCCTTGGGCTTATCATGTCAAGCAATACAAATTCATTTCATATTCATCAGAGTGGTTGTTCTCTGCAGGGGGTTCATGGCGCTACCTATCCAACTCCCCCTTTTCTCTTTGATTTGGCTCATTTGAGCAGCGCAGTCCCCGGCAGCTTGTTAGAACTGCCACCTCGGTGACTCTGCCCCCTGGATGGAGAGGGAGGGGGGCGGCGGGGGAGATGGCAGAGATGGAAGGGGTGCTCAGAGGGGTGTTGGGGGGGGGGGGGGGATGATAGGTTGGGGAGGCCTACCCAAGAGCGCTTTCACAAGTCACGGGTGAGCAAGCAAGGCTCGCTGAGTGGAAACCGAGAAAACCTGAACGAGGCACACCATCTACTGGCTGAGCAGGGGTACTGCAGTCTGCTGTGAGCGACGGGGTTTGAGAGAGAGCACTCCCCTCGCTAAAAGGTCAACAACATATTCTCTCTCTGCTGTTAAAACTGCTTTCAGTGAGCAACTGTCCACATCTTCAGAAATATTACAATCATGAGCCTTTGACAGATTGAAATGACTTCACTTGTCATGTCTTGACGAATGACGAATTCACCAAGAAATCTATTATTTGGCTCTTCCACTGCGGTTTGCCAGAGAAGATACAAAAGAGGCATATTCAGAAAAAAACACGAAGAGGACATTCAAAAGGGAGCTGTTCCTTTTTTATT
This sequence comes from Cottus gobio, assembly GCA_023566465.1. NCBI lineage: Eukaryota > Metazoa > Chordata > Actinopteri > Perciformes > Cottidae > Cottus > Cottus gobio. The sequence goes on along the minus strand of CM042224.1, from coordinate 16,676,700 downwards.
ATTACTGACAAGGCGCAAAAATGATCCCTTTGGGTCAAAGGGACAAGAGACATAACTGCCTAAATTGCCCATAATGGCTCACATATGTAGCCTGCATGTGCCTCAGTTTTGAGACAATAAATTTCAAATGCTCAAATGCATACCTTTGTCAGACATGGGCCAGGGAGAGAGACGCTTTTCCTACTTGCTGAGCACAGGCTACATTTGAGAGAATGAATTAATAAAAAAGTGGAATCATTGTTCTTCAACCTTTCTATTTTCCAAGGTCATGTTTATTTATCACAGCTGGGTGTGCAGTTGAGACTGGACAAAGGCTTGAATATATAATGGCAGGTGTAGGATAAACAGGGTAGTGTTGGGATGAGGGGCACAGCGTATTCGGCATCAAGACTTGGCCTGATTAGATGTCCAGACATGCCATAACCTTGGGGATCTGCCAGCGAAAAAGGGGAGCAGGAGGAGGGGTGGATCTGGGTGGGTTAAATTCAGACAGACAGAGAGATGCAGACAGAAAACACACACACACACACACACACACACACACACACACACACACACATGCACACATGAGAACAGAAAGAAAATGAATGGAGAATTTAGAAAATATTTTCATTTTCTTCAATCTGTACATATATAAAATACGGTGAGGTGCCATTACTGAACCCCACAACCCCCCTCCCATCCTCCCACTCTTCACCCCATGAAAAAAAAAATCTAATTTTCCCATCCCTGCCACAGAAAGCCTCCCTCCACACACACACACACACACACACACACACACACACACACACCCAGTAGCCCCACCCACCACCGCTCCCAGCCCACATTCAGGCTCCCCCAGCCCCTTCCATCCTCGCTCTCATGGTGATGCACCATTTCTTTCTCTAAGCAAGGCTCCATTTTGTAATAAGTTCTGATCAGTGTTTTAACCAATTTGCATTCAATTCTGAGAAAATGGTGGAACAGCCTTGTTGGAGGAGAAAACACTGGGGGTAGAGTATCAGGAAGAAGCACAAGGGAATGACAGTGAATTATCAAATATCCAGCTGGGATTCATGTGAATATATAGTGGGATGTAAGTTTTGTATGAATGCATGTTACGGTCTATGGTAGTCTGTTTCTGTTTTTATGGATAAGTGGTCAAAATAAAAAAGCTTGGCTCGACATTTATGTTTTCTTTATTTATATTCAGATACTAAACCTTTCTAAGTACTAAAGTAGACAGGCACCAATGTAAATATACTGCCATGCTCAGCTGGCTGAAAGGCAAGGTGGATAGATAGTGGTTTGTTTTCTGCTTTCACTGCCTTTAAGATAATAAGAAGAGAAATACTACAGACAAGCTTTTATCCATAGGGCAGGGAAACAGAAACACATTATCACAAATGTTATGCTGTTGAACAAATAGAGGACAGATAGAATGAATACTCATACTATGTGTAAAACGATTAAAGCATTTAAAGTGCTAAGAGGGCCGTGGCTTTGAATATGCAACCTGAAATGTATCATAGCAAAAACATACAAATGCACAAGGAACAAATAGAAAGAACAAAGATCTATTCATGGTGAAAAAAAAAAGAATAAAAAAACGATGACGGGGTGAAAATGTGAGACAGGTATTCTCCACAGTCAATCGTTTCCCACTGAGATTGCATCAGCTATTAGCTATTGATACACACTGTGGCAGATAATGACTGTGACCATCCATGGTCATAGAAATGATTACGTGTGACCACAACTGCAAATAATGTGAAACTATTACCAACAAATGCAGAGTTGCAATCAAACAGGCTATCTCATGCAGTGAGAAAACCGTTTCAGATACTGCTGCATATTGATATCAATAACCACAATGTGCAAAGGAGAGTTTACTGATTTTATATATATATATATATATATATATATATATATATATATATATAAATATGTAGGTTGCAGTGAATATGAATGATGAAAACATTTGCAAATCCAGATGTGCAAATCACTTTCGCCTCTGTGGAGGAACGGATCTCCGGACATGTGAACAGGAAGTAAAGTGGCGAGCAGAACATCCTCAGGTCCATAACATCCATGACCTGAGAGCTACTGGCCAGCTTTTTGGGGGAAGTTAATGGGTGGTTCAAATCATGTTAAGGGCCGCAGAGATAGCCAAGTTAATTACAACGTCGCTGAAGACCATTTTTCCCTCAATCTGAATAAGTTTTTCATTAATGGTGTCACAGAGATCAGCAGTTATCAGTACCTCCGGAGGGATAGCGGGGGGGAAAACAATCACTGATTCTTTCACACAATTTCACCATCTAATTTCCGACCATGCATTTTGGAACAAAATTAATTTCCTTGGCTATCTAATAAATCAGAAACAAGTGATTGCTGTTGGTGCCAATCCAGGCGCGCACAATGAGATCTCTCTGCTCCGCTCTGACAGAATGAATTGCGTGTCCCTGCTGAAGCCGAGACACGTCATGCAGACTGGGCTGCGAGTCTGCGTGGGATCTCCCTCTTCAGCCATTTCTTCACCATCACACTCACTCCGGCTCTCATTCACACAAAGGCGTCACTCTTCCCTTTATTAGAAACTACGTCAAGACATAGTGCACTATATTCTGATTAATTCTGGGAGCTATCCTACATCATCCCACTGCTTACTGGTTAGCCCACGTCCTCTATGATCATCCTTATCAATCTTACTGGTTTAAAAACAAAACACGTACCACTCTGCATGCTTAGAGGTGTGCTGAATAAGGGTTATAATATCCAGTGGCCTATATGATATGCCATATGATACATTATACATGCAGAATCTTATTAGATTCAATGCATGTTTTCCGCATCGCTTCCTTTCGAAACAACTGGGGGGGTTTGAAGATCGGCTATATGCTAAAATGCCGGAGGCTATCTTTACAAGGTTACAGAGCATTAAGAGAGTAGGAATGCTCACCCAGGGACCCCCCCCCCCCCCACACACACACACACACACACACACACACATAATCACAAATACTGACACACTACCACCTGGGTAGAGCATTCAGACACGTTGGGAGCGGATTGGGTTGGAAGGGTTAAACGATGGTGTTGTAAAACATTTATCTGCTTCAGACAGAGCGTTAGATGGTTGGACCCTAACCCCTGCCATTACAGAATTACCCTAACTGCTGCCATAGTATGACTGAGCATAGACACTGTGCCCGATCCTTCTCAAGCATCCTATTGATTTTCACACCCTGAGACGGTGTGCTCCCAAAGGGAAGTAAATTACAGGGCATTTTATAGGGAATTACACCTGCACCGGAAACTTTACAGGGATGCGGGTGTCACCAACCACTCTCGCACTCGCTACTGCTAGATTCTGGCCATCGAGAGCTCTATTCAGTCCTTTCAATCACACACATTATAGCATGTATTCACATAAACAAAGGTTTGCCCGAGCACAAAAGAAATGTATATACAGTTAGGTCCATAAATATTTGGACATTGACACATTTTTCATTATTTTGGCTCTGTACACCACAACAATGGAGTTGTAATGAAAAAATCAAGATGTGCTTTAAGTGCAGACTTTCAGCTTTAATTTGAGGGTATTTACATCCAAATCAGGTGAACGGTGTAGGAATTACAACAAATTCAAATGTGGCTACCCTCTTTTTAAGGGACCAAAAGTAATTGGACAATTGGCTGCTCAGCTGTTTCAAGGTCAGGTGTGTGTAATTCCCTCGATATTTCATTTACAAGGAGTAGATAAAAGGGTCTTGGGTTCATTTCAGGTGTGGTATTTGTGTTTGGAATCTGTTGCGGTCAACTTTCAATATGAAGTCCAAAGAGCTGTCACTATCAGTGAAGCAAGCCATCATTAGGCTGAAAAATCAAAACAAAACCATCAGAGAGATAGCAGACACATTAGGTGTGGCCAAATCAACTGTTTGGTACATTCTTAAGAAGAAAGAACGCACTGGTGAGCTCAGCTACACCAAAAGACTTGGAAGACCACAGAAGACAACTGTGGTGGATGACAGAAGAATCATTTCCCTGGTGAAGAAAAACCCCTTCACAACAGTTGGCCAGATCAAGAACACTCTCCAGGAGGTAGGTGTATCTGTGTCAAAGTCGAAAATCAAGTGAAGACTTCACCAGAGTAAATACAGAGGGTTCACCACAAGATGTAAACCATTGGTGAGCCTCAAAAACAGGAAGACCAGATTAGAGTTTGCCAAAAGACATCTAAAAGAGCCTGTACAGTTCTGGAAGAACATCCTATGGACAGATGAGACGAAGATAAACTTGAACCAGAATGATGGGAAGAGAAGAGTATGGAGAAGGAAAGGAACTGCTCATGATCCAAAGCATACCACCTCATCAGTGAAGCATGGTGGAGGTAGTGTTATGGCGTGGGCATGTATGGCTGCCAATGGAACTGGTTCCCTCGTATTTATTGATGATGTGACTGCTGACAAAAGTAGCAGGATGAATTCGGAAGTGTTTCGGGCAATATTATCTGCTCATATTCAGCCAAATGCTTCAGAACTCATTGGACGGCGCTTCACAGTGCAGATGGACAATGACCCGAAGCATACTGCGAAAGCAACCAAGGAGTTTTTTAAGGCAAAGAAGTGGAATGTTCTGCAATGGCCAAGTCAATCACCTGACCTGAATCCAATTGAGCATGCATTTCACTTGCTGAAGACAAAACTGAAGGGAAAATGCCCCAAGAACCAGCAGGAACTGAAGACGGTTGCAGTAGAGGCCTGGCAGAGCATCACCAGGGACGAAACCCAGCGTCTGGTGATGTCTATGGAATCCAGACTTCAGGCTGTCATTGACGATTTTCAACAAAGTATTAAAAGTGACAATTAGATTTATGATTATATTAATTTGTCCAATTACTTTTGGTCCCTTAAAAAGAGGGTGGCCACATTTGAATTTGTTGTAATTCCTACACCGTTCACCTGATTTGGATGTAAATACCCTCAAATTAAAGCTGAAAGTCTGCACTTAAAGCACATCTTGATTTTTTCATTACAACTCCATTGTTGTGGTGTACAGAGCCAAAATAATGAAAAATGTGTCAATGTCCAAATATTTATGGACCTAACTGTACCTACCGCTGTGACATTCAAGGGAAAGCCGCTTGAGGAGAGACTTTTCCAAAGATCATTTGTATGGCATTTTTCCTTTATTGGACTGTTGGCGGTGGCGTGAAAGGAAACAATGTAACTGTACAAGAAAGAGGGGGTTGACTTGTGACATACGTCCCCAGCTGGATTTGAAAAAAGGACTTAGAAACTGTGCTGTAGACTGCTCATTTTAATGTTTTAAACTTAATTGCAACAGAAAATATACAAAACACAGGGTCAGAAAGGATGGCTCAAGAGAATGTCAAGAGAAATATCATGAAAATGGACTAAGATTACACATTGATGGTCACATTTAAATATATGTGGAGTTTACAGTAATTAATATGTTTATGATATCATCAGTACAAATAAATATGTACATATTCCAAATATGTGCCGGCAGTGGGTTGTGCTTTCTATAAATACCTGTTGTGCATATTTTGTTCATTGTTTTTCTGTGTATATTTTTTATGGGTGTAAGAGAGTTCGTAGCTCAGAAGCATAATTTATGATGGTCTGTAAAATATCAAAGTTACTGGCAGCCAAAAGCCTTAAGGATAGAGGTTAATACAGTATATAAGAAGTTAATACTCGATGGAAGATTAAAAAAAAGCAGACATTCTCCCATAAATGCCTGAAACAAGATAGAAACGTCAGCTTGACAAAAGCATAGACTTTTATCTATGTGCCGTACTGTTGATAATTCAAATGGCACACAGAAGACTATTATCCATCTTCTTGCTCGAAAGACAACTTGTGCAATAGATAGGCAAGGTAGGATGCCAAGGGGGTATCTCTGTGGTAGGGGAAGAAAATCAAGGAAGGAATTGTGGACTAATAAAACTTCCTTAACTCTGCAACAACTGGATATATGTGGTTTCTTTTCATTTCTTCTCCAGCTCCACTCACTCCTAGTAAAACTAGCTCTCAACACCAGCACTCACTGACCTCAGGATAGCCCTGCAAACATGAAAGACCCTTTATCTGTTCCAGGTGTTGCCTGACTCACGCTGAGTGTGCGTGCGTGTGTGTGTGTGTGTGTGTGTGCGTGCGTGTGTGTGTGAGAAAGTGAGTTAAGAGAGAGACACACAGATGTTTATGTACATGAACATATTCAAGATCCACAAGAAATTTACCGAAGTAAAACAGGACATAAATATAAACGCACTGTAAAGTTCCAAACATGTGAAAGCAATAGGAAGGCTGTGTGTGTGTGTGTGTGTGTGTGTGTGTGTGTGTGTGTGTGTGTGTGTGTGTGTGTGTGTGTCTACATACAGTTGATACAGAGTATAGTTCACACAAAGCATTAGGATGTGTCTCTGTTGACCACTTCTGATCAGATTTTGTTTCCTGGGAAAGGTCCATCACCTCAAACACAAAATGAAACATATTTTGCATACGGGGGTCAACTAGAAATGTGTCAGACAATATAGCGTTAACTTTGTGGTCCCTCAATGCAGACGCATCAATCGACAATGCAATGCATACAATTGTTCTTGTACACATTTCTGACCACCGCATTATGTGGTTTCGAGCAACCAGAGTGTCCTCGGTGGACAACCGGACACACTCAACCACAAACATACAGAACCGATTAAGCCAAACATTGATAAATACAAACGTGCAGACTGGTGCTCAGCAATATGCTGCACAGAAGTGACCCCAGCCCCTCCCCCGCTCCATCTCGCTCTGTCTGGTTTCAGGTTAAACTTGACCCCTCACACTTGACCTTTGGGGCTTGGCTCAGTGCTGGTTGAGCGCAGAGAGGCAAGGCCACAGCTGTGAGGGAGGGTCCACAGCAGGACAGACTCCCCTCTGACAAAGGGAGAAATTCAATTGGAACATATTAGTGTCCAAGTAGTTGAATATCACTCATTCTAGCTAACTGGAAACATCTTTTCTTCTGCGTTCAAGGCAGCTTCCATTAACCTCAAACCGGTGGGAGGGCCAGGGTTGGGTGGGTCACACAGAAAAGCTCTCATCTTCAACTTTGCCAGCACTTCTTTGCGGCACTCTATTTTTAACCTCTGATACATATTGCTGTGGTCATTATTTTCAATGTTTCTGTCCTGCACTGTCAAATGCCTTGCAGGTTTGATGTATGAACGGTGGTCCATCACTTACATTGTTCCCCAGGACAACCAATGAGTGTGTGGTTCCCTGCAGTGGGCCAGACAAAGACAGATAGATGGGCCTGGCTCAGGCCACAGGTACCAAGGGACACTTCTCAGGACAGCTTACAAATAGGACTGAGAGGGAAGGGATGAAGCTGAATAAAAGCTGATACTCCACAGAGCTGCTCAACCCATAACTGTCACCTCTGCAGATTGAACAGCCACCCTAAATGAAGATAAACTATCGATCCACAGAGTAATATCTGGTGTTTGGTAAGTCTACAACGAGAAGAAGTGATGCCAGAGAAAATATTCTCTTGTTATTTGAATATTGATCTCAGTTGTGACACGAAGACTTTACAAACATGGAACAGGAAAGCGTTTAGGAGCGGAATACATCTTCTCTCTGTGAGCTGCTTTATAACAAATTAAAAACAAGAGGAAAATAATACTGAAATTGGGTCCCATCTTGCTGCAACAACCCTCCACCCCCACGCCGTCTCCCCTCCTGCCATCCCCAATGTCTCTTTTCTCCACAATCAGTGTCAGAAGAAGCGGCGAGGAACGGTTTGTGAGAAACACTTATCTAGCACAGCGGCAGAGCCCTGTTCCTACACCCTTTATCTCACCAGGAGATGGAATTCAATATACAAAAACCCCATCATGCAGCAGCATCACGCCTGTGCTGGGGATAAGGGAAGGGTTGCCAGGTAATTGGTTGGTGGTGGACGAACACAAGGTTTGAGACTACCCGTGGAGGAGTGGAGATTACAGGAAGGGGTGGAGGGACTGGGTAACTGGGAGTCAGGTGTGTGGGGGGGTTCTTGACAATCTTTCTCCACATCCCTCTTCTTCTCCATCCACCCATCCCTACCCCGCCTGCTCATGTAATCTACAGCCCCACAAATGTACATGTGTGCTTGTGAGTTGGTGTGTGTGTTTTTTTTTGGGGTTCCAGCACGAATAACAATGCATGTCAAGTTTATTTGTGTAGCCTCTATGTCACAATGCAACCCCAAAGCCCTTTCAAAAATGGAAAAATGACACTACTTTGTTTCTATTATACAAGTTTGTATTTTGCATCCCCCTGTGCACATTAATTAAGAAAATCCCTTGCATCCATGACATTTCAATTAAAATTAAAGCAGATAAAGTCATAACAAGAACTGAATATCATTATGGAGCAAAAATAATTTCTTTCCTTTGAGATAATGTAAAAGGGGATTGGAGGGTGATGATCACGCACATGCAGTAAGAAGAGCGGAAGAGGGGGAGCACACAGGAAATCCACCAGCACACCATTTCCCGTTTTCCAGCGACTCCTCGAGATAACAGGCGCAGAAGAGGGAGAGATAAAAGAACATGTGAGAGAAAGAGAAAGAAAAAGTAATTTCTCTGATTTATTTATGATGCAATGAACGCATCAGAACATGCAGCAGTGGTCATACTGTCAGGAAAGATGAAGTGTCTTCATAGTCGACTGAGCGAACGAGCGAGGGAAAGAAAGTAGGAGGGAGAAAATTAGAGAGAGAGAGAGAGAGAGAGAGAGAGAGAGGAGGGTGGCTGTACTGCAGAAGGGTGTTAACCATCTCATCTCTACCGCACCACCGCACTCACCACAAAATGGCTACTTCGTTCCTTCTGACGGCCGGCACGAGGAGGGGGGGCCATCTAAACCGCCGCTATCTCATCTCCCACCTCCGTAGCCTATTCTTCAACCTCAACTATTTCTCATATTTACGGACTGGTTTTACAGAACACTCTGTTGAGTGGCTTTTTACCTGCACATTTTCAGACCACATGAAATCGTATTCTTTTAAAGCTCTGGTTAATGTTCTGGTAAATTACTAAATTGCGTTCCCCTTTGCAAGATGTGCAGATCTTGTATGTACTCCATCAAGAACAATTGAATTAAGTAAACAAAGGCAGACAACCCAGAGATCCACAGTATGTTAGAATGCTGCTGAATGTGTAAACTTAAGAGAGAGAGGAGTTTAGAGGGAAAACGGCTTTGAGATACACTGGTTTTCAGAATATAATAAAATGCTTGAAACCTGCAAACAAATACATTAAGCAGATGTGAGGGGTAAAGTCAGTGCAGGTAGTGAGTGTACTGCCTGCTTAAACACAGGACATGAGCTCATGTCCAGGGCAACATCCCCCTCTGCAGGCAAAGAGAAAACAATCACTTTCCACAAAAACCTGTTTTATAAACTAAGATGGAGCCTTGGAGGCCATTTCCTTCATTACTTTACATCTATTTCCTGTTATTCTGTTTCCATTTGAAGACTACTTAATATAGCCCACAACAAATAAATAGATGTTGCCTGAATAAAAAAAGGAAAGCCAATAATTCATATAATCAAGGGGAGTAGATGGCTGTACCGCACCAGAAGTGTAGTACACATGCCCACAATGGTTACATAAGAGGTAGGCCTACTTCCAAAATATTGCTGAATAGCAAGGGGAAAATAAAATCACCTTACATTCCCTAATTGAGCCTTAGTTCTATCCAGTCATTACTTGAGCAGAGCAATTTGCAGTTGAAGTCATCTATACAAGCAGTCCTCTCTCCTCCTTGTATTGCCCTAGAAAGGATTTATTAGCATTTTTTAACCCAGCATGCAAATTAATAAAACTTGGAATTTTATATAGTTTAACAGCTTACACATGAACCAATTCAAAATGTCAGTCAGAAGACTACATTTGCTGTGCTTTATATTATTGCTAGCACTTTGTATAGATGTGAATATACTGGAACTGAGCGTAAATGTACTTCCATATTTTGAGGCCCTCTCTGAATCTTCACCTCATTGGTGAAAACAATTGGATGTCTACAGCAGCAATTCAAATGGGCTTGAGAAGTGCAGCACATGTTCATCTGCTCTCTGTAAGAATGGAACCGGTAAGAAACGGTGGTGAAGGAGAGCGGCTCTGGATGATTGACTTAGTCTCTGCTTTCTTTGTGTCTCAGGATACATTTTAGTTCCATGACAACCTCTGCTGATTTTTACCTCTATGCTGAAAGCCTGTTGAAATCATTTTTCATTATCAGTCTTATTATTTTCTGTTTTAAAGAGAGCAAACAGAGTCATTTAAGTCAGAAAAAAAAATCATACAACATCTATCCACACATTTGACAATCTTGTCAAAAATGACATTGCATCTGGTAGTAGAAGTTGTTTAAGAGTAAAAACTTCACCAAAACTATATGAATCAAATCATTCTAGAAGGTAACAAAATAAGCCGATCAATATTTCTACATTATTATTCTGCTCAGAAAATTAAAAAGATATAAGCCTGAAAAAAAAAATCTCCTGTGCTTATGTGGTACCATTTCTTTGGCTGCAATGTATCCAGCGATTGACCTGGCACTTTCTCCTCTGTGTTATGGAAGACTTTGCAGTTGAGCCTTTGAATCAGCTGATGCTTTACCACAAGCCCTCAACTCCAGGGCTATTTCTCCAGGATTTCCTTTAAGTTCTTTAAAGAGCAGCTAGCATTTGGAATACATATTATACATAAAAACTCACTCAAATAAACTAACAAAAGTTAGAGGATCAGCAGCATCAAAGCATTCCTGGGTTGGCTCGAACCACATGATGAGTCTCGTGTCTTTGTGAGCAGAAGCTCGTAGATGTTCAGCACATTTCAGAGCCTGGCTTTAGATTTCTTTTGGCAGATTATCTTTTGGTCTTTGAAGCCCAGAACCCACCTGCTTCAATCCCAACAGTGCTACTCCTCCGGTTTGCAGGCTGTGGTTCCATTGGTCAACATAAACAGCACCTATGAGCCTTACCCTCGGGGGAATTCCTATTTATTACTGACCAAAGTCTGAGCCGAAGCTCTGCACATCTTCAAAGAAGCACCGGCAAATATGCCCCATATGAAATATGAATCATTTGGAAGAGTTGCTGGATATCTGAAATATGTCTGTGTATGGATATGTCAACATGTATCCTTGATCTACTGCTATGGATTATACTTTAATTTAAACAAAGCTCAGTCAATTCAAATCAGAGTTTAACAGATTACACTCATTTAAGCTTATTCAATTTAATTTGCATTGAATAAACCATGTTCTCATTCAAAAACAGAGTATATTCTTTGGGGCTCAACATTGGGCATGCCTTGATTATCAACACATATATGAACAGTATCGAGGAGACATAGACACACAGTATGAGTGTACAGAATGAAAGCTTATTTCAAATAAACAGGAAAAGACTAAAAACTCAACTTGAGCAAAATGTAAGTGAAGCTACATGGAATCACAACTTATGAGAGCAGGAGTTAGCGAGCAGAGGCCTGAATGAAAAGAGGTCATCTTGCATTCTACCTTCAAGGTAGAATGAATTATAAATGGGCTAGCAATGGACACAGAGAGGAGTTATCAATATTTAATATTTTCACCTCTAATTTCAGACACACTCCCAGATTGCCACCAATGTGAAAATACAAATTTGTAACCTTTTCTATTTAGCAACAAGCAGATTGCACACACAAAAAACTAGATTCCACATATTTAGAGAAGAAATGCAGATTTCCCACACACACCATTTGACATATTTGCCCTCTCTTTGTGGCTGAGTGGGTAAGACAGTACTGGTATTTCCAGCTGAATCGTTGCAATGAATTAGCAGAGTTAGCGCAGTAGGCCAATAGTACTCGTCACGATTATTTAAAATCCAAGAAAGTGGGCCTTATTTAAAAGCTACAACATTTCTCTGCAATGCTTACGACAGCAAAATAAAAAAATATGATATAAAAATTAATTATGAGTGAGTCAGCGTCTGAATCATCCGATGCAAATGAACAAAAACAATTGGGCTAAACTAAACTTTAGTGCTTATGCACTCAGGTTCAAACTCTGGAGGCAAATGAGATATATTCCTCTGCCAGGCTTTGTGTGTAAATCCTTTTGTCGTCCCCTCTCTCATAAAGTGTCACTGTCCTGATTACCCTGCAGTGCGGCAGAGAAGCAAATGGGTGAGCAGCAATGGGAGGGAGCAGGGTGGGGGGTATGCGAGTGAGATGCTCACTGACCCTGCCACCATCACAAAACCACCAGTCTGATCTAATATCCTGGCTGGCTGAATGAGGGGGTGGCTTGGTACATATCAGGCCAGCTCTCTCCTGCTCACTGTTTGTACAAACCAACCATTGGGCAAAACTGCTAGTTGGTAGACGTTGATGTCTTTGCCCTGACAAGCTTTGAAATAACAATAAAAGCAGTTCAAAATTGCAACTTACAACTCCGGATCGATCCTTACATGTGGACAAACACAACTACACACACACGCGCGCACACACACACACACACACACACTCCACTCTCAAGAGCATGTTCTCCTACATTTGTTAATTCAAATAATCCTGCCGTCTGCATTCTATGTCGTCTCTTTGAAGGTTAACAAATCAATATTCCAGACGCTTGTCATTTATTAACACGGGAGGTCTGGTTGGATAATGATGACTGTGTAGGCATCCAGAGACGGTTCTGTGAAACAGGCCATTAAGCATTGCAAGGACTATAAAGTAGAGAAAGGGACTCTAATTGGGAGTTGGATATGATTATTTGTCTGTAGTGCTGTCACCTCAAATATCACACAGCTCTTCTCCACAGCGAGGCCCGTCAGTCAGATCGGAGTGCATGCACCATGGTCTAAATCCTTCTCAAGTTAGGTGCTCAGCTTCAATCAACCAACAACTGAGATGAACTTAATTTTTTAATTCAGGACAGTTCTGGAAAGTTAGTTTCATGCCCAACCTCAATTGTCGACTCAACACGCAAAGGCCGAGTTGTGTATGTACTAAGTAATGGATTTATTCAACCAAGTCGCATCGACTCCAGCGCCGCAATCAACAGACAGGCCTACGCACTGCCACTCAGAAGTCAGCAAAACGGACAGTAGCACCAGGGACCGGATGCATCCGATGTCTGTTCAGATTAAATGAGAGGCTGACGATGTTAATTAGGCAGAGTAAATTTACATCAGCAAATTATGTAAGCAGCTAGAAGAGTAACAAAGCGTGATACCAGTTAAGTCACAGCTTGGAAAACGCTGCCCTGCCACTTCATGCTGATGTGGCCATGGTCGATCAAGCAGAGAAGCCTCAAATGCCAATTAGACATGAGTGGGTAATTGTGTCAGGGGGGCTGGTGGCACAAGGGACTTTGTTACAATGTCCTGAGGCACTCTGTGTTTCGACCCTTCTCCGACATAGCAAGTGACACATCTGAGTTCAGATAAGGAAATGCCTCTCCCTCTTTGTCACGATGTTTGGCTCGTTGGAGAACAGAACATTTAGTGGAGGAAATTCAGCCGACAGTCAGGAAATAAGCCTATATGTATTAAGTGTTTACACAGAAACTTAGGATTTTTATTTATAAAATAAGGAAGCAACTACAGGTTATTGCGGGGCATATAAGAGATCGCCATTCACGTCTACAGGCAATTTAGAGTCATCCATTAACCTAAGATACATGTCTTTAGTCTGTGGAGGAGAATGCCACGGGAGAACATACAGAAGGGCCGTCGAGCCAAGGATCGAACCCGGGCCACTCGTGCTGTGGAGGTGACCGTGCTAGCACAAGAGATGTCCCGTTTTTAAACTTTTTTACAAAGAAATTCAAGGCTATAAGGCAACAAATGACCCCCGTCCCTGACAATGTTTTACATGCCAGTAGGGACATTTCTAGTTATTGTAGTTAGTTTTATCAGAAGATGTCGAATATGAAATCAATCACATGCAGCCTTGATTTTATTACCACCATTTCTTAAAAGAGGTTTTTGATACAGTTGGGCCCAGTCTTTTACCAATTATTAATAGTTCATTGGTTTTAGGAAATTTTCATCGTTATATCAACTGTTGGATGGCGCAGAATTTTCTTTGACTCAATAACTCAAAATCAGAAATCATATCATTCAGTCCATCAAACCCGATCAGTCCCTTAAAGTGCTCTTGGTCTTTTATTTGACAACATAAAGTCCACTGCCAAAAATGTAGGAGTAATATTTGACTCAGGTTTAAGCTTCAAACCACAAATCACAAAAGTTGTCCAGTACTGCTTTCTTCAAATAAAAAACATCCGCAAAATCAAAACAATCCTGTTACACACTGACCTAGAAAAAGTCCTTCCGGCTTTTATCTTCTGAAGACTTGATTTCTGTAACTCCCTCCTCCCTAGCATCAGCCTAAAGTCCCTCTCTCGGCTCTACTAGAAGGCAGCAGCGAGGCGATCCCTGGTTTTAACATACAACATGACCCCGATCCCGGCTTCTCTCCATTGGCTCCTTGTTCATTTTAGAATTGATTTTAACATCGCACTGATCACCTTTAGGGCATGTCTGACCCCAAGCTATACAACAGAAATGTTGACCACGTAGGAGTCAGCTCGCAGCATTGCATCCTCAGGTGGGGCCCTTGTGCATGTTCCAAAGTCCAGGCTCAAAAATAAAGGTGGCCGTGCTTTTGCCATCGGGACCCCTCGGCTTCTTTAACGACCTGCCTGAGGAGATAAGCATCGAAGGATGTGTGATCTCTTTTCGGTTATTCTTCTAATTTAGACTAGCCTTAATGTGCTTTTGTCTTTTTGTCGTGCTTCTGTAGGTCTTTATGTTGTTATATAGCCTTGCTTTGGCTTTGCTTGTCTGAAAAATCAAACTGTAAACTGTTTATAAAAAGGTCCTACATAAATCAAGATATTACTATTTTTAGTAGAAATGTTTCTATTACCAAATCAAGCATCATGTTATAGTATTAATGCAATAAGAGAAAACAATTGATGGCAGGTACGGTATTAGAATGAGCACCTTCTCATGGGTTGTGGCTCTCCTCTGCTTAAACTAAAAGCCAGCTTGTTTCCGGTCCTCTCTGAAGCACTACTAGTTTCCATCAAGCCCTGGCTGTGATGTCCACTCCATCTCTCGCAGCAAGACTTGGTAGCCCAGCATGCCCACCCACTTCCTCGCTTTCTAGGCAGCTCTTGATTCTAATTGGCTCAGATCAGTCGTATGCCTCTGTAATCCCTGCATGTTAATACTCCCATGGTAACATTCTCTCACCTAATGGCCGCACAGTGAGAGGCCTTTTCAACCACATTACCTCTTATTGAGTTACAGAGCCCCATCGTTCCAAATAAGACAAATGTAATTGATCCAGTCTATAAAAATCTCTGTGCCGCTGTGAAAGACCTGTTTCTTTTGTTACTTCATTTATTTATCCAGTCGGTTTTCTCACCTTGCAGAGCAAAGCCCTGCATGAGGCACACGGAAATTAGGTTTACTCCACGCCATACAAGAAAAGGAAGGATGCAGACGAGAAATTCAAAGGTTGCAAAATTAGATCAATGGTCTCAACAATCAATCAAAAGCAGGGTTCCACAGGTGTCAGCCAGGTTGTAAGTTCAAAATGAACCTTTAAAACAGCAGGTACAGAGTTCACTCTTTAGTGAACTATGCAGGGGGGACCAAAGCTGTGGAATAAAGAAATACAGGCACAGGAAAAACAGGTACAGCAACAATGTTATATGACATTAATCTTTATATCTTTTTTGACACTATCCATATTCAGTGAGGCTTTTTTTTTTTTTTTTAAAGAGATGAAAAAGGCAAGCACATTTCCATTTGATTTTAGGGCCCAAGCGTAAATGATGTATTCCAAATGTATGGCAGACAGAGCTGGTGAAATGGACAGACTACAGCTGTCAGCCAAGGATGTTTTAAAGTGAAAAATTACTTTGGATACTTTAATGCTGTATATATAAAATGTATGTTTATGCCCTGACTTTCACCCATCATACACATAATCCTGTTACCAACTACTGAAGATATTGAGCTCAGCGTGACACTTAAGTGATTAACTAAAATAAATATCTTATCCAGTGTAAAAGCTAGGGATTGAATGGAGCTGAACATTAAAACACTGGCCTTAAACTCGCCTGTTGAGAAAAAAATGTGATAATAAGGAGAGAAATGGCTGGCGTATGCCACGGTAATCCTACCAACAGAGTGCTTCCCCCATGAAGGATTTAACTATTCCCAGCAACTGTGTGTGTGTGTGTGTATGTGTGTGTGTGTGTGTGTGTGTGTGTGTGTGTGTGTGTGTGTGTGTGTGTGTGTGTGTGTGTGTGTGTGTTTGTGTGTGTGTGTGTGTGTATATGTGCGCGCTAGAGGGGGCATAACCCCCGTCTCCCGTTAGAAATGTGGTGATGACGGTGGAAAGGTCTATAATTTGCCCAGGAGGATTTTATTCGCCTTACCATATTTTAAAAGTAGCTGAATTAACTTTCTGTCTATTAAATCCTGTATCAGGATATATAATTCCTTTTCTATTACATTTTCTCAACCTTTTAGAAAAAATTCTATCAATATCATTTTACGCATGATTACAGCTTTAATGAATGATGGTCAGTGTTATTGCTGGGGTTAATCTCAGCTTTCTTTTCTTAAATGCTGTTAACTGGGCTAAACACTGCTGATAAAGCTCAAGGCTCGGGGTGAGAAAAGACATCAAATAAGCAAATTGCTTTCTTTTATTACATTACATTACATTTTTAAAAGTGTTTTAAAAGTATTCTTACATTATTACCATATTTGGCAACACCATCATATGGATCATGCAAATGTAACAGTTAATTGCCTAAAACCTACTAGGATTTATCAAAACCTCAGCTTGAATTCCCCTGATGGATTTCATTAAATGTTAAATCAATCCATGATTGATCTCAAAATTCATATTATTAAGTCACTTGCTTAAAACTGTCAGTAAATAAACAACCAGTACAGAACAGGGCCTGAGCTTGTGCTTGATGCATCCCTCTCTTTTATTTTTCCTCAATACCAAAGAGAGAGAGGATCCTAAAAAGATTCCATAGTGCGCACAACTTTATCATCATGTTTTATCGGGTCTAGGTCTCTCTGTCTCTCGAGTCCCTATTAATCCTGTAACCCTCCATATCGCTAGTAAGTTAATCAGCCCAGTCAATTACTGATCTCATCAGGTACGCTAAAGTGGCTTCAACTGCAACATTTGCAATAGGACGACATCAAGGGAGCCATTATAAATGTATCCAGTCTACATTTAGGCAGTAATAACATTTGGCTAATAGTAAAAAAAAAAAAAGAGTTTGGGGTACAGTAAAGTAAAATATCCTTGAAATCAACATTCAAATGCTCATGCACAATGAATACTAATGAACTTTAAAGCTGGAACTGCTGGAAGAAATTGGGAGTGGGGCAATTAAAGAAAGCCTGAAGCAACTTTACAGAGGACAAAGCATCCAGTCTTTCTAATTAAATTCTGTGGCAGACACCTGGCCTTTCACCTCCTCCTCCATTTCCCTGTGCTCCCAAGTGGCAGTCACGAAGAGGGGTGTCTCGCAAGCTCCATGCACTTTTTCTTCACTGAGGCTGCGAGAAAAGCCCACCGTATTCATGGACAAACGCTCCCAACAGATCTAATCAGCGTTGGTAGACTGGGGTCATGGCGTCGACAGATGTCACTGTTACTATTTACCACACATCCCTGGCTCCCACAGGATTATCCCAACAAAATATGTCTGACTCCAAAAGTCAGCAGCTAGTGACAGTTCAAACTAGGCTGAGACACCTGTTTTGACCTTTTAAAAAGGACCTTACTCATGTAACCGCATGTCCCTGTACAGCTGAGCCGAGATCCACAGAGGGTAAACTATACTTTTTGCTGGATACTTGTGCCACCTCCTATCCCACTGTAAGTGTGTACGTTCATGCAGGGCCTTCACAACTAAAATCTGAGACTGACACACTTTTGGCAGAAGGCACAGCGCTCGGCGATTAAAGGGAACACAGAGTACAGGATAAGTGAGGTTTCACAACCTTGCTCCCGCAGGGATCTCTTAGAAGTACAAGACAGTGAGGAGGAACAACTGTCAAAGGGAAGCTCCCTGGTAATGGTACGGAAGTTAATAAAATGAAGGCAGGTAATGGAAATTGGTTTTAAACCACTGGCCACATTCCTCCTGAGATAGAGATGGCTTGGGCTAATGAACCTCGACAGCCTATTCCACAGCAGTTCCACACTTACAGCACATTCACCTCCGACACCGTCTCCTCCCACCACCAGGACAAGCCAAGGAGAGGACAAAGTTACAACTTCACACCGATTAACTACTCCCCGTTATCTAGTTATTTAACACCCAATGGAACTTGAACGTGTGCAGTGGCCGCTGGTCCTTCTTACATCAAACACACTGACAAGTTCCTCATTTGGCACAATTAAGTACGTTTTACTGGACGGAAATGAAAATCTTTACTTAACGTTAAATACAATACTACAAGACGAGTCATCTCGGTTGAAGCAAAACATCAACCAAAAATGTATTTAGTAAACTTACAGAAGGCTATAAGCCACATATCACCAAACCAGTAGAGCAGCAGTCCTTAAACAGCTACTACACAGAACAGTGGTGCAAAGGGTGAAGCAATTTTCCCTTTTGGCTGTAAGGAATGATGCACTGATCTGATCAAGTGGATTGTATTTGTGTCAGAGCCGATCTTATTAAATTGATTAGGCAGACTTGACTGATTCACATCACATAGAATATCTCATGGTGTTATACAATTGTTCCAAAACTATTTATAAATCTCGACTTCTGTCAACTTGACATAGTGAAGTATACAGAAAGAGCACCAGATCTTTACCGTACCCAGAGTTTAGGTGTATAAGGATTAGAAGTGAGGGAACTCATCTTAGACAGTCTTTTGGTGATTTCCACACTATTCATTAGTGATTACAGACCTTAGGTGATCTATTTACAGCACCATGAAGATAACTATTTTTAGACATTTAACACTTAAGGCGTACATTCTTAGGGTTAATTGCATTGGTGCTACTGTATGATAGAATAGGGGCAACCATGTCAAGGAGGAGCAAAAACACTCAAATCCTGAAGGGAATCTGGAGTTGTTCAATGCTTTTGTAGGTTGGGATAGTGGAATGGGATTATTGATCATCCAATAAATGCTCCAAAGGAAACGAAAAAGACATGTTGTTTGTTCATGTCCTCTGCAATGACATCTGCAAGCATTTTCTGCTCTGACGCCCCAAATGGCAGGATGTCAAAGCGGTTGGTGATATAAAAACTAGTTTTTCTTCCCTAATTACATCATTTTATTAACTTTATTATAATGTTATAAGTTTAGGTCGATGTAGGGCCATAACTACTACAGCATATACATTGTTTAGGAATCAACTGCATAGATCCATTGTTAGGCTAAGGCTTAAGGCCTGTAACATTGACAGAGGTTGACTTTAACATCACACAAGAGCTGAGATGCTTGTCTCACATTAAAACATTAATGAGCTAGTCTTTGTAGATAGGAAGAATTTACACAGAATTTGAATGAATATGAAATGGTAAGAAAAAGAGATGCAGTTAATCTATATCACATGGCCAGACCGCACAAGAAACTTTGGATGAGAGAAAGAGAGAGAGAGCATGAGTTTCCCTCCTGTCGTGCACTTCCTCTAACCACTCCTCTTCCTCTCTCTGTTTCTGTTCAAAGTCAATGTGGAACTAATGCGTTGTTTATTTACCCCCGTAAAGATAGTGTCTGATGTGTTCTGCTAACGCAAGTCGTCTGTATTTGTCACAGGAGTGATGGAGAGGCTATGAAAGGATGTTTCAAACACCTTGTCACAAAAATTAATAAAATCATTAACATGAATTTAATCATCTTCAGTTGTTCTGTCTCATAATACATCTTTCTGCAGTTCAGAGTGCGTGCCTTTGTTTTAGTTGATGGAGAGAAGAAAAGCTGAAGATTTTTGCTGTCTTGCTTTAGGCACAGACAGCTTCTTTCATAGGACGTAATGCATGCTCTTTCAAGATGCTCATGGTTAGAAGACATAATCTAAGATTGCATACACTGATAAAGGTTCTCCTGCACACCCAAGTGGAAACAGAAGAGGAATGTTTGAAGTGAGGACACTGGGGATATAGCGGTCCCCCGATACTCAGAGCATCAGAAACAGAGAAATATAATCTAGTCCCACCTCCCCTGAACATTCATAAATAAAATATCAAGTAACTGAGACCCTAAGACAATCCCTGCCATGCCACAGTGGCAGATTCAAGCATGGCTGGCCATGAGGAGGGCAGCCAGGGGAGAGTTTGAATCCCAGCTGCGTTAGATAGTTATACTTAATGAATTGGAAGCAGGAGCAGTTTTTCTGGGTCCCTGTGCCCCAGGTTGGCCCCGACTCAACCAGGCACAGCCTTCAGAAAAAGGTGCTCTGTCTAATCTAGCCTCATTTTATGCCTCTTTAACCATGACCAATGTATTTAAATGGCTGTTTCTTTGACAGATGCTCAGTTCAAATTATTCCTAACTGGAAATTTGTAGGGGTGATATTAAATATCCTTCAGGCCGGGCTGCCCAAAGAGAACATAGGAACATCAAAAGGCCAAACACTTCAAAAACTAAAACTAATGATTCTAGCCCACCTCTGCGGAGAAGGAGGGCTTCAACTTTGTCCAACACCCCCCCACCCGTCCCCCCCCCCCCCCCCCCCCAGCCACAAAAAAACATCCCTTCTTTAAATTGAGATTTGACCATTTCCCCAATCCTACCGCTTTTAAACGTGATTTAACATGAGATACATAATGTATATTTCCCCGTGACTGAATCCACAGGGGAGCAGTTGGGGTGAATATGCCCCATCTTATCTGACACATCTAGCCCTGCCTTTGCAAAGTAAAGTCTATGATATAACCCTACCAAATGAGACACTACACAATTTCCTCCCTTTCATCTGTGCTGTAGTGTGCTGGACTTTTTCACCGCAATTTTAGAGAATTGCAAGAACTTGTTGGCCGAGCCCACAGTTTGGGTCTCCAGTAAAATACTCACCACTGACGGAGCTTGACCACCACCATGAGGCCACTGGATGTGGAAATCTGACAAGGAAAGACAGAAAAATAAGTCAAAATAGGAGAGAATTAATGAGAGCGGGGAAACAGCTGGCAACATTCACTTTAAACCCTGATGGGAGCCGACGGCAGCGATTAAGTAATAATAAACTACCCAACCTGCAGTCATTAGTGGGGTGACTGAACAGACACACCTGGGCCGGCGGGTGGAGGTGTGATAGAAGTTAAAGGGGTTAGAAGCCGGGAGGGTAAAGTTGACACGCTGCCATGAGTCCTGCATGCACCGGTAGAGAATGGGTGAAGGACAGAAGCCTAAAACATACATGTGAGTACTTAATCACTTTCACTTATTGGCACTTATGGTAATCCATCAG
The DNA here is from genome assembly GCA_023566465.1 of Cottus gobio. Taxonomy (NCBI): domain Eukaryota; kingdom Metazoa; phylum Chordata; class Actinopteri; order Perciformes; family Cottidae; genus Cottus; species Cottus gobio. Next base: position 16,655,180 of record CM042224.1, on the reverse strand, counting down.
GGTTTTACTCTAACCTGCAACTTAAAAACCAGAAAATACAAAGGCTACTCATTTAAAAAAAATCCAATTAAATAGTGCAAACAGTACTATCAGTAAATGGTTTCAGGTTTAATTTATTCTAACATTTTCTACCCCAGACACGTAAAGACTATTTTCTTTGATTGGTTCCAGGAACATGTCATATAGTACTTAAGATAGAAAAACAGAAACATTGCTGTAAAGAATAAACCATGCACATTAGTGACAATTTGAAAAATTGACAGTGAAATGAATAGGCGCCATGTGTTTTGCTGAGTGTTTTTTCCTAATGAAATGCTTTTTCTCCCTGTGAAAGCCATCTTTTCTTTCTCCAAGCTGTGGGGCTAAACAAAAAGCGAATGTTAAACTTAATTTCTGTGAAGTTGTGACTGGCTTTGAAAAAAAAAAAACATATTCTTCAGCCGAAAGTCACTCATTGCTTCACGAGTTTGAACAAATATCTACATGGATTAGTGCAAATAATTTATGACACTGCAGTTCAAACACTGACATGTTTTCTGTTGCAACAGCCAAAGAGCCAAGAGAGGCAGAGTGCCTGACTGTAAAATGTCAGGCAGCTATTTCAAATAAACAGAGTATGGTTGTTTTAAATGAAGCTAGTGAGGGGAGAACCCCTCGGCTGCCCTGCCAGTGTGCTAATATTGAGTTAATGGATCCCACAGAGGCAGACTTAACACAATGCATTTTATTTGGTAACTCCAACTCTTAAGCGACACCATTGCTGTACTACGTCCAAAGGCCAGAAATATAAATACACAAGAATAAGTCGAATTTTAAGAGGATATAATGAATAGTCTAGAGGAAAGTCTATTGAATGTTTTGTACTATGGACAAGTAAAGCTAGAAAACTACTGTCAGATTTCACCAAACAAACTGCCAAAGAACAACATTCTTCCATTTCAAGTTCTTTGATGTTACAAAAAGAAATCCATCATATGTCTGCAGGCCATAAAAAGGACCAAGTTGTATTGTGAAATGTTGCTCAGTTACATATTATGGAGCAACACCTTTTTCAAGGCTGACCTCTTAAGGACTGTTCCACAAGTTGTTTGTTTGTTTACTCCACAGAACAGAAAGAAATCGACATGTGCTGTTTTTGTGTATGACCTCAGAGCCAGCTGAGTTATTTCTGCCAATCATCGGGAAGTCGTTTCAGCCATTTAAAGCAGAACCAGTTGGCACTTAGACTAAAATGTTTCGGGGCTTTGCCTGAAACTACCCAAGCTCTCTGGGGCCACAAGTCTTAAAGAGTTTGGTTTCATCCAACCATTTAAAGTCAATCAGCCAATTGTACTGACCAATTTAAAGGAATACGATTTGATATGTGTACTGTTGCAAACAACAGTAACAGCCCGTAGATATGCAACACAACTAAAGTCAGTTTCACCTGAAGGAAATCCATTTAAAAAAAAAAAGATCTTAGCTATGGCTGGCTGGATGTAAACCTGTAAGCATTAACCCGAAACAGCTGTCCTCTAGCCGGCGAGAACTCCTGGGTCCACCATCAGAAGAATAAGCCCACAGTCCTGTTAGCCACATGCCGCATGTATTTAATTTTCAACATCTGCTGGCTTCATGCTTCTATGCTTTCCATTCCCACTGCACATTCTTCACAAATTCAGTAGCTTCCTCCTTCAGCATTTGTAGATGTTGTTGATTGTGGAAACCGTCCATGTTTACTTTGACTCCCTGGTCATTCCTGGGCCAGCTCTAATTACCTGCAGCTGTTCACTGTTCTTTAAAACACAGGGTAAGTATTTGCAATCTACGTTATATATTACAAACACACTGAATAAAAGAATTATCATAATTGGCACACATCCACAAATATTGGGTGAAATAAACCCAGCTCAAGACACTTGGTCGACCTCTTGCTCAGTCATAAATCAGTATAATGACTGAGTGAACACACAATGTCAGTTTCAATATACAGCACATACACTACACATGCTTTCATTGCTTGCCAACTTCACTGTTCTCTACAGTATAGAAAGTCCTGCCCTGGAGACTTCACCTGTATGAAAACGTTGGTATTTTACTTTGATTGTCGGACTGTTGAATAACATGTTTATCCTTTCATGCCTCTAATTTCTGACTGGAAAGAGAAAAGAGAAACAGGTAAAAGAGAAGGAGAGAGAGAAACTCTTCAGGAGCAGTCAGCTGCTCTTTGCCTGAGGGCCTTGTCTGCTCTCCCCGGCTCTGTTTGGCGGCAGTGTAACAGCAAATTTTACACCGTCTGGGACACAAATTGGCATTCTGAACTCTGGTTATTCCTCCAGTATAATCTAATTAAAAGACAGTGCCAGTGGGGTAGGAATCAGAGCATTATAATGTTTGATAGACAGACAGACATAAAAGTGTTTGTAATTTCACAACATACCGAGTACAAGTGTAAAACTTCAGAGCCTTAGCTGGAAGAGGTTTTGGCTAACTGAATTAGCCCAACTACACGCTCTGTGGCAAGCACAATATTAGGTGATGAAATATGAGTTTACCGTATTTTCAGCTTTGAAGTCCAGCAGAAGATTTTGTATCTGACATCAGATACCGTGTTATGGAGGGATGAGTGAACTGGGTGCACCAAAAGTGTTTTTGTGTTTTCTTTAAAAGCATTGCTAAGTATAGGGTTTCCTGGCCACATTCCAGTTTTGACATTTTGGAGTAGAGGCACAGTTGAAAACCGATAGTGAAATGCACAACATGACAACTTTATACTGAAAGTAAAAGCTTTAAAAAACATACATGGTCAAGTTGAGCGTCTTTTGGAAATCGGCTGCAGATACTATAATCTTTTATTCAAAAAAGTTCCATAAATTTTGGATGCATTCTTGCCAATATAAATCATTTTGGTGTTGTTACCTCTATATTTCTATACACTGGGTTGCAGGGGCTCGAGTCTAGCCAAGCATGCATAGTAGCATGACAGGTACACGAGATGTATCCGACAAATAATCACTCAACACAGAAGATAATTTCTTCTCATGAGTTTCCAGCTCTGAAGAGCTGATGTTACAGTGTTGAAGGAAAATAGATCACCTTCAAACTTATGGCCAAACTCCACACAGAGAAACTCGTAGGCAGATACAGGAGCATTCAAAAGAAGGCTAGCTAAGAGATCTTTAAGGAGTTTTATCAGTACACAAACCACATTAAGGACAATTGTAAGGTATATCTGCCTCTTAAAAAAGGAGACTGAATGTATTTTTCCCTCAATCTCAATACAAACAACATATTATTGCAGAGCTCACGGCAGAATGTGGGACTTACTAACTATAAATAAATATAAAGGCTCTCCAAAAGGTCACCGATAGCTAACCAGATAAAGGAGTAATTAAGAAGTTTCTGCATGAGGCTGCACACTACTCTCGACTGTACTACAACCAGACGATTATAAAATACTGTGCTGTTGGGTTGAGTCAGCTGTGAAGGATCACAGTAGTTTGCATTCTCAGACCTTTAAACTCAAACAAATCTGCCAAGGCTTAACCAAATGTAACCCGACCATCTTTCTATTGGCAGAGCACCAACAATGAGACATTTCATTCCTGTGAATTTGAATGTGAAAAAATGTAATTGTGTCTCCATTTACTATCCATCAATATCTTGTAGACATTGTATCCCTTTCTTCTTTTTATAATTTCCCATGGTAAATTTCCTGAGACCCTAATGAGAAAAATGAAAGAAAAGCAGAGCATGAAAATGGCTACCGGGTCTCCTCTCCATTCCATTCTCTTCAGTGCTTGCAAAGGATTTTCTTTATTAATTTTATTTAATTATCGCACAAAGCTCTTTTTTTACACTGGGCCATCTTTGCCTGTGTCCTACTCCCACTGTGTTAGCTTTGTAATTTAATAAAGCTTCATTTAAGAGAGAAGTTGATTAAAAAATTAAGCTCCAGTGATCACCACAGCCTCAGCCCTCCCCACTTTATGAAAAGATCCAATATTTCATATTACGAATGTCGGGCAGAAATTATCACCGCAGGACAAGTTAATGCTTTCCATACAATCATACGACAAAGACAGCAAACCCCACCCCAGATAACGTCCCACTAAAACCTGGAGAAGGTAGGACATTTCCCCCCCTTGTCCCTGCTGTCTGCCTATTTGACTACAACGATGCCAAAGTGCTGCAATACTGGATTTAGGAGAAGTAGAAATTCCAGCCTACTGCCCTCTGCTCGGTTTCACTGTACAGCCTAATTATTTATACTCTATAAGACAAAGTCTTTGAAATACGATCTCCCTAAGTCATCCCATCTGTGCAGCAAAGTGTATACAGGCTCACCAAGTTCCTAATGTATAAAATGTGCAAGCTGTCAATTCCTATTAGAAAAAAGGGAAACAAAATAATGATAAATGCAATATCTACACTGCAGCTTAAAGTTAAATACCTTCTCGCTGCTGGAGAAACATAATCCACACAATTAATGCTTGAAAATTATAGCCTGGATCTAGTGGCAGTTTTGAAGCATAAGTTATTGATTTGGAAATGAAAACCTGTACTCTTCAAGGTTAAATCCAGTCCACCCTCATTACTGCTCTGTCCTTGAGAGGCCCACACCAGGGCTGCTGCAAGGAGTAGAGAGGACTGCTTTAATGAAGGTGAATTTAATGGGATTTAATGTAGCTGGGGGCAATGGAGCAGCAGAGATATGGTTTTAACAAAGAGCAAGGGACCAAGGGTACAGCCAAGAGAGCAGCCATTTTCCTTTCTTTTTATTTATTTCACATTTGGCCGAGCAGAGTAAAAGCACACCACAAAGTCGTCTGACTAAGCCCCAAGAGGCAGTGGTTACACTTCTATAGTCAGGACAATACAGGCCCCTATCCTTCCATCTGAGCATTCACACACACTGTATAGCATGGCATCATTTTAACAGATTGAGTTTTAGATATTTAAACTGTGCTTTTTTTTTCTTCTTTTGCCAAGATCAAATATTTGATCCTTAGTATTAATGTGCTTGAATACTGCAGTAAGAAAAACACTGCAACACTATTGACTGAGTACTGAGGATAATGAGATTCAAGATAATGTGATGATGCAGGCAGTATTCCACATTCACAGCCTTGTGTAAAACATCTTCAGGGAGCCCAGCAGGGATCACAGTTACATTTTTGATCACTCCTAGACACAACTTACTGAGGTCGATTCTCCTTCTGCTCTTACTGTGCAAGTGTTTTGATAGACTAAGCAAATGCATCATATCATGCCTCTCCAGTAGAGATCTGTGTGGGTGCCTTGGGCTGCTCAACACAAAGCTTTAGGACAAGTAATGTTCCTACATTTTATTTTTTATTTTCATAACGTGGATCTATTAATAATTGTGTGGCGCTCTCACAAATGCTGAATCCCATTTGCCTCACACAGCTTGGCCCTTCAGCTGTGAGGTCACAATCACATGGCTGTGCCCTCTGCTTTTGTAAGCTTGATGTGAACAATGTGTGCTTTCTGCAAATACCATTACATGGCCCGCTCCAACAGTAATGCCCCATAAATATGCCAGAATCTTGAAAAGCAAAAAAAGAATTACTTTCATACCTGGTTTTGAAACCCTTGCGCAGTCATTTCTCTTCTTTTTTTTCTCTCCCTTTCCTTCCCTCTGAAGATCTGCAGGAGAGCTGACAGGGTGCTAATTCACAAACAGAAAGAGAGCCGGGAAAGCAAAGATGTGATTACAAATGCCATGATATAATTCATACAGTGTGTGTTGTTATCAGTAGCAATTCTTAATAATCATACTGGGCCAACGGCCAAACTCATTACTGATCATGGACATCCTCTGGAGCTGGATGCAGGATAAAAATTAACTGCTCTTCTATCCCTCACTTCGTCCACAGTCCCTCATCAAAACACAAGCATAAAAAAGTATTTTTATCTTCAGCTTTAGTTGAATAACCATCTTCACTTTGTTTTAAATGCTGAATCACACTGTAGGTGGTAGGTTTAAAAAAGAAACATCCCTGAAAGATCAATGGAGGAGCACATATCTAAAGATATATACCTATGTAACATGCAACACCTTATGAAGGCACATTTTTCAAGAACACATACACTGCAAGTGTGGATATGATATTTGAGCGAGGAGATAGATGAACAAGAGGCTGAGTGAGGCTTTTCAGTCTGCCTATTTCGGTCCTGAGACATTTGAAGAGGAAGCAACGAGGCTCAGGTGTCATGGGTGGTAACCCTGGATCAAGGGTGTACCAACAGTCCACAATGTATACACACAAGATACAACACAATAAACCTGATTATTCGTGTGGTTTCATCCCATATGAAAGGTATTCACTGACCAGAGGATATGAAGATGCTGTGTCGATTTTTCTTTAGCCGAAGAATGTTTAATTGTCAATGGACTTAAGGAAACTTGTCAATGCCAGTTAATTTCTAAATACCAGTAAAAAAGCTGTGATAGCTATAAAATGAGCCGCATTGTTCGCACATCTGCATTTTCCATTTAATCTTTGACTTTCATTGGTGCCGTCTGTAATCCTTCAAACGTGAGTAATGGGAAACATTAAGCACATGTTTGGGAACAAGTGGTTTTAATTAAAATGCTCACGGAGTATCTTGGGAAAAAGGAGTTTTTCTTAACATTGTCCTGAATATTCTCATTTATTTGATGTAGTGGACACACTCAGACTTTAAATAGAAGAAAATATAACTACAAGCAGGAAGAAAATTAAAGATTGATCCAGAGTTCAGTAATCAAATCACATTTTCTCCGATGACAATTTAGAAACAGTAAATATGCGAAGATACAGCTTCAAACTATTATTAACCCTGACACACAAAGCCCCAATGCTTTTTAGGATGTTTGGTATCCTGTTTACATAACCAAAAAAGGTCCTTAAAACAGATGGGTGGCATATAGAGGCATCTTGAGAAGGCCATGCAAAGATTTGCTTTATTAATTCTGACAAGGGAAACCGACATTAGGGGTTCTCCACTTGAGCCATTCTTTAACTTCTGTGAGCAGTGCTTTGTCTAACCCACACATCTAAACTTACTTAATCGACAGCACTCAAGGTCATAGTGACACCATGACCTCGAGACTTTAAAAGATAATATGTAAGGGCATAATCACTATAACAGCTCTGACTTTAGGAGCCACAGGACTAAAATGCTGGGCTTTAATGTCACAAGCTTGTTTCATCACAATTTAAAGTGGGGAAAAGCTTGTGAGATTTATATTCATAACAAACTGCACTCGTGCTAAATATTATTTATAATGATAAGATTATCTACAATACCCTAAGACTATAAATACGCAATTTTAAAGAACCAATCTTTGTTGAGGGCAGGGCCACGCACAGCAATTCTGTCGGATTTGGGGCAGCCGTTAAAGGAATAGTTTGTCATTTTGGGGAATATGCGCATTTGCTTTCTTTCAGAGAATTAAATGAGAAGATCTAATATCTGTAATGAAGCTTCAGCCAAGGGCCAGTTATCCTCTCTTAGAATAAAGACTGGAAACAGGGGGAAGTGGCAAGCCTAACTTTGTCTAACATCTTATCTTGTTTATTTAGTTTAATCCATACTGAAACTGAAGTGTAAATTGTGTGGATTTACAAGAGGTTATGTTGCTGGACTATTTCGTGGACAGGCTCAGCGACTTTCTGAAATCACTCCTTGTTTGCCTGGCAACCTCACTGTGATGACAATACTTAAGTGGTCCACAATTGTTCATTACCTCACTGCTTATATTGTCAAAGCTACTATATAACTAGTAGTTATATAGACAGCCCTTATATATTCATCTGTTTTCCATCACACTCCAGAAAGCCTATATTTGGTCATTTGCATGTCAAACAATATCAACACAGTAGTCAATGAATATATATATATATATATATATATATATGCTAACAATATGTTAGGACATGCTTTACATTGACGTTCAGTTTTCTTGCGCAATGAATACGACGGAGCAGATGTTTAGTTATGGAGGAGCACAGCAAGCATTTCTTTACCCACCTCATCTGAAGCCTATATTAAACTTGTTCAAACTGATCTTTAGTTGTCCTCCAAAGGTTTCTAAAAAATACAGTTTAGTGAAAACATTGACTCTTCCCACACAGCACATTGACTGGTGAGAATTGACTGAAGAAAGGCCTACTGAGTACCGAGGGTTTTTTAATTAAATTGCCTAATTTATTAAAATACAACATGAGGTGTCATCTAACTGGTGTTATGTTTGCGGCCACCTGTGACGAGGCGTCTGGTTTTCTACCTCTTCAGACAAATCTGTCGGCCTTAAACGTAGCTGCTAGCTTAATTGCTTCATACCTGCTCCACCCGTGAGGCTATTAGCATCATGCCCCTCATGTTGGCTACTATGGTCTGGTAGGTTGTAGCATATTTGTGGCCTTCAGTCTCTTGAAACAACATGTTATTTTTACTTCCCACCATTTACATTGATGAACAGCGCCCTCGTTGAGACGTTAGCTAGTTCACAAAGTGTAGTTTCTGAAAGTGACAATAAAAGCCAAACTGTGAAAAAAGGACACAGGTCTTTTGACAACACTTACCTCTGTTTGAAGACATTTTCAGATTCCCCAAAGGCTTCACTTCGGCGTAAACAGGTGTTAGGTCTGCTGTTCAATAAAGCAGATGTTCAATTAAGCCGGGGCGACTGTGGCTCAGTGGTTAGCAAGTCAGTCTTTCAATCAGAGGGTCGGAGGTTCAAACCCCGGCTCAGCCAGTCCATGTCGTTGTGTCCTTGAGCAAGACACTTAACCCTCATTGCTCACCGTTGCTGTGTCTACGGTCTACTGTATATCATGAAAGTCGCTTTGGATAAAAGCGTCAGCTAAATGAAATGTAATGTAAAAGCCAAAAATGACAACCGGAAGTGATGTTTTGATATGGTAAATAATCTGATCTGATCATTCAAGATATGAATTTAGGAAAATTATTATTATGCAACCCACGAAATATTAATGATTATATTCAACTTCATGGAGCTTTAAATAGGCAATAGACTGGATTCAGAGTATTAATATAGCAGCAAATAACTTGCTATGTAAATATATAGTGGAGTAATGTCTACTTGAGGATAGAATGAAGTCACTCTTCTTATGTGTGTGTTGTAGACACTTCCAGGTAGGTTGTGCATGCTTTTGGTGCATGTTTCTGCATGTGAGTGTGCCCCACTGGCTACCTCTGCACTGCCCTCATAAGGCAGTTATAGCTGTTAACTTGAGGTAACAGTTATAGGTCTTGAGGTAACCACTGTTAGCTCTTTCAGCACTTTGCTGTAGTTTGCCCTGTTAGCGACGTTAGCTGAAAACGGCCGGCCCAGCCGCCGCCATATTGGAAGCTCTTTGAGAGGCAATAGAAATGCAACCAATCCCGTGTAAAGCATTGATTGATTTGTTTCAATAACTAAAATGTAGATTGGTCATTATTAACCTATTATTAACTTATTGTTTGTTTGTTTGTTGTTTCATAGTTGGTGCCCTATGGATTGCAATTTGTAGCAAGCCAAATGTTGGTAATTTTTAAGAGACATTTGCAATTCATTGATGAGGGTCAATGTTGTCGGTATATTCTCCTGTGTTGTTTCAGTGTAATCTGAAGTTACCACAATAAAGCCTCCTCCATTCCCATCATGGTTCTGCAGCTCTAAGCCTTCTTAAGTCCTCTACTTTGCAGTTAACAACATGCTGCTGTGACAATGGAGTTGCAAAGCGGCAAAGACAAAGCACTCGTCACACATCTGAGATCTGTACTGTATGTGTCCATCTGGAAAAGACATTGGAATAAACAGGTTTTTGAATCTCTCCCTCTCTCTCTCTCTCTCTCTCTCTCTCTCTCTCTCTCTCTCTCTCTCTCTCTCTCTCTCTCTCTCTCTCTCTCTCTCTCTCTCTCTCTCTCTCTCTCTCTCTCTCTCTCTCTCTCTCTCTCCCAGACCTGGTGGTGTCCATGACAGGCCCTCTCCTGGTGAGCTAGCCTCCATGATGAATGGCCACCTTTCCACTCTTTATCGCCCCACTAAATCATGAGCTTACCATGCTTTTATGACCAATTTTTGCTGCTTTGTTTTACTATCCCCCCCATTTTTGAATGAAACTCCAAAGGCTTCATTTTTTTGTACTGTGCATTGCATCAATCAAGGGTTTATCATTGCACAGGTATTCCGGTGGATATTTTAGATCTAACTTTATTAATCAAATTCACTGAGGCAAATGTGTCAGACCTTGTTTGGACTGGTGAGAAGCACCATCGAAAATGATCTTATTTATAGAGCAGATATTTCCATTAATTTACTGTTTTCTAACCTGCATCTGTCATGCAGCACTGTCTTTCATTTCCATTGTAATTTTGTAAAAAGCATAAAATATTTATGTGAGTGAGGGTCACACTTGGAAGTGGTCAGAGCCCAGAGATTGCCAGTGCCTGAGAAGAAACTGAATTTCCATGTGATAAATTACCAAACAATAGATTTTGCTCAGTTTATGAATCTCCTAGTGATTTTGTGTACCTACTTCTATCTTTTAAAACCACATTATATGATGAATGCAAGACAGCTAACTTTGCTGTTTACACACATTGCAAGCTTTAATGTTTTATTGTTCAATAATGAAAGTTTAGCTTGTAGTTGTGGCAGTGTATTTCAGAGTGTAGCTGTGTAACAGTCTCAACTGTGGTTACATTTTCTCATGTCAAGTATAGTAAAGACCTTTTGTTCATTGTATATATATATTTATATATGTATATATGTATATATATATATACATATATAAAAGTCAAACACAAGTATATTATGTAACTTCAATCAGACAAATCGAAAGAAAGGCGTTTTACCCAAATGGAATATAATAAATTAACAATGTTACATTTTTGGAACAAGAATTAGGATTACGGCAACACATCTGTAATATGTTTGATTAGTTCGAAATGCATCAATACATATTACGTAAAGAAGGTTTACGTTCATTTAAAATGGCCAAAAGCCCATGCTTAACAATGAATATCAAGTAGATTATACCTATGAAAGTGTTGTATAACTACATTGGTGATGCAGGGCTTTATTCAGCTTTACTCTTGCACAGATTCAAAGTGAGGCAGGTTTGACCAGATATGTTGTACTCTCTCTCCCCCTAGTGGACAGAAAAAAATCCTGTCCGGTCATTTGTCCTGAATGACGTTCGTCAGTATGTTTCCTGATTCACAGGGAATTGATTAAAACAGATGGACGAAATTAACGTCAACAGTTTTTTGTTGTAATCTATTTATATAATATGAAATTCAAACATATTTTTAAGAATGTAAAAGGAAGAATTAATTGTTTGAGAGTTGAAAACATGTGTAGTTTAGAGTTTCACTCCTGCCATGAATATAGTTCATAAAAAAATTCTATATTTTATTTTGAAAGTGCTGATTTTAGATCCATGATCCAGACAATCAATATTCATTTTTAACCCTTTCCTGATATCTCACAGAGCACAGAGGCCCATTCTGCAGTCACCATGCCTCTTTGAGGCTTTAATGATCCATCAATCACCTAAACAAAGCTTGAGTGTGCGAGCCACTGCCAGGGGAGGTCTGACCTGCGGCCTAGCGTGACATTCAGGGAAGGAGTGCTACTCACCCAGGAAATCCTATTACCCCAAAGTATGATGGATATCAGTGCTGGGAAAGCTCATATGTGGTCTGACATATAATTTGTTATAATTTGTAAAAAAAGAAAAAAATATATGACCACGATCACCTTTATCCCTGTCTTTCACTTTTTCAAACCTCGGCCCCAATATCTCATATTCCTAGACCTAGAACACAATGTACCTCTGTCTTGTCTTTCTATTTGAAGTCATGATGGCCTCCGAGATATTTAATTGGTCATTTTAATAAACAAATACAATTAATAAAATTGATGTAAAAAATGCATTGATAAAAGTTGAATGTACAACATGAGATTATTACACTGAAGTAAATGTAAACTTGCATCATGAAATTAAGCATCACATAGTATTTCTTGAATCTGACCACAATGTGCTCTCTTCACCACACAGAGAATGAATAACAAATTCTTCAAGTTTTCAATGACTAATAATCATAATGAATGCACAGTGGTGATTTATGTTTTCTGTCTGGCATTTCTCAAATGTAACATGGCATATCAAAGAATGCAAAGCCCATAGTTTTGCTAAGTGATAATGACTCTCCTGGAGTTGAAGGAGTGATTGAACAGACTGCCAAACTATCTTGAATACTTGTTATCTGACTCAAAGAGGTACAACGCTACATGCAAACATATAGTAGGACTCCAGTGCTGATCAAGAACACTAAAGACATGATGGTGTGCTACTTATGGGCAAAGGTGAAGAGTCCCTCTCCATCATTAAGAGAAAATACTCTTTATCAGCACATACTGTAAAGAAAACATCTATACACTGTATGCAAATATATCTTGCACTCCCTGCGATGGCATTGTACAATATCCCTTTCCTTAAAACTAAATGTTAATCGGACATCGTCCGTACTCTTATCAAGAGTCTCCTACTGTGTTTGTTAGTGCTATATTGATCTTCTGTGTCATATTAATTGTCCAGGGTAAGAATTTGCAATTCAAATTTAATAAGACATCCCAGCATGCAGCCTTTGGACTTGTCTTTAACTTTTGTTGATGACATTTATCTCCCTCATAAAATGAACTCGTCATGGATATATTGTAACATGTAAATCATACGTCTTTCTCACAGTTGTTTTTGGTCTTCACACTCTAAACCTGTCTCTGATTCCAATAATAAATTAATGATGAAAATAGTTTTTGTCCTGCAACTAATCGTTTTAGTTGGCTACATAATATTCTGATAAAATTTCCCTCATAATCTTATCCTCTGTCATCATTATAACTCAGGCTCAGTTGGGTTGAATCAGGCCCTTTGCCTTGCCACTTTAAATAAAGAAGCTTTACCAACAGGCTGCTCTTCAAATCCAGATAACTGGAAGGCAAATGTATTCTAATCTCTTAATTCAATCTAACTGATCTTTGACCACAGAAAGCATTTTCCTTGTTAAATTGTAATCCCTAGCTGCTTCATCTCCCCAAACTAAATATGCAATTTACATACATTATAGCCTGCAGTCTGTACAGTGCGAGCATCAGCGTAGGAACACTGCGCCATGAATGTGTATTTGACGGTCAGTGCTTTTAAGAGACAATCCTGCAGCAATCAAACACTGGCAGGTTGCAATTTAGAGCAACATGGAAGGAAAATGAATTCCCAATGAGTGCCCAATAGAAAATTAGCCAGAGGAGAGTAGTGGACTTTGGCTTGCCGCTGACCTCTAACTGCTTTAATTAAATGGGGAGTTTCCTCCTCCTCTTGAGTAATAAGTAGCCGTGCTCCTGCGTGGCCCATGGCACTGGCAGCCACATAGAGCAGTGATATCTCTACCTATAACCCTGCTTTTATGATCATCACCACTGCTCCTGTCAGACCTATGAAACAGTGCCCAGCTGATTCCTAAGAGGCCGTACATTCAAATCAACACCTTGCTGCAAAGTTCTGTCCATGTACAAGGTTATTTCTGTCTGCAGAGGTGGAATAATATTCATTATGTGTCTTCGTTGAGAAAGGGATCATGAATGAGTGTCTCTGTCAAGGATCCTGTCTGCTCCTAACAAAGCTGATGTTCTCTCAGCTATGTGATCTGTCTCAGATGTTTTGGGCCTTATTAGATTAGACTCAGAGGTATTTACTTATTCATTAGCAACCAAATAAAAGGCGTCCCTGTCTTAAAGGTCATGGAGAATCCCACTCCCTTACAATGCTAATGTTTATCACTTGTCTCCTACGCAAACTTTTTCCACAGGCCTTTCCCCTATCTTTTTTAGTGTCTAGTATCTTTTAATTGACAGTCTAGCCAGTGTCAGCACCCACCTCATCACTGTCACGGCCTGATGGAGGTAGAACTCGGTGTTCCACAGGCGCAGACAGATCCACAGGTAAACACTGTCGTGCTGTGATGGCTGCAAGGGCTTCTTCAGGAGGAGCATTCACAGCAACCACACTTACCACTGAGATTCACCATCGATACAACTGATCAATTTTCCGCTTAGTTGCATTCACTGTTAATATCCACCAACATATTGCAGTCTGTCTTTGTGACAGACCATACAGACCAGGGTGTTGAGAATTTCTTCTTTTTTTTAAAATGCGTTTGTTCAAGTTGAAATGAGAAGTAATTCTGTGGTGTTAAAGTTATCACCCATTGTGAGATGTATCATATAAGAAACTTCCCCTAGAGCAGTAGAAAAGCAGCATGATGGCCCTGGTCGCTGGAACCAGTCCAGGCATGGAAAAACATAACATATAGATAATGACAGAGGACTCTGAACCACTCTGAGGCATTGTTGCAGGGTTGTACTTTTCCATGTGAGCAGTTGACTGAGCCATGCTTCGCAGACAGCAGATGCTGTCTTGTCTAAGCTTGCATTAAAATGTGTGATAAAGAGTGCAGAGTGAGTGGTCAATATAATCAATTCCCTAAGCTCAAAATATGCAACATATATAATTTTCTTCTTCTGACAAATATTATAAGGGGAATTCCAACCATTTCACACCTCAACAAGTCTTATGGACAACCAACACATGCATATGTGGAGTACTCAATTAATATAATCTTGAAGCTATATGTGTGTGTATATTTTAACCAGAGTTACTATTATTTTCCTCTAAATGATTAAAATGTCATCATTTTGGAGCGTAATTACTAGCCGTAGCCAGTAGAATCTAATCCAATTATAGTAACTATATCATCATGTATCATTTTTCATGTTTTACTCTATTTAGTGTTCACATTTAAATATGAACACTAAATAGAGTAAAACAAATATATAGATATATAGATTGTATATAGATTTTACTCTATTTAGACTGGGACTCAATGTTAAATGAGTAAAAAACAAATCAGTTTGAGTAAAATTTACTTTTACAAATTTACTGTGTATGTGAGTCTGCACATTTGTTCAGGTGCAATATTCAATGTTCCGTGGAAAAAGGCAAAAGCAACAAGTGGTGTTACTACAGCCAATGTAATTGTTGCATTACTGGAATGAGAAAGGAAAATCAAAGTTCTTAAGCAGATTCATTTTCTTATTCAACACAGCGCACCTTCATTGTTACATTTTCAAAATGTAATTTAACCACCAGAACTTGCATTCATTGTTTTAATTTCCCCATTTGTATTTAAAACAAACAAGGTGATCAAGAGTGGCTTAAGAGAGGTGTCTTTCTTCAGCAACAATGAGCCGTGTGCCAGCATTCATTACTGTGTGTGTGTGTGTGTGTGTGTGTTTATGTGCAGTCTGTACACCGTAGGCCATCTACCATTGACTCGCACACATAAACAAGGAGAAAGAGATGCAATCAGAGGGGCCATGGATAGTCTCAGCACATAAATAATTTGCATGGCTGAGCATACGCACATTTCTGCCCTGCAGTTTCACAAAAAGATGTTGCACACAACCCCCTGAAGTGAAGGCTAGGGCTACTAATTTAAATGTTTACTTGACTAATTTGTCTGGTTTGCATTACATGCAGAAATATCACTTTCAAATTAAGGCAGGAGTACAGCTGTGGCAAAAACACATACGTAAAGCATTAAACAAGACCCCTCCGGTACTTTTTCTATGAGCACACTCCCTTAAAATGTTTGCTCCCGATGTGCCACAGAAGATGCATTTGTGACATTGTCATGCAGGACCACGTCACTGAAGCACAGAGGGGGCCTCCTGCTCCGTCTCCTCCTCTAGTTTGATTAATACGCCCCTGATTGGTTGCTGAGAGGACAGCTCTGATGACTGATTACTCTGACACTCAGTCCTGTTGTCTGACTTTGTAGAACCGTATTGGAATCAGTCTGAGGTCAGTCAGATTGCTCTGTTTCTAACGACTCTCGCAGAGGGGTCATCAACATGTGATGACATCTCCTTTACTAAGCATGACCCACACCGTCAAGCATTCACGCCCACATTTTTATTGTCAAAAGCAAATGTAAGAAACTGCTGTCCACATCATAATATCAAATCAAGATCAATCAAATCAAGATAGGTCCACACAACAGGATTAAAACATCACTTTTTACAACTTTGTTTTGATGTACGTCAAGCATCAGAAAAGGTTTTAATTAAATCAAAAAGAAATACAATTTCTGGTCACTATTTTTTACCCTCTTGTCCCAGTATCTGAATGCACAATATACAAAATAAAACTAAAATAATAATAATAAAATAAATTGTAGACTTTTCTAAACATCATTTCACATTAAAGAGAAGTGCTATTTAATGACACCATACGACCACCACCCTTCACTTGAATCTCCAACCTGAGGAAGCATGAAAAATAATGACATTTTGTCTCTAATTTCTGCCGCATTCACAAAGTAAAGGAATGACTAAGGTTGGCTTTAACTGCCACTTCCATGTCAGAGAATCGAGAGGCAAAAAATAGGCCTCTTCTTCCAGGAGACATTTGCAGCCGAGGCGAGTTAAAAAGTGGAGAGCAGAGGTGAAGTCTGGAGAAAAACTTTCTCTGATGGTTGTTCCCTCTCTTTAATCTCCAGCTGTTCTGAATGAGAGAGACTGCAGCAGCAGTCACAGAGCCAAGGGACCGGCAGTGGACTCTGCTGTGGCCAGTGTGCAACAGATAACACGTCGTTGTTTTTCATCTCAGATGCAAGTTCTGTAATAGAAACTGACACATTATAGACATATTTCCCATACATATCAGCCAAAGGATCCCTTTCCTATTTCTGTAAATTATGTAGATGAGGGCCAGAGACAGAGATGTAGGGTATATTTCGGTCAGGCAGTCATTAAATTCTGTGGAGATGCTAGCTGTAGGATGGATTCAGTTACTTCTTAGAAATGACAAAATTGCCGAGGGACCCCATCTAATCATAGCCCATTTAATTGCACCACTAGGTCTGGGATCGTGTGCCAATGTTCAATTACCTTCAAATGCATAATAGCAACCAGATATGTGCTTTTCCATGTAAAAGAAACGCATAGAAATAAATTAGATGATTGACAAATGAGCCACTACAGCATATGCATATGTTTTCTTTTTTCAAGCTGCCATCATGTGATCTCCATCCAGCCTTGTTTAACACTAATCCATGGACAGAACCTCCTGCCTCGTCTCGCTTCAACCTTCACAGCTCTCCGAGTGCCTCAGCACTCACACACTTATCAGCATGATCACCTTCCTCATCCCCCATTAATCTCCCTACACGCATACACACTCACACACCTTCTCAAAGGTCCATTCCCACCTTGCAGTATGCAACGTGAACTCACATAATGCTACTCACAGTTCCCAGCACTGGTCTCACCTAGGAGTCATGACATCAACACCAAGAAGACTGCGTGGGAGACGTGTTTGAGTCCATGAAGCAGCAACTCCTCCTGCTGGTGGACTGCACAAAACACATCCGTGAGTTGTGTAGCTTCCAGATAGCAGACAGGATATGTTGAGGACCAAATACATAAATAACTTTTTATATTGTCATTGCAGAATGAAATTCTAGCAACTGACTCACAGGGTTTCACGGAGTGTTTACATTTGTCAGTTCGTGTTGATGCTTTGTTTAAAACGCCATGTGGTGTAACAGCTGTGTGGGGCGCGGCAGCCAGACGCTCTTCATACCTTGTTACAGTCTCGTCCTTCTTGGTACGACAGATAATGAGTTGTGTCCTTTTTGTACTTCCCAATGTCACTTTAAATCACTATTTACTATTTTGTTTTAGGTATTGTGTATAAATATCTTCATGCTAACATATCTTGCAATATAATTATGGTTATTGAGCAGGTTACGACTTTGTGATCCCTCTAAGATGCAGAGGTAGGTGTCCAGAGTGGCTTTCAGGATGCATAGGAGCTGGTAATCACAGTTTGCTTGCCTCAGAACCATATTCTTCTTGTTCCAGTCAGGCTGTGAAACAGTGACTGCGAATTGTAATTTATGCTCCTTCCACTTCACCATGCTCCACTGTACCAGACAGATAATTTCTTTCTTTTGATGTTCTGTCCTGTATTAGTTTATTTTCTTGACCTTTTGCGCCTGTAGTTTAGTCTGAGTGGTCAGACTTCAGAGAGAATTCTGTAATAATAACAGGATGTGATGAGGTCTTTGGCAGGCAGCTGATCTTAATGGCCCATTCACCTGAGGCAGTAGCGAAGAGACAGGCTGGAGGACCGAATGTATTCAACTCTGCCCCACAGCTCAGCAAAGACAGCCACCATAACCTAGGTTTGGGATTATCACAGATCTGTTATTTAAAAATATCTTTTCAATCACCGCACTTAAAAAGTTTTTACTTTTCTTTTACTTTAAAAAAGGAGAAGGACACTTGCCATTATGGCTACAGCTTTTCCATTATATAAAAGTACACAAACAGGACTCAGAAATGTCATGGATTTCCGACCTTAGTTTTGCATTCAATGTCAATTTATTTGAATGATATCAGGATAACCAAAGAACTATTTTTGACTGGTTATTCATGCAATTGATTTCACCAGATCTCTAATGGCTAACGGAGCCCAATCATGAGTAATGAGTATCTCCCATAACTAAAGAGCCAAATACAATTGTATTAACTCAAGATAAAATTACCCTGAACTTTTTTCCTAAAGTCAATCAGAAAAGAGCCTGGATCCTGCTGCCTTCACTTTCCCCTCTTCAATGAAAAGTATTGGTTTGGCTTGAAAATAAATATTTGTTTAATTTAAAAATAACAGTTTACACACACACAGCACACAAAGACTAGATGCTATGTGTGAGGGCAGCATCTCAACTCATTACTACATTATCAGCTGTCATCTTCTATAGAGAAAAAGGTGCCTTACAATGTCGCATTGGCAAGTGCAAAAACTTCTGCATCCGCAAAATGTTATAGCTACGTATGTTTTGTTGTCATATGAAATTATAGTAGAATACAATTAAACCGTAACCCTTTATTTCACCTCTCTGTATCTCATTCAAGTCTTGTCTTTCTTTCACTCATTATTAATATCAACAATTCCCTGATAAAAACCTTTCACAAGTGCATTCACAGCCTTTTCTTTGCAGTGTGTGCTCTCTTCCTCAGTGTGTGCTCTTACTTTTGTCTTGCAGACTGGTTTGGAGAGTCTTAAGATGGTTCGACATCTGTGTCTACAGGTCCGTCTGCTGCCAGAAGAAGCAACCTGTGAGCAGCGGGGGAGGTTTGGGAGCTCCTGCGGATCCTGCCTCCCCTGCAGAGTGTGGCCTGGCAGATGTTGGAGAGGCTCCACTCACCACAGCTGCTGTGTGGAGCCAGAATGGACAACGTGGTGGGAGGAACACTGCTGGGAGAGAGAGGAAGACAGGACAGGGACTGTACAGGCAGGAGCCACTGCTGCACACTAGCAAGAAAATACTTAAAATAGGTGCGTCAAACCTTTGAACTGCACTGCACGTGTAGCGTCATAATCAAGACATTTCCATTATGAAGTTCCACATTCACACTGAGCTCTATAGCACTCGCATTAAGTTCAGTTCTTTAATCACCTCTCATTACGGTCTGCTGCAGCTTCTCCTCCTCGTTCAGGCGATGGCCTGAACTCAAGACCAGCAGAAAGAGCAAAGAGCTTCACTTACAAACCCCCCCTCCAACATTTCAACATGTGAGCACTCACAAAACCAGGTTTTGAGCGTGCAGTCCAACTATGTCCTACCATCAAAATAACCAATCTGTTCAGTTCAGTATTAGTGGATCTCACCTGTTTCCATGAAATGTAAATGTTTTGACAGACACTGAAGTCTGTGTCTCACAGAGCTCGTTCAGGTGGCTCGCCTGCTGCCACCACAGACTGGCACTGAGGTGTACAGACGTGGTGATGCTGCCAATGTGCCCACGGCATACCAGAGGCACCTGTCCACACCAAGGAATATCTCAATGTGACCCGGTTGCTACAACTCAGAGTAAACTGAAGCCAGAGACTACGCACCAAAAATACGTTTTATTGACAAATTGGGTAAACTAACCCTCAATCAAAGTTGCACAAACAAGAAAGTAAAATCAGGTGGGAGTAAACTGCAGTCAGGGAGTTCAGTGTAGAGCTAATATAAAAACAGTAAATAGTCACACAAACCAATAATGCCTGTGGTCTGCCTTACCACATCAAGAAGAACAACTTCACCAAGGAGTGAAGGAGCGTTATGGGCTTGAGACAGATGAGAGTAGCATAAACACACACAGCTACACACATGTTACACAACTGCTGAAAAAAAAGTGTTTCGTTAACTTGGACCCACAAGAGTGATGCTATAATCATTCTTCATTTAATAATGCATCTTTGTATCAAATATTGTTCCTTTGTCTGAAATGGGACATTAAAAGAAATGTCATAACATTCTACAGAAACGTGTGAAACACATCATTAATAACATTCAGCATGTCGCACAAGGCACAGTGATAAACAAATCATAAAACCTACAACTGAAGTCAAAACTAAGCATAAATCGCTCACTTGTATTACATCTATAGTGTGTTTGACTTGTTCACAGAGCTAAAGTGAACGGCCCATAAATTGTCAGCAGAGGGTGCACAAAGCCTGATCAGGAACATTTGTTGGCCGCTGTGAGGCAAGCTTTACTTTGAAAATAAAAACCTTCACTCTGGTTATACTTTGAGTAACATGGCCAAATTTGGCTGATCATTGCAAGGGTCAATTCACTATAGTGAAGATTTAAGTAAAGAAAGAATATCACAACTATTTTGATTTAAAGAATCAAGTGGCATCAGTCATAAAACAACATTAGCTATCCTCTTTGGACCTCTTGTTGAAGCCATCTTAATAGTTAAACCGTGATACCAGAGTGCAGACCGGAAGTCACCGCCATGTGATGCACAGAAGCTCAGAGAGGCTGCGATGACTCAATGTTACCTGATGACGAAACTGTGTTCTGCATAATAAAACCATTTCCTTCTAGCTACTCTGTTTTCACATGTTCATTACTGAATCCTTAAAGTAAAAGAGAAATAACCTAATCCTTTATTGTCCCCTGAAGCCAATGGCAACCATATCCACAACTGGGTATAATCTAAACAACATATTGGTTGTTAATTCCACTCTTCTGAAGATTGAGCATTCACGCTTTCTTAAAATTACCCGGGCATCACAGAAATTACAGCTCAGTAGTTCTCTTTCCACATGAGATGGTATCCGGTCTGGGACATTTATCCTAATTAGGAGGACGCTCTGATGTTGAAAGAAGTTTTATAACATTATATAATCCCATAAAGCTAAGTGGTTTGAGGTAATGAGTGAAGAATATAGTTTAGATTTCACTGACGGGCATATACAGTATGTGCTTGGCTTGCACTCTTGTTAACCGCATACAGAGCATTAGCTCATATAGACCAGCCTGTTTCCACTCATCAGAAGAAAGACATACTGCTGTGGGACAGAGACACTATGGAAGACAGCGTGGACGGATCCGATCGAGATGAGTCGTACAGCTACAATACAACCCGCACCACTGGACTTATATTGTGTGTAGTACATTGCCACTGTTATCTATTCTATTTACAAATACTGTAGTGTGAAAATACTGACAGGAAACTTTGGAGAGGAATTAAGACAGCCTCCTTTTATCAACAGCATCAACAAAATACAGAACTTCAGGGGTAGTTTTTAACTTCTTCCACGTATGGTGCTTTACGTATGCGCCCCAAATGCCCCCAGATGGAGGGGTCTGGGTTTGACCCTCTTAGACTGATTATACCAATATACCATTAAAACATATATGGCCCTATTGTCTATCTTCACGAGGGTTTTCTGTATGTATAGCTTTTTTAATTTTTCAAATAGACCTTGTGAATGAGGAGATAATCAGGATTTAGTATGAGAAAAACCATTCGCAATTTTGGCTTTAAAATGTTTGGGGCGCATGAGGTCAAAGACCGTGAGTGACATGCGGCGGGGGACAATGCGCCCAGGGATCAGTGTCTTATAATACATCCATATGTGAGAATGTCCATCCGTCCGTGTTACCTTTCTTACTGACCTTTGACCTGTACTACTATCGGTGCCTGCATGCTGGTGTAGGCTCCATGCTGTCAGGTACCTGTGCTGTACCTGAGGTGTTTACAAAAGGACATCCCATCATGGTGGATATGCATCGTTTACTCATATCAACCACGACAGAGGGAAAGTTGTAACATAACACTCAAAAGGACAGCAGAGCTGAATCATCTCTAACATGTTGTCCTTAACCTTCCTGACCCATGTCCTATAACATCACAGCTCTGTCTAAGATTTAGGTGAAGACACCTTTGACATGCATCAGCAGGAGAGACCGAGGATTAAGAGGAAGAATCTCTTTACTACTTCCTCCTGTTGTGGTAAAACGTGGAAACAAAATACTACAAGTATGATGACTATTCCTTCTGTACACATTTATGCTTCAGGAAATACCTCTCTTTCACATCGCTAAAAAGCATTTGACATGACATTTAAAGCCAAACCAGGGGTCCATCATAAAAAAGATTTATAACATCAAACATGAAAACAAATATTACACGGGTCAAACCGTCAGCATCTGTTAATCATTATTAAAGGAGGCAGATGAGGGACTGTAGTTGCTCAATAGATCTTAAATTGTACAATGATTGGCCTTTGACTGTTAATTATTGGCTTAAAGTTTGTTTAGGAACAAAGGTTACTGTAAATCAAGTTTTAGTATCAAATGTCATTCATTTCTTGCTTACAAATCGTCCCTCAGATGACAGAGCAGAGCAATCGCCACCACTCTAACAATTCATTTTGCTTTTGAGAAAGTAAACCTGCCTTGTCATACTCAGTTTCACCGTCTGTCGCCGTTTGAAACACTGCCAAGCAGCTTGAAACTCCTAGCCAAAGGGCATGAAGGGCTTAGCTATTCCACATTAGTATTGGATTACACTACTGTGGACAGAGCGGGGGAAACACTGACATCATCAAATCAGAGGTTGTTAAAATCAATATTGCGTCTCTCCAAGTTTTGTAATCTTACAATTAGACTGAAAGAACCTCTGAACCTTGAGAATGTGCACCACATGGAAGAAATGAATGGTAAACAGTATAGATTATTTGAAAAACATCTTTCTAAATATACCAGGAATAGAATAAGCAGTTTTGTTCAGACTCACTCCCACAGCTCACAATAACAACGGAAAATATTTCACAGACAGCAGCTGAGTACACCTTGTTGCTCTTTTGCTTCAAAACTTTAAACAATGAGGCTGTAAAACTTACTTTCCATCTCATGGCTGATTTCCCTCTTCGAGAATGATATTACTTATATGACCTATAGAGTGAAGGTAGGACTTCAAAATGTGTTCAATTGGAACATTATTTTTGTTCCTACCATGCATTTTTTCATCCACTTAAGCCATGGCCAGGTCGCGGGGGCAGCAGGCTAAGAAAAGTGTTTCAAGCATTACGCATGTGTGCTTCATTTTGTGGACTGAACTGACTTAGCGACTTTGCAGAGAAGCCTTGTTTATATCAACCAATTGGTTTTGACTTTAAAAGTGACAAATAATTAAGAAATGGCTCAATAACTATCATGCTACAGCCTTAAAACGAGAGACATGTAGAGCAAGAAGTGAGGATAAAACCTTTCTTTTTTTTAAAGAGATCAAAGCTGTGGACCTTTGCCGCCAAGACTCAAACCCTCAGCAGTGACAGAGATGAGTCCACTGCCCTCACAGCTCTTCTCTGTAGACCAGAAAAGGAGGAAAACATGGCTTACATGAGATCTGATGAAGCACTGACAAAGAGGTTCACTTCAGTTCAATCAGGGATTTTTTCCATCTTTCAACTCAATATGTATTACTCATATCAAGGCACTCGCTGATGGCCAACACGTTCATAACAAACACGTCTGTTAACTAGTAAGAAAAGACAGTGTTTGTCTTTCTGCCTAGTCAGGTCAGTGAAGTTCACCATCCAGATGTTTTCACTGCCCTTTCAGGTAGCGGAGACAGACAGCGGTCTTCTTTGTGTTTTGGATTTATGACTGGAAACCGCTAAACCAAACAGAGCTGTGTAGAGAGCAGCTTTCATTGTGGTCTGAATTTCAGTCACGGAGCCTGTGAGAAGAGGTAGCGCTTCACGTTTTAACCTGAATGTTCAAATGTTGGCAAATTATTCCAGAAATAAAACTCTTAAGATGTTGCTTTTTGAAACAAGTACAGTATCTGCTGTGGCAGAAAAATTGGGGAAGGTAAGCTCTGTTGTTAACTCCCCACAATCACCCTGTTGAAGAAAAAATCTGGTCAGTGTTTACCCTTCAATTTTGATGGCCAATGAAAACAGGAGGTACATTAAACCTTGAAATGAATACTTTGAATTGTTTGCAGACTTACCTGTCACAAGAACACGAATGTCAGAAACATAGATGTACTGTACTGTCCAATATATGTTGTACCACCTACGCAAAGGAGAGACAAAAACTAGGAGGCCAGTACTACTTCAGGCTTCAAAGTATTCCACGCATAAATCAGTGAACTATTAAGTTAAACTATAGTGATCCTTAGATATACACAAGCCCTGTGGCCTCAAAGACACTTATCTTCAACGTACATGGAAACTTTTAAGCACACTTGTATGAGACGCCCAGGTCTCTGTTTTAGGTGTATAAAGTTTCACGAGGCTCTCAAAACTGTAAAAAGGCAATCCAGGCCACATTATAGATCAAACAGCCTTTATGTTCCAATGACAACAATAATATTGGTTTGAAGAGAGAAGACTAATGGAAGTGTAGTGCTATGGCATATGTTGCTGTGATGACCCGGCAGGTTAATAAAGAACATTTTAGATTCCCTCTGAAAACAAAAGTACTGATAGGATAAAATATCTACTCTGTTTAAAGTAAAATGTATCTAAAGTTTATTATGTCATAAATATAAGCGTTGTAAGTTGTAAGAGTTGTAAGTTGAAAATTAATGTTTTTTACATGAAGCCACTGGTTTGGTTAGGTTTAATTGTGTCATGTTTATAACACTATTCCACAATAATTATAAACATTAACCATAAGCATGACTTAAAGTGACTCAAAACCGACTCAAAATGGACCTCGAGTTTTGAAGAAATGCTGATTAAAAAAGTTACTAGTCACTAGGAACTAGCTAGAAGGCTAAACTCAGTGGTTTGGGAATCAATGGAGCCTACAGAGTCCGCCAATACCAACCATTCCACTCTCACACAAAGCATCGCAAAGATACGCACAAGAATGGCATTTGTGTCCAGCAAAAAATATGAAAATGTACTTACTTATGGCTGAAATATGAATATTCCAGGCCTTCCTGCTCCCTACTCACAGTTAAGGCCACAGAGCACCGTGCTGCAGTGAAACGAGCCCCGTTCAGGGACCACCGAGGACTGTGGGAACTTTCATGCTTCAGCGGAGTTAACGTGAGTTCTCGTGAGGTCTGAACTAAATGAATTATTACAAATACTTACCTTCACTCAATCAAAGCCAAACTTCGCACAGATACTCCTACAATACTGAGCTATTTTATATTATATTTATATTTATATTATTATATTAAAAAGTGTTCATCTATATGTGTAACGTAATAGAAACTTACTTTTAACTTCTTATCTTCGAAAAATACTTTTTTTTGTATGTGTACTATCATAAACCAATATACCACTAACACATGTATGGCCTTATTATTTATCTTCACAAGGGCTTTCTGTATATTATAGCTTTTTTAATTTTTCAAATAGACCTTGTGAATGAGGAGATAATCCTCATAAAAAGCATCCACAATTTTGGCTGAAAAAGTGGTGGCTCCTAAAAGGAAGATTGTGGTTTTTGTTAAAATAAGTACTTTGTAAAGTTAGAGAAACAAAGACTGACAGATAGGACTGGAAATATAGCTTTTTATGTCTGTATAAAATAAAAAGGAAAAGTAGATTTCTCTGTTCACCAAACATATGGTATTTCCTTTCAAAGAGATGGTATTTCTCACTTTACATCAATTCAATCTAAAAATGAAGCAATTGCTGTTCAAGTGAAGAATATCCCCACTGAGGATGATGGCGGTAGATAACGTTTTGTACTGCTATTCGTCATCTTCAGCTCCCTTTGCTGTTATATCTAGATACGACCAGGAATGGAGCATGATTAGGAATGACCAAAGCATGAAACTAACACTTTGTGCCAGTAGATGTCCCTAAATGTTTCAAAGAGAATACAATACTAACAAGTATGTTTTAATAATCTGTAAATAATAATCTGTGTTTTTGTTTCCTAAAATGAGTCCTTTTTATCTACAGAGGAGCGAGTCCTCTTCACAGCTGCCATGTGACAGCCAAGCACTAGCTCGAGATAGAGACATATGCGTTTTCATATCAGCCGCCATACTTCAACACGCCTGACAGGAGAGGTTGCAGTTGGTTGCAATCTGAAACTTGACCACTGGATGACGCTAAATCCTATACATTGCACTTTTAAGAAAGCCTTGTAAATAATGCAATACTATTAACCCTAGAACACTAACGTTGGGTGATTTTCACCCGAGCAATTATATTTACGTTATTTTCATCGTGTTGCTTTTTTCTGAGTTGCGCGGGTCCTTGTGTAGCTTCCTGCTTCTCACTGACGTTATTGAAAGTGGGCGTGTCTCTCAGCTCCGATCCCTTTTTTTTTCAACAGGCAGGTGTTCGGGTGATTTTCACCCGACGTTAGTTTTATAGGGTAAAAAAAATTCAGATGGGTTTTTATATTGACATATGACTTTTCCTTCACAGAACAAGGCTCACATGTCCCAGGAACATGTGGACCAAATAACAACTTCATAGCTCCATTATTTATGTTTTTAATTGTGTTTTATTGACGATTTCCTCATTTTTCACCTGATTTTGAGCCTTTTTTCACGGTCCCACCATGATATCTGTTTTTCATTTTATGAGAAATTATATAGGTTAAAATAATAGAAGAGGACTTCAATTTACCTTGTATGGTTGTATTTTAACATATTTTGATCAGAAGTATTTTTTATCAGGTATTTTATGTCGGGTGAAAATCACCCAACGTTAGTGTTAGTGTGACTATTTTTAACGTTAGTGTTCTAGGGTTAATCAGAGCAACTTACTCTATTGTTGTATCATCAAAAACAAGCATCAATAAACACGGCCATAAACAACCACACATGTAAACAGTTACAGTCAAGGCGGTATAAACTTATTCCATCTGACCTCATTGCATTGAATTAGATTATACAATGCTGATATCCTTGACAAAGCATATGAAGCACAGAGCTCAAAGAAGTCAGTGCTCAACAGAGTAGCCTTTGAGCTCTAAACTAATAGTTGTTCAGCACAGTTGAGCATAAACTGGCCACTGTGTTGACCAGCATGATTTGTTTGGCCGAGGGAATTCTGGGCGAGAGAGTTCAGGCCGAGAGGGGTGACGCGGGGACGCAAGAACAGCTGTGTTTTCTAGGACACGGCAGAGCCGTATGTTTAGTTTCTTCCTTGTATACCCTCCAAGAATGCAACAATGCTGAATTTTAGCCAGGCGTGTTGCCCGACTTGTGAATGAGTTGAACACGAACAGAAAGAAAGCACTGCATTGCCGTTCAACAAGTGAAGACTTTTAGGGGGTTTTGGCCACAGAGGAGCTCTGAGAGCACCTGCTTACTCAGGAACACTCCAGTGGGACCAAATCTCAACACAACCCCTCGCAGTTTGTGTTTTTCCACTGCAGAGAAGCGAACTGGGAAAAGCACTGGTTTTGCACAATAAATGGAGCGTTTGAGGAAGGTACAGATCATCTTTTCTTCACAAGATGTGCATGTTGCCGTTTGGTGTGTAAAGTCTTCCAACATGTGCATTAGTTTCCCCCAAATGAACACGTCATGTCAATTTATATCATGGCTTCAGGGACCTTCCAATCTGGTCACTGGCAATGGATGCCTTGAATGTCAGATATGATGGAGCAAGTATTAAAACGTTGCGGTCTGGGTTCATCGGGGATACAGCTGGAGAACAGACGTGGCGTCAAACAGACTGTGGAGTTGTTGGTCTTTTTGTTACACTGATGAGCATTATAAAGTCTATGGAGGGATAAAGATATAAATTACTTTCTAGTAGTCGTCCTCTAAGGTATTATTTAAGGTTATTCCTTATGTTTGTTCCTTTGCAATCCGAGTGTGGATAAGTGATAAAATATAGAAGTTTGTAATAAATGTTGTGTAGCAGTTAAATTAACACCTTATTTCCGATCTGGCCGCGTCAAAGTTTCTGTAAACTTTTCTCTGCCTCAACAAATAACATGGCTTACAGTGAGTGCCCTTGGATCTGGCTCACCTCTGAAAACTGTCCCTCATGCAGAGTGTACAACCTGATTTGACTACCCAACTCCTTTCAACACCTAGCAATGCCAGATGCTACCCGTGATTCTTGGACACTCAACAAGAAAAATAGTAGAAAAGCAAGATTTTATTAGCTACAGCCCACTTCACCAACCTGTCTGGCACTTTTTTTTGTATTTACATTTGATTCAAATCTGTAAATATGTGACCAAGAGTTTGAGATACATTAAGGGGAGATCTATTTGTGGTAGTATAAAGATGATTAAACTACTTTAGTGAAAAACAAGATGGCCCTGTAGATGAGGAAATGCTTTCTTTTTCAAGTTGTCTCAGCAGAACGTGACTTGAACTTGTCTCTTGTGTGGAACAAAGTTTTCCAAGAAGCCCAATATTAATTGTCAGAGCTTTTTCCATGTGGGCCTCAAGTCCTGGACCATCCAGGAGCTTAGGCTGTCAGAGTGAGTCATCTTCTCAGTCTCATCTTCAAACATCTTTCATAGACATGTTTATGTGATGACACTGTTTGTTTTATGACTACTGTATTTGTATTGGATATATTATTACTTTATAATTTTATTTTTGAATATATGTCAGCCTTGTTACTGTGTTTCTGATCCTGCGGTCACATTTGTATGGTTATAAACGTCTGCGGTTGCAGTGGCAACAGCAGAATATCTATAATAGTAATAAAACAATCAGCAGTAGGGGTGGTAGTGGTTGTTTACACGGTACAGAGAACGCAATGAAATAAAGTAACATATCTGGAGGGCACAAACTCGCTCTAAATTGCTCACTGACTTTGGTGGGTTTCTGTTTTACAAATTCACTTTACAGACACTCAATTCATTTTACAGTGTAAGGTGATGATATGCGGTGCTGTGACAGAGCGCATCCAAGACAGCATAATCCACAAAACTCCCGGAGCTGCCAGAAAATAAGAGTTGTGTTCTTTTTCCTGGGAAGGACTTACAGATGTGGAGCAATGGAAAGACAAATGCAGGAAGACGATGACAGATGTTGAAAAACAGGTTTGAGAGAAATGTTTTCATCGTTTGTGTATCAAAGTACATGGCAAGGAACTGCCTACATTTTTAAAAACTGTATTTTGGAGCTTAAGATTTCTTCCCACAACATTTAGTGTCCGAGGCATAGGTGCAATTTTAACTTAAAGGTTGGTGCTCTAGTGGAAATGTGATTCAACAGAAGCTTCTTTACACAAACAATATTAATAAGACAGCAGGTGCATTTTCATATCCCAACTAATGTGCCCAATGAGCGACGGAATATTTCGAGAATTGGGCTAACATAGAAACAGAACTCTAACCCTGAAAAACCTGATAGTAAACCAGAGAAGAGCCGAGCAGGCGGGTTTGAAGACCTCCAGTAGGTAATCTCTGGAAACTGATACTGAATTCACATTGAGATAATTGGCAATGGGACAAGATGTTGGCATCAGAAGCGTTCTCGTTTCCATTTATAGTCAAAGTAGTATTCACCAATCACATTCTTGCAGACTTGAATTCAGGCGATCAGTCCGTGTGGAGAGGCCATTGGGCGAAATGCAATCTCAAAACCCACTGGCTGTGGTCTGACAATTTAGCTTTTTATTGCTTTAAAATTAGCTTGTAAACGAGGGAACCAATTCGGTTGCAATAGTCATCTCAAGTGAGATCCTCCTGAGGGTCCTGTGTAGAAAGACTTCAGCTTGGTTTTCTTAAAGTGCCGGCCCACGACTCAATCCCTGCATGTGTCCTATGTCAGTGCCATAAACCTGGTTAATTTCCTCTTTGTGTTATTATTGATTAGTTTGTTTGTGTGTTCTATTGCAGTCAGTCAGAGATAAATATATTTGAAAGGGCTTTTGAACCAGGTTGTGTTTATTCCCCTGCTTCTCCAAGGTCTTCAGGGTCATACCCAATAAATTCAAGCTTGTTCATGTGGATTGTTAGTCTCTTCCAAGTTCTGGGATGAACATGTTTAACAGGTACGGCAGATACACAAACTATATGTGAAGGCAGCCGTAACACACTGTAAAGATGGGGCTCAGATAGTTTCTGGTCTTTTCTAATTTAAATCAACAATCCCTCTGTCACAGCTTTGTCACAGCTCATGTCGACACGCCTCAACTTTTTTATCCCTGAAAATGATTCCCGTTTCAGAAACTGTTACCGCTGTTCGTTATGTGTCTATACTAAGTTGTTTCTCCTTGACTGAATCAATCTGTCACAAAGACAGACACAGTGCGACATTTGCTGAGGAAGACACGTTTCCCCTTCACTGTGACTGCAATAGTTTGAAGCCTGGTTGTCAGTCAGACACGTCTAATGAGTTCCAGCACAACATCTTGGCTGAAGCATCCATTGGTCTGCTTGAAGTTGATGTGCGTCAGCGCGCCTGTCGGGATGGTTTCACACTTGTGTCAGCAGTCTGATCTCCTGTCACTGCTCACTGCAGAGAGACAATGCCACAATGAGTAAGTTGGTTTGCTCAGACGTCAAAGTCCAACCACCACTTCTAAAAACATAATTTATGGTTCTTAAAGAGATAGAAACAATATTCCCCTTCAGACTGCTTGTCTGGACCAGATTTATTTTAAATATAACTGCACTTGTAAATACAGCCATCCACTAACTTTCATAATTAGTGACTATAAATAACAGAATGGAAAAAAATAAACACTTCTGGTTTATGTTTTATACCATGATAACATGCTGGATGGCTATCTTAACAAGAAACAGTGTAGGCCAAATCAAGTCCAGATACAGCTAGAGAAACATTCCTTTAGAGTGAAAGCTGTTCGTACAGAATCATGCATAGTTACACAGAGAAAAGCACATGTAACATACATTCATCACAGCTGTCTGGACCTTATGTGTAAACCTAAATGCAAGTCGCCCTCAGCCTTAAATAGGAATACTGAATTATTCGACAATGACCCACATACTCATAAGCTCTTGAGACCTTCGCAGTGTGTGTAAAATGAGATCAAATGTGGGAATTGTAAAATAAATGTAAAGCAGTTTCTTTGCAGCACCAACCAGCTGTTGAAACCTGCAGGGAAAAGGCCACCAACAAGTCTACATAACCTGTCTCCCACTAAACGTTGCCTTTTCTGTCTGGGAACCAAACCTTTCCCAGAGCCCCTGAGGTGCCGCTTTGCAATAGGCATCTTGCAAGGGATTTTCAAGGTCTGTCATAATAAACTCACGACTACAAGCTGGCACTTGGCAAGGAGGCCACGGCTGACATTTTTCTTGGCATACGCAGGCAGTGCCAACGTTAGTGCAGATAGCCCACTGACATCGGTGACATGGGAAAAGTGGCCTCAGGGCATTCATTGAGTTGCTGATTCCATTTGGCTCTATGAGAACCAACTTTATTGACATAGGACTGGCGATGAACGTTATTTACAAAGTTGCAGCTGCAGAGGATTTGTGTAATATAGAAGCCCTCATAACTGACTGATTCCATGATCAAATGTTGCAGGTACCTATATGTTTTACAACATAAAATACATAACACGTCCTACAACATGAAGCAGGTTGTGACTGACTTTGTATGTACTGTTCTGAAAGAGAGGAAGAAAGAAAAGGAATCATGTTTATTTGTCTTAATCTGTCATATCTGTGTCAAATATTGACACCTAAAAATCACAATCTAATGAATGCAAGCTGAGTCACAACTCAAGTCCAGTATTCCCTCCTTCTGGGTCGAACCAGTTCATCCACCCCATCCCAGTTTAAGCCATATCTGGAGTGGAAACTTGGTCTGAATTCATGACCAGACCAGATGTGCCAACTGAACTGATCCGTATGATTAGAAAATTGTATTGTAGGCACTGGCATTGCCCGTTATATAACCTGCACAAACTTCATCCTTTAGAGTCTTCTTCTGAAAGTGTGATGAATGCATCCCATCTGTGCTGTATGCTCTACCCTATAATTAATGGCTACAGCATCAAGTCGAGGTTAGCATTTACAGATAGGGAATCCATTTTTGTGTTAAATATGTCACCTTGTTAAAAACAAATATTCTGCATTATACACTACTTTTCTAAACATGTCCTTCTAAATCCCATGTCCAAGGCAATCTGCAATTCTTCTAAATTTCTTTTCTTAAAAGGAATAATTGCTTTCAAGTCCCATTCAGAATTTTGCACCACTGTTGCCTCACTTCTTTACTCGCTGAGAGTAAATGTTTACACATTGTTTTGATCTTTGCTTTCAGGACATCCGACTGAATGAACAAACTAAGAGCCCATAGAAGGCCGGGGTCAGTTTCATCCAAACTCTCAGAGCCTCTCACAGAAATAAAACTTCAACAAACTTTGCAGAAGTGTCTTATTCCTTCTTTGTCTGCGGCTCACTGGTTTTGAGCGAGCACAAACCCTCTGAGGATAGAGCTATTTAAACAGACAATAACACCCATCCTCAAGTCTTGTTTACTTCAGCTTAACTTTCCACTTGTCCCACCACTTCTATCAGAGCAAAGTGGTGACAACTCTTCTGCTTGTCATTGGATTCATATGTTCACCAAGCAGGGCTATAACCAGCAGAGGAGGTACAAAAGAAGCAGCCAACCATTATCAGCATGTGATTATATGTCGGCACCAGTGTGTGATGCTGGGAAACAAAACTGGTCTATGACTGTGCTCTATGTTGTATTGTTCATAATGAAGGTCTCTATATTTAGACTGCTTTACTCAGCTTGTTTATGAAACAGTTTTTCATGCACCCATCATTAGCCAAATATTGGACTAATGGAAATCTTGAGGAATGTTGTGTGGAGGAGAGAATGAGAGCCCATGATTTAGTACTCTATCATTGAGAAATAGATGGAAAAACATTTGCTTCCAGAACGTCTTCTGTCCCCACTGAAATATCTCATGGTCATTCATCGTCCTCAGTGGATGAGTTTTAAAACACTGGCTGATTGGTGAGCCCGTCTTTTATATATATATTATAACGCCACAAGGTTGAGATATTTGTAGTGACTTGTGTCAATGCTATTGGATTGATGACCCTAACATTTGTTACAGATATCCATGGTGCCCAGATGGTGACTAATAACAACTTTTGTGAACCTCAGATTTTTTTGTCTTGCAAAGCCAACAGGTCATTATTTTTTATCTTTTGCAGTGAAATAGCTCAGCCTTTACTACTTTAATTGGTTCCACATTTTGTACATTCATGGTTCCCAAATAATACATCCTCAGGACTTTGGTGATCACTAACCCAACATCAGCAGGTTGGCAATGTAATTGTGAGCATATTAGCATGCTGATGTTAGCATCTATTGTAGCTTTAAAGACATCTCTGGGATTTGGTAGAGCCGAGCATGGCTTATCTACATTAACACGTCTCAATATAGTTATCACATTCAGCTATGAAAACTACTTCACTCTCCATAACAAACAGATTCTGAAACTGAAGTTTAAAGTTTCTGAGCTTAACCTAAAATCAGTAAAACTGAAACCATTCCTCAGATCAATGTTGGGCTTATCACTTATCTTAGGACAAAACCTTTCAGTACGCACTATGTGTGCCCACAGATTCTTGATGAGGACCTTCTGTTGGAAACACTTATCTCATCCTCCATATAAATATACTCATCCTGAAATAGAGACAAATGTATGTCTTCAAACCATCATGGATTATGGTTTACACCACAAAACGCTGGCTGACACTCTTGTGTTTGATCATTGGGCAATGAATCGTCAGCTCACTTTTCCCAGAATGGATGTGCGTCACGAGGGTGAAAGAAAAACTGCCACTGAGGTCTTATCGTTTCAGACTAATGCGTGGAGCCTATGGATCTATCGTGCAGTGAGGTTTAAATGCTGCAGTCCACACACCATCACCACAGATTCCTCATCATCTCTCTGACAAACAGTCTTTCTTCTCACACTTGGGGTTGCCTCCCTGTGGGCCAGAATGCACACTGAGTCCCGAGGGAACCAGCCGGGGATTCACTGCAGTGGCTCTAATGCCAAGAAGAGCAAACCAAATAAAACAGTGATGAGGATACATTACTTAGAAAAGCATCATCACGTCAACGAGTGGTTTGGCAGGATTAGCGCAGGATGTATCACTTATAATTCTGTGTTTTATGGCTTTGCAAAGGAATACAAAAGTGAAATATTCAGTAGACTATTACCTGACGAAATAATTATTTTGTATTACCATATACAGTATGTAGGGTTCTGTATGAGCTGATTCTCCTCGTCCACTTTGTGCAATGCTAATGTTAAATGAACAAGAGTGTGGGTTATGATATTAATTCTTGGAAAGTCTTTTTAGATAAATCAGGTTCTGCTGTTGTGGCACATTATTCTTTTTCATTTTGCTTGAAATGCTCCTATGAATGAAAGAAACTATGTAACTGTAAAACATGTCAGGAACCTAACCCATGGCTGCACCCTGCACCACGACCTTTAGATCAAACATAAATACTGAGGAAAATTATGCTGGAAGACATTTTATTAAATTCCAAATTGATTTCACATTCCCCCTTTAGATTGATGGCTTTAGTAAAGCCTCCATTCTTCTTTTATAACTGTAAATCTTACTACATTTGTATGATGATCAAGCAGGCCAGACAAAGTCCTGTCATAACAACATCAGCCACATCCCTGCTTCGCCTGTTTGGCTGCCTCTAATTCCAAAGTCTCTAAATCAAAAATCACAAACTGGCCAACTTGCATTATATTACATTTGTGCTGTGTTATAAGGCCTCTAGAAATAACACAATCATATAATTTGGACTCTACAACCTTTTCTAATATCCTAATATTGTAATCACTTTAATGTCATGGAAATTTATCTCACAGTTGTCGAGACAATTCCTGAAAAAAACAGAAATATCAACCTCATGGTGGCAAAGTGGTGTACCGACCTGGAAAGATGAAGTGAAGATGAAGCAAGGTTTTCAGATATGTTCACGTATACAGTAACATCACTTAAGTAGAGAATTCAATGCTAGGTCACTTTTTAGGACACATTTAAAGGTTCATTTAATCTCTGATTATCAATGATGTGGCCTCAACCAACCCAAGAAATCCACCAAGGTCAGTAGGATCTCTTGAAGAAAAATGTTGAATATAAGAGCAAAACGTAACAGCAATGCATGTCCTTACTTCTGGTTTTATCCAAGTAAGGACATGGATTCCCCCCCTCACGCAAAACAGATTGTGCATTACTTAGTGACTGGGTCATTTCTGTGGTGCCCTGAAGCTTGGCCAGTATCAACAAGTAGTGCCAAGGTCTCAGTACTGAACCAAGAGGATAAGGACTCAAAAGCAAATAGAAAACACTTTATTCGATCAAGGTTCGGTGCACAGGTAATCGGTCAGGATAGACGAGGGAACAAAATCATCAGAGTCAATACACAAGGGAGTATGGGTAATCAGGAGCAGGTGAAGCCAATCAAGGCGGGGTAGGTAATCACACAGCTGGAAAACACAAGGGCAGGAAGTAAAGACTCAAAATGAGAGTTAAGTGCCCAAAATATAACAGGAAATGAGACAAATACTGAAAAAAATAAGAAAACATAATTTATATAGGGGACTGGGACGTGACACAAAGGACACAAGGATAAGTCAAAGCTTTCCCAATGAACTCTACTTATTAACACTGTCAAACTAAATTTACACCCAAAATGAAAAGCTGCAGAAATGCTCGCTCACCAAAGCTCTGCCAGACGCTGTGTTTTTACCATCCTTCCCTTTGAACCCAAGACTCTTTACACGTGGCAGGTGGTCAATGAAGCTACAGTGTGGCTCTCAAAGTCATGCCTCAGAGCCCAAACCACTAAAGACATTTATTTCCACGTCTTTTATGTTTTGTAGATAGTTGGAATTTGTGGCAACCTATTAATATTCAGTTTGTTTCTTCTGACCAGCGCAGCCAAAATAGTTTTGACATTTAATAGACTTCAAATGGTGCTCCCCTTTGAGTCCTATGAGATGCAGTTGTTGTAGAACCAATACACTATGTTGTGCAAAGCACATTTAAGGACAAGAAAGTTGGAATAAGTTTGTTCTCTGGGCATTTATATAATGAGTACACATCTTTATCTCCATGGATAATGGAGTTAAATAGTCATCACACAAGCCAGTTGCAGTTGTTTATCAGTAAAGTGGCCAGGGCCTTGTCCAACCAGGGCTTAACTGGAACCAAACATCTGCCTCAAATAAAAGACCTGGAGGTATGAAGAATTATTAGTGCTTACAAAGTTTCTCTGGTCTTCTCTCTCCTTTCCTCTTCCAGTGTCTCTACCTCTTTCTCAGGGTTTGAGTAAATGAGGCATTTATTAATGGCATGTTCAGGGATCTAATCATCTCAGTGAGCTCATCACAAACATCTGTAAAGTGACAAATGAGAACAGCCCAGAGTGTGAAATGGGAAATATAATAATAAAATAATTCCACCATAAACTCAAGCTATATTGTCAGATTATGTATGTGGTCCTTGTGTAAAAGCGATTGCTTCAATTTATTGTTCCACTTCACTTGGCATGAAGCAGAGCCCAGTAATGAACGTGGTTAGAGATGTTCTTCCAAAGATAACGAACAAATCTTGGGTGGCCCGGGTCAAAATGTAATTCATAAAGCATGACGTACAGATTAGGCTTGATGCGCTGGTCAAAGTAGATTTAATAAAGTTGTGAGATCATACAACAGTTACATAGTTTTTCTCATAATATGTCACTCACTACCCCGAGGATACAGTAATTCATGTGGGATGTTTTAGCTATATGTTTGTTAATGTGGACGACAATTAAAAAATACTTTTGATGATCCATGAGATTATATTATATATGATATATCCTGGTTCTCCACCTACTATCAATCTGCAGAACATAACTGAAGTATAATGGAACCATCAAACACTGTTACCAAACCTTGTTCACAATAATCTGTTGATTATCTCAAAATGCCACTATAGCCCAAAGGATGTGCAAAAGGCACAAAATAATCATGTACCCACTGGACACATCTTTTATTGAAGCAGACAGAGGTGTTTTAGCATTTGTATGTCATACTTTATTTTTCAAGTTGTGCAAAAAATATAGAACCCATCCTACACCTGTATAAAAACAAGACAAGTAAAATCAATTTAAGCATAATTATATCTTACTTATTAAGGATTATTCAAAAACAGAAAAACATATTTACAGTTCCCATAACTTTACAAAACCTTTAACATTTCCCATAAAAATTCCCATATAGAAAAGACTTAGAGAGTTTAGCAATAGAACTGAGGTAGAATAAAGAAAGAGATTTTTTGTCTTGTACTTTGACAATATGTATTGGTACAAGTCCTGAAGTACAAATTGGACTGATCTGATTAATTAGTTTACAAGGCAGATGTTTTATATGCTAACATGTATTTTTTTTCTGTGCATTTAAGAGACACATGTAAAAAAAAAGGTTATTTTTTTTCTAAACAAGAAAGTATTCAAATCAGTCCTGAAGTAATGGTCAGTATAATGACAGACATTACAGGTGTCGGTAGGCTAGTCTTGACACACACAACTCTCTCTGACCTGAACCATGTGACACATTCATCTGTCTTCGGTGGGGAGGGGACAAATTTAGCATTTTCATAAATCTTACAGAAACAAGAGAGATGAGGAAATGAGTGAAGCACTAAGCAATAATAAATATGAATTAACAAATGACTGCTTATTATCTTTAACATTTACTGTCTGCGATTGTTATTTAATACATGTACAATATTGCCACCATTCTGAGGCGCCATCTGCAGCTACCATATACTACATATTGAACACCTTCACTAACTCACCTGCACATGTCTGGCACTGGACGTGACACCAGTCTTCTTAAGGAAACATGATCTATGTGCAGCCTGCTGCTGCCTGTATACACTTCCGATTAACTCACTATTTCCTCCCCTTTTGTATCTGCTTGATGAGTTCTGGTTTACCCAGCAAACAAAACATCAACACTTAACTTATAAATACAATTTAGACATAGATTTGGTTTCACAGGCCAAATCTTCAAGAGCAAAAAGCAAAGACTACCCAGGTGAGCAGAAAAGGGCAATGAAATTCAATCTGAAATCAGAATGTTAATATATGGTACTCCATTTTTAAAACAAACAAAATATCATATAGTCTGTACACAATGATTAAATACAGTGTGATCAGTATACATTCCTGTGTAAGAAAACCAATCTGAATTTGTAATAGGAACATCAATGTAAACATAAATCATGTCTAAATCAAAACTTACAGCACCAGCTGTTCAAAGCATCATAATATGTAAAAACATGCTGTAATCACAGATTAAGTATGTAGAAATATCTATATCTGGAGTAAAAGAAAGTTCCATCAAAATATTGGACAACTACTTTTACTGGGTGGCTATTGTTTATGAATCTGCTGGGACTGTTTCCACTGAAGGCACAGAGACAGATGAACAGCCGTGGTATCCAACCAGTGGGCACGTCCTGCTCCTCAAGAGCAGCTGAGGTGACGCTGTTGGTCTCTGAACTTCTGATCCGAAGTCTCACTCCCTCACAGCCAAGACTCGGAAAGAGCCCCCCTCTGTGTTGCTCTTGCTGCAAACAGGCAAAACAGAAAACATATTACATTGGTAACCACCAATACACATGCAACATAGGACACTTCAGCAAGTTTCTAGATAACCTCCATAAAAGGCAGGGAATTGTGTGAATTGGATTGGAAGAATGTTCTAAATTGAAGCAGCAAAGGCAGAGTTATCCTATATTCGATCCCTTAATGCATCATTCTTAGACTAAAGTCTTACAGAGGAATTCCCAAAGAATGGTGCAGCTGCTGATAGCACCATGAGTTGCACATCACTTGCAACCGCTGTCTTTTCCCCGTCTCAAGGTCCGATTAACCAAGAGAGACTGAGAGAAACCAATTTTTTGATTTAACATCCCAATCTGTTAGTGCTGTCGGTGTTTTCACACCTTCCAACTGAAAGGGGTCTGGGTGTGACACCGTTTAAAATTATGTTACCACCAACTCTCTGAAGACGCAAATAGTTTCACTGCGTGAGGCTATTAGCGCTGATCTTTGTGTGAACTGGACTGTTTTTGCAATAAGGCTCATTTGCTTTGGAAATCCCCTTCTAAAACTACTGATGACATTATATAACTGTTCACAATCAGAGTAGTAGTCCCAGTGATGAGAAAATAGAAGTGTAGAATTGCCCTGTCAAATAAATACATATTTTTGCATATGCTTTTTAGTATTGGCCAGGTACTGCCAATACATTGAAAAGTACACAATCATGGTGTTCACAACATCTTTGTAAATGGCATGTTGGCAGTATGACTCATAGTTGCCGTATTTATGAATCTTTTTCAAGCTACCACATGTGTTAAACTTGATGATTTTATAATTAGTTTACTGGTGGAGAGACCTTGAAGCTCTGCCATGATCAATAATCATGATGGGCCTGTGCGATTGGTATCAGATCACAGATAATTGTCTGTATAGGAAATCACTGACTAAGTGGCTAACAGCATTTCCATCCTCGAGTAATCAGATAGGCTGTGATTACTTCCCCAGCAACAGAGTCCAGTCCAAACTGGCCACCCTGCCATGATGTTGGCACATGGCACGGACTTTCTCTCAGCCGTTTATTGACCTCCTATCCCAGTGCCCTGAGTGGGGCCTTCGCAGTTATGCATTGGATTTCATAGTAGTCAGTCTTGGATTATTTTGGCCACTCAGCACTTTGCACACTCCATTGAAATGCCTGAGTAAAGTAAGCAAAGATCCCATGTGTGGCCCATCCACACACCAAACCACACCATTACTCTTACAACCCCACATGCCAGCAGGACGGCCCACATGGGCTTCCTTGCCTCAGCGTAGTCCGCTGGAGCCGGCCACAGCCATGAGAGTGATGTGAGAAACATGGTGTGCATGCAGGGAACTCACGACACGCAGTATTACAGCACCCATAAATCAGGGTATTGTATAGCGAATAAAAGCACCTTTCTCAGGCAAATTATAGATACTTTTGTCAAATTCACGTGTCTAATTTTACAACAAGCTCCATGTTTTCATTTCATTTGTGTCTCAATGGTTTTCGTTACCACACTCCCATCGGTCAAATGTTAAAGCCTGAGCTGAACCCCAATAAGTATTATGTACACATATTTACCCATTATATAAGCTCCAACATACCTTTAGCACTTACCCCACATGCATGATTATTGTTACCATAGTTAAACCTGGAGATCTGGTTCCGGACGTTTCTGATTTGCCACATCTCAAATTAGTTTATTAATTTAAATAGGTTTTGTGTTGCGTCCATTGAAGCTGTTCGAAGCCCCTACACACCAACCAGCCACTCAAACAGGTGTTCTCAATCTTGCCTAATTAGACATCTTCCCAGGACTCTGTGGTTGTGTGCAGACTTGCCTCCTGTTAGCGTTGATGCACCTGTGAGGGTGGGACCCTTTATAAATTTATCATGCCATTTAGTGCAGTCAGTTTGCTGACCTTGCGTAAATCCAAGTATAATTCAGTTTGAGAGACCTTGCTTGCGGTTTGGGGAAATGCCATTATTCGGGAATCCTTACCACCAAACTAAACATACTACCGACTCCTATGAGACTTTAGCAGATGTTGCACTCCTCCTGCAACAGTGGCAGATTCTTAAGATGTTTGGATGTGTGTTACTAGCGATAACAAGTTCCCACACTTCCCCTTTCATCACAGCTTAGAAGGGTTGGCCGAAAGATAATTACAGTAAAAAAAGTTAAAATGAGTAGTACCTCTCAGACTGGATGCCATTTTTCAGGACTCCAGCATAGTTCTTTCTCTTGTCCAGCGGCAGAACATCCACAAAACCGCCATCTGCTTTGATTACCCCTGCATGGATGGCTGCTTTACAAATACTGGAGCTCTGTGGGGATAGCATGTGGCAAAGAGGAGAAATACTTTAACATCCTTTTACACAACCTTAATATCTTTTCAATTCCGTTATTATCAAATACAGCACAAAATATATTGCAGTAATTCTCTCTCTCACACACACACACACACACTCGCAGTCTCAGCCAGCACAACAGACTGTAAGCTCTTATCAACAACAGTCTGGAGCAGAATCATTCATTTTTAGTCTAAACACAAATCACACTGTCCATACACCCCTCCAACACTCCTCACCAGATGGTTTATGTCTCATTTCTAACCAACATCCAGCCTCTACACCACTGAGATTGCAACCTTTCCTGGGCACATTTGCTATGAGCCCCTCTGCTGCCTTATTCTGTGACCGTTGTAACCAGTTTCATGAAACCATTCCTGTCTCCTATCTCTGAAACACATGCACTTTGCCTGACAAAAACACTTGTCTAAGCCTCTGAGTGGTCCGGCCCCATGCTGGGTGATATATCCCTGGCCGTCTCTGGCTTACCTCACCATGACTCCCATTCTCTATAGAGTTACATTCATACTGGGGTTC
Source organism: Cottus gobio (assembly GCA_023566465.1). Classification (NCBI taxonomy): domain Eukaryota; kingdom Metazoa; phylum Chordata; class Actinopteri; order Perciformes; family Cottidae; genus Cottus; species Cottus gobio. The sequence continues at coordinate 16,613,319 of CM042224.1, read as the reverse complement.
AATATCTTCCCATGCATTACAAAGCCTGCAAAGTCACTCCAAATGAACCCTGCTGCAGATCCAGATTTATATTTAATTCTGTCTGTAACTGAATAAATATAAATACATTCATGATTCACGGTCGAGGTCTTTCAGAACATGCAGATCCAGAACAGTGTTGAACTTACATCTGTGTAGATGTTGTTTCCAATTACAGGCGACCAATAGGAAGGCTGAGTCTTGCAGTTGGCCGGACAAAAGATCCTGAGAAACAAATTGGATATAAGTATACATCTGCAGCAACAGATAAGGGTCACATTACTTTCTATTTAGCATTTATAAGCCATAACAAGTTTTAAATTGTTTATCACACAGTATAATAATGTTGGAAGGAGATATAAGGATATCACTTATGGGTGCCCCCAGGAGGACTAACTGTAAAGCAGAACCTTTAATTGGCTAATCATATGCTTCAGAGAATGATACGGTGGTGGGCGTGAGGAGGCACCTTGGACAGTGTGAGTAGGGCTTTTTGAAAGGGCAGATTTCAGCCACTGTGGTGTAGCAGTCAGCGGTCATTTCTGTCAAACAGAGAGAAGAGGAAAAACAATTATTACACCCAATATCTGTTGGCTGACTGAATTTAAACAGAACCATGACTGTAAGCTCTTCCTAAAAACTGTGCCTCACTTACCTTCCACTTTGGCCACCACAAAGGCGTTACCGGGTTTATATTTACTGTAAAACACATCACACTGGTTAGAAATTAGGAAAGCAAACGTTTTTCAGGAAATTATACTATTGCACAAGATGTGAATCATGCAGGCAGAAGAACGTGATTCAGCAAATGTAGTGCAAATGCAGCCTATTTGGGAAAATCAGGCCCAACATCTACCGTACCTGGAGGACTCAATGCCATTCTTAGTGGCTTTGACAAAAAATGGAAACTTGTCCATCCTTGTGACGTCGACCACTCCTCCGTTGTTGTCAATGACACCAAAATGAATAGCAGCACGGCAAATACTTGATTGCTGAGACACCACCAAAAATATACCAAATATCAATTTGCAGTATAAATGATGCAAGATGTTTGTTTCATGTTGGACATACTCACCACATCATAAAAGAGAGTTCCCCAAACTTTCCCTTTCTTATTCAGACAATTAGCAGGACATGTATATCTGCAAAGTTAGAAAATGAGATGGAGATAAGAGTGAGTTGAAATTGCGAAGTTTATAATATATCAGAAGACATATTTTGTACACATCCGAAAAAATAACCTGACCTGTTGCAGGTAGCGCCTCTACACTTATCTCGCAGTCTAGTCTCACACTTGATGTTTTGAGCTGCAATAATACCATCGTAAATTAGTAAAGAAATGTACAAAATGGGACTGTTTATGCTTATTTTCAATAATTCCTGCAGCTACCAAGAAAGGTGTTGCTAGGAGTCTTTGAAGATGGCGTCCTTGGTGTGGTGGGCATAGGAGCGGAGGGTTTGGATGCTGGTTTCTTGGGAGCAGACGGTCGAGGTTTGGGGGCAGGTTTGGCGGTGGTACGAGGCGGCACTGGAACCTGAGGCTTCTCCACCTCATTCATGTCCTCGGTCTCTGAGCGCTGAGAGTCTTTAGATGGACAAACAGATCAGGGTTAGGTTGGTAACATATCAAATGTTAACATCTTTCAATGAAACCCATGTGGGTTTGCTCACCTTTGTAGCACTGGTTATTCCTACATCCTCCTCCATAGCTGGGAGGGCAATGGGAACAAGGGCGGCCATGCTGGTATGGAGCCTCGCCGATCCAGTTGCCCCTGCAGAAGTGAAGAGTGGACAGCTTGAAAGTGAAAATGAATCATCAGTCAAGCGTCACTGGGCTCATGGTCTTGAAATTACTTTAGCGCTCTTTGTCCATTGTCAGCACTGCTAATAGTCATTAATCCCACAAACTAATGAAAACACCCGTTGTCTCTCAGGCAATTACATCCTGAGAGTGGTCTGGAAAAAAAAAAGCTTCTGCTCTACTCTTGTTTTTCTTTCCCCATGCTACATTATTATTTTTATATTCTGAATTCTGGAGGAATTTTAATGGCTCCAATATGTCATACACACGTATTGGACAATATGCGCTACATATCTGTAGTGCTGCTATATTAGGGTTACGCGCTGGAGCATTTGTCAGCACTGTAAGGAAGAAGATTGTAAACACAGGAGACAAAAGAGCAGACGTTTTGATGAACAGTGGAGGAAAGCTGATCTTACTTTGGGGAATAGTTGCACACAAGGTAAACAGAGTTCTCCCATATTTCTCCCCACACGTTCATACTTGGACAGACGTGCACAGCACAGCCCACTCGGCTCGTGGTTGCCCAGACCAGCTGTAAAGAGGGAAATGAAAGAGTAGTCAAAGTTAAGATGAACAACTGTAATTAACAGACACAGCAGAGTAAACTGAGCTTGTGGCCCATTTGTTCCATCAGTCATTCCAGATTGGCAGTCGCGATTAATGGGGCTACTGGGACTTGGTCTGTTAGCCTGCCCCAGTGGGACGGATGTTGGGTGGATGAACCCAGTTTGAACTCTGTGACACAATCATGATCCTTTTCATCACACTGGTAGAAGTGGATAAGAATGGCAGTTCTTAATATCTTAACTTTGAAGAAACAGAAGTCAGCCTAGGCTCAAAACAGTCCACGGTCAATTAAAACGGCAAATTAAATGGAAAGCTGCTGCATGTGTGTTCAAGATGAACGATGGGCCATTTGATGGTGAATATAACACGCCGTGTTCCATAACTCCTCCTTACTTTCCTCCCAAACTCTGAAACATATGCACTCTCCCTGCACAGGAATGTTCATCTTTTCCCTGGTACAGTTCGAAGCCACTGGAAGCAGTGAGTCAGCACACAGACTGATTTGTGCTGAGTGCTGGTAGTTGAGCCCAAACTGTACTCTCTAACTCCAGAGGGTCTTTGGGTTTTCCCTACAGAGTTAGACATGGAGTATGGTTGCCTGGACTGCAGATACATCAGCATTTGCAGCAAATAAAGGATAGACAGAAGGTGATGATGCTCAGATGTGGCATCGGCTCCTGCAGCATCGTCAGAAGACTCCAGGTCAAGCAGTGAGTGGTGTCTGGTGTGTCTGAAAATGACTACCAGATGGCAGGGATCCGGTTTCAGGGCATAGGCAGAGGGGAGGAGTCTGGATGTTTCTGTAAACTCATCCCAGAGGCTACAAAAGTAAAGTCTAAGGGAAGATTTTGGTTTCCTTTTGATTGATGTCTTCAAGTTCTCATCCGCTCTTCAACTCTTCTTTCTGTCCATTACTTGTCTTCACTTCACTTCATCCTTCACTGTTTACAAGTTACTATATCCATGCAAATCATTTAATCCTTCAGTCCCTCCACAATTGGGCCAATACATATCATACAGGGTGCACACCACATGTTGTATCCCAGCAACACCTGTCAAGTGACATATGTTCCATATTACAGATAAAAGAAGGCACATGACCTGATACCAAACAGATTTGATCATAAATATAGGAGACATTACAGTGTACGCTTCAAAATGAAGTTGAAAAATAAACATTTCAGCTTTCTGCAGTAACTGATTGATTTGAGAGTAATCTTACAACTCACTGCAGTAGGGAAATCGCCAATCCAGAAAAAACTAAACGATAAATCTAATGTAATTCAACACTCATTTCTTACCGATTGCATACTAGATTTTGGAAATTTATCATTTCATTTTAAGATTAAATTTGAACACATCTAAATAACGTTATTTACCTTTGCCCAACAATAATTTTCACTGAATAGATCTTGAACTTAACATAACGTAACTCAATGTAACCTCTGTCAACGTTAGCTGTGAGCTTTGTTATTCAGCGAAGCTGGACTGTGCTGCCCGCCGACTGCTAACAGCTAATATTGCTATCTCTCCTGCCGATATCAAAGCTGATTTGTTGTCCACAATGTGGCATCATCAGGGACATTTTTCTGTTACGGCTGTTAGAGTCGGACCATGATTTTGGCGGTTCTCATGACATCCCTACTGCCAAGTGCGTAGTATGAGTACTCCACCGATTTAAAAAAGATTTTGATCAAAGCCCTGCTCTGTTTTCTTTTCTTATTTATCTCACCTGGGTGTAATGGGTGCACATAGGCCCTGAGCAGCGGTCTGGACACCAAGGATTACACTCCTGGGGGTAGGGATAGGTGTAGTCTTTCACTTCATCGTACCAGGCCTGGACATGGTAGGCAGGAGAGCGGTATCTGTAGGACCCAAGTGCACGCACACACACACACACACACACACACAGACAAACAGTAGGCTCAGTCACAAGCCGTCCAGGTACCAGGGGCAAAAGGGAAATATCTGAGGGAGCTGCCAGGTGCTTTGGCTAGACTTGAGAATCACTGCATGAACCTCGTCGCCCTCCTCCTCCCGTCAGGCCTAAAATGATGAGTCTGAATTTGACCTGGCACACAGAACAACAGTCTGTTCCCCCTCCTTAACAGGGGAAATCAAATCAGCTTGGGAAAAAAAAGTATCCGAGCAAAGCGTAAACATGGCTTCACAGCCAAACAAATCAGTTCATGCTCTTATTATAAACATCTCTTTTTACGGTATTGAAAAGTGTTGAGCTTCTAAATGAGAGAGTAGAGGGGGAGTGGAAAAAAAAAAGACTCCACATCAGGGTTTGCTGGCACAGGAAGAAAAGAAGGGAATAGCGAGGGCGGAAAAGGGCTGTGAGAATGGGAGCAGATTCCTGCAAGGGCACCTGCTGGGATAGACATACACTGCCATGCACAGAGGTCTACTGTGTCTGGTGTCTACTCGGACACACACACACTCACACAAACATCAAGGATCAGCACTCTTCAATCTCAGACAATAATGATGGTAATTAATAAAAGAAGTATGTAGAAAATCTGTATGGCCTGTTGATTATGTGACAGAACAACTCTAAACTAACTAAATAGAAAACTGAAAAGTACAGAACGTCCACAAGTCCACAGTCAGGCCATTACCTCTGTAAGGCTGTGCATAGGGGAAACGGGGCTTTGAGCTAAATGTTAAGTCAACATAGATTTATTGAAAATCCTAAAATGCAGATGCTGAGCAGGTATTATGTTACCCATGTCCCTCATCCCAATATTATCTCCTGCCAAAGGGCTGCAGAGGACCTGGACAAGAATCCATTAATTAACAACTTACACATCTTATAATGAATTTGCAATATTTCTTCCTGTAGTAATATAAATTAAAAAGGAAAAAATAGCAGTCATAGGGACTTGGGTCGTATGACTGCTGTACAAAGCATTAATAAATGATTAAGCTAGAATTTGTAAACCCTTTTTGGTGTCTTATAAAAATAGCACAGATACATTTGTATTCTTGAAAACACAGACTATAGCTGACTGACAGTGTGTGATTGCATCTCACCTTCCCCAGTGAACAGCCAGGTTTTGTCCAATAGACATGAGCAGGTCCTGGGGCCCATGGTCCCACTGACACTGCTCTGCCCAGTGAGTGGCAGACCGCTCCAACTCGTCATCCCAAACCTGGACACGTAAAGTAAAACACAGTTTCTCAGAAGGAATTCACTTCTTTTAGACAGCAATAAGAAGTCTTTGCGACATTCGCCTGCTGCCTCAGCTGCAATATAAAGCATTATGACCCACATTGTGTTCAGTAGATACCTAACTACAACTTGTTAAAGGCCTCTACTTCTGCACTTCCTTCCTTCCCAGTGGGCTGAAACTGAGCTGGATACAAGTACAACATTAACCTTTGACGGTGACATTTGAGTGGGGCAGCTGGCGCCTGGCCCTGGTCCACTACAAATCTCCAGCAATCACAGCCGAATTATCCACATTTCCACATTGGGTTTCTTTACAGCGGTGGAGCGAGCAGGGTGGAAAGCGGAGAAGACACCTGACTCTCTCAGTGGATGGGGCTCTGTGAAGGGAGGGAAGACTGCATACAGCCCGGCCCCTCAAAGCACATAACTTCAGTAAATTTCCAGCCTTTTGGTGGTCGCTAAAACATGCACACGCAGACACCACTGTAACCCCAAACACCCGTTCACTGACACAAACACATGGCCTGTTCACTGGTATTTGAGAGAGCACTGGGCAGAGTAAATCTTCAGACACTTTCCTTTCCTGCTGTAACCACACTCCAGAGACACACACGCCGCCACTGCTTCTCTCAGCTTTATGGACCTCGTGGCTTTCTGTAACCTCCTGTGTGTCTCAACAATAATCCCTCTTCTGCTTCAGTCATTGATGTGCCACGTTGTCCCAGGATTTCCCCTTTCTAGCCAAATGCTGCCCGTTTTACTTTGACCCAGCCCCCACTCTCCTTTCTTCTCCAGCGCTGAGCTGCTTGCTGGTCGGACAGAGTCAGGCTTATTATCCTCCTTGTAAAAGAGCAGCACAGCAGGCTGGCAACAGCTTGCCATCATGACTATGTGTTTCCAGCAGAGAGAAAAGGCTGTTTTTATTACAGCATCAACTTTAAACTCTAATCACAGCCTCATTTCAGAGGTTGCTGACACATTAAATTGAATTGAATTGTTATTTGTATGGTAAAGCTAAAGATCACAGTTTGAATCATCTTTCAGAATAATAGCGAAATAAGTAATCAGGGTAATGGGACTTGTCTCACCATGTACTCCATGTTTGAGGCAGTGGGGTAAACGGAGGCCCTCAGCTTGTTGTGTAGCTGGAGGATCTCCTCGCGGTCCGACCAGCGGATGGCACGTCGGGTCCTATTGCCAGCTGTGTTGCTGGGGCTGTTCTGGTTCGCTGCCTCCTCGTAGCGGCTCAGCAGCTGCCTGAGCTCATTGGAGTCGGGCAGGAAGAGGGAAGCTGAGTCACTGACGCACAACAGCAGGAGGGAGAGGACAGGGATCCAGGTCATGGCAGCGCAGGTCATTCTGACTCGGTCTGGGTTGAACTTTCAGACCGCAGCAGACAGGCAGATTGTGTTTAGTCCCAGACACAACCTGCAGAGAGGAAACATTTAATGAGTCTTTCCCTACTGCGAGAGTCAACAAAGCCGAGTACAGATTACTAAACTAATGTGGGAGTCTTTTTCTGTAAACAAGTTGTACATTTATTGGGGCTCGGATCCAATATTGATGTGGAAATGTTAAATTCTTAATCTTTCACTTTTCATCTTGTTTACTGGCACACGGTCTCTTATGATGATGAGGCAAAGTGAACTGAAAGTCCTCTTTAAACTCTGGACCTTTTATTCTCAAATGTTCTGCTTTCTGTCAGAACACTAATAGAATATGATGCCATCCAATGCAACAGCCATGCAATAAGAGTATATGTAAGTATATGTTTCTGGTTATTTTGAGGCTGTATGGGTGATGTTGTATTTGAAAATGATATTTTGTTTTATTATTTGTTATCGCAATTTAAGAGCTATGTTTTGCTGTGTCTCTACAAGATACTGTGGTGCACCATAGATGATTGTCTGTCTTATATTATCATTCTGAGAATGACCCGACCCCAACATTTGAATGTATAGTGAACAACATTGAATATGAATCTCATTACAGCAGCTTAACCCTTTATAGAGCACTCATTGAAATACTTTGAGGAAAATTACCATATATGGATATACATTTTTTAACACAACATAAACTGAACCCCAATTAAGCAACCAGTTATCTTCTGTATCCACAAGATAAATTAATTTCAGCATTTAGGATTCTGTTTATTGAACCTTAACTATCAGATTTGCGTTGTTTAAGTATTTTAAAGAGCTTTTCTGCCTAATAATAACATGCCTTTAATAGTATATGTTATAGAGAGCATTTTAAGCTTCATCAGTAAATCTGACTGGGCTTGATGCATTTTTAATTATACTGCAAGAAGTCCTACCTCTCCTCGTCTCCTGACTCTATTTTCTAACCAAACTGAGCAGCAGGTCGAGACACTGATGAGGGAGACCTGAGTTCAGGTTGACAAGCTTTCACACGGCTGACACATCCAGGGGAGATATTTCGTAACTGACCATGCATCTGACCTCCTCTTTAAGGCAACAAGCATGACATTCAAGATTAGAGCTAAACCAAATATCACAAAGTCCCAACGTTTTATAAAGAGAGAAGAGCAGTCCGTCAGTGGGATCAGAGAAGAAACAAAAAATAAACCAAGCTCTAGCTCGCACTGGTTGCTCTCATCCTGGATTCCCTTCACCTCTTTCCATCTGGCTGGAAAGACGGCTTGAGGTCTGGCACCGGCTCTGTGTCAACATGCTGTGCCAGCTCTGGGCACTGTGAGCCAGCGGGCAGCTCCGGCACCACACCCTTCTCATCTCCTCCTTTTCACACTGAACCTCGAGCGGCTTCTCTGTCTGGGCCCTTCTCATGGCTCTCGTGAATGTTAGACCAGAGTGACAGACAGCAGAGGACTTGGACACATGTACATATCCACATCTTGTCTATGGGAACTAAGCCCTCTCCGCCATTGGCTGGCTTGCCTCTGATCTGCAGAGGGACTGACCTCCTCTCAGCCTTACCACGGGGTTGAACGTAAACACAACCCATGTCACAATATAATGGTCTGATTTATATATTTTCATAGATGCTTGCTCACTTTTTCATTCCCTTTGAAGACTAGCATGACACCAGTAAATATGTTTTTACAACAGCTGGCCCTAAAAGTGTAGTTTTTTATTGTCTTAATAACTTGGAATCTTGCATTTAATTTCCCTGCTTTCCCATTGACATTTGCTTAGTGAAGCTCCAGACTTAGAATGAACGGCAGTGTGTTGGCAACACTTTTACACTGGCGTGCTATGTAACCCACAACTGAAATCATCAGTGTTCATATTGTTATACTGAATAAATAAATCAAATTGAAAATTGAAAGAGGCTCAGGGATACATGTGTATCTTAATTTACAAATATTAGTGATATCTGCACACAGTTTATCATATTATTTGAGAATAATCGGGGCCTATTGACAGTAAAACCCCTGCTGTACCTCAGCGTTGTTGAAATCTAAACCGCAACACATTGCAAGTAAATGTCTCATAATGCTCACCTATCTTTCTCAAGTATCCAGTTGAATATTTCGGCGCAGTTTCCTCCGCGCGCTGGAGAGCTGTATTATTCCCTTGTGAGAGCACCGGGCTGCTGCTTGTTGGCGGTGATCCTGACGCACACAGGGGCTGTGTAACTCCCGAGCAGCTCACAGTGCCTTATATAGAGAAGGAGACCCCTCAGGACTAGAGGAAAAAATTACTGTCTCTCCTCACTCCCCCACTCGCCAGCCTCCCTGAAGTCGGCTATGTTCTTGGCAAAGGGATTGCAGTGTGCGCGCACGCTGACGAGCAGCATAATGTCAGCAAGAAAACTACAAATATCTTAAATCAGCGAGCTGTCAGATAGATCATCGCCTCTGAATCACGGTGTGTGAGTTATTACCCAGAAATGTATCTTCACAACCAGCTCAAGACAGGCTTCAAACATTACAGCAGACTAAACGGGGCAGCAGGCAGAACAAAAGCCACCCAAACTAAACTAAACAACAGTAGATAGTGTTCCTAAAATATGGGCACTACTTTTTAATAGGCACTGTTTATAAAGGGCTAAATAATGTTTTTTTACTAGGGCTGTGGAAAAAACATTAGTTGGAATGTATCATTTCATTTGGTAAAAAAGGCCGTGATAAATGTTGATAATAAATGTGTATTATGCCTGTAGCAGGGGGAAGCCTCCGGTTCTGAAAAGTGAAGCTTGTGCTGAAGTGCCTTAAACTTGAATTATTTATATAGCCATCAGGCGACTATGAGAAAATTACCCTTCTTCTCATTTATTTGGTAAATCGTGGTCCCATTAGGAGTATAATAGACACTAAAGCAGCTATGATTAAGAGAGTGGCCACCTTGTGATTGACAGGTCGCTACCAGGGCGGGTCTGGGTGTTCTGCGTTTTTCATCTTAGGACTTTTTGACCCTTTCACAGCGTGTTTTCAGTTCATGGAAGTTAATTGTAACCTTTTAGTTTGCCTAAAAATGTCTTATTCTGGGTCTGTCTATAATTAGCTGCACTCTGGGGGTTCAATGTGGTTGTAAAAAAACCAAGATGGCGTCCTCCATGCGCACACCCCACGTGTCAAATACCGACAGGACGTGTATATATAAAAAGGTCAAAATAAACTTCCGTCTCCACAGGAAGTTAGGTCTTGGCAACAAAACCACGTTGTAAGGTTTATGAAGAGCAGGGTGACTTTACTTTCTAGTGACTCATAACCACCAGCTCAGGACTCAGGTGATTGTGTCAATATTTAGTTTGCATGGGACAGAAACACAGCTCTCCTGGATGAAGTCCTGTGTTTGTTTGACCATCCACCCCCATACTCCATGAGCTGTAATATCATGCACATGTACTATCATGGATTGCATACATCACATGCTCTTACTGGCCAGTAAAACCAGGATACATTGGAGATATGCCCGGTAAGCCGCATACAGTGGCTAAAAGGGGCCTCAATGCGTTGCTTTCCGATGGCATAGGATACTGACCAAACGTGGTATTCGATGAGTTGGGAGTGAGAAAGGAGTTGGGACTGTACATAAAGCTAGCAGGGCATTAAAGGTGCAATATGATATCTTGAACCACTTGATGTCGCACAAGAGCACTGCTCCTCAGCCGGGCTCGCTCACATGTGAACACAGAGGGAGCGACTTCATATTCTGTCCAGGTAGACGTTACTCCACTATATCTTTACATAGGACATAGTTGTGTGATGCTTTATTCATGTTCTGTATACAGATAACCTTTAATAAGAGTTGTAATCATCAGTCGGTTGTGCTACTGGGAGGTTAATAACTGTTTGTTGCAGCTCTTTGGTCAAAGGGTGTAAAGAGTTATATGGAGTTTCCACAAGAAAAAGTTGTTATGGATTGCTTATAACTAGTCTGGAATGCATTAGCAAAGGATGTATTAACTATTAATACAGTCATTATTTAAACCTTCATTTATACAGGGTGCCGTATTTGAAGGTGGTAGCTATGCATTTGGGTATTTACTGGACAAAACAGTGTTACTACTTGAGATACATTAAAACAATCCATCATGCAGTTAAAAGACCATTCATGATGTAACTAGACGTTCTTGTTTTGGTGTGGCATTTCAACATGTGTTTGTCATATCCAGGTTTTCATAACCAAACACAGCAATCAGTTACTCAATAAAGCAATGAGATCCTGATGGTGTTTTAAGTTGGCTGCAGCTACCAAACAAAAACACATCCAGATGTAGTAAATGAGAGCGAAAGATAGCATTTGACACATGACGATCATTTATAAATCCTGTAGACATGTCATTGATTGTGCTAATCAAGTGAAATCAGCTTTTGTTTGCCTCACATTTTACATCCCACATTTAAAACAATTTTGTACAATTTTCCTAGTTGAATTTAAGATTGACCTGTCTTAGGGATAATGCAATAAAACATTTGAGAGGTCCTGCTGTGGATAACTGTGTTGTCCGTAAATACAGTATTAAAAGTATTGACATACCTATAGAATATACTGTGTTTATGACCCAACTAGTTCACATTTTATTCCATCATGAGCTTCATTTCTGTCTAAAAACATCTCAGAAATTTCCAAGAGCACGTCCACTCAGAAGGAACGCCGGTTTGGGCTCTCAGTCAAAATACATGTTCAACAGGAAGTCTGGCCCATCATGCATCTGCTCTCTTTCTTAAAAGTCCTGCAGAGATGCTAGCGACGGTGGCTACGGACAATTCTTCATTTCATCATTTTCTTTATGGGATCGGCGGGATTGTGACGTACCAATCTAGAGATTCTATAAATAAAAAACTATTAAGATCATTCCAGGGGCATTTTCATCCAACAATCTGAGAACACTATAAGGGAAGTGTGTTTTCTCCGTTGCCCTCAGTAATTACACATTTGAATTGGCTGCCGCTACCTGTAAAGATTGATTATCCAAACATGAACCCATTCAGATGAGATCATTTTACTGCTCACACAAAGTTCCGTCTTTTGTGCGTCAACACTTAGTTTTGATAATATTCGGGATATGACGTTTAAATGGAACATGAGAATCTGGTATTTCAGTCCCTGTTTACATTATCATGACAGAATCCAGGTTTCTGAGAATCTGGTTGCAGATGGGATTTGATTATTTAATATCTCAGCCTCTTATTTCTGTGCTGACTTGAAAACAGTTTCTGGCTCTGAACTGCATTCACCTAGAAACTCTCACCTGACCACAGATGATGGAAAACAATGGTGACGATGCAACTCAATCTCTGCATCACTGAAGTCAGACTGTGTGCCTTATTTCAGTGCGTTGATCTTAAAATCATTTACGTGATTGTTTTGTATTTCTAGTTAACTGAACTGTTTGATTTAATTGTAGAGTAAAGTTAGTCTACAGAGTTGCTATATGAAATTTCTGATTTAAAGAACTTTAAACTCAACTTTCAACGCAATCAAGCAGGACAACTATAAATACCAGGTGCAGATTTGTGCTCTGAAATTTGAAACATTCTTTCCAAACTATTTTTTCCAAACACAAATATGACATCAAACTCAATGGCTAACCTGTATAACACTTTTACACTGTAAATCAGAAGTACAGGGAAATCTTTACCAGGCTTGTACTTACTATTTTATACTATTACCAGGCAATGTGACCAAGTAGAATTATTTTTCTTTTTCTGTCAATCTCAAGCTGCATTTCCCGATCGCGTGCAGCCACTTATGACAAATGTTTGTAATTGTGTTACTCATACTTGACTGGAATCAGATATCCAAGAGACATGGCCTTTTCTTCTTTTATGTGTTATTCATTTCTCAGCTGCATCAACACGGATACATAATTCATCCCAGGCCAAACGGAAACTCACAACTCTGTATTCGTCTCAGTTGAAGACAACAGAAGGATTACACAACTCAAACATTTGTTCCTGTTTACCCTTCGATATATCATCTTGAGCAAGTGGGACCCTAGTTTCTCTTTTGGTGAGGCTAAAAGGAGAACCACCAAACAAACTGTTCTCAAAACACAAAACAGAGAGCCGGGATATTTGGACAGGGGGCTCATGGAGGTCCTCTAAACTCTCGTTGACATGTTTACTTTCCAAACTGTGGAGTGCTGGTGGACCTCTGAACTAGACACAAAAACAAGATGCAGAGGGGAAAATTAGGGGCGACTGAATGAAGAAACCATATGGTGAGCAAGGCTGATAATAAAAACAAACCAGCGGAAGGAAATGCACACATGTTCAGTCCTACGAGGATAAAGAGGCGCTGGGAGGTCAGAGTATGATCGAAGCGAGACTGCTGGATAGAGAAACGTGTAGTGCAGCTTCAGTGGTTGGTTGAATGGAGGACTGGCCCCAACGGAGTAAATGCCAGGCATTCCAGCTTTAAGGTCAGAAGTTTCACCACGGAGCTTCAGCGCCAACAGCCATGGCTATTTACAGTATGCAGATGGAAAGTTAGAGAAATGTGTTACACTGTTAGCCTTTTTATCCCCTTAGCACAGTGGTCCCTGACCTCCTTTTGCTTTCAATCCCTTAAAATAAAGCTTCTTGTGAACCCTTAGTTTCACCAGTTCCACAAAGGAGGGCCTTCTAATATCTTTTAAATACATTTACAAGCTTGAAAAGGTTAACTCTCATATTTTAAGTTCTCAGTAAAAAAACAATGTATTCAACTGGTGCCCCATCAGATGCATCTTCCTACATGGATCAACAAAGGTTGCCACTAAAACCATGAATTAATTATGAAAAGCTACAAAAAGGTGATAATTAAAACACACCACTCAAACATTTGTCGTGGAGCAGAAAGGCACAAGAGAAGTGATGCATTGTTCTCGTCTGCTACTGCACATGCTTTGACTTGGTTGGTCATCTCCACTCAGTAATTGTTTGGATCCATCACTTTAATGACCTGAATGGCACATTAACATGCTCCTCGTTCTATTTACTTTGCTTGCATTGAACAAATATGTGATTTTCAAGAAATCACTCTTAAAAAGGCCTGTGGGGGAGAGCGCGTGTGTGTGTTCTATCTGTGGGTGTCCAAACATGTACTTTGTCCTTCAGACTGTGGGCCCGTTTAAAAAAACATCTCTTGTAGTTGCCTTCTGACATTAACAAGGAGAATACTACATTTGATTGTAAGTTTGAGGGAAAAGCCACATTTCAGTGGACGGCCGAGCTATAGAAAGGAAGGAATAAATAGTAAGGAATACTAAAGACCAGAAAAACCTTACACAGCACATTTTTCAATGATGGGTTCTGCTGCCCAATAAAGCAAAGAGAGGCGAGCTCAGCCACGGCCCTAAAGAGAGGGCCGTGGCTGAGTGGCCACTGCGGCAGCCAGCTAGACCACAGGAGGGGGAGATACAACATACTACAAATACATACAGGATACGTTGACCTGCAGAAACAAGAGACCAATTAACAGTGTGTGGTAGAACAAGACTCGGTGGATCATTTTGTTGTTTTGGTTTATTGTGCACATTGTTCTGTAGGCCAGTCCAGAGTGGAGAGAATGCAGTTGTTTTCAGAATTTACTGTATTATAAGAAAGCCAAGTAGTTTTCTGACTGCACTTCATTAGCAAACTGCTGTTTGCACAATCCTTTATTTGAACAATTAACAAAATAGAATGCTGGAGGCTTAAAATGAAAAGACGGTATAGATATTATTTTTTTTCAGGTCAATATCCCAACAATTCCCAGCAGACAATAGTGTTAGGAGCACATACTGAAAAGAGAAACATTATTGAAGCATTTCACCAGCACATTTCCTGACCAGCCATGAGAGACTGAGATAAAACTGTACAACAGAAAGCTCAAGGTGTTCGTTCAAAGTCCCAACTCCCAAACATTCATCAAAAAGGGGAAAGAAAATCAACGATGTCACAATTTGTGCAGATATGACTGCAAAGCCAGCAGCACAACTGAAATATTAAAATTAGAAGATGCATTGACCGTCTGAACGACATGCCCCCGTTTTCCGGTGTGGAATGAGTCACGGACATGGCAACAAGACCTCGGATGGAGAAGGCAAAATAAAGTTTAAATACATATTGAAGGAAAGGCAGTAGGGCCTATATTATGTTGTCCTTTGGTTTACTTGGGGAAGGTTTCTGACTTTTAAACAAAGAACAAGTCCATTATGCCAATGCACCACATAATGATGTTACAGTCTAAAAAAAATATTTAATGCAAAATTAAGTAAATTTAGGAAATGTCAGCCATGTCATTTAATATTGAAAGACTGAACCTAATCAGTCTTTGTTCTTACAATCAAGTACTGCAAGATACTCTAATAGCAGGGCAAGTATTTTACTTAATTTTAAAGTAGAGAATTTAAATTTTGCACCATCTCTTCAATCTGAGGCAGCAAAATGTGGGACATCCACCTTTATACTCGTGCCTAGTTTTATTAACTGAAAAAAGAAAAGTAGGACTTCTGCGTATAATAGTCCAAGTACACCGGCTTAATTCATTTAGAAATACTTGAGCTGATAATATTTTTGAAAGTGTTCATACTGAGATACTGACACTGGTGGTTGGAATGAAATGGGTCCTGAACAGAAAAGAACTAAATTGTAGAAAGAGAAAATGACAAAAAAGGAAATAAATATCAAGCAAAGAACTAGTTCAATTTTATTAATTGTTGTGCTTTAGCCTGTGTAATTTCTTTTCAAACACCAATTCAAATGCAAGCATATTTTTCTTAAAGGAGCGAGAGCATGGGGACATCCAATAAATGATGAATGACAAAAAGAAAAAAAAACTAACATCTTTTAGTAACTCAAACAAAAATCATCACAATCAATGAATGATCCCCCCAAAAAATAATCAATATCTTGAACAAAAGCAAACACTACCTCCTTTTGTGCACATGTCTGGGGGTTTATGCAGAGCTTAGCACAGATGTAGTCCCACTTCCCCTCAACACCCAGTTTCCCTCAAGGAGGAAAGGCTGAGCCACAAAAGAGTAAATACAGAGGTGTCAGGTACATTCCCCTAACTCTTCACAGACATTAGACTTGCTGTTGGTGTCTGATGAGGGGTAGACTTGTACACTGAGTGGAAAAACACATTGAACCTAAGGCAGCCCCCGCTTTCTGCTGAGATTGGGGGTAAGAGGGGTGGTGTGGCTCAAAACTACACTGATAAGCCACCTATACACAGGTGGAACCTTTTGACAAGAAAAAACAAAAAAGAATGGATAGAAGGAAATGTACAAAGTAAACAAGGGCAGGTTTTGCAATGAACTGTCTTGATTGGTTACCAACTCTCCAGCGCAGTAACCGAGTCTAAAAACTAGCTTGGTTCTTTTGAACCTAAACAAGTTTTCACTCAGTTAGATTTTCTTTTCTTTCTTTTTAAAACATTTTAATCTAAATATTCGCAAAATATTCATTTGCCTGTCATATTGTAATCAATCAGTTTATACTCTGCACAGAAGCTTATTTGTTATTAAATTCTAAAGCGCATTAATATTTAGTCTTTCTAAATCTAAACCCACTTACCATAACACAGATCTCTCAAACAAGGAAGCTGTTCAGTTCTCAATGTGCTACCTATCTTTTCTCCTGTTGTTGATGGCTCAAGTTGTATCTAGATTTAAAAGCATCGTAAAAGTGAGGAAATGGATGAGGAGGAGTTTGTGTTGGTGGCAAAGAAGACAATCTGGCCGTGGGAGGAGAGACTCATGATAATGCTGGTGCTGGGCCTTTTCAATGCACGAGGGCAAATTCAAATAGGCTTATAAACTGCTCGAATTCATTAGGCCAACAGTCCTCCTTCACTAAAAGGCAAAACACTGATATTTCTAGGTCATTTCCTTAAAAAAGGTAATTCCAACAATAGAAATTACCCCGGCGGTCCACTTGCAGCCTGTGGTAGATAGTTCTTCCTGTGTGTGAGTCCACTGTTTGCTATCCGAGCCGAGCCGGGGGCTCAGTCAGAGGTGCGTCTCAGGTCCTAACCTGTAATCCCAACCCCCACCTCCGTCTATTCAACAGTCCTTTCCTCGCTGCTTTAAAAAGAAAAAAGAAAAATGGACAAAACAAAAAATAGCAGTGGTGCACAGAGAAGAGAGCGCAGTCACAGGGAAATCTTTGTGAATGCAGCTTGTTTCTCTTCCTCCAAAAAGAAAAAAATGACAAGGGCAAAAGGTGTTGGAAAAGCTGGTTCTCAGGAAAGCGGGGACAGGAGGGAAGAGGAAAATCTTGCAAGAGAACAAGTTGGGCAGTGTTCCTGTTCATTAGGTGTGTGTGTGTGTGTGTGTTTTTATCGTGTGTCGATGTACTGTCCTGTCAACGAGTGCATTTAGAGCATGTATGTTTTGTGTGCGTTTGTGAATATATTTGGGTTTTCTTGCGTGTATGTTGGGATGTGTGTGAGCCGTGCGTCTACAGCAGGTCGACGCGGCGGTAGTACAGCAGGTAGGCAGTGCGCTCTGCAGTCTGCTTCATCACCTGGTACTGGTTGATGACCTTCACTGTCTGGTCGTCAATGCGCAGCCAGCCGTTAAGACCAATGTGGAAGACATCCGTGGTGTAATGACCGCCTGTCGCACTGTTCCCATGGTGATAGACAACTGGTTAAGAGACAAGGGGAAAAATGAAATATAAAAAGACATCATTACTCATCCATTTCCTCAAAGCTTGGCACTGCAGTTTTATACTACGAGTGTTTATCCTGAAGGTTTACCCTGGATGTGTGATATAGCTTAAGAAATGTATAGCATCACTTACTACACATTGTTTTAATCATTCCATGAACCTCGTCATACATGAAAACAAGTGCTAACTGGGATTATTCTCATTTACTTGTAATGTTTTTACTTTGTCATATGGTTTTAAAAATCTCACTGATCTCAATCGTCAGACTAAAAAAAAAGAGGGAAATAATTCAATTGATGATTAATTATAAATGGATTTTACTCCAGCTGGATGAAGACTTGTCAACAAATCATTGATTCTGATCCCAAAGTATTTCCTGATGTCAAATGAATGTTAAACAGATGTATTCAGGTTCAAGACAGAATCTTTAAAGGGGCTGCTCACTTCCAGGTTCACACCTTTTTGGGTATTTTGGCATTCTACTCGAACATGTTTACATGATTTAAGGTAATAGAAAATAACTTTACTTTTCTCATACTGTTTACATAGCACCTAGACTTGCTATGTAAGAAAACATTGATCTTAAAACAGTCCCCTTGGCAGTATTGTTGTTTTGGAGCACATGTTGGGCTTACAAGTCCCACAGTGACAATATGTTACACAAACTAAACATCCCTTGCAGTAGATTTAACAATGTTACTGAAAGTGCATAAACAACAGAACTCAAACACACCTGCAAAGAGCCTGTAAGTTCTTTGGCCTTTCACAACTTTGCTCCGCACTCCAGAAGACAAAAGATCTGGAAAAAAGAAAATCCACTTATTAGATCTGGAAAGCCTTCCTTCAATTATTATTGAATACAGATTTTGTTGCACCATGTGCTGCTGCTGGGCAAGTGCAATGCACATCATCATAATATAATAGGGCTGAAAGAATAATTAACAATCTCTTTTAAAATCCAGTTTTGTATGAAATGGTGAAAACCGTACGTGGTTAACAAACTTCACTGCAACACAGCTTTCGATTCATTCTGATCCCGATTCCTCGAAGAACATACGCAGCCATGATAGTCTATTGCAACTTTTCATTAGTCACTCCCACAAGATTCTTATGACTTGAAATGTAATCTTATATACATACATAATAGGCCTCTCATGATTAGGTGACAACTACAAACATATGAACACAATCATAAATTGACAATCTCAAGCCCAAACTACGATAATGAGGAAACAGTATAGCGATCCAACAGGTGCTACGTCTTTGGTCAGTGCAGGTGAATTGGATCATGCACTTCTATAACACTGCGCACTGTTCAAAGACTTTGTGTTTAACAGTGTAATGTGTGCACCGAGAGTCCAGAGGTCAAGTTAAATGGTGTGCTCAGGGGAGTATGGGAACATACCTTTGCTGATTTCTAGGTCAACGGGGTAATCAATGTTCTTGGTCAGTTTCTGGCAGCCTCCTGTCTTTTCAAAAACAAATCTCTTGAGATGGAGCACCAGTACAGGGGGCAGCTCTTCCAGAGTCACTCTCCGACTGATCTCGATCTAAAAACAAAGACAGAAAGAAGAGAAAGCCAGAGGTTATTAAAAAAAGTCACTAGAGTGTAGTTGTAAGTGTGGACTTAGGAGAACGAAACAGTACAAGTACAGAACAAGTGGAAACATTTTGTTGGAACCACAACAGCGTGCTTGGCCCTTCAAAGTATTGACTCATGACTCATGAATCATTTTGTTTTGGGGATTTTAAAAGTACAATAGACAAGAGCTGGTTTGTAGACTGGGAAGCGAAAACAGAATAGGTTTATCTGCTATAATAACAAAAACACAAAGATGCCCATCATACCGCTGTAGAGCTCCTTTTGAATAATGTTCACTCACTGAACAATGTTTTCTTCAATAGACACCAAAATATAATAACCCAGAAATACAGATAATATAAAATACTAGTATACAAAAATAGGGAGCTTTTTATTGCTTACATCTTTAATAGCATCCAATACTAATTAACTTAGAAGTGGTCGTAAGGCGTTCTCTATTCATACCTCCTGCTTGGTTTTAGAGGTGTAGCCCTGGACCGACTCTCGTGCCACCAAGGTTTCCAAAGCCTCCTGCACCGTGCGGATCTTCTCTGACTGGATGTCCAGCTGCAGGGTGAAGAAAGGCTGCAGAGTGGCCGACTCTTTAGAGTTTTGTTGATACACCACCGATCTGACGAAAAAACAAACACCAGGTTAGAAAATAAATAAATACAACCCCAAAAAAGTATGTATTTCCATAACTTGTATTGATTGCTCAATGTGAAGAAGTTTTTGCTACAAATGTTTAATTTTACAACCCTTAATTTTTTAAGTAACACTTTTTATATGTATACAAAACAAAATATAATTGCATCTGTAGCTCTTCAAATGACTGGACCTTTATAAATGATTCTAAGCATATCCATTTGCAACACCTGACCCTGAACATTCGAAAAAGAAAAATCAAAATTTGATATCCCGCCTGCTAAAAAGCACACCATCATTTTCAAACTAACAGTGATTCAGAAACCAAATACAAGGGTTGTAATGACCAAGCTCAGTGGGCGTACGCACCACACTCTGTAAACACACACTCCTGTATTCCATGTTTCTCTGGTTGAAATCATTTCTGAGAAAATAATCCTTAAAGGCTCTGTGCAACCAGTGTAGACCTGGACTATGCCAGACCAGAACCTCATAGAACATATTATTTAGGCGGGCTACACACGCACGGCTTCTTTCCATTTTGTCTGAGAGTTAAGACCTTTGTTTGTGAATGTGTGCCCCATGTCTCGCTGTCGAGACTTCTGACCACAGTGGCTGTTATTCTGAAGGACTGTGGTGCTGGCGGGACAACAACTGGCTGCTGGCGGAGCGATGCAAGCGTGAACGGGTCGAAAACCCTTTGTCAGAAGCTGCGTAACAAGCAGTGAACAGATGAAGATGACAATTATTTCCTGAGGTTTGTGTATTAAACTGGGAGCAGAAGCCAGAAATTGAAACACTATAAAGCTTTTTGGACATTTCAAAGGAACTATGAACAAAATAAATAAACTCCAAAAACGATGAAAATCCATATCTGTATAATTTTGTTTGACTTTTCAGTCATTAACATTGTGATATAGACTTTGCAATTCTGTTACTCCGGCTTTGGTCCCTGCTTACTTTCTAACGTCTACTACATCAAGCAACACTGCAACATAAAATGTTGATGTAGTCAAAATTGAAACGTGTGTATCAATTCATATTATAGCAAATCATTTATTTTTCACAAGAAGTAAATTCTCATTTTCACAAAACAAATGTTCCTCCTTGTATTCTTGCCTCTTGTGACAGCAGCACACGAGACGGTCTGAATAAAAGCGAGAACTTGCTGTACCACGCCTAGGAAGGGAGACTGTGATTTATTAACACAGCTCCCATGGTAACGTGGACATAGTTTTACACAACTGATTTAAAAATAATGTATGTAACTTATTAAGACAATACCAATAGAGCATGGTTTGTTCTTTCTCCATTTATTTACAAAGCACTGATTTGAAAATAAATAAAAGCCAATCACCGGCAGGCTGATTACTGAGCTCACGTTACACTGAAACAACCCAAGATATTAACTGGCCCACTTACCTTTGGAAATGTATGCAGCTCTATCAATCATAACCTATGTATTATGCCAGTGCTCAATTTTCTGTGTGAAACAGTTTAGGGTTGTGTCGGTGTAAAAATGTTCAAACTGTTTGTATATTAAACACATCAGTGGACAGGACTCGTACATGGAGTCCTACCACTCGGTG
Source organism: Cottus gobio (assembly GCA_023566465.1). Classification (NCBI taxonomy): domain Eukaryota; kingdom Metazoa; phylum Chordata; class Actinopteri; order Perciformes; family Cottidae; genus Cottus; species Cottus gobio. The sequence continues at coordinate 16,591,863 of CM042224.1, read as the reverse complement.
TCACTAGACTCAGCAGCTCACAAGTGGAACATAAGACTGTTTACACGTTGCCTCGTCTGTTTCTTGGCTCACATCTTTTGTCTGCTTCAGAACAAAATAGTTGCCATATTGGCGCAGTTATAAATGTAATCTCGTCTTGCCATAAAACACATGAATCTTCTCGTAAACAATGGGTCTCTTACGCATCTTCCCCCTCCCACCTCTACTGAAATCTGATCTCCTTTATTTCTTGGCTCAGCAGTAAATTGTACGGTCTGCCAGACACTAGCGGCTCCGTTAGTCAGTTTACAAACAAACAATTTATGTTAATCATGTTATCAGATTGCTTATCACTGTAATAGATTTTATGTTAGTTCCTGTTAATTGTCCCTTGAGGTAATGATTAGAAATGGGTAAGGCAGAGAGTGCCGAAGGAAAAGAGGAGTTAGAGAATCAATTAAGCATTTTGGCTGACGTTCAACTGGATGCTCCGTGTGCCTTTATTATTTCTTATAAAACCCAGGTAGGGGACCCGATGAAAAGCCAGTTACATTGCTAAAGATATACAAGGGGATTCAAATTTAAAACTTTCATTGAACATATCCTGAGGTAACTTGATTTCAGAGCAAAAAAGGAAGATGTATTTAAAACGAAAAGTGCAGGTGACCCACAAAGCCTTTAACGACTTCTCTTTTAAGGGAAAGGTACGGCATACTGATGCTACTGTGCTGGGAAAATAAACCTTGAATGCAGAACAGTGAAGCGCTTTGTGAACTTAAGAGAGCAACATTTAAACTGTCCAATAATTCACCAGCCATCAGAATGTCTTCCTTTACACAGGGCTCATTAGTTCCACGTCACATGAAAATGTCTTTCTGAAACATCTTCACAGCGATCTGCAAACGTACCTGATGTGGCCGCCAAATATGTCAGTGATGGGTGTGCGGACAAAGTCAGCTTGGCGAGTGATGGAAGTCTTATTTCTGGGGCCAACTTGCTCCCACTCATCCTCACTACCTTCTTCCTCCTTATCTGCAACATCTTCCACCACACCTGGTTGAGACTCCGGCCCGTTGGGTGTGGGAGCCTCTGGTAAAAGAAACATGAAAGAAAATACTTTAGAGGTCAAACGACTTTATAGTAAGTTGAATTAACTCCTGCCCTGAATTGTCACTTCACAAGTTGCAGGAAATTCAATAGAACTTCCACTGATATGACTAAATGAAAATAGAAGCTTCATTAAAACATTAATTAAAGCTGAATTTTGGATTTGTGTGGTGGGGTGCATATTTAATGTTAGATTTGTCAAGTTACACCAATATCTTTATTATTTAAATAAATACAACATTGGGGTTCATACTACCGAGCTTGTCGTGATATTTTTATTTTAGCTGAAAAAACTTAAACTTAATAAATGCTCGATCTACTTTGATGTAGTTTGAGTCATGCATAAAGTAATGATATTCATCTTTAACTAAAACAAGAGCAATGATTTACAAAATGTAATTAAATGAAACTAAATCTATGATAATCTTGTTTTTGCGTGTGATACGGAAGTGGTAACAGATGCTTACTCTCTTCTTGAGGCGAGATTAGTTTTCTCAAAGCCAGCATCTCCTCATGCAGTCCGTTGAGAGTGAAGCCAAGATACTCCTCTGCATCCTCTTGTCGACCCTACGAGTGAAACGCCAGGAAATCAGCAGCAATTAAAACCCTCTAACAAGAACGCTGACTGTCAAAAAAAAACACTGGTGTGCAAGCATGAATGTGCAAAAACTGACGTTCATTGAGGTAAACAGACAGATAAGCATGTTTTACCAGAGACAGGGTGAGTGTAAGTCCCATTAACAGCTAACAGCTACTGCATTGATCAGGAAATATAAAAAAGCCAATATAAAAGTTGATATAGTCAAAATTAGTCAAAAATGTGTAGCAATTCATATTATAGCAAATCTTTTAACGAAAAGTAAATTCTCATTTTCACAAAACAAATGTTCCTCCTTGTATTCTTGCCTCTTGTGACAGCAGCACAAGAGACGGTCTGAATAAAAGCGAGAACTTGCTGTACCACGCCTAGGAAGGGAGACTGTGATTTATTAACACAGCTCCCATGGTAACGTGGACATAGTTTTACGCAACTGATTTAAAAATAATGTATGTAACTTATTAAGAAGCCAAGATACTCCTCCGCATCCTCTTGTATGAGTGGAGCTATGGTTGAAATCAGCAGCAATTTAAAAAAGAAACTCTACCAAGAACGCTGACTGTCAAATAAAACACTGGTGTGCAAGAATGAATGTGCAAACACCGACATTCATTGAGGTAAAGACAGATAAGCATGTTTTACTAGAGACAGGGTGAGTGTAAGCATCATCAAATATCAAAAGATAAGCATCTCATTCAGAGTGTTCATGTAATTTCATTCATTAAAACTGAATCAGAATTGACTCAGCATGTTTAACGCATGAACAGCCTTTTAGGTGAGTTGTCAAATTCTGAATGGAAAACGTATACCAAAAAAAGACAAAACAAGGACATTTCCTTCAAGCACTGTATGTTCCAGAGAAAGCTCGTTCAAAGAATGTGATCATTAAAAAAAAAAAATACCAATGACGCATTACTTTGCAGTGAATATGCGTTTGATCCAGAGGCAGCTCAGTTTACCTTCTCAGAAAGACTCGACTTGATGAGAGTGAGGAGTCTGTAAATGTAGGTCGGTTCAAAAGGAGCACCGGGCCTAACGTCTTTCATGGTCTTATCACCAACAGCTGTGGACACAAATACAAAATCATACACCAGTGACGCAGACAGAAAATGACACCAAATGTCTCTGAAACTGCTATATTAAGTCTTACCTTGCTGTTTGGCTTTTGATGGCACAGGCATGTTGTTGAACTCGTTCACCAGCCGAACACTGTCAGACACAGAGACGATGGTGACGTCTGGTAGCAAAACAAATTTTTGCAATTTGATATCAGCTTGCAGAAATGCTACTTACAAGTTGTCCATCATGGGTGTGGAGGTACACTGTCTCTGCGTTTCACTATGCAGAGGAATGGACTTCAACAGGTGATACATGGGAGGGCACGCAATCAGGGCCTGTAGGGTCTGAGTGTTTAGAGTCAGGGTGGAAAACAGCATGTTGGAAAAGTTATAAAAAGCTGCTGTAATATAATTTTGATACCAATGGATAAATACATTTAAATTTGATGAAACCACAGGCGTTTTGTAGTGAAAAGTTGCAAGTGCAGCAGAAAGCAGAGTGAAAGGATACAGCGTTGATATAGCACCAGTTTCCCTTGTTGATCAGTCCTCTCGGCTGCAAAGACACTGGTTTATGTATCAACTTCACATTCTCAATAAGTTCTGGGGATTCAAACAGACACAATGTTCTTAAACAGGTAGCCCAGTACAACAAACCATGATAATCCATAAACATCAATACAAATGTCATTAAAACTGTGATATGGTTAATATCGCAGATCATTCCTGAAACACACATAGTACATTACAATTTCACATAACATGTTTCTGTTCTATCCTTGCCTCTTGTGATAACAGCACAAGAGGCTGTCTGAATAAGAGCAAGAACTTGTTGTACCACGCCTAGGAAGGGAGACTGTCATTCAGTTACACAGATCCCATGAAAACGTGGACATAGTTTAACAGAACTGATACTTAAATAATGCATCTAGTGACATATACATTCATGACAATGATCATTAGTATGTTGAAACTTGTGCATCCTTTACATCATTTCTTTAGAAAAAGTAGGTAGCCTAATGCTCAACACTGGAGCAGACTTAACACTACACTAAATGAACACAGTTTTCATTTGCCTGTCTGTACTATGTTGAACCATTCTCCCACAGAAACAAAACTATCGAGTCTAAAGGGTTAATGTCACCCAGTGGTTCTTTTAAATATATGTAATTCAGCAGTCTTTAAAAAAAAAGAATAAAAAGAAGACTGGAATTGACGCTGATGGCCGTCAAGATAAGAAAATCATATTCTGCAGATAATATAAAATAAAGGAGGCATACTGTTTTCTGGTTCATAAGCATGCAGAGATAAAATGTACATCTCAAAAGGGAACCGTTAAGCGTGAAAACAATACGTTGTATATCAAATTACACTCAATAAGGGCTGGCCACCTTAGATGAAACAAAGTGTGCTGAAAGTTCACAAATTAGGTTTTCATAGCCTTCTGAGAACTGCACAGAAAACTACAAATGTAAATACATGCAGTATAATCAGGTTCATCTAAGCACACAAATCTGATATTGAACAGAGCTTGGAAGAAAAACACCAAAACACTTCAGAAGGAAGCGGCACAGCAAAAGGCTCTTGAATCCATTTCTCAAGTTCATAAATAAATTAAGTTGCTCAAGTGATCTCAAATCACACAAAACTGTGCTTGTTTGTATGTTCGCTCCAACTGATCTTTCTCCACATGAAGCCAAACTACAACTGCCACCTCTACTGAAATCAAGTTTATTTTCCAACTTGACCTGATCAGATGTTTTGAGAAATCCTTTTCTCCTCTTTGGGCTGAAATTGTGAAAACTAATGCTGACGGTGCAGACTTACTCCTTTTGAACAGCATGTGTTGTGTTTGTCAGGCTATTGTTTTACTAATGCAGAAGCAGATTATGATGTCTCCGTTTGACGTAAACATCTGAATGGCCAAATTCTATTTAAATTGCAGCTAAATGTAAAAGTTTGGCTATTTATGAATGCAACCCATTGATATATTTGGGATTTAAACTGCATCCTGAAATAATGGCCTATCAACCACCTCAGTAGAACTTGCAATTTACTGTATGTCCCCCATTAGATATGAAACTTGAGACACAAAGATGTTGTGTCGAAAGGAAGCTGCTTCTACAAAATAAAGGATCTCAGAAGATCTGAAAATCCACCTGCGCTGTAAATGTGGAGAACATTTCCTGTGTTCACAAGCTCCAAGCCTCACAGGGCTTACTAATAATAGTGTTGGTTACACAACTAATGACCCAATATCTGACAGCTATTCTGGATGTAGTACCACCATCTAGTGTTCATTTCCTGAACTTCTTTAACACAAGCAACATTTCACATACACTTTCCTGTGTTAAGGAGTTAATGAGCATCGTAATATTCAAATATAGATATATAAGACAATCAGCAGCAGAGGTTTGATCACTTACCATGTCTACTCTCCTAAAACATAAAATGTTTAAAACCTTAAACCCACATCGGAACACAAGGTGAAGGAACAGTACAATTGTTTCAACATTGCCATCAAGTGGAGGGGGAGAGAATTTAACAGCAATGCACTTACAACTCAAACATCAAACCAATACGTTTGTTTGTTTCAAGAAATACAATACATCTTCATGTAATACCTGCAAGTTTAGGGGCCATAGGATCCTCTGAAACGTGGACAGGGCCGTCTTTGAATTCCCCAACTTTCTCAGGCTGCTCTGGCGTAGCGAGGGCTGGAGACACAACTTCCACAACATTCTTTACCTCCACAAAGGCCTGAGGGCCCCCAGGCAGAGGCTTGGAGTTGTGGAAGAGGCTAGCCCAAGATTTGGGGGGGTTGGCAGCAGGTGCAGCTGGAATCACAGGCGAATGGGCCTGCTCTGTCACTACCGACTGGGCAGCAGAGTCTGGGGAGACCGGCTGAGCCTGCTCGCCACTCTCACAGTCTTCTTTGTGTTCATCGGCACTGACAGCAGTATCAGGCTCAGCTAACCCATTGGCCACCCCAATGTCTGCTAACTCCCTTGCCTCCAGTTCAGTAGTTGTAATGGAAGTGGCTACAGAGGGCGTGGCCACAGCAGCTGAAGGAGGAAGAGGGGATTTGGAGCAGGGGCTGTGTGGAGTATCTGAAAGTTCGGGGCTCTGTGGAGCCAAAAGATCTGGCTGCTGATCTGCAGTCCTTGGTCCCTCTGTCATCCCTCTGCTTTGAGAGGAGGATGAAGAGGAGGAAGTTGCATTGTTTCCATCTGATAAAGAGGCAGCTCCACTTGTTAAGTCCAAAGAAGAATCATCAGGGCTATCACAAGTCCTCTGATTGGCAGTGGATGTAGGGGCAAACTTGGCTGCTGTAACAGCAGCTGTTGATGCTGCCATGAAGACAGGTCCGGGGGTGGAAAGTTCTGCCCCCAACGATGCCTTACCGTCCACCTCTTCAGCACTGTGGTGTGGGCCACCGATTGCATGTCCGTTCACCAGTGCAGTCATGGGCGTCCCATCTGCTGCACTGCTGCTGTTGTTGCCGGTTGACGGCTCCAGGTAGTTGTAATACCCCGGTGGTCGCTTTTTCTTTTTCTTCCTTTCTCGCTGTCCCAGGCTGCCAGGGAGTCCATCCATGTCCTGGCCGTCTTGGCCATCCTGGCAGTCTTGGCTGTCCTGGCAGTCTTGGCTGTCCTGGCAGTCTTGGCTGTCCTGGCCGGCCTGATTGTCCATGGCTGACGCCTCCGAGTCGGGGCCATCCAGCGAGTCATAGTGGGTTCCATCAGGGACATCATCTTCTGCGGGCGATGTCTGTTGGGCCTTCTGGGCTGACTGGCAGCCCAGGATGAACTCTGGAGCCTGGGGGTTGAGGGTGCTTGACACCTTGAATAAAGGATCGTTCAACCCAACAGGCTTGGAATCCATCACCTCGTCAACACCAAACTCAATGCGCTGATAGTCTTCTGCTGCAGATAACATTTTAATAGATTAGAAACACAAAAGGTCTTCAAATACAGCCTAAATATAAAAACTGCAGTATTTCACTCTGAAGAGTTTATTATAAATCCTTACATCTAAATAACTAAGCCATCACCCAAAAGGGGTCGTGGGAGCTTTCTGACAGACTCAGACATACTAATAAAAATAAACAAATCCTGCTGGACCTATTTTCAGCTGCAACAACTATTGTTGTGTCTATTCTCAACTACACCACATTCCTTCTGGGCTTATGTGGATCCCAGTAACATTGCTAACATGTCCAGAAGTAGGGTGGTTCAACATGTATACTTAGACTGGATAATTAGCCTTGATTTTATTAGCATTTGTTTTAAAAATGTCAATAAAACCACTCAAGAATCACATTCATAAAATGTGATTTTTATAATGCATTTGTAAAGGCTATTTGCATATTTTCTGTTATATTATATCTAATTATATGAGCATCAGTAAACTCCAAACGGTTAGAGTATAGATATAAACATTAAAATATATTTAGATAAAGGGAAGGCTTATATAGATTGAATAAAGTAATTAATATTGATTAAAGTATGACAATATACTGTGCAAACAAAATATTAGAAGAACTTAACTAGCCCATCTTACATTCCTGTATGGCAATACCCACCTTAAAACATTGAATTAAAAATTGTAAACAATATTCTTTTATAGATTATTACTTCCCAATACTTTCCTTTTTGATTAACAAAGTTCTAATTTATCTTTTCTTAAATGACATGGCCATGTCCAGTTCTGGTGGATTAATATAGTTTCAACAAACTATATGATAAACAAATGATATCAGAGTAACAATTACATATTTTCTGATTTACCACCTCAAATACTACGCAAATGTCATCTTTAAATTAAATATAAATGAACCATATACCATATACAGTGTATGTATTCTGATACCGACATCTGATCAACATACATGATAAGAAAAAATATAGCTGTTTGCTGGTGTAGCAATTTATCCTGAATTAAGCAAATGTATTAGTTATTTAAATATTATCCATTTATAAATGTCTTCCATTGTGATTTTATGCCCTGAAATAAAGTTGGAATGATAATAATGAACCTGGCTTTCTTACAGGACATCACAAATGATTCATATAAATATGCTTAATTTCTTAAAAATATAGTACTTTTTATATTATTATTTTTGATGTTTCAAACATCAGAGAAATGTAGGATAACAATGTACACAAACAACTATATATATATATATATATATATATATCTCAACACAAAACTTAATAGTTAAGTTAGAAATTTGTTGCATGGCAGAATAAATAGTTAATTATTATGCAGAGGCGCAGAGTGTAAAAAGGTGAACACACAGGAAACATTTGTTAGTGCAAATCAGAAAAACCATCCAAATGGCATTCATAATGTCACAGCTGACTGTCACCCAAACAGTAAACCCTGATGGTTTGCAGGGGTTAACAGTAGTGGTGTAACGGACCATTGTCGTTCCGTACGGATCCCCCCTCACAAATGAATGCAGATTAATTACAGTTTAACGTGAACCACCAGTGTGAAACAAAGTTTGACTTAATATTGTTATCCGCCAATATTCAATAAAATAAGTGATCAGAACATCGTTATTTATGCTTTTCTAGTTGCTGGTCTCTGATAATCTTACATTGCAAACCAATCAGTGTTTAAATTGTAATTGTAAATCAAGATGCATTTTAATCTCATAGCATATATAAATACATTATCAGAATTACTAATGAAAATATTTGTTTTAATCCATAAAAATAGTCTTTTATTTCCGTATCATTTGAATTGTGTTTTTGAAGAAAAAATAAGAATACAGATGACTATAAAAAAATGTAAAAGTATAACATTTATAATTTGATGGCTTCAAATTGTTGTAATACTTTTTTGGACTGATGCAAAAATACGAAAGAAAATAGTCATTAATAGCATTGTAGACCAGCTGCTATAATCAAACAGAGATCCTCAATGATCAGAAATCAATATTGGTGTCAATTAGTCAATCAAGGATCTCTAAAAGTTAAATTTGCTCCCTTTTTTCTTTTCAAATCGTGAGTTTTAGGATCCGTTCCACCACTAGTTAACAGTATAAAAACAGCAGTTATTTCCTCTACTGGGATTAGAAGATCTTCTGTTAGTTACTGAAATCGCACTTCAAGACTGTAAAATGCGTTCAGCAATTAAAAAAAACAGAATAATGCAAGGATAAATGTACACACATGTTAGCAATCACATAAAACCATCACTATACCCTTAGTAAATAAATTGTGATAGTTAAATCATATGAAAGTTCAAATCGCTAATTCAACTTGGAGCCCTGCAGTGGTGAAAATGCATAATATGCAAGAGAAGATAAGATACTTAATAGTATCTTGAGCATGCAAAGCTCTACAGATTATACCAACAGGCAAGAGAAAGAATACAGGCGCAAAGTTTAGAAAGCCACCAGTTTTTGAAACCTGGATTTTGAGTTTTACAGCAAACGTACAACAGCTAGTCAAGCCACAGGGTGTCAGACTCCTCAACTCACCGCAAACCTGCAGTCCCATTGACTCCATAATATAAGGTACAGCAGGAGTGCAGTATGTTCCTAAATAATCAATACAAATCAAGGTAAGGCAAATGTCATGTGCAAACGGTATCAAAGACAGGTGGCTGCTCTTACATTTTTAATTGGGGGCTCGGAATTTAATGAATGAAAATGGCTGACTCATTCTTAAAATGACAAAAGATCTAATGGGATATGTAATCCATTCTAATCAATATATGATGTTTGTATAAATATATTCAAAATATATGATGACAAATGTATTAAAAGCATCTCCCCGTCAGGCTATTCAGGTCGGTTCAGCCTGGGCCTCTATCTTACTTTTTTTTTTTTTTTTTTTTTTAGACAGAAAAACAGTCAAGTCAACTAAGAGCATTAGAAAAGTCATTTGATGCTAATAAAACTTCAAAAGAAAAAATAAATAAATGATCTAGCAATCAAGTGTATATGAAATTTACATACCAGAAGACTGACTGACGCACGGGACTTTGTCATTGAACGGAGGAAGCTGTGTGGAGGCATAAAATAATTAGACGTTAACAAAAATAAGCCTAAAAAAAATTTATCACATGCAGCATTACAAAACATTGTCAATTAATGGTGGTACTTTTGAAATACCATGTTTTGGCCAACCAAGAACCTCAATTCTAATAGTGTATTAGGATTAGTATGTCAAAATATAAATTAGTTTCCATGAACCCTGTTGCTTCCTATCAAAGGAGATCCAGCTGAACATTAGTTAGAGACAACCACATATTCTTGAAAAGGCCAAACACACCTACGAAATATTGATTTATTAATGTAAAAACAAATTATAATCCAGCTCCTTACCTCAACATAACATCGTGGAGTCACAAAAAACTGATTGATCTCATCAGGGCTGAATTCCCCGAAGATGTACTGTGGGAAGGAATCAATATAACCATTAGTTTAAAGAAAATCCACTTTTTTTTAAATTATATTTTCGTGATACGGATCTTGAATGGTCTGAAAGTCCATATAACAAGTTAAAAAAAAATGTAACTCATGCATCAATATAAAGAAAAGAGGGAGAAGTCAAATAACATACATGGTGAAGGACAGGGCCTTCCACCTAATAACTGGAACCAATTCAAAGGTCATCATCACTTGATGTGTAGGTACAAGGCTGTTACTAGTCAGTCATCACTCAATGCAACACTAGCTTGTGCAAAGGTAAAGTACAACATGAAGTGCAGAGTCATGCAGTGTTATGCATGAAACATGAACACAAAAAGCAAGATTCCAGGGCTTTTTGCTTTTAGTGAAGTAGATTTTTGAGCTGTTGAAGAATGTACCCTCATCCCCAAAACAAGTTAAGCAGGTGTAAGTATGCTTGTAAATTCTTGTTCTTTTATGACAGAATAAAATTAACAATGCCTCTTAGACAACCTTGATTTTAAAAACTAGGCAACAATCCAGACAGACAAGAGTCCCTGTTAACTAGTTCCTTTGTCCGCTGGAAATCTGGAGCCTTAAACTGTAAATAATTCAATTATGAATTAATCACGTAAGATAACAGCATTTGTGACTGCTTGCACACTGAACAGTGCTGTATTTCTCAAACACACAGATATCGGTTTAGTTAAACAACAAACAAAACATTACTAAACTATTATTAGTACTATATTGTGTACACCACATGACATTTAACTTGCTTTTTGACTACAATAAACTTCCATCTAGTTAAAGGCAGTATAGAAATCTTTAAATTACTTTTGAAGTTCAACTTAAGATTAACAATAACGTTCTAGGAGCATTTTTAACTACATTTGTGTATCATGAAAAACCTATGAATTGGTAAGGAGAGAGTGGTGACCTACATGCACGTAGGGATATCATAAGAACAGATACTTTGGTACCAAGATTCTGGAAACGCAACATTCGTTTTTCTACAGTACAACAGGCCTGAGACTAATGTCGTTCAAGGGACGATATACATTTCCCCCGATGGTGCCACATTTTGAACAAATTCATCTAGAAATTGGCAGTAGAGCTAGCAATGTTAGCCGGTGGGCGACACAGCCCTGCTTGGCTAAATAACAGAGCTAACAGTTAATAACCAGACGCTACATTGGGTAACATTAAGAATGCACGCAGGTGTTTCAGAAAAAAAGCCTTGTTATTAGCAAGGAAAGCAAAAAGCTTAAGATGATGGTGGTAAAAGCACAATTTTGCTACCAGCACGCCCCAACATTGTTTGAACTAAAGTTCAAGTAAACTACTCCCACCTGTTGAGAACGCTCAACAGGTACGTAACAGATAAAGTACCAAGCATCAGCCAGCTGGAACATGAATGGTGACAGAAACGCTCAAAAACCCAACTACAAATTGTATTGGCAGTCATTAAATCATTTCCTGTATAATTTGTATTTGTTAATTAAATTACCGAGACATCATGGCCCATTTCTGTGTAAACCCTGCACACATCCCATAGAAAATATAAACATAAGACATTAGTTACATTTGTATATCCGGATAGCGGTGACTGGTGCAGCCAATTTAATTTTGGTTAGGTTATGGGGGAAGTGTAAAGTCACAGGAGCCGCTCTGTGAACGTCACCATACTTTCCTTGTTCAATGTTTCCTGGGCATTACACCTTCAGGGGGAACACTGCACAGTGCCACCTCGGTGTCCACATGTGCAAAACACAAAGTAACGACAAAAAGGTTAAATGAACTCACTAGCCATGTCGTTAATCCTCTCACTGCAATCAACAGTGGGATGTGAAAGGCACATAGAAAAGAAAGTGCAGCTCAAGCATATGTAACTCTTTGCAAACGAGGCCCAGCGCGAGGGCCCACATTGCTGAAATGGCACTACAAGCGACAAACAGCCAGCCATAATCCAACGGCCTCAGGATGGCTAATACAGTCACAACAGAAAGAATGTCCCTTTGCTTCTTTCTGCAGGCGTGCCACGCGTACCAAACTAAGCTTCCCTTGCGGATCGTTTGGACGGAGGATTACAACAAATTAGCCATCTGTATGATTTCAACAGTTTAGTGACGACACTACACTCACACTTAACAGGGCATGGGGAAGATCCCATCTTAAATATGAGCAGGGCTGGAATAGTAGAATATGATATTCATAATAAGAAGCTTTTCTACCATGTAATGACTTTTAGTGATACGTCTAAAAAATAAAAAAAGAGCGACGCAGGGGACAAGAGATGGATTCCACTATAACTAAACTGATCTACAGATCTGAGTCACTCAAAATCAGTTAGTCAAACAGAAACACCTCAAATAAACTCAAAAGAACACAAAAAGGTCACATAGCTAAATGTAAAATCATAAATCTTGATAACTATCCCAATTCAACAATCTTCTACATGACACCTGATGCACAAAGCACTTTTTAATCTGCATCCCAATCCCACAATAGACAACCGGGCGTTTAAATAAATAAATATGTATTAACACTTTTGATTTCCAAAGTGGTCGGACTACAATTTGTACAAACCACTTCTTTTTTAGTTGAACCGGGCAATACCCTGTGACAACAGGGGGATACGACCAGCACTACTGTGCTTGTTCTCTTAAATCGAAGGCAGAGTTATTAATGGACAACTTGGCTCAGCATTAAAATGCTGCAGCGCCACTACAAATAAGGTCAGACTAGTTTTCAATGAATCTCCTGAGCAAGCCTGGGCCTGCATATTGGCGTGACGTAGTAATAGGGTGACATATGATTGCAAAGCATGAAATAGAGACGAGAGTGACAGTGGAAGAAAGGAATCCTCGTCAGTTAGACTGACGACAGGTGCTCTCAGACTAAAGCAACTGCTCAGCATTTATTGATATATTGTAGCAATAAGCCGTAAAGCAACCATTTAAATCTGAATTAATTTAGTTATTTTGAACATTCAGATACCTGCTAGGATATTGGAATGATAATTTCAACTTGCTACCCCTTGATGTTAATTATCCTGAGAACTATTAGCACTATAACATACAACTGACTGGGTGAACCGTTTTTCTACTATGAATATCTTTGAGTTTTGGACAGTTAATCAGACAAAACAATACATTTGAAGACCGTGGACTGTAGATGTTTTGAAATTTTATAGACCCATCAATTAATTGAGAAATAAATCCGTAAACTAATCTCTAAACGTTAGTGGCATACCTTATTTTGTGTACTGCAATTTCGTTTAAACAGGCAGTAGCATGCTAGCATTTATCATCTTAGCATGTTACTGATAGAAATAAAATGTTAACATTTAGAATGTTAGTGTGATGTTCTATTGGTACATGTTAATCTCAAAGTACAGCCATAACTGGTGTATGAACAAATGAATGGCAAATTGTAAAGCACTTTGTCCAGAAAGGTAGACGGTGCTATATAAATACACTTAATTTCCTATTAACAGCAGAAGCTGCTGGGAATTAGGGATTTGACACAAATCTTGTTGATATTGTGTGTTGGAAAAGTTGGAAATGTGACCAGTAGGTTTCACACTATGAGGATATGGATATATTTGAATGACAATACAATCGATAGTTGTTGAGATATTTCAATGCGGACTAAAATAGCCTGACTAGAATAGTGCTTTTGAATTTGTCGCTACATTTATAGTGCTTTTTTTAACCTTTTCATTCTGTGTACAATCTGACAAAGCTAAAAACATTTGGCAACTGGTATGGCAGTCTGATTTATTTGTAAATAGCGAGTAGTTTTCTCCAACGAAGCTGGAGAGGATTACTATCCCACTCACAGATTTATGCTTTGGCGGAACATTGTGTTGAATTTAACAGAAACAACAAGGATGTTGCAATTATAGTTTAAAGTTGCGAAAGCGCCTAAGAGTCACCCCATACCATTGGGTGACATTACAATGAACACAGCAGAAGGGGTTTGTTTGAAAACGTCAATGTGCATGCACTGGGAAAAAGCTCCATGTTCACACTGCTTTCCTAATTTGATGAGTTGAGATAAATTAACTACAGCTACTGTAACAAAATGTCACATGAATGCAATGTACGGTTTCTTTATGTGTTTTTAACTATTTTTGGAAGACAACATATTTCTGAGACATAAGCATGTTGTGGGTACATAGGCAACAAATGCTAAAGCATCAAGATGCCAGAGATAAACAAATAAGTCAACATGTTAATGAGGACATTTAAGTGGGTTTCTCCTTAGGGAAAGCCCAACATCCATACCTTCATCTACGGTGGTTGAGCACAAATTACAGACCAATGTTTCATAATTCATTGTCAAAACTAAACAACCAAAGCAACACTACATTAACACACAAGTTTTAAAGGATAGCTTTGATATTTATTTGATTCTTTAAATCCTGCATTGACCTTCAATGTCAGGAAATATGTTGTCTAAATAATTTACTGCAACTCTGTAAGACTTTACTGAAACTAATCACACTGATTTTGTGTTACAAACCATTGACTAAAAAGAAAAACACTTAACTAATTCATCCATAGTTATCTCTTAGAGGATCAGCTTAATAAATTAGACAAAATATATAACAGTGATATTAGCATACTACTTGTAGGTGGCACATTTGAAAAGATAAAGTACCATTAGCAGAATGTTGCCAACTATTGTTCTTTTTTTCAGATGCAAAACAATATTTAGAAGTATTTCCAAAATTACCTGTTTTGCAACTCATGAGTGATGCCTTTTTGCTGCTGGTGTGTCTTGGACTGCCTGTGATTATTCAGCTGCACCACCTGTTTATCAACTTTTTTTTCACTTGAATTTGGCTTGACAGCGCTTCTAATGATAAGCTGCAGTGGATTTTTGATGTTTCACTTCTGTCAGTTTGAATTTCTCACAGATCAAATCAATGTGACAGCAACTTTTTCGTAGAGTATTTTGCAGAGGTGGGGTCATTTAACAGATTGTATTTATAACACTGGAAAATGGTTTCCAAATAGGGCATCCAGACAAAACAAAATAGTTGACAGGAGTCCAAATCTGGTTGCCTAAAGAAAATGGTCAACTGTTCATGTACGGCATGGGTCACTAACTGGCGGACCGCGGTCCGGGTCCGGACCCAAACGCCGTTGTCTCTGGACCCTGGACCGAAAACCAATTATTATTACCAAATTATTAACTGTTGGTGGATCGCTTCTATTTCACCGGCGCAGCTTTTCCTGCCTTTACGGCTCTCGTTCAGCGGTCCAGGAAACACTCCGACCAATCACACGCCTTGAAAATCCTGTCACTTGATCCTACTCGACCAATCACATGTGTGTATTGCGTTAAGCCCCGCCCTCGACTCGAGTAAGACATTCGCACACACGGGAGCGACAGGAGAGACCTGATAGTTTGAAAAGTACGTGAGTCAGAGAAGTTATTTCACTTGGCGCTCCAAAAGAGAAATGTGGACATCTTAACCAGAGCCTTGAACCAGGAATGGACAGACTTAAATGTGTATTATTCCCACAACCAGATCTTTAGAGCAAACGGACCGACTCACATCAGAGATTAAGGCCCAGAAAAATAAACCTAAGAGGCCAATATAATCAGAACCCTAACACATGAATTAATATGATCAGAATCCTAACACATGAATTAACTGACCAACAATAATGTTAACAGAGAGGAGAAATGAGCTGAAACAAGTGGGTTAATAACCACAGATGAAGTCCATGCAAACACATTTATCTTTTTTGAAAACAAGGATATAATATATTGGCTCTTTGGATTGACATCACTAGATGCCCGAATAAACTGAATTTGAAGCTGCAAGACAATTCAGTTAAATTAATCTTTCTAACATGATTTATTTAATTTAATTTATATAGTCATGTTTTTCAAAAGCTTTCTGTTTTAAATCCAGCCTTTATTTGCCTTGAAATAAGATATGATAATTTATGTATTATTAGAGTATGTATTATTTATAATTATTCAAGGAAATCTGTAATATTAAATATTGTTTAGATGTTAATTAATTGAACTTTATTTATTTTACAGTCAGTTGTTGACTACATATAGACGTTAATACAACTGTTGGCTACTTCAATACATATGGCACAAAATCATAGCACAAATTTGACATTATTGGGATGTTCCGGACCTTTGCATGAGGAAATTCTCTCTAACTGGACCTCGCGGAATTTTAGTTGAATACCCCTGATGTACGGCCTTGTCTGTCAATAGTTAATTTAGTCTATTTACAAACTTTAATATTATTAATACTATAATACCATGCTATTAATTCTTTTGTAAACATATAATACATTCCCCATCTTGACTCAATATCAATGGGTACATTTATGATGGTTCACTTCACAGGGAAGACATGAAAGAGCCGACAGCTGTGTTTGAAAGAAGCCGAAACAAGTTTACTCCTGAAGCTTTCACTTTGCTGGTTGGTGAGCCAATAGAAACCCTTCACGTTAGGAGCAGGAAGAAGCGTGAAAGCATGGGAAAGTGTCCCTTACTATGCTCGTTAGTTGTATTCCGGTTCTTGACAGTCAAAGTTGGAAGCCAGTGAAACATGCATCACTAGTCTAGGTTTTAATGTCATTGTGTAAAGGATTTACGTTGAATTGTCCATTATTAGAAACTTCAGACCTGGCATGTCTGCATGCTTAGCTACACTACAAAACGGGCCTCCCCCCGTGATAGCTAACGTTCACTTACTCAGAAATGTCACCAAAACGTGCCTAGTTATCTGCAATCTAAATTCTACGGAGACTGGCAGTGTAACAGCCCACTCGTTACGCGCGTGAGCTTCATTCCGTCTTTTAATTGTTTACATATGAAATACATCTTCGCTATGAGCGAGGGCCTACACTGTCGCATTTGAATGTAGCTAACCAGCTAGCGGGCTGACTGCAGTGTGTAACCACACCATCTGTGCAAAGCTGTTGGCTTGCTAAACGCTACGCTATAACAGCGAGACATTGGTCTGCTGGCTCACAGCTGATCAGAAACGCGCAGAACGGTCCAAAAGACCGTTATTTGGCTCCCAAACTACCCAAAAGCACCACGACCAATTGTGGAAATGTGCGCTCGGTGAAGGCCTGTCGCAGCACTGAGCAGGTGGGCCATGCATACACGCAGCAATTTTTCTGTGTCGCTTTTCCCCTGGAAAAATAACACTTGTCACTAAAGAGATATCACACTAAATGGTCCCTAACATTAGAATAAGCACGCGTCCACGTCATTTGGCGAAACGTGGCTGTCATATCCTTAAAAACGTCTGCACACAGCGACGCTGTCTCATTTGAATGGAGGGACCGAGGCCTGTTAGCTACCGTTGCCATGCTGGTGGTGTTTCAATGAGGCTTAGGGGGGGCATTAGCAAGCACTTTTCAGCTCCTGCATTTTCAATGACACGCACGACTAGACATGTTTTTTTTCTAATTACAACTGGCATCTGACTAAATTACTGCTGAAGTGTAACACTATTTTAGGTCAGACGGTTGTTCATCTGAGGGGCGTTCGCGAGTCTATAAATAACGCTGCACGGCGTGCAGCAGGAGTTGTTTAGCAGGCTAACGTTAGCCAGCTAGCTTAACTACCTGGTTGCTGTAAGAAGCCATGCTCCCGGTGAGATTTTCTCTCCTCCGCTGACAAGACGAAAACTCTCCCGGGAAGGTGTTGCAGGTTTGTAATGACCGTTAGACAAGATGTCCTACTTCGACGTCATTGTCATTTTCCCAACGTTGTCTTGGCAGTCGTAGGCTTTGATCCATGTAATGCATCAGCACTTCATGCTGCTCGCCTTGCCGTCACCGCCATTTCTGTCTAGCCTCTTCCTCGCTTGCTAGCCAACAGCGCGCGGTCGGTTGTAGTAGCAGCGTGAGCGTTAGGAGTAGCAACAAACACTTCCGGTGGTGTCTTGATGCCGGATTTCACAATAAAGGTCACCGCCTTAAACGCTATAATCCCTTCCAGTGATATATACTGTGAGCCTGTGACCTCTGTGGTGCATATGGAGTAACACATATCAGAACGTCCACATAGTTATCATCCCCTGAACACAATTTGAAATAATCATTTAGTCATAATCTGGTTTATTACCAATCATTTGCTTCGGTGTATTGGAGGATAGCATAAACATAAAAGAAAATGGAATTAAAAATAAAAGCAAGTATTGCAAAAATCAAGAAAAATAAATATAGTACAGAAGAAAATAACAATGATAATCTGAAGAAAAAAAATACCACAAAGCTAAAATATGTACAATGTATCTGAATTGAAATGAAGTTATGGTTTCCAAGGAATGTCCCAGTGTCCAAGGAATGTGTAAACATGTAAATGTTCACAGTAATAGGTATAACAAATAATAAGAAATATACAGAGATGTAGTCCCAAAAATCTGTGTTAATGTTTCGCTTGCAAACAGATGTGAAGACGTATGTAACATCTTCAGATCACATTTTTGACACTTGGTAATTTCACTACAGACTAGTGATTTACAGACTTCAAAATCAGGTAAAATGCAGCACCCGACAACTATTGTGTTAGTCAAAAATGTTCTCAATTGTTTATATTCTAAAACAGAATTTGATTTTTATTTTATTTGATATTTTAAAAACATATTTAGGATTTGATAAAGTTTGTCTGTTGTCTTTTGTTTGCTCCATTGTCTTTCTGTGTTTTGTTTTGATCCGCTTGTCTCTGCCTTATGTGTGTTTAGAAAAGCGCTATACAAAATTAAAATATTATTATTATAATTGGCCCTAAGATGGCCCATGATGTCCTTAGACTTAGAATTTACTTCTTTGCTTGAAATAGAAAATCCATAATCTTCTTATGGTCATTATCACAGAACTGCATTGATATACACAAACATGTCGCGCGATCAATTTACATTTATTTTGAAATGTGTCGGTGCTTTAACGGACATGCTGAACGTAACGTCGTTGAACGTTGCCACGAGCTTCACGATTGAATCGTGACCGCATGCGCTGTGTGCCTTTACGTCCGGGTTGGGGCATGAATCGCAAAATCTTAGTTTTTGTGAGTTGAGCGACTGAAATCCAAGTATTTTTTACACACTTTCCTGTTTTAACCAAGCACTATTGAAGCTGCTTGTGTCCTGTGATAAATGGGTCAAACCTACAAGGAAATTAAATGTAGTTGTCTGTTTTAATCATAAACAATATATATTCAAGTACTTGTATTCAAATATAATACAGTAGTACATAGATAATGTATACATCAAACCCACTATAAACTACTATAAACTGGGGATAGAAGCCTAAAAACGTTAGATAATCAGCAGGAAATTCACTATTTTCTTTTACCACAAATCAGTCATGACATTGTGGGCGTGGCACAGTACAGGTGAGTGGCAGCAGGAAGAAATCTCAGACACAGGAAGCTTTAAAAAAAAAAGGTGGCTGTTGTTTTTCTCGGCATAAACGAAAACACGACCACATTGTGTACGCAGTCCAAAAGGTAGGACATAATGTTTTTTTTCTTTTGTTTTATTCATGAGCATATACCAATGACTTATGGACTCGAAACACGGATGAACTTCGCCACAGGGAATAAATCCTGAGCGCTGCAATTGCGGGCATGTGACAAGAATGTGTTTTGGGCGCCCATGTTAAAATAAAGAAAAATAAAAAATGTAATCACGTACTAGTCTGATCTACTTTGCTGACATAAAGTACTTCATAGATATGATTAAATTCATAAAGCATACTTGAATTTCTGAGAGCCCCAAAATCATCACCACCTTTTCCCGATTACTTTACGAATGAAGAAACCTTTCTATGTCTTCGGCCCTTCACCTAGCTCAGCCATTAAGCTTCATTAAATACTCATTCGTGCTGCTAAAATGTCCACAACGGCGGTTACAAAGACACAAGCCAACTATCCACTTAGTTTATGAGGGTCTGTAATAGGATTCATGTCCATAATCTGCTTTTGTAGGCAGAGGAAAATGCCAGAGAGGGGGAGACCCCACCAGAGGAGTGATGTGTATGATGAGTACAGGAGCAGGGACAGAGACCATTCAAACAATGGACACCACCAACCATATGATGGCAGAGATCGAAACCAAAAGCCAAGAGACATGGACGCCAGAGGCTCTGCTGGTGACAGGAGGGCCAAACAAAACCGACAGAGGGACATGACAACTGCCTCTCACGAGGAGCCTGATTACAGAGACCACGACCATGAAGGACCCTCAAGGCTGTAAGGGACCGCATACTTTCTATTCACAAGTCCCCACACTCACTGTCATGTCTTCTACACACACTTTCACCATCTGTTGCAGAGTTATTTATTTGCATTTGTATGTAAAATGACGTGTTTTGCCGTGATATAATTCATTCTGTGGTATTGTCCTTGTAGGTCCAGAGAGATTCCGGTCCATCACGCTGAAGGAGAGTATTATGAGCAACAACACAGATCAGCTCTTTACAATCTCAGATACATCTTAACCAGCAGAGGCAAGTATCTATTTTACAGTTCTTCTATGAGATGTCGGATAATATCAAAGTGCTCATCAGCAATTTCTTGAATTTGTTAGGATGGCCCCAAAATACATTTGACAATATTAAATGTTACATTTTGTTGGGGTATTTATTAAATTCTCTTTTTTGATCACCCATTAAACATGATTTATTAAGCACAAATTTAAAAAGTGGATGTTTGATTGAGATCAGCAGCTATATATAATTTCTGCTTTAAAAAAAATCATATCAATTGACTCATTGTTTCAGCTCTACCTCACCGTGTTGCCATCCATTAATGCCAGTACTGGGTTTCTCCCGTGTCTCGTAGGTCTCTGCCAGCTGATGGAGCTGTTTGTGAATCTGCTCGTGGTCATCTGTGCCGGCGTGCCGTACAGCAACGACGGGGGCTACCGTGACCTGGCCAGCCTCGGTGGAATCTACTATTATCACTTCGGTGGAGCCAATGCCTTCACTGGAGCCGATGCAGAGAGGGTGAAGGAGCTGGACCAACTGTTCCACCAGCTCAAGCGACCTCCGTATGTCTTCACCATGGCCTGCGGTGGGCTTTTAATGATCTATGCATGTGCCATGCTGGCCCTGGGGATTTTCAGGGTCCCTTACCGCTGGCCCCCTGTGCTGCTTGGGGAGGCTCTGCCGAACCTCCTGATCGGCCTGGGCTACATCCCTGCTCTGGCCTTCTTCTTTATTAACCTGCAGAAAACCTACAATGATCCCATCTGTACGGAGAGAGAGCAGATGTACAAAAGCAAAGGGCACGAGGGCTTCAGTTGCAAGTTTCACGGTGCAGATATTGCAGTTGGTCTCTTTGCGGTGCTGGGGGTGTTTGTTTTCATCTTTGGTGCAGTTTTGGCTGTCAAAGCTTTCAGGTCAGTGCGAGAGCTGAAGAAGGAAAGGACAAATGAGGACAACAATTTGTAAGACTTTTTTTCCCTGCCACATTTTATTATGTATTCACTCTGATTGAATGTGATTTTTCTTTTTTTAAATCCACTTTGTATACTACTTTTCCAGTTTACATAGTGTGTACTGTGTCTGTTACATCTTCTATAAATGTGTAGTTATAATAAACTACTCCAATATCAAGTATTTTGTATTACTTATTGTTCATTAATAAATAATAATAAAAAACCCTTTGATACAATTTGATTGCCAGAAATACTCCCAGATTAATATTTATTGATTTGTTTTCTAGAGGACTCTCTTGTGTAGCAACAAACAAACAGAACTTGCAACAAAGAATATCAGGCGTATACATGCGACCCCTCTTGGTTTTAGACCACAATCTCTTTTTAGGTAAACTAATTAGTGTTCCAGATTGAAACCATCGTGCATGCCTTAGATCTCAGCGTCGTCAGAGTGAAGCTCAGTCTGTTGATAATTAATCCTGGTAGTAGATTTAATACAGAAGGTTGTGGTAACAGACTGAATCTACTGTTTCTTACAACCAAATGTCTCAAGATCTTGAAAGGAGAATTTCCAGAGAACAGCTTCAAATGTCTTTTCTGCATCAAAGGAGAAGAGTGCAGCTAAGCTTTCTCTGCTGACGTGAGGATTTAATGCTGTCTTTTACGGCCGTTACGGGTGTCAACCTGAGCTTCACCACTAGATGGCAGATCTACTATGATCAGGCATTTACCCGACTTCAACATATAAGCTACAAATTGCATACTTATACACTTTAACATACTGCAGCTGCCATTAGAGAATACATACTCTACATGCAGTATGCATTCAATTTGGAAATACTACTTCCTCATAACACTGCATCTTGAACTTTGACCTTCTTGCTCACATATTCCAGGAAAGCATGCTGGCTTGCACACCGCACAATGTGGCTGAATACAGAAGGACATACTGGTATTTTATGCACAATGCCTTTGACTGTCTATGTATTGGCCCATACAAAACGTTTTATTTCATACCCAATAGCATGGTAGTATGGATATTGGAACCAACAGATGGGACGTGATTGTAGAAGAAAACATCCATAGAAAGCAAGGTGAACATATCCAATTACATTATGATAACATAAAACTGTAGACATATATCTGATACTGACCAAGAAAAGTCATTTTGATGACATTTATTAGCATGAAATCATCATAAAATCGATGAGCAAAATGGACACTGGACAAAAAAATTCACAGTAAAAAGTTTTATTGCTACTTGGCTTAAAGTTAATTTAAAAACAGCGTGTCTGCTCAAAACTAATGATAGCAGCATTTCAAAAAAAAAAAAAAAACCATCCTCCACCCTCAAAGTTTAAGAGGAGTACAATTCTGTCTGATACACAGCAAAAGTGCTCACTCTTCCTAAATAATACATCTTCTGATTAATAAACATAAAATGAATCAGTAATCTGCATGATAGAATACAAACCTCAAAATATTAGATAATCTCCATTTTGTACAAATAAATCATATTTTGTATGTACTCTATGCTTTTATGTTTGGATTTATATTTAGGGCATGCTTTCAACATTAAATACATCTTGAATTAGTACCTTCAAAAAAAGTACCATAATGAGAGACAGTTTTCTGTAGAATCCCAATCACTTTAAATTCTGTAGTGGAGAGGGAAATATAAATTTGCATGAAATAATGAAGTACAAAAATAAACACCAGATTCTTGGCATCAAGAAAAAATATTCAAGCATTTTTAGAAAACAATGTAAAGTACAGAAAGGAACTGTGAGATTAAACAATGGCTACTTTGGTCACATGTTAAACAACATCTCGGATCCGTTTCATTCACCACACCCACGCAGAATTACAGTCAAACCATTATTCACACGGGCATGCATACACTTGTGCACTTAAGCTTCATTTTACAAACAAACAGACATTTTGCAATGGAGTTGTACAGGGAGCGTGTCAACTTGTGCAGAGAGAAAAATGATCCCTTCCAGAAATTAAGCAGCAGTTTAAACACACTGACACTGTTGCCTACTCAAATGCACATACTCTCTATTTTGGTGCACAAAGGGTATGAAGAGCATCTCCCCACCGGACCCCTCCACTAAAGAATTAAAGGGAATATTTGAAGCCAATGCACTGTACCCTGTGCTCCCTCTTCCTGTATACGCACACAGCCCGCATATGTACATGCACACTGATGGAGCAATATTCAAATATACTTCAGGTTGGAAACATACATTGGACCGGGCAGTGGGTGAATATAAGTTGTGAACCAGAAGACAGACAAGATTCTTGTGCAACTATATAACAAAAACTAAATGTAGCAGTGCAATACAGTCCAAACTAATAAACACACTGTAAATGAGCCGAAGCAAGGGACATACTCAGAAAAATTAAAAAAAGAGCAATGCAACTTGCAAACATAATCCCAACACACATACAAACGTACACCAGTCGTTATTCATTTTCAGACATTTTGAGAAAAAGGATTCTTATAGTTTTAGGTGATGACAATGAAGCTCTGATATACATGAATATATATTTACAGTTGACACTTTGCATATTTGTATAAGCAATTCCCACCGTTTTGTTTCAAACCTTATGGAAAGTTCAACGTCTCCTCTCCGAACGTGCTCAACAGTTCATTGTTTCAACTTATTTCAGATTTGTGCCAAATTTATTCACAATCATAATCTGTCTTTCATCTTTTCTCGCTGCACCTGTAGTGCCCATCCGGTTCAGTGCCCGTCCCGCGTGTTTGGCATCTCACACACTGCACATTCTGATCAGTAAAGTGACTGGAAACTAATTATGCACCGCACAATAAATTATAGTTTCCCATTCTTCATTTCAGAAAAAGAAAAATTAAAAACTTCAGTTGGAATCAGTGTCTGAATTCCAAATAAGCATAATAAGGACAATACTGGCTTCTTGATTATGGTCATTATTATCTAAGACTTAGACTAATGCTTTCACAACATGTAATAATTATTGAGAGGTTTCAAAAACATTTCCAGGTACGCTGAGGAATCAATTAGCACAACGTTTCAACTAAATATCGATACTGGGTATAAATAGAGATGAATAATAACTGTATTGCCTTGTTTTCTGCTGGGAGGGGGGGGGGGGGGGGTTGTCACATTAAAAACAACCCATAAAGTCAATGAGAATTGTCATTATGTCACTCTAAGTAAGCACAATTTGTGTTGGCTATGTATTCATAGATAAGAGGTGATATGTTGGACTGAGGGAAGCCACAATAATCAAAGCACACTATGTTGAAAAATATCTCATATATTAAACTCAAATATACATACCTATGAATATAACTATTTTATATGTACAAAGTGCTTTTAACCATGAGACAAAAACTTGCAAAATATAAGAAAGGATTCAGAGTCACACATCAATTAAGGCTTCATCACTGATTACCACTCATTCCTGTGGAGCAAAGACAGGACAGAGGGGCGGCTTTCATCAACAACACCCTGGAGCTGAAGACCTCAGTAAGAAAAAGAACATGAGTGGGATGAAACAAAGAGCTTCTCCTTTCAAAAATACTCAGACGTGTTTACTTTAAGGCTAAAAGGGAACACTGAAAGGTCCAGCTATGCAACAGCTGTGGAATGCCAGAACAGCACCACTACCGACACGGAGTGGCAACCAAAAATATACATGTAATGTAGTAATCACTGGCATGAGCAATTACCCAACTTTGGCCTTCTTATAACCACGGCAGCCCGGCTGAGCCGCTTTCTCTTTTGGCACAAGGTGGGGAGGTTCAGCAACGGCTCCATAATATTTACCTGATAATTCAAATAAATAATGTTTTTTGTTTTTTTTTTAACTTTCAGCTAAGATAAATATGATTAATCTTACAAGAAAAGAAAAAAGAAAACGATTAGGAACTGATGCTAATACCTGCTGAAGCGTTGTGTGTGACTTAATAAGGAGAAATGCATTATTTACTAGTAACGGACTGAATCGGTGCATTCTCATTGCAGAGATACTGTTGCTGCACTGATAATCTTTTTAAAAATATCTACTGTGTGATCTGAACTCTTAGCATTGAACCCTGATCAGGCAATGGCGTATATGCAATATGTGGATATGAAAAAGAGAATTGTTTCTTTGTCCCCAATATCTGCGCTTACTTGAAGAACTGTGGTTCAAACTTAGAGGGATGTAGTGAACACAGACCAGATTTGGTTCTGTTCATAATGGGCCTTAATAACACCCTGAAAGCCATCTGGATGTGTCAATAATTGAATCTGCCTCCAAGGACATGGATGTTTACATATTTAAAAAGGGTGGCAGCCCCCAAGTCTGGATACACTAAAATGTACAAACTCAGTACCAGTGCACTTATCATACACTACACATGAATACTGCTTTCATCCTTCATCTCTTGACAAATAAAAAAACAAAATAAGAAATGATATCCAAATATCCTGAGGTCCACTAATCTGTGACCATAAAAGTAACTAAATTGAAATTAAACTTTTATTTCTCTCAGTTTTTAAGGAGACCATTTGATCGTGCAGGGTCACAGATAATACTGTCACGAGCGATTTTGAACACATCCGCACAATAGAATGACTTTGATATCATTTTTTACAGCTATTCAAAATGCATTGTTCTAAATAGCGATACTTTTCCATCTTGGTGAAGGCTGCTCAAGCACGCCACGACAGTTGGCTGCTATTTGTGAGTTTATACTATATTGTATAGAATTATTTTATCCTATATAGACAATTCTATACATATTGTGTGGGAATGTTAAAAATAAAACCCAACCATAACATTTGGCTATGTAAATGCAGTTATTTTGTCTTCACATCTTCAAGTCCAATGTGCCTTCCAAGCATTTATACCGTCTGATTTCCTTTATGAGCCACAGGAAGAAGAGGAGAACAGAAGCTGTGCCAGTGCGGGTCTCTTGGAGACACTGTCCCTCCTCCAAAATTAACTAACAAGCTCACATCCCCAAACACAGCCTGGATGTGGGGGAGCTCTAGGCTGAGTCGTCTGCTTTAGGCACTTTTTCAAGTTTCACAGGGCTTCTCTTCAGGACCACAGAGCCCAACAGAGGTGGTTTGACCTCGCTGAACACAGTCTCTCGTTCACACCCTCTAGATTGTTCGCTTTCCAAGTAAAGGGAAATGTTGCTGACATGTTTTAACACATGAGATATCCCATCTCAAGTCAGGCTTGTTTTGGTCTACGATAGCCAGCCATCCTTTTCACAACGTCATTTTATGAACTAGGATTTTGGTCGCTCCTATTTTCTTCAATACTTAGACTGTGCACAAAAAACGTCTTTTTTTTTTTTTTTTACCTCACTTTTAAAGACGCAGCATCAATTAGTAACTATCAAGGTCCCACAGGTCTGTCTTGTCTTCACAAAAGATCTGAATGGCAACTTGAATTGGAATATCCCCCAGGTGTGAGAAAAATCTCCACTTCTTCCCTGGAATGGCACAATCGCAGAATGCCAGCCACATGACGCTGTGCTGTGCCCCCCCTCTAGAGGGCGGTATCATAGACTTCGTGCTGTAGGATGGGGACCGGTCCTGGACCTGGGACCAGGTTGGAGGCAAATGCAGGCGGGTGTGGATGATCCCACACAGGGTCTTTTAAGGAAGGGGGTATGGATGTTAAGGGGGGGCCTGAGACTAGAGGGCTCTGGCCTCTTAGCTGCTCCCTGACTTCCTGCTCCAGACTAGGAGGCACAATGAGCTGGTCCTCGGGGTCCTGTTGTGCTGGGGCATTGAAGTAGCCAGATTTCTTCTTCGGAGCCTCCAGGGCCACCTCAATGAGATTATGACTGTCCTCGGGGGCTACCACAGAGCCATTGGACAGTTTCTTCCCAAACAGGCTGGATGTGGAAGGAGACTTTTTGAGGTCTGCAATCTCTCTCCCACACACAGCCAGAAGGCAGCCGTTCGTAGCAGAAACCACCACGCTGTTCTGTCTACGCATTTTGCCATTGGGATAGTCAGAGCCTCGCTTTTCATGGTCCAAGTCTTTGGGGCTCTCAGGAGCCCCTGGCCGTAGTTGGAAAGCACAGCAGTGAATGTCAACCTCCACTTCCAACTTGCTGCCATTGGAGATAACACCCTCAAGTGGAGCTTCATCATCACTGTCCAAGCCGTTGTCAGAGTGGTTGCTTGAGAACGTCGCGCAGGAGGGCTGCCGCTGGAATAGGCTTGGATGGGTTCCTGCCCCAACTGAGCCCGGCACCATGATCCCACACAGTGTAGTAGCAGGGTGTAGGCTACAGCGTCTCTCTGGGCGGGATGCAGGGCCAGAGGATGGGTGGTCATCTGAAGCGGTGGACCCCGCCTCGCTGCCCACCTCTGAGGCTGATGTCTCACTGTTGAACTCAGAGACAAGACCGCTGCTGGATGACAGGGGGGCTGGGTCAGTGGGGCCTGGGGTCACAGGCACAGGCACAGCGACGGGAGGGGGTCCCCGTGGTTCAGTGGAGGAGACAGGTGGCTCACAGGTGCAGCTGTCCTCACCAATATGCAGGGATACCACTGCAGCCTCAAGGTTGTCCTTGCAACCATAACTCTGAGCGAGTGAACACAGCTTCTTGGCAGCAGCACGAGGATCCCGCACAGCCTGCACAGTGCACACGGCCTCCTGGTAGGAGACTCGTTCAAACAGCGCTCGATTCCCCAGGATCAAGAACTCATCCTGGGTACAGAGAGGCTCAGTGTGCACCCAGGGCTTTGGAAGCACCCAAGGAGACAGATAAGAGCAGCCCAGCAGGCGAGAGCAGCATGTCACTCCGCTCACTTTGTTATCCTGTAATACAGAAGAGTATTAGAATTGTAGATGCGCTCATAGCTTTATAAAATACACACCTCTGAATATGAAGCAGCACACACCAGATCAGAAGTTTCACATAATGGCTCTAGTGAAAGAAAACAGGAACTCAACATACTTAGAAGTCGTGGCTTACCTCGGTAATAATGGCTTTACTGAGTTTAACTCTCTCCATCTCCTCAGTGCAGTTCTCCAAGCTGTAAACCTTAGAAAGAGGTACAGGTCGGCCATCCCGACACAAAACTGCCTGGCAGGTGCCCACATTGGCCACAGTGAGGCTAAAGTAGCCTCCTGGATCTGAAGGCTCATGGTGAATATAACACAGCAAGGCAGAAGCACCCAGTTTCTGGCCAGCCATTCCTAGTTTCCTGTCCAATACAAAAACAAACAACGTTGCTGACAAACTCATAGAGTCACTGGTGTCAGCCTACAAAACTGCGGTAAGAATGCAACTGTATATCTTTACTAAATCAAACAAAAAAAAAAGAAAAAATAAGTATGTCTTACCTGTGTGAGGTGAGGAACGTGTTGCACATATACACACTGTCAATACTGGAGTGCTGCAGTTCCTCGCATAGCACATCTCCCATGGTGCATTGCAGCAGCCGAGGCACTTCCTCATTGCGGTCTCCGTCGAAGATGCCATAACATGCTTCTACACCATCTCCAAACCGGTCTACAGCCAGTACAGACACACACAACCTATCCCAAACAATAGATCCACATAACAAACAGAGGAATCAGCACGTCCCATACAGAGGTAAACCAAATATACACTTCAGCATGCAATGCTACAGCTCCAGGTCAAGGGGTGACAGCTGATAAAAGACACTGCTGTGTGAGGCCCTGGGGTGGCCATGACCCTGGAGGAGCAGCCAGGCATACTGGGCTCTCAACACTGACGCACTTAACATTGTTACAGATATTAAATCCAATGATTTATTAGAGCCTACTGCACCGGCTAGTCGTTAAATGCCAAGGATTCAGATATTAACTCCTTGGTAGACACTTGCTCTGTGCTTGTACAGCAACATCCAAACAGACAGATATACAGTGTAGCCAATGCACCAAAGAGAGACACAAGGTTGAGCTGGCCACTTGAAATAGAAAAGAAAGACAATGAATTAATAATTAATAATAATACTACAGTTTATTTATATAGCGCTTTAAAAGGTACTGGAGGCTCTTTACATGGTAAAGACAAACAATAGAGGCAGCAATAAAACAAGAAAGATGACAATAGTGAAGAAAAAGAAAAAAACTAGTATCACTGGTCAATACTAGTAATTGAGTCTCTTATCTAGTTAAAAACAGATTTGTTGACACAAGTAATTGTGTAGTCATTTTAGTTACTTGCAAATGACAATTAAAATAGATGATGTCTGCAGTTATTGAAAATGAAGCCCTTTATTTTTGCAAACAAACAGAGAAAAACAGAAACACAGAGCAGTACTGACTTGTTCCTTTGCCCGCTCATTTCAGAGTAACCGTGATTCCATGGAGTGGAGGCACTCTGTGAGTCTCCTGCTGTTGTGGAGGATTTCTGGTCTAATTTCAGGGTGGTGATGTGACTAAAAAAAGAAGAAGTATAGGAGATGGAATTGTAGAATATATGCACCATTTCCACACAGCTATATTCTTTGTGTATTTTGTATGCTTCGTGCATAAAAAGGTCTGGGTTTTATTACTCACCTGAAGAGGTTGAGGGTTTTATGTTCCAGCATCAGGCTGCTGTTGCCTGTCAGGTCCAGCTCTTGCAGAGTGGAAGGCAGCGAGTCGGGCAGCTGGATCTCAGTCAGCTCATTACAGCTTAGATCTACAAGCTAGAAACATACAAAAGACACTTGAGCTGACACAGGCTGAACATAATAATACACACACTGGTCAGGCAAATACAACCAGAGTAAGTCTGACCTTGATCTCAGGCAGGTTGAGGATCTCAGGGAAGACAGTAATGTGGTTGGAGTGTGCTATGAGGGTATGCAGTCTCTTACAGCTGGACACAGTGGAGGGGATAGCCTTTAGCTTGTTGCCACTTAGATTTAGCTCCTCCAGCAGTTCCAGCTTACTCAGTTTACTGAAGACACACAAACACACACAATGAGCTAAACAAATAGAACACAAATGATCATTCACAGTGATTGACATGAAAGCCAAGGTAACACACCTGGCAGGGAAGGAGAGCAACTGGTTGTAGGCAATGTGAAGGACCCGCAGGTTCTGGTGCCCAACCAACAGAGCACCGCAGTTCTCATTCAGGTTGTTGGCGGTCAGGTAGAGCTCCTGGAGTGTGCTGAGGCTCTCCTCGGATGGGCTGCTGGGAGGAATACTTTGCAGGGCATTGGCTGACACATTTAAGTATTTTAGGCTGTAAGAGAAGACAAATAAACATTATTTCAAAGCCAGGTTTGGTCTATGTACTTTATACAGCCAGTCCTGTCTAATTTACAGAGGATTTGGAAAAGCTAATGAGCTTTGAGATGCCTGGGTAGTTTTAAGAGCCTCTTTCACACAGTTCCTGGTAAATTACCGGAATAACCTTTCAGGCCTCTCTATTGATTTTCACTATTCACACATGCACTACTTTCAGGAACAATTCTGTCTTGCACATTTTCACGCATGCCATAGCAATGCGGATAATGAAAATAAATAGAGGATGGAAGGGACAGTCCTACAGATTGTGGCTATGCAACAAAGACAACCACCATTCAACTCAACATTGTCTTATTATTATCAGGCTAGGAGATGTTTTTGTGCGGTGCCAATGTTTTGTCATGTATTTAATATTTAACAAGTTTGCAAGACAATTCTCATTGTACGAAAGATAATACTTCTAAACACAAACCGTAAATTAATTCTGAGCATTGATTAACATACTGTTGAACCTGCACCAAGAGGGAAACAGTAATTTAAGCTCCTCTTTTTCTCATGTAATAGATGCTGTTAAGTTGCTGTCAGAATGTATAACAGACTGAACAGTAATGAAACCTGTCTTCGGGCAAATGAGGAAGTGGACCTTGTCACGCTGTTGTTTTAAATCAGTCAGACATTATTCTACTGGAATGATATCTCTGCAGCCAACAAACATTGCAAGATTGCTGACACCTCATTGGCCTTGTGCAAGTGTTACCTATCAACCTAGTGTCTATAGCCATATGTTGTTTCCATCAGTCCTGAGTGTAACCGCTTTCCCTTGTAAGCTGTGCAGCTCTTCGACAACATATTAGGAAACCCATCTATCACAAAGCAGTCACTGCCATTGCGTCTCAGTATTAGAGACAGTAAAGTACATTAGGGCATTTCAACTGCTAATGGGTGTTAAGTGATTTACCACACAGGAAATAGGAAGGTCAATTAAGCTCCAGTTACGTTTTGGAATGCTCCACTGATTCTCACCACAATCCTTACATACCATCTATACTTCATCCCCAAAGCAA
The DNA here is from genome assembly GCA_023566465.1 of Cottus gobio. Taxonomy (NCBI): domain Eukaryota; kingdom Metazoa; phylum Chordata; class Actinopteri; order Perciformes; family Cottidae; genus Cottus; species Cottus gobio. The sequence continues at coordinate 16,559,987 of CM042224.1, read as the reverse complement.
TAACTGACAACCTCAACCAAACAGTGATCACACTGGAGGTAAACATTTCAAAGCCGAGGAACCAGCTGCCAAAAGACTCAACTAATAACATAAAGATTCTTGAGGACCGAATGAAATGGCAAACAGAAAGAGCTGTAGAAATGAACGGGTTGAGAGATTCACTTTAAGGCCTTGTAAAACAGACTCTCAGGGAGCTCGGCTAGCTTGTTGTGCTGGAGGTCTAGGGCTTCCAGAGGGATGTGGTCAAGTAGGTCAGGCACTCTCTGCAAACAGTTGTTCCCCGCCAGCAGCTTTCTCAAACTCAAGCTGTTGAGCAGTCTGTTGGAGGCCAGAAGAGACATTAGAACAAGTGAAAAAGAACTCATGGATGGGTACAGTAGAGGAATATTATCTCATTTGCAAAAGCTTTTTTGAAGTCTCATTCAAATGCAAATGCTGTTGACTGTTCGTAGCGAACGATTGTCAAGCACTTAAAGAAGGCCATATTTTACAGTTGCAACCAAAAGGCACAGATATCTGATTCAAAGAGACTGATACCAGCTCTCATTTGCGCTTGGTCCTTTTACATGTATTAACATAACCATAATACCAAATATGGACAAAATGAAAAGCAAAAGATTGAGCATTTGAAAAGCATTACAAGTTTAAAACTAATTCAGAAAACAATAGCCATCTGTTTATCACAAGAGGCTGAATACATTCAAATTATGCAACATTAAAGATAAAGTTTCAGCATAAAAGGTTCAGGATTAGTGACAGAATCAGGTCGGTAACCTGGAAGGAAGCTCAGACAAGAGGTTGTGCGTGACGTCCAGCATCTCAATTTTTCTGCAGTCACACACCCAGTCCGGAAGGTACTCCAAAAGGTTCCTGTCTCAACACACACACAGTCACGCACATAGAAAGACACACACAAACATTCAAACTGAGCAGAGTTGGCATTTTGATTTCACTAGCACGGATAAGTAAACAGTTTTGAAACTGTGATAAATAGGAGGCCAACATAGCATCCTCCAGGGATATTTAAGCATGCAAATCATCTCTATCTGCATTTTAATAAAAGCAGTGAGGGACTGCAGTTAGTACTTAGTTGACTAGTAAAGCAAATGTTTCTTACAATGGCAGGTGGTTCAAAAGCACAAGAAAGCTTATTTAACCCCTGACATGCCGTAAGGCTTACTTTGCATACTCAGGCCTACAGACAGCATGGTATGGTGCTATTTCATTACCTTAAAATAGTATGTTTCTTTCTCAAGTTTTCAAATCTATGACTGATGCAGCCTTAAAGGCAGACAAGTATCGACACAGGCAAACTAGCATTAAAAAGGACATCTTTTGATTCACCGGGTAGATTCCACAGACTATTTGTAAATCTAATATTTTTTTTAGGTATTGATTATCCAATTCTGTATACAAATTAATTTACCTAAATTTAGCACGTTGCACGAGCACTAAGGTAAATATACTATTTTTAGACATCAGAGCTGCTGTTCATTTCTTCTTCCCAGCCAGAACTCACTGTGATAGGTCCATGTATGTCAGCTGGTTAGGGACTGGATAGATGTTGACTGTTGAAAGGCCTGTGGGCAGATAAAAGCAGCAATCAGCAGCTAAACATCGGGCCCGTTCATAGGTGTGTTTATAAGATGAATGTATCACAAGGGAGAAGGGCCTGCACATACAAACAGAAGAGAGAGGCAATAATAGCAGCTAGTTGACGCTCTGTTTGACTCACGGTTGCTGCTGGCGTGAAGCATGCGCAGTGTGAAACCGCTGAGTGTGAGTGTACCCAGCTGGTTGCGCTGGCAGTGCAGAGTCTCCAGGTTGCAGACTGAGCTCAGGTCTAGTGAGTCTAAGCAATTGTCCCGTAAATCCAGCTGGGTCACCTGGCTCACTGCCTCTAGACTCTCACTTTTCACCCAGTGCAGCCTATTCAATCTGCATTTAAGGAGGAGCAGAAGAGATGAAATATCAATGGTTATTCCTATTGGAGCAGAGGAGAAAGTATTAGATTACATTAAATACTTGAAATAATTAAGAAACTCTAAAATGGCATACTTTCTCAAATTAAAATAGTACCAGAATAGTATTGAGGGTTGTTGCAAAACATTCCAAATATTCCCACAGTGGCTATTCTAGTTTACAGTTAGAGATCATCAGCTCACTGTATATTACTGGGAGAATGTCACAACCATTGAGGAATATATAGGAATGAATAATTATAGTAAACATCCATCCATCCATCCATTATCTGAACCGCTTATCCTCTTTAGGGTCGCGGGGCGCTGGAGCCGATCCCAGCTGTCATTGGGCGAAGGCAGGGTACACCCTGGATAAGTCGCCAGTCTATCCAGGGCTTATAGTAAACATGTGTCTTCAAAATGTTCCTGTCTGGAATATGTCACTGCAGTTTTACCTTTGGCCAGAATAATAGAGCAAAGTTGTTTAATCTTTGAGGTCAAGCAATGTGAATTGAAAATGGCATATGAATCCGTTAGGTTTCAATAAAAATGTAACATCATTAAATGTTTGTTAGAGGACACATTGGAACAAATCTATTGTCTCCTCCTATTCACTGAGGTACAACGTCTATTAACTTTTTTGTCCCTCCATATTGAGCAACCTACCTTTAAAAGCAAGTGGGCAACAAAAAGTAAAGAAATCCTGAGTTCATGACTTTCAGATCTAGGCTCTCTCTGACCCCATCCTGTTAATAACAATTTCTCTTTAACCCATTATAGGGCACTCATTGAAATACTTTGAAATTCAATGGATGAATGGATGGAGCCATCCTCAGAGGCCCTGGCAAACAACTTAAATCCCCACTTGTGTGGCTTGTGTTTGATGTACTGCCTCAGGTTGCCGGCTGTCTTCCCTTTGTAGGCCACCATCACCTCATCCACAGACTGTCTGTGGCTCAAGCAGGAAGGCGGTAGTGAGGAAGACCATACCATATATGGTTACTTGCACAATAAAGGGCTACTGAGAGCTGCCAGCCTGCTAACTCAGTATAGATTAAATATATTTTGCCATTGCCAAACCACAATTAAACTCACAAGTTTGATTTTTTTGCTAACTGTGGGCGGAGCAGTGGTTGCTGGTTTGATCCTCAGACCTGGGTGGAAAATCAATGAGTAGAGCTTTCACATCCCCTATTACCCACCACAGAGGCCCCCTTGAGCAAGCTACTTAGCCCCCGACTGTTCCTGTGCAGCTTGTGCAGAGGCCGACAAATAAGTATGACTGTCGTTCTAGGCAGCGCACAGGTGTGAAGCAAGGCAAGAAAAAAACATTTGTGTTCAGCAAACCTAGTATCTTAAAATAGATGTTTAGTAAAAAAGGTTCAGACTGGTGTTTGTGTCATTTATCTTACTCTACATGCAAGAGAAAGAATGAGAAAAGAAAGAATAACTCATATTCACTGAATTGAATGTGTTTGGGGGGTCCTCGAACAGTGAAAGAAGAGTTGAAAGAGACTAAGGAAGTGCAGCGGCTGAGAGCTGTTTATTCTCTGGCTGGCCTCTTACCGGAGGTCGATGTTTTTCAGGTGGCTCATTCTGGCCAGAGTACACAACTCCAGACTGTCCACTCTGTTCCCAGCCATGGCCAGCTTGTCCACAGCACTCAGCCTCTCCAGCACAGCAGGGATGTGAGAGAAGTTGTTAAAGGACAGCCCGAGGCTGTTGAGCTGGGACAGGCCATCCAGATCATCAGGTAGGGAGCTGAGATGGTTTCCATCCAAAGACAGTGTCTGCAGGCTTCAAGATGGAGGAGAAAACATTGGTGTTGAAATATCTGCGTGTGTTAAATAGCCATTGTTCACTGTGCAGCATTCAACATTAAAGTAGGCAGACAGGATAAAAACTGCTGGATTTATCTTTTTTGACTTAATCTAATTGCATAGCAAAATACTTTAATGTAATGCATTTCACTGAAACCATCAAAACCTGAATCCAGATTTTATGAGAACAAACCACATCTTTTGACAGATCATAAAACAACAGAACACATGATATTACAGAGAATAAATAATCTTATGATAAATTATTTATTATTTCTGATTGAATATTGATGCTACCACACTCTTGAGGGTCACACATTGTGTTTATTGTTTTGTTCATTTGTTTTCATTGTTGATTCTTTAAATTATCTTCCTACAAACCACTTAAAAATATACAATGTTCCCAAACATTTGCTTTGCTTTCACAAATGCATGTGCTATACAGAGGAAAGAGAATACAATATATGTATTTGCTTAACAATCAATTATGCTTACCTGTTGTGCCCAGTATGAGTCTGTGACGATATCAACTGTTTCATGCTTGTTTATTCAAATATCTCTTCTTCTTTTAAGTTGACCTAAATTGCAATGTGTGCAGGATGTCACTGTGTGGTTGTCTTTGGGATTTACTTCTTATATAATTACTTGGTGTACCTTTTGATGTGCTGCAATTACATTATGCGGTTCAAATATAATTTCTCTTTGTTCTGTTTGTTCTTGCATTTCCTAATTAGTAATGTACTGCAATGCATGTATGTAGTGTATGTACATGTGTGTCACACCTTTGAAGGTTGCCTATCTGCACAGGGACTGTGTGGAGACTATTACAGGAGAGGTTGAGTTCAGTCAGGGTGAGGATCTCACACACACATTCAGGGAACACACCCAGACGGTTGTGAGACAAGTTCAGGCTCTTCAGCTGAGAAAACCTAAAGAAAGAGAAAACAGTATGGAGGACCTTGCTTGCCATATTCATTGTGACATTTGTCCAGTTAATTTGCACATATGTGTTGGAACAGAACACCAACATTCCAATTGGCAGGTGAATGAAAAGAAAATATATGTGGCACTAACTAACAAACAGCTAAAGCTCGACATCCAGGATGAACACTGTGGAAATTATAAACTCTAGATTCATTCCCCTCAAGCTCACTGTGGGAGTTTTGTGCTGTTATTTGTTCTTCTGGCTTGCAAGATGTTATTAAGACAGCTTTGAAAGCAGCTGGAAAAAATCAGTCAGTGTCTCGTTAGGCAAAATGGGACAGTGTTCACATTGAAAAAGGTATTCAAATCACCCCATTGGTGCGTTAGTATTACTGTGTATGAGATTACCAGATCTAGATCGGCCTACATTTAATGGAGATAGTTTGAAATGTGTGTTTGTTCATTCATGAAATACTGCCACCTCCTATAAAATCAGCTGGCTGTTTCAAATAGAAGTCCACCCTAAGCATCTCTTCTGATGTGTGCACATGTCAAGAAGACTGGGCTTTGATGAATGAGGTGGTGCCATGCCAGATCTTCTATATTAACTCCACCTTCCTATTGTTCCCCAAGGTGCTGTGAGTGGTAGTGGTAGCTGGCTATCGTGAGTCACTGCTCTGAGTAGAGACTATTTCCTTTTTTCCATGCATCCTCTTTCTGAATAAACAAACAAAAAGGCTGCAGCAGCAGGAGGTGCACAAAGAGAAATTAAATGCACATCTTGTGCCCCTGATTTAGATCACTGTATTTGACATAAGTATTATCTCCTGTGCTAAAAAAAATAAACTATGAAATATAGTAAATTAACTGATACCGGAGCACAGGGTTGACTACAGAATAGTAAAACAATGCAGTAGAGATTTTCAATTGAGCAGAAATATATTTTACAAGGCAGTCACATTCTGCTGCAAGGCCATGATCCTGGCTAAAAAATGGTCTCCTTCATCCCTGTTTGTATGAAACTATTCAGGTTAAGAATGTGTGATTACCTCGGGAGGTTGAGCAGGCCTCCTGGCCCTTGAAGGCTCATGAAGTTGTGTCTCAAGTTAAGGTGGGTGATATCCTGACTGTAAAATAGATATTCAGGCACTACTTCCAGACTGTAGCACGACAGATCCACCAGGCTGACTGTCTGAGACACCACCTACACACACACACACACACACACACACACACACACAAGAAAAGAATATTTAAGTGCTTGGAGAGAGTACTACTATTTTGTGTTTGACATGTCAGCGTTACGTCTTCCATTATCTCCATGCAATGGGACAATATTTTGGAAAAGGAAACGTTCTGTTTTCTGTTTGTAGTCCGAGTAGTAATCAATCACGTTCGGTTGAATGCAGGTAAATAGTCCGTGTGGAGAGCAAAAGAGGCCGAATGCATTGACCGAAATGCAATTTGGGAACCCACCTGCTTTCGTCTGACGGTTGTTTAACTTTTCATTGGTTTAAAATTAGCTTGTAAAATGGTTACTTGTGAAACAAGCCAGTTGTACACATTGTCTCTCAACTCCAACTTCAGTCTTGTACCTCAAGTTGTTGATTGAACTCTAAACAATGAGCAGTGCACACAAAGGGAATTCCTGGCCCGGATACCTGCTGGCTACACCGGAATCCCAGAAATACACAGAGCCCCTTGCCCCAAGAGGCTCATCCGCCATCAGGCCGATAGCCGATGGGTTCCGAGATTGCATCTTCCACTTCACACCAAGTAGCTGTTTGTACGTTACCCTCTTATGATACTGGTGGCTTTACGATCTTGGACACAATTTCAGTGACTTTTCCCATCAGCACCCACCAGATTCAGGAAAGTAGTATTTTCCCGAGCTTCATTATATCAAGACAATAAAACACATTTTCTTCTTGCAGCCTTGCAATCCTAAGAGCATTTGATCCACAAAATCAGGAGGCGACCACCCGAACACATCACACCTTGTGGGGTGAGGTGTTCAAATACACCAGACAGCAGGTTCCATTTAAAGAGATTTTACCTTGGATGAGCTGGGACAATGGACAGTGGAAGCAACTACATTCGCCTCAGATTATGCAAGCAGCCAGCTGTCTGGCCAAGACATTACTTCAAACAGAAAATGCCACAGTTTCCAGTTCAGTGAACTTTATATTCCAGAGAAACACAGTCATCATGAATTAAGAGAGAAATAGAACAACTCCTTAATAAAAGTCAGTTACAGTCAGACCTTAGAACACACATGTAGTAATAAAGTACACTGAGCTGCCAGCTTATCAAGTACACCGATCTAAAAAAAGTCTCACACAACAGTCCTTTAATAAATCCTACACAGGAAAAACGGGGGAGTAATTTTTCCTGCGTTACTATTATTTTCCTCTAAAGGAGTAATATTTCATCATTTGGAGCCGAGTAGAGTAGGAGGACTTATTCAGAATAAAATCTATTGGAGTAAAACAGCGTAACCACGCCCACCACGGTTCCTTAAATTTTGTTTCCGTCGCCATGAAACCTCTCGCTACGCTGGAATGAGCTGATGGGTTATGGGATTGAAGAGAGCTGAAGGCAGTTGAATCCAGTCTATATATAATTCTATTTAGAGTTAAATCCAATTCTATATAGAAGTATATTTAGAAGTGGATTCAACTCTAAATCCAATTCTAGTAAATTATCATCATGTAGAGTTGAATATGAACAATAAATAGAGTAAAAATTATTCTCAATTACTAAGTCTGAGGCAAGAGTAGATTTTACTCTATTTAGACTGTGACCAAATGTTATATTTTATGAAAATTAGTACATTTTTTTTCAATTTGAGTAAAATTTACAGTTTGAGCCAGGTATTGAGTCTAGACTATTCTACCTAGTCTTTTTGAAAACTGTAGTTTAAGGTGCTGTTGAATTGTGTTGGTTGAGTAGTTACCCAAAAAAATGAATGAAAGACACACAATGTCCTCACAAGTAGCAAAACTAATGTGTGTGAGTGTCAAGTAGTGTTCGAATGCATCTACATGTGTGATTTTGTACTTATGTTAGCATAGTTCAAATCTTCGTCTACACTCACTAGTGTTACAGCGCAGTTACACAGCGTTGTCTCACATTTTCTTCCAGCCAGCCAGCAGTGCTCGTCCAGTGCAGTCTGACGACAGTCTCCTCCATTAACTTAAGGGCTGCACACTGTGCAGCAACCCAGAAAATAGGACTGCTGCTCAGCAGAGCGAGACACCACGTCACCGCTTTTAAAGATGACAAAGGCAAAACTGCTACCAGAAAACTACTCATCTGCCAGCCACATTAAAAAACAACTCCTCTTTAAAAGAGTAGTTAAATGATGTGAGAGTAGAAGGGTGGACACAGATTGACAGAGAAGAATTAAAGACGGGTAGAAAAAGAATACAATAGTTTTGATGTTTTAGATCATTTGCAAAGTAATGACACATTGTGCAGCTGTGTGATTGAGGAATAAGACAAGAAGAGAGAGAAGGGAGACAGCTGTTTGGGCTTTGCGTGATGAACGAAGTTGTCCAAAGCTGACCACAGCTAAACGTTTCACATTTCTGAGAGTTCTTGTTTGACATCTGATGCCATCACAGCTTAAAAACATCATATCAATAATCCTGAAAATATGTTTACACCAACAGGCCATCTGCCTGCTTCTGTCATTATCTCAGGAATATCCAGTCCAGTCAAGGAGCTCCAGTCCTTAGCTGTAACAAATCTCATCATGCCAGTGACAGAAACAAGCTGCTGCAGTTGAGCCTCCTCTGAAAAGCCTACTTATTTTTAAACTGCGGAGGGTGTCCTTATTCTGGTGTGATAATTATTGAATAATGAGTTACACAATACATGTTATTCACTAAATTCATTAATTACACACATACTTATTGGCTTACTGATTTAGTCAGGACTTCACAACTCTCCAGCAAATGTATAGCCTGTGTCAGCAAAAGAGGACACATTTAATATAATAGCATTTTAATGCATAATTACATAAGACTATAAATGACAAGTTTACACGGCCGTCATTATCACTTTTCCGTTGTTTTTGAGAAAAACTTCTCAGTGACTATCATCATCACACACATTTTGTTAGGAGTATATTAAAATGTAGATTTTCTCTCAATTGTAGTACACTGCATCGATTGCTAATTCGCTGTACGGTAGATAATTTGTTTTAAAATGTTACTAATCTACAATTAGTAACTTCTGTTAGAAAATAATGCTTTATAGTGCTCCTAGTGAGAGCTAGAGAGTTTACGTTGGAGGGTCAAGACAAATAAATAACTCTGTATGTATTATCAAATATCAAATGGATGACACTGTATGTATTACACAAATGTACAAATGTATTAATTAGAATTATGAAATGTATTAAGTGATTGTGGAAGGAATCCTGAAAACATCAGAAGCCCACAAACAGTTACGCAGCCTGAAGATGGGAGCAGATAAGGATGTGCTCAGGAATGTGCCTGTGAGGGGGTTGATTGAAGTCCTGAGCAATGTTGTTTATGCGAGAGGGGGTTTGGGTTGACCAACACCTAAGAGGACGAGGTCTTGTCCAATCAATGGACTGGAAGAGAGGCTAGCCAGAGGAAGGGGGGCTGACCCCAAACCTGGCAAAGCTGAGACATTCAGAGAAGATCAGCAGATCTCTGGGTGCCTTCTGCCGGGCACACACACGCACGCACGCACGCACGCACACACACACACACACACGCACACACACACAACACAACAACTTGAGCAATGTAGCATAAACACTGGCCCAAATTCACAGAAAAAACGTCTTCAGCCATCATCCCTAGTCTCCATAGAAACCTCTGGTTTAAGTCTCAGGCTACATACAGTGCACTGACAGCTTACTTTAACCCAGTAATCCATACCACCATGGTGGAGAGAGATCCTGGATTTAGTATGAATCTGCAACTAATTGGATTTTCTTTCTTTTTTCTGTTGGCTTTCTCTTTCCATGGCTAATTGTGTGCTGGCTCTGCCTCAGTGGAGGCTCTCCCAGAAGCTGTTCGGCTCCAGGAAGGAGCTGCGGTACAATAGCCATTAATTATAATATTAGAGACAAAGCAAGCTGGGCAGAACAGAAACAACAGAACAGCTGTGGAGACCTTCTCTGAAAGACAAACAGTATATAACATAAATACAAAAATGTCTTTGGGTCATTTAGCATCCTTTAATCCACATTGACTAGGATACAAAATATCTACTTCCTATGTAGAACAAACTCAATAGAAGTTCCCCCTGATGGAAGTAAAAAAAAAAGAAGATAGACTATGTGACAGAGGTATACTGTTCAATCAATGCCAGACACCGCAGAGAGTCTGCCTCTGTAGAGCCAATCAAACGCACTCGGAGAGGCGGTTTCTGATTGGATGACTCAACAGTGTAGTCCCAACATCTAATTTCTGATTGAAGTAGGACCCCAGTGGGACTAACAGGAAACAAGCTGATGCAGAAACAAATCATGGTACACATATTGTGTCCTGCACACACACAGTAACACACACCCTTTTTCTCTTGCTTACTTTTGATGCCTGCCGATGCCATCGCTGGTAGTCTGCGAGTGTGTCAAAGTTGACAAAGTATGTCTGGGCCTGTGATCCGGCTGAGCTGAACATCAGACAGTGCTGCCTCCGCTTCACCTCCTCCACCTCAATACAAAGACAATACACAGATACGATGAGGAGGAACACTGGGAGAGAAAACACAAACGAAAAACGATGATTATAATTACTCATTATTGCAATGATATTGCTAGAACAATATCAAAACTTTCAGTAATCTTCAGTTATATACAGTTAAATATCAGTCAGTGTTCATCTTACGGTTCTTCTACGATGTATTAACTAGATTTGCTGAATGATCAAACCGGTTCACATCAGCTGTAAGAGCTGGAGAGAGAGAGGACAATGTTGGCAGCTTCATAACTAATGGATTGTGACTGTAACAGAGCTACCACTAGATATCTCATCCGCACAGAAATGTAAGCAGCTTCTTTTTTACATTATAATTTAATTATTAAGTAAAAATGTCGCCTTCATTTGACAGTTGTTACAAAGTGAGAGGAAATAGGGGGAGGGAGACGGTCCCTGTCTGAGTTGCAGCTACATAGCATGTAGGCGTACCAAACCTGCTTTTGGGATTTCTAGAGATTTGAAAGCATTTTATGATGGTGGCATATCGTAATAACACACAATCTATGAACTATCACAGGTTCATGCAGGTGGTTCAAAACGTGGCAAAGCAGTATCGTGAGTAGGTTAATAATAATTTCCAGAAACATTGTGTGCAATAATCAACCACTGCCTCTGTCTCTCTCTCAAACACACGCATTGCAAGACTGCGGCGCTGAAGTCCGCTCGTCCGTGTCTCAGACCTCAGTCCAGTTCTAGTTAGCGTTTTGCGGGTTGTGTTGGGATCGGGGAGCTGACGAACACTAATATTTGTGTAGGTCGGGGGCGGTGCGAATTGCTCTCATAACCGCTCGGGTGGGTGCAGATAATAAAAAGACTGACCTGTGCATCACTAGTATCTACAATCTGCCTGGAGTGGGGGCTCAACCCAGACACAGTGAACGGTTAACACGTCAGGTTATCTGACCTCTAAACACTGAACTCTCACCTTTCCCCCCACCAGGGGCAGGATGTGCATCTTCCCAGTCAGGCTGTCTTTGACGGAGGCCACCATCAGACAGGTGCCGCAGAGGATGACCTGCCGCTCCGCCCACTTGTGCAGCTGCGACTTGCCCTTCCTGACGTTGAATACGCCTTTCAGCAGGGTCCGCTCCTGCTGGTCTGCATTCACTGGACGCTCTGAAGGGAAAAGCACCTAGGTTTAGTGTAGATCCACAGACATCGACCCCCAAGCCTCCTGTGCTAAACAACTTCAGCAAATTAATAGCAAATGTTGGATAAACGCTTCCAGAAAATGAAGTCATATAGATACTCATAGGTCAGTGTGATATCACTTATATATTAGTCATCTGCTTAGCTTAATGATTCCAGGAACTGATCTTTCATCAGCATTTAGGATGGACACTGCCCTATTATCTCATCTACTGTATATCTGGATAGATCTCACTGCATGATAAGAAGTTTGATGTCGTAAGTAAGGGGAAGAAAGTTTCTCCAATAAACTCCACTAAATACACAGAAGAGTTCTAACCCGACGGCTTGTTATACAGAACCATCTGGGAAGCTGTCATTGAAAGGAACAGTTTCCTCTCTGTGTTGTCCCGCCCATAGCGGCCCATAGTTCCTCACAGGAGGCTGATCAGTTCGTGCTCTGGCTTAAATGCATCAAGTCTGACAAGATGGATTTTTGTGCTAAATGTGATCCTGTGATTAACACGCACATTCTTGACATTGGTAGAAAGCTCTGTGAATGGTAATATATTCATGTCTAGTTTGGCAGGGCCACTCAGTTTTGGTCAGGTTGGATCTTGAAGACGCTGGTATGGGCTGGTGTCAGTTTTAGACCGAAACAGAAGTCGAAGCCATAGTGCCTCTATGAAAGATGCAGAAATAGGCCAGGTTCGGTTCTCAGTTTAAGGCCAGCACTCTATCCAATAGTATCTCAATTGATCCCTGCTAATAGGGATCTAAGTTCTTCTCATTTTCCTCTTTTCTCGTTTTCAAACTTGGATCTGTGAAGTCAAGACGCCAGTCAAAACATCAGACCTTAAGGTGCAGGACAATTGTCAAGGTGTCCTGTAAATTTTGCTTGAATAGTGTATCTATCGCTTCCTCCTTTCTCTCCCTCACTCTATGCAAGCAGAAGCGCCAGTCATATTGATGAATGAGTCAGGGTTTTGTCACATAAAATTCCACTCGTTTCAATTCAATTATGCCAACTTGCACAGCGGGCAGCTTCAGCTGGACGACGCTGGAGGACACATGAGACGGTGGTGCTGTTGTCTCTGCCAGGCTTTGAGTACATTCAGGTTAATGGCAGGTCAAATAAGTGCAGAGGAGACACTGCCTCAGCCTCTTGTCCTCTGTTGTTAAATTTTCCTCGAACCAACTTATGCTGCCTCCCACTCAAGAGGCTCTCATTGGCAACCTGCTCTCTCTCCCTCGTTCTGTCAGACTCGCTGTTCTTCTCCACCTTCCCTTTCACTTCACGATGGCATCCAAATACTGCTTGTGTTTTTCTTCGCCAGGGAAACGGATAATGAACAACCGAAGAGAATTTCACAACAAATTGGCTGGCTGGCAGATCAATACCAATAGCAGTGACTGATCCTTTAAAATTAGAGACACAAACCATTACAGAGTCACTGATGGGTCGTATGGACCTATGTGAAAGGGGGAAAACATGTAAATGAAGCTGGATATTGAACTACTATTATAAAGTATGGAGACAAGGAGTTGCTATGAACTGACACTTAAATCCATGCCAGGAATCCAAACACAAATCCCTTATATCTGTGTGTCAAATACAAAAAGGAGTATTTCATATTTGTATTTGCAACAGCAAAGGTTTACAGAATACAGCTGACCACGGTATGTTAGAATAAACAAAAAAATAACATATTTATTTCAACAAGTAATTAAGCAAAGCACTCACCCACTGCAGTGCACACATCAATAAACTCATCATCGCACCCACTCGCTACGGACTGACACAGGTCGACAAGATGCTCTCACTGGCTTCACAGACTATCACCAGAGACAAGCACACCCAACACTTTGCTTTGTTATGCAGTCCGGGGAGCACTACCTGCAGGAGTCTGGTTATCAATGCTCTGAACATCCAGATTGCAAAAAAATAATCCTAAACTACCCTAAAACCAGCAAGACGTTGTTCGGTTAAAGATTTCAAAGCGTCCCTCCATTTTAACACAAGTTATAACCACCAGCTGTACTGTCATCTTTCTTTAAAATACCACTACATTTTTATGGATTTGTCTGACACAGGTCATCTAACAAAGACTGACACGAGGCAGAGGATCACGGCTTCTGTGCAGAGCTGAAAAGACCAGCCAGTTCAATTGATCGACAGAAAATGTATCAGCAATGATTTCGATAATCGATTATCATTTGAGACATTTATAAAGCTAAAATGTTTGTGCTTGCTCCTAAAGTGTATAGATTTTCGTATTTTTAAGGCCAACACAATCTTAAATAAGCAAACTATTACCTCTTAAATTAGTTTTCTGTTAAAGCTACGGGTGAGAAATATACGCACATAGTATGCATGCAAAAAATGCACACCTAAATTCGACGATAAGAGCGTAAAGGCCTTTTTGTGGACACGGCATACTGCTTTTGAACTTCCATATCAATACAACCACCCATCTGAAAATCATTGACCTATTTACGCAATATCAAGTCCGGGCGATAAAGAGCCAACTTGTAAAACAAACACACATGTTATCCCTCAAGGTCTGTGGGGCTATTAGTTTCTAGGGAAACAGGTTGCTCACAATCAAAGTCCAATCTGAGTTGGGAAACCTCCGTATCGTGTGCAGCAAACCTCTGGCTATCAGCCAGATCAATCCCATCCCAACCATGACGAATAATGTTGACCATTCCTCTTGCCTCAAGAGGGGTTCGGTGACATTGTTGTAGATGTTGTATAACACGGTTTTCTGTTGCAGGATGTTTTTGTCCAAGCTAGGAGAGTACAGAGGTGCAGGGCCACAGAGAGGCCGTGCTGCCGCCACTAAACTAATCATCAACGTGTCAAGCGGCCTCCTTGGAGGAGCTGCTAAACCTCAGGGACAGCGTGACAAGTCACAGATCAGAGTCGACTTGAAGACTTCTGAACCCTCCTCTGTTCATCTCAAGTGTGGCTGCAGCCTTCACTTGCCAGCAAACTCAGTGACATCTCTCTTCACATGGCATGCCAGATGAACAAGGTCACCACGGGTCAGATTCTGCTCACTTAATAAAAATGGACAGAGAAACAGATTTGAGGAGAGATATGGGGGAAGAGAGAGGTGGCCGAGGTAAGGGAGAAAAAAAGGATATGAAAGGGATATGACAGGTATAAGATAGGATGTGATTGGGTGATGAAAGATAAAAGAGGAAGTGAACTGAGGAACTAGAACTGGGTGGAGGGATAGAAAAGAATATGTCAAACTGAGGCCATTTGTCAAAATATCTCCTTGCAAAAGAATAAAACTGGGCTAACTACAGGCCAAAATATTTCATGGTTCCAGCCTTAGTTTATCTTAGAAAATGGTCTCCAAAAATATCTACAAGAGTAGCAACATATAATTCAGAACTGCTGTTGATTAACTGGATGCCAGCATGTATAATGTATGTCAGCTCACTAAGTAAAAGTATGTAAGTTGGCACCAGACTTCAATCAAAATATCCGCTCTCTTGAAAACCTCTTAAGGCTAAATGAACATTGCAAAATGCTTCATTTAAAATGCGTCATCATTAAAGGATAAGGAAATATAAATGTACCCCAGAACAAGTAAAGTGGCCGTTGTTTCTATTTTATTGTCAAACACAAACGTCATTGTGCCAATTTTCCTGTCTTTTACTTTGTAGCCCCTGATCTTGTCCTGGTGGGTATTTTTGAAACTGTTGATCACATGATTTCAGGGCAACTGTCGAGCACTCAGTTGAACACAGTACTCCCTGTATCCCACAGGTTTTTTGTCTTGCTCAAGATTGTGTAGATTGCGTTAGCTTTCAGTAGGGGGTCAGTGGAGGCGGAAACACAGTCTGATTTGACTCAGAACAGCAAGCTTTATTTGGCAGCAAATTCAAATTCAACCCACCACCCAGATGCCACTTTCAGTGGTCTATGTTTACCTCAAAACCTCTTATTTAAACTTTGTGCAAGGAATTCAATTCTGATATAAAATATGGCAAGCCAGCCCTGTGAACAACACAAATAGGAGACGCACAACTGAATACTGCTTCTGAATGCAGATGACACTAAAATAGTGGATTTTCTTCTTCGCCTGCCAGTTTCAAATGATAAAGAGGAAATCCTCGGGAGAAACTGAGCTCCATCACAGAAACAGCATGTTATGAGGAGCTGTCAGGAAACAGCAGAGAGCCTGCTCTTCCTTCGCTGAGCTCTGTTGCTCGGGGCAATTTTGTGGGAATCCGGATCTGAACAGAGTTTCATTTTTCTCTTAAATCTCATTCTGACTGCTTCTTCACTTTTTGACCCTGTAAACCAATTCCTTCTGTCTTTATACCATAAAATGAAGACGCAGCCTTGGTTGGTTATCCACTGAGATTATAGCCTCTCTGTTCCTCCAGGACACGATTATTACGACTCAGTGATAAACCACTGGACCTCAGAGTTTAAGAAATTGGTTCTATGTCATCACAGTTTAGGGTATCCACGGTCTTCATTTAGGTTTCCTTTTCCTTAGTAAATCTTAGTAAAGTGATAATGTGAGTTCACACTGCTCGCAGATGACTTATTTCCTTCTGCTCTGGCAGTGGGCTTGACATAGACTTTGCACAACAACTTCAGGTTTCTAATCTCAAAGATGTAAGAGAGAGATCACCCAGGCAGAGGTGGAACGAGGATCAGAGGAGCTTACAGCAGGCCCAGTCTGTGCTGCAGCTGCATGGGCCGACACAGAAAACCACTGGCCCTCAGGTCTCTGCAGTTGTTTTCACTAGGAACGTTTTTTATTAAGTCAGCGTTTGAAAATATTTACTCCCCTGTCCATGTTTGTTTTCATCTCATCTGTGCACCGGGGGGGAAGGGGGTTCGAATAAGAGGACAGAGAAGTTTAATAAATTACCTGCCGCATTGCACTTTGAAACCCTTCAGTAGCTTCAGAGAAAATAAGGCCATAAAACAGACAAATGTGCAGGAGGCCGGCTAATCTACAAAGCTGCTTTCAGGTTGCAAGCCAATGATGTTGACTCTCAAAGCCTATTAAATACAGAGCCGACACATGCCGTGCTCCACATCAGGTAGTTCTGTAGCGGCTGTAGTCTTTACTGATGCACCACAGTCACCTGCTTAGTCAGATCATTACTCCGACAACAGCCGAGAGACAAGCAAGCACCTGGGAGAGGGATCTCCGAACAAGGCAGTTGTTGTGTGTTTCAACAATGCATCACAGCCCACCTACAATACCACTGTGGGTGGGAATAAAAAGCCAGGGTAACCTTGTGCCAGCAACCAGCACCAGCATAGGGAGGGTGGGTGAACACACTGACACAATTCAGCACAACCACAACAACCTGGAAGTTATACTCCAAAACAGTTACTTCTCACCACTTTCCCAGTTCTAAGAGCAGAACATGGCCAAAATGAAGTTGTGCCCTCAGCCTTGGCAGTGCATCAAGAGTGCCAAAGTACCGCTCAGGCCTGGTCTCTGGTCCTCTTTTCCCATGAGTCGACAAAAGGAAGCAGGAAGTCTCCAAGAGTTCTGGCTAGACTCTGACCAATGTGGCCTGACTACTGATAGCAGCCAAGACCCGACCAGTTCTCATGTTGGCAAGGGCCAAACAATGGTAAAGCTTCAATTGGGGGACTAGGAATAAGACTGAGGCCACATTGAGCTTAAGCTCTGACAGCTAAACAAACACACATCAGTTGTATTAACAGGCAAACATAAAGAGAAAGTTATATTCATTCTCCAGAGGCTAGCTTATGTCAGAAAAACACAACACTGCTGCTTCTTACCAGTGTGATGATTATCAAGACTGAATGGTGTGTTTATAAAAGATAAAGCAGGAGGCCATCGTGTCTTATACTACAAATATTATCTAGTGTGGCAGCACTGAAGGGAGGGTTGTGTACGTTATGTGGGGGGAATTACATGTGAGCTCTTTAGACGCTGTGCTTTGCTCCCTGTTTCTCTGGTACAGCAGCATGTGAGCAGTTCAAACCCCAAACATGAGGAGTTCCACTGACTCAACAGAAACATTGGTCGGTTTATTAAGTCATCACAGAACACATCACAGAACACCCTTTACCATTCACCCTTGATGGCAAATCTCGTAATTGCTGCAACTGGAAGAGTATCATTAGACCAATGCACAAACTTGAATGGGAATAGTGAGATATGTCTGTGGGTTTATGTGAGCTGTATTAAGACCCCAAGAGTCAAATGCATTATGTTACTGCATTAATATATCACACTGACACAGGGACAGTTAGTCACTCCGGTCCTGAGGTCATGCTGACAGCATCAGGTGAAAGGCAGCCCACATGGGGATGGAGAATCACCACAGGATGACGGATGCTCAGGCATTTATCAGGAGGCCATGATTGGTGTGCGTTTGTGTCAGCCCGGGCTATATTGAATATAGACAGCTTCAGAAAGACATCACTCTCAAGGAGCCCAAAAACAACGGGTTCACTTTGCCCTTGCTGAAAGCACACACACATTCATGTACACACACACAAGATAAAAAGAGGATGTGATCAAAAACGTTTTGGAACGTTTGACCAGCTCATTGTAGAGTCAGTTTCCCCCTGCTGAATCCCACTGAGCAGCAGCAGATTATAGGGAAGATTGGGGATGATGGCCCCTGTGGGTCAGTACTCACCACTGTAGAAACGAATCAAACAGCTGAGGTCTGAGTTGGCTGCTTCTTGCTGCACTCGACCGGGCTCTGCGTAGCCCATAGCTGCCAGGTAGTCATACAGCATCTGGAGCGGGCGCTCACAGGGGTCCAGCCGCCTGCCGGACAGAAGAAAAGGAGAGATGGTAACGATAACGATGCTCACCACAAATTAGTTACCACCAGTTTCCTTCCCTCGGTATAAGGGGGATACACACACTGAAGCGTTAACATCAAAGTTGGGGCGACTGTGGCTCAGTGGTTAGCTGGTCCGTCCTTCAATCAGAGGATTGGTGGTTCAATCCCCAGCTCCACTAGTCCATGTCGATATGTCCTTGAGCAAGACACTTAACCCTAATTGCTCACCGTTGCTGTGTCTACAGTCTACTGTATAGCATGTAAGTCGCTTTGGATAAAAGCGTCAGCTAAATGTAATGTAAAAAGTTAAGGTGGACCATTTATTCATTCTCATTAAAATCAGCGGACCAATTTTGAATGAGATAGCAGGAAAGTCCGAAGAGAAAAAACTTCAGGAGGGTTCAGGAGGTGCATATCCTAAATGTGTAAGTATACAGCATTTCATTAGCTTAAATGGCAATAATCTGGCCAGTGTTAAGTTCTAATAGATTAGTGAGCTTGAAATTGCCTGTACATGTGTAATAAAGGATTGTTTAAGTGTACATTACAATGCATGAGAAGGATATGATAAATAATGAAGGGCATTATGAAGGATATGTAATTGTATGTATTAAGAAAGTCACTGTATGTCATATTGTTTAATGTTTAGGTGTGAATGGTTTTTATATAATGATTCTATAGGAGTTAGGAATGTGGGACTGTTTCTTGAAGAAGAAGTGGTTCCTTCATGTGTTGCTGGGGGAAGGCGGAGTGAGACACAGACATTTGGGACCGGAAGGACGCGCGCATGGATACTTGGAAGATGGACTATTCCTTTGTCCCTGGAGGATGAAGAGCCTCCGCCTTATCCAAAAGCAAATGGACCTATGGACAATCGGGATGTTAAGAATAACTAACCAATGAGAGGGCCTTAAGCTCCGTGACTGAGAGTATTTAAACTAATAGCGGCATTTGTACGGTCTCTCTTCTCCTGGACGTGAAGGCGACAGCTAACTGTTTACAGTCTGTGAATTTGCAGAAAGGAGGAAGGCCTCGATTCGAGTAATGTATAACTGTTTTGTCATCATCTTTTATTAAATCTTTTAATTATATAAATTTGAATATCTGAGCATTTCTCCCACGGACTGGCCGGGATAACGAGCAGAATCTTTCACCAGCTAACGGTATCACTGCCGAGGCCTGAGTCATGATCCCCGTGGGCTGTTTTTTGCTTTTAGGTGTTTGAGTTTGTTCAAATAAATAAATTGTCCATGGAGGTTTGACAGAGCTTCAGATGGTCATAAGAGGCCACAAACTTACCGAACCGAAAAGTGGAAAAATGCACTCTCTAAAATCCCAAAATGTGATTGGTACTGCTTCATTTGCAGTTTCGAGATTTCTCACACACTTGGAACAGAGCCATTCAAAGTTTTCCCCTCATGGAAAAAGTGCATTTCTCACTAAGAATAACAAAATTAACCCGGTACATATTCAGATATTTTCTTAAACCCAAATCAATTTGTCAAAATGTCGAACTAAGTCTAGTTTACTCTGTGCATTTGACTTAAACTGAGGAAATCATCTCGGTCCACTCTCACTTTAAGGGATCAAAGTCAACCCTGAAATCCGTACCCCTCTCCTGATTCAATCAGCCTTCCACATAAATGCTTACTGTCTGGCTGCATGATGGAAGTCTCGCAAGCACGATGTGCATATATGACTTGCAGAATCATGTTATTTTATTTCAAACAGCTGTGGCAGCAACATCTTAAAACCTCAAAGCA
Source organism: Cottus gobio (assembly GCA_023566465.1). NCBI lineage: Eukaryota > Metazoa > Chordata > Actinopteri > Perciformes > Cottidae > Cottus > Cottus gobio. The sequence goes on along the minus strand of CM042224.1, from coordinate 16,539,831 downwards.
GGATTTACGCAGCTTCCAATAGGTCAGCCCGAGGAGGATGACTGACAGTCCCTTTTGACCATTCACACTGATCTCCAATCTTGGGCGATGCAGCAAGAAGCTGTTCATCTCTGTTAAATGCAGCTGGTTCATAAGTCCTCAGGGTGGAAGGTACATTTTGCAGCAAACTATGGAAACATGTCCCTCGAATTACTGTAGACACGCCCAGTAGCCGATGCAACAGAGAGAAAGCTGAGGTTAACAGAAACAATAGATAATCCATACAAGTGTCTCACTTCATTTTTCCTTTTACAGTCATTTTTAGTTTGTGCTAGTAATTCCCAGCATGGCGCCGCTCAACATCAACCTGACTAGAGGTCTAATCAGCCAAAATATCTTAAATTGGTGTGCAGGGTGTGTGAATTTCATCAGGGTGTGTTTTACATCGAATTTGCTGGTATGAGATGTGACGCATCAGCAATTATAGATAATTTAGCAAGGTTCCAGTTTCTTACCATAGAGATAGAGTGCTGAGAGAATGTGGTTGTTGTTTGCAAAAGAATCTGAGGAAAACATTCCCAACTGTGTGAACCTATTAACGAGCTGCTGTCCTGTGAAGATTAATAATCAGACCATAGTCGAAGAAAGCTTCCAATTAACAATCCAAAACACACTTTGTGTGGGTAGACATGGTTTTCTAGCCAAGTATGGGTGTAATGTTATATTTTCATAATGTATATGACGACTAATCTTAGTCACAGAGCAATATATACATCAAACATATCATAGTTATTGCAGGTCAAAGATTTGAACTCAAAACAAATACATGATAATATTATAAAAAACATCCTCCATCAGCTGTTTTCTATTGAACACGTTCACAATGCCTAATCTTCTCCAACCCCTCCTCTCGACCAACAGGCCTTTCACCCGGCGGTGAGCCCACAAGATAATGACCCAGCATCACTTATTTTGGATGTGCCTACAGGGGTCATCCACCCTGACTCCTGTAGCCGGTGCTGTGTCTTGATCCTGCCGAGGTTCTCTCTGCATTTTCAGACCAATCTCAGGAGTATTCTTGAGTTGCAATTGGTCTGGGCCCTCGGCGTGCAGATTGTAGAGACAAGCAGACGAGAACTCAGTGATTTAGGAGGCCCATGGTATCAAGCCGCTAACTCCTCTGAAAGAAGTCAGTTGAGATGTCTGGGAGCCTCCCTTTGGAAGTGTTCTGGGCATGACAAACTGGGAGGAAACCCCGGGCATACCCAGAACATGTCGGAGGGATTACATATATCATCTGTCATGGGAGCACTTAAGGATCCCCAAGGAAGAGCCTGTTGCTGGGAATAATAACACTGAACTGCTCTGCTCACCTTGTTGGCACTGTGACCCTGACCAAGAGTGGCTCAAAAGTGGATGAATGTCCTCAATCATCTCCATTGTCTCAGTAAGTTTATCTTAAAAGGGAGTTTGTCCCACTAAAAATACAACGTTCCCTCAGCAGGAAAAAACCAGGGCATGTCTTCCTGTAAGCTGCACATTACTACAAGCTATAAAAAGAAAATCACTAAAAAAAGCTTCCATCCCTCCCATCGTGTCCTTACTAACAAACCTTTGTTTAGAGCTTGTGTCAGTGCTGTCAGCAGCTTTGTATGGTTCAGATGTTTGTTTATGAATATATTATCAATCACAGTAACAACAACTATTACACATAGAACATGTACCTAGATAGAGTTTATGAAAAGGAGAGAAATGAATAGGAATTGAAGCCCCTACGCACTTTTTTTAAACATAATACCAATGCCCACAGCCTTTAATACGCATAGGTGTAATGAAGCTTGTTCATATGCTGTGAGCTGATCACGCCATAGCCTACCAGCTTGTAAAGTGATAAATAACCTCCAGTAACCAATATCTGCTGCACGTCTCTGGCACGATCAAGCTATTAATACTACAAGCACAATCTTTAAAAATGATCCACTATAAATGCACCTTGTACGATTTTAAGTTTTTTTTTTTTGGTATCTGGCTTAATATTCCACATCATTAATAAATGCCTGACCAGACAGAATATGCCATAAGTCATTGTAACTTAAGCTTTTAGACTCTGTTTTCTAATATCTTCACACAGGCTTTCCCAGGAAAGCAAAGAACGAATGGCCCAGATTCCTTCCTGGTCACGGATCAGTGAACCAGCGTTTTATCCTTTCACAGATAATCAAGGGGTCATTTGCTATTTCTGTCTTCATATGGCTTGTGTAGCTGAAAGAGGCGTGCAGTCATGTTCCCTGAGGGTATCCTGAGTGAGGCGCTGTGGGAGTATGGGATGTTGCAGGGAACTGCAGCAGGTCCTCAGTGCTGTGTTTACCTTATTTGCTTTAAGTCAAGCTTAATTAAGGTGACATTCTGTTTGGGGTTTTCATGGAAAGGATGTCAAGCAAACGCCCTGGTGTAGTTTCTTATATCTTAATATAAATAAGGACGAGATGTGGACATTTATTTAACAAATACATTGCTTATATAGCTTTTCTTTTTAGAAGTTACCGGATGTCATTATACCCATTTACGCTCTGTTTTTGTGCATCAGATGGAAGAGCTGTGCTTCCATTTTAACTTAAGCAGCTGTCTAAACCAGTTGTACAACAGCTCATGTTTCTCGTGCACTATATTCATGTAACTGCAACCCAAAGCATCTTTTTAATGCCTGGAGTCAGTTTGTATTTCTTTCTTTTTTTCCGGTAGTACATGATTATGCATTGAGCTGTGAGCAGTCAGATGCTTCAGAGTGCACAGCAGCATCGTATTGAATAGATCCAATGAAGCCACTGATGAAGGACTGCAGATGTTGGATGTAGGAAGAGTTACAGAGGCTGGCTTAAACCACTAAATCACTGTTGCTCTGAAATGGGCACCTTGACCAAGGACGGCACAAGCCTTCAAACTACAGTTGGTCTCTAGCAAGCTATTCTAACTTTTTAGGATATTTTTGCTAAATGGCTAAAATCATGAAGTACAATTTTACTTTGACGACTTAACTTAGTGTGTATTTTACCTGACTAGGTCTCCATGCAACTGAACGTAGAGTTCCTGTCCGTCCCTCTGAGCACACAGTTCCTCCACTGTGGTACTGGTGGAGCAGAGCACCAACTGCAGGTCTGTCTGTGGGGTGGAGGAGGCCTGTGGACCAGAGGCAGGTGTCTGGGGGTCCACTGTCCCCCCATACAGACACACACAGCCCCGCTGGGTGTTGCCCTTTAGCCAGTCCCGCTCTCTGGATCCAAATCTGGTCTTTCTCGTCACACAGCCACGACTACCATTCCGCTTCATGTTGCGCTGCTGACACATAAAGAGTAAAGTTAACACACAGATTGACATCAGATACGTATCAGCATGTTTGACAGCCATGGGCTGGCACAAGAGCTTAACGGTGGTTAAAAGTGTACCGCTGACCTTCTCGGAGGTGCTATGGTCTTACTCAACTTTGCTGTGCTGGTTACCAATTGGACAATCTCAACAATCTCCTAACTCCAGGTGTGGTTTAAGAGCTTTTTAGATCAGTACTGGAACATAAAATGTTATCAAACTAGAAATGGGACAAACGTGAAACACGTTGAAACAGTTTAAGTGTCCTACAGTCATTTACAGCAGATAGAGGTTGTTACACACGCACATAGAAGGATTTCAACTATGGCGACATCATATTGCTCGACTACAGCCTCAGAGGGACACATTTTATCCTAATTGTATGGACCATTTGTATTTTCTGCTGTTAATGAAGAGGTCAACAAAATGTGCTCAAGCACAATGTTCAGAGGACTTTCTGAGAGACGCAGTGATGTCGCTGCACGCCTTTCTATCTGAGTACAACTGAAATGAGAACTGTGCTGACGGATTGAAGGTGACACTGCTCTAAATTGGTGCAGTTGTATTTCAAGTGGTGAAAGTACACCCTTCCTCCCACATTGTAATCAATGTGTTATAATAAATATTCTGGTATCATAGTATTTCTATTGAACATACTTGCAATTGTTTTCCTTTGTAGACTCAACTCTACTTTACATCTCCTGAGTGTCTGTCTGTTCATTCAATTACCTTTCTTGCTGAGAATGGACTCTTTGACTGCGTTACTAACAGGAACCAGAATATCAAATTGTTGTTTGTTCTTGTCCTAATCACTTGTGATGATGTAAGGTGGATATGCAATAGCCTGATGTTTTCCCAACTAATGTTGTGCTAATATGCTAAAATGGCACGAACATCAACTGCTCTTGAAGGACAAGCACAACAAAGCAATACAGCAGTGGCAGGCCGTGCATTTTCTCCCTGGGCCTTCTGTGCCGTCTGATATCATATACATAAATACGCGCATGACCACCTCCACAGCGCTGGCCGGCTGGCGCTTCCTCAGCTGCACGCGCAGAGCTGTTCTTACTCCTACTGAGTTCTGCTAGCAGCTAGGTAGCTTTCTGTTGACTAAAGTCACACTGGCCCAATGACCAATCACACATCCAGCCAGCTGATTGGATAAAAGCTCCCCTTAAAACAAGCTGGAAGCACCGCTGCAGGCTGGAAGCAGAGCAACAGACGAAGGCAGGAGCTGTGCAATGAGAAAATAAGCTAATAGGGAAAAATAATGATACAGCCCATCACTTGTTCAAGAGGTAAAGATATCTTATCACTATTCTGAGTCAGCACACACACACACACACACACACACACACACACACACACACACAGACACACACACATACACTGCACTCTACCCAGTTTGTCAACTGAACGCAGAAGTCTGGAGAGCATCCAGTTTGGTGTCATCCATATTGTTTGGAAATGTTACCATCGTTGCCTCGTTCAGTTGTGATATTTAGAGCTTCTGTGTGAAAGAAGAGTACCTTAAAATAAATCAAAGGGCCTCTATGGAAAATGTTCAAAGCAAGAGTAGTTCAGTGAGTGAAGGAAAAGTCTGCTGGACCACCAGTTACAGTGGATGCAGCTTGATACTGTACTGGAGAGCTGCAGAGTTTTCAAAGATCTATCACCGGCCAAAACCCACACACATACATACATACACAAAGATGCAATTTATAATTACATATAATTGCACATATCATTTTTCAATCTTATTTAAAAACTCTGACTTATTTCACCAAGCTAATACAACAACATAAGTTCAGACCCATCAACTAACTGCATCGATACTTCTACTCGGAAGATGCAGTAAGGGTTGCAACTAACTGATTAGTTTTGTGTAACTCTGATTACTATCAAAAACAATGACAAATCTGGTAACATATGATGAAATAACCATCAATAATGAATTTGTTTTGACCAACTGTCAAAAACTTAGCTGGAGCAGATGAATATATGATATCAGTATTATCTCTATCAGGCTGGGGGGAGATCATGCATTCGGTCGAGTCCTCCAGCGGAGATCTGCACACTACTGTATATGCACTTTTCTAGTTATTGGATACATTTTATAATCAATTGCTTTTCGAAATAGCTTTTAATTAATTTATAATAGCAATATAATGTATAATTAAACTAAAGAATCAATACATTTGAATTTCCTTCTCCTATTTGATGTCCAATAGAAAATGTATTCAGTTTTAAATGTTAAAACATCTTTTGCCACTTTCACATTAGTTACAATTGATATACAAATACATTTGAATGATTTCTAATGTTTCTGCATTTTAAAATGTAAAACTTTCACTCCTTAAATAGGTCATAACTAGAGCAGCATTAGTCCAGAGGTTAGACAGGCGGGAATGTAACCAGTGAGAGCAGCTAGTTTACATTCCACACCTGTGACCACAGTGAAAGTAAGCTGCCAGGTGAGGACATGTGTCACTGTGTGAGTGAAGCGATGCTACACTGGATAACCATCATGATCCGTAAACTTTCCTAAGTCAGAAAGAAGTAGATAGACATGAAATGACACGATTGATGATTGGTCAATGAATGACCGCTGACCTGGTTCAGTTTCACAGTTCACTTCATGAAACAAACTATCTTGTGCTTCAGCAAACCAACAAACATGGCCCAACTATAGCAAAGGTAGGTTTTGGATGTGGCTGCTGATTTCATTAACACATCAGGGTAAGACACAACTTGATTATCTATTTTATGCCGATGGGAACTGGCATGAAAAAAACACATAAGCATGGTTCCTTATTTTGACTGGATTTTGGGTGAATGGTTTCAGAGCCAATGTTTGTGAGCTGAAATATCACAACACTTAATCAAATCTGAACACAAATCTACATTTTGCACATGATATTATACACTTATTAACAAGGTGACCTATTTTATTATATGATTTAAAATGCAGTAACTGCATAGAGATGCATTGAATAGCACAGCTGAGATGTTTTGTGCGTGTTTGTGGTTGTCTTGTGAGCAGCTACCTCAGGGAATTACATTTCGTTACACATCATGTGTCTTGACCTAAAATGTCATAGAAGAACTGTTCAGCAGCGGGCCTTCCTAAAGGCTCTAAAAGCCTACAGAGCGTGTGTGTGAGTGTGAGAGTGTGTGCGTTTGTGGCTCTGGTACATTCCTCACTGAGTGGCATGCATCCACAGATCAATCATTAACCCAAGAGCATCAATCACTGGATATCACAGCCATCACATAATATTACAAGGATGCGTTTTCACGTGCACTTTGCCCTGCTTGAAGCACGAACTGCAATGCAAGAAAAACCTTGACATGTAACACAATGCAGAGACATTTGTGTCGAGCACTGTTTGAATCCCCTGTACTGCATCACCAGAAAGCACATCCCCTCGTAACGACTTGCCTTTAGCACTCGGATCCCCGTCGCAGCATGAGATCCAGGACCACTGCGGCTGCCGCGACCTGCAGTCGGATTCAGCCCCGCTCGGTGGACCACCGTGTCCGGCTGCCTGTCTATGCAAGCCCCGTTATCTCCGACATCACCTCCTTTCGTTTGGGTGTTTGTCGCCGCGACCGCAGTGTTGTTGTTATCCTCGTCCTCCATCGCCATGTATGATCGCTATATTAACCGCGACGGGAACCGAGAAGTGCCGTCCCGGTGCGCGACTGGCAGATTCCCACAGAGAGGAGACGCGTCCCGTGTCGGTGCAGCGACGCCATGTCCAGACTGAATGTGAGCGCTGTCAGATGGGCCTGTGGAGACTGATCAATAAACATTACATGGGCGGGTTGGGCGCTTACTATTCATTCCTCTTTGCAGGGAGAGGCGTGTTGCATTAATCATAAGGCAAGACTATTACCACTTGCTGTAATTCATAACGAAAAACCCCGATCTGCCCTCGGAGGGCGTGTTTTGAGTTACTCAAGTTTTTTTTTTTTTTTAACCCATTTGGATTGATAGATTGTATTTCTATATTTCATAGTATAAAAATCCATAACATTAATATAATATTCAGATCCCTTTTCTTTAAGATTGCACTATATAAATGATTCATACTCTGTACCTTGGCTTTACCAATGTTTTATAAATCATGATCATTATATAAATGTTTGTTCTCATCTAGCAAATGAAAAATGCTTTGTCAAACATATATTTAGTTACTGCTTGACCACTAAGCATCTGGACCAATATATTTTAAAGCATACAAACCTATATTAATTATAACTCATTGATATTCCACCTGTTAACCCCAAAGTAAGGTTAGCTAACATAATTATTACACTATACTATGACTATAAAACCTAAAGCTTGGAACGTTATTTATTAACCATTAATGATGTCATAAGTTCAATATTTCACCTCAATAACTGGTGCCTTGTTAGAAAATATATTTAACATAACGTGACAGGATTTAAGGCGTTTTAGGCACCTAACTTACATTGGTGGTTTAAGGCCCGTTTAGCTAACGTTTAACTAGCTAATTAAGCTAGCAAGTTAGATATAACTAGTTAGATAACATAAAAACTTTTTTTTATAATATCATACGACAGCTATTGGCTAACAATCAAATGTATTAGCTTCGCTTTCATTTTGTATCCATTTAGACAAGTTTTATTAAACAGTTTAATGTTGCACAAGGTTAACTAATATAAACAAATAACAGAATATAGGAAAACTTACCTTTGTTCCCCTTGGCTGTAGAGGGGCAACAATCCAGCCAAAATTATGTTGGAGGGTGCTGTTCATTTAAATTAAATTATAATAAAAATAAACAATTAGCTAGTCAAGTTGGTTTATGTTACTTAAGACAGGGCAGATCTATAGATAGTGTATTTTGAATGCCATGTGGTGAAACCTTTTTTTCACAAATTATCACTAACTAACTTGGGAGGAGCCGAATATGGCAGCAAGACACATTTTGGCCCCAAGGTATGCAAGTAGCCTACAGAACATAAAATGGCAAAATTAAATATTAATATGACCAAATTAGTAGTTAGGTTAAATGTACACATTATACTCACCTATTATTGCTCATTATTTTGGTTCATTCTCAAAAATAGCTGCATCCTTTGTAGGATGAAAGGTGCAGGTTATTCAAGGGTCTCCAAGGGAGGGTTAGAGAACTCTCAGCTACACACCTGCTCATAAATAACTTTAATTGAATTCTCTGCTCAGTGAAGGAAGAGGCGTTTTTCACAGCAGCAGTAGCACAGGTGATATTATTCACATTAAGGATGGCTCTGTTGCATTTAAGTGTCCCAGAGCCATGACAGCGAGCCAGCCGCGAACTTTACCAGGACCCTGAAACTGAAGCAGATAAATGGAATTCAGCCATATTCAATTTATCGCTCACACCTTTACTTTTCTAACTATATGTCAATATGTCTTCCATAAATGAAACTGAGGTAAACGCTTTACATTATTAAACCTTAGTGCTTCACATATTCACCCTCCATAACTATTAGTACACACAATAGGGTGAAGGTTTGAGTCCCACAGAAGCCCATCATGCTAACAAGTAATTAGTTGTTTAACTGCCATCTTAATTTTCCCCTATTACAATATAACAATCACACACAAATCTATTAACTCTAAACATGGTAAGAGATACTTTGGATGAATGCTACAGCAAATTCCGATTCTTTATATAAATCATCTCTGAAAATTTCAAAATGAGTCGAGCACTAATATTGATTACACCCGATGATCTGTGTGCACATCCTCAAACCAAGAAAACAAACTAGATCTTTATTTGACTTTTTATTTGCATTATCATTTTCTCCAACCCAAAGACAAGAATACACAGCATAAATTGAAAATATCCCATTTAATAGTATACAACTTCTCATCTTTAATCATCATTTCATCCTTTCAGTCTGACATTCACACTCACCTTCAAGCCACGGAACTGGGATCCAGTTCAACATGTGGAAAAGGTGAACCTCATGCCTCCACCCTCCCCCAACAAATCAGACACCATATTGTTTTACAGTCAGGACAGGCCTTTGGGTTACAAACAGATTTTGTTTTCAAAATACAATGGATGCATTTTAGATTCAACAGGGAACGTGAACATGGGTGGCAAATCAGATGCTCTTCCAAGCCCTTGACACACTGAATTCACTCCAACAAATAATAAAAATCAATTATCCAAAGGATGGATGTGCGATTTCATCACTCTAAAAAAAAAAAAAAAAAAACATTAACAATATTGTGAGCACTATCTGAACAACTTCCTATTGTACATATTAGTACTGACCCATGACAGTGGTGCGACCGATTGTATTTAATCTTTTCTTGCATTTCAAAAAGTGTCAAGAGTAGAAATTGCATTATTTACACTGGTTTTCACATGCAGCTCAGAAGCTGAAAGATTAATTTGCAGCCAAAAAGTATGTCTTGACATGTCGCACGCCATCACGCTCTTTCAAGCATAATTATTTTCTTTCCACCTCACAATCTCTCTCTCACACACACACAAATACAACCTCACACACAAATATCACCTCAAACACAGATCACACCGCTGATGGGTATTTGTTTCAGTTTCTTTTCTTCCTTTTAAGTAGTGTCTAAAGCACTAATGTTGGGTTCAAATCCAACATTTAAAACTGCATGAACTTACGGTATAATTGAAAGAACTAGTCAGATGTGATTAACAAGGGTACATATTGGTTGAATAAGATGATACAAACAACAAAAATATCAGGAATTGATGTATGAAACTTCCTCTCCCATCCCGTAAGCCTTCAATTATGCACAGCTCCCCCTTGTGGTAATTATGTGGTAGCACAGGCTATCTGGTTTGTTTTGGGAATGGTAAAGCAGCAATCCATAATCCCAAAATGACAAAAAGAAATTGCCTTCCTGCCGTGATTGACTGCCATGACAAGTTGAATATAAAACAGTGTGAGCTCAGATCAATTTGACAGCCCCACCTTTTGTGTCAGTGGCTACAAAGAGAAACTGCAAGCTGTGCCATGCAGAGGCAAATAAAGTCAACGAAACGTGAAGAAAGGAAGCCAAAAGAAAGCTGTGTAATGTTCAGACCCAGGGAAGGACACTGCTGCTCATACATACACCTGGAACCACTCAGCACACAATAAAATGTCCATCAGAAACTCTATTGCAATTTAAACCTACTGACCATACTGGGAAAGTGAGACATTTTGAGGTTAAAAATCTCCTAGTGTGGCGCTTGCTTGAGATATGCTTTGAGGAAAGTGCTACATGGCAGCAAAAAGGTAACCAGGCAACCATGAGAGCCAACAAGCCAAGACCACAGGGCCTCATTTCAAGAAGCAATTTGTAGGTTGAAGAGAGTTTAATAGATCAAATTGTCAAAAAGTGCAGAAAGCTAAACTAAAACGAGGCCAGAAGGAAGCGTTACGTCGTGGCAAGAAGCCTGCTCCTCTTCGAAGGAGGGCCTGGATGCATGAGGCCTTTAGGGGCAGCGAAGCAGACGAAGAGGCAAGGTGTGCTTAGGTTTCTCAGTAGTTGGGTTCATCATTCAGACATCTGTTCAGATAGACCCTTATTTCAACATCCAAAGGGACCCCGAGTGGTAGCCTACCATCTTCGTAAAAGTAAAGACGATAATGAATGAAGTAGGAAGAATGAAAAATCAAATGCAACTCAACTGCATCCTGTTAGGGTTCTTTTTTTTGTACATATATGCATACAATTATACTTCCTAGCTAATCTTTTTAGTCTTCATGTTGGCTTTAATTTGATCAGCTTTTGTTTGTTTTACAACTATATACAATGTACAAGCAGCAGATCATATATCTTTTACAGAGAGTGAGTGATGATACAGGGAAGTCTTTATCAACTGATGTGGACTAGATCTATTTAGACAATATACATTGTGAATAATTGGAATTTTTTAGAAAATGGTATCCAAAACAAATGATGAACGATAGTACAAGAGACACAATTGTAAAAGCCCTCAATATGTACAGAAAAAAGCCAATATAGCATTCGTCAACAGAAAAAAAGTTAAACTGCAATAATCTTCTCCATAATACACATATCATAGCTCAAAAATATTTCCAAAGCTAATAGTCTCTCCGATTTGGTCACAGAAGTTAGAAGACAGTGAAGCATAGTGAAAAGAAGCATACAGCCCGATTGAACATCTGAGGATCTCAACACAGCATCACGGGGCTGCTGCGCTTGTTAAGTAAGGAGATACACAAACTACCTTTAGTTTCTCTCATGCAGATGCTCCCCTTGATTGCAAGTCATGACTAAACACTGTCAAATCTACTGCAACTAAAAGTTAACAGAAAGACAGAACATTGTGAGGTATTAAGGTTACCGTCCCCGACAGCATGGTCAGAATTCTGATTTGGAGAAATCAAACAGTCCCCCAAAAACACCCGTCCCAGTACCTCACCAAGTGATCCGAACTCACACTGCAACGTTGGTTGACGGGGTGGTGGGCGGCTTTAAGATATTTCACTTCAGTGGAACATTCATACCGTTTAAAAACACTTGAAACCTTGTAGCCAGCCTATGAAAAGTCTATTAGCTGCCTTAATATTTGAGATTTGCTTGTTTTAGGACTTTGACTGATGCCTTCTTAATGGAAAGTCGGCCACACAATATAGGGAAACATTGCGTTGCCATAATTTATGTTTTTGTCGAAACAAAGAAAAAGACGTGGACATCCAAGGCCAGTTTTAGTGGATGATTATTAACTTAAGAGACATAGAAGTGAACAAGAAAAAGTTATTAAATTAAGTGATTTACAGCTTTAGATCCACCAAGACCATTTTCCTAGAATTTAAAAAACGATCAGCACACAAGCAGACTTACAAACGAAGCTCATACAGAACTCAATAGTTCAGGGGCTTTTATCCAGCCAAGTCAGAAAGGCACATCACTTTGATATCAGGCATAAATAATTAAGTCAAATTACTGCAGAAATAAAACAAACTTTCACAAAAATAGTGCCAATAGGATGAGGGTCCCCATCAAAGAGACAGCCATGAGAAAGAAGACTTGAAGGGGGAGAAAAGCATTCAGTGCATGTAACTACATTCATAACAAGCTTCATTTACATCTATGTGCATGGTGACGAAGTTCAACCAGAATAAACAAATCTGAAATGTATCTAAATTGCAAGCTAGACTGTGATGACACAGATGCGGAAAAGTTTAAACGCAGATCTCCAACACAAATGCAATCATCTCCTGTTGATTTAAATGTCAGGCCTGGATTTCATTCATCCTTATGAATGCCCCTCTTCAAACTATGCCAAGCAATTAACCGTTGAATTTAATATACAGATCTAAAACTAAAGGCAACAGATGAGATGATTTTACGAGAGCTGTGGGGGGAAGTCTGGGGCACATTATCTGAAACCAGCCACAGGTGATCAAACTGGGCATCTTGGATGTTATAATGCTCGTATCATCGTGTCAAAATTAATGTGGACAACTTCCAATACAATAATAGGATTAAAAGGCCTACAATCAGAACCAGACATCCCCTCGAGCTTGAATCAGGGTGCGATTGTGATCCTATAAAATGCTCAAACATGCATTAAATAAATGTATGAAATTAAAAATGAATCCAACTGACAAATGATATATAAAAAAGGGCTAACCAAGAAGTTTACAGCCGCACTAAATAGACCTTTCCAAGCTTTTTCTGCGCCATCATAGGACTGAAGGTTATAAGAAATCTGAATGCAAAGCCAAATTATAAATATCAATAGGGCAAAGTGTTTCAACTGCAATTTAGCTTAATTATAGATTAAAATAAAACTATGGTTACTGCAGTACTCAGTGGACAGCATCACTACAGTGACTTGAGATGTGAAGTGTGCCACAGTAAATGGTGTGCATATGTGCTTTTGTGTGTTGTAATGGTGCCGAGCAAGGGTTTATGTGGAAAATAGTTCTACTACACAAAAGCCACGATGGAAACCAATTGAGAAAGAAAAAAGAAAGTTCTTTGATTGATATGTTTTCCCAATTATTCTGGTGATGTCAATAGGGTCTTCGTATCATCTGTATTTGTCTCCTGTGTGAGATGCTCTGCTGCTTCCCATGCAACTCGAGGGCAGCGGGCTGCAGTGACGTCACAGGGGGATCCATAGGAAGAGCGGAGGGAGGTGAAAGGAAAATCGTTTTCATAGTTCCCTTGGTGGGGGATTTTAAGAGCTCATCACTGCCAGGACTGAGGAGGGAAGTTATTAACCTCAGCCAGGTCTTGCACAGGCGAGCCTTTGAGGGTGTACGTCAGCTTGATCCTCATTCGAAGCTGTTGCTGAAATGTTGTGAGGATGGTGTTTATAAAAAGAGAAATCCTTGCATATATTTGAGACTTTACAGGTCTTAAATGTATGCTTAGTGTGCTTCAAAAAGTACAACAATAATAAATGTAACAATTTGTGAAGGACAAACTCACCTTCTGTGGGTTGAGGACTCTGATGACCTGTGTGACGGTTCCCTGGTTGAGTGCTGGGACAACATTACTGCTAGGGGAGAGGAGCTGCAGCTGGAATGTCTGACAGAGGACACAAGGTTTTATGAGCGTGTGAAGATACCCATTTAGAAAGGGGGTCACTACTGCAGCATAAAATACAGATGCTTACATTGATCATACACTGACCCCCGCAATTGATGGACCTTCAGGTTAAATGACTCAATCGCACTTTTTTTATTTGCCAAAATGATAATGTGATCGTAAAAAAGCCAATGCAGAATAATCATGGCTGCCAGATCTCCTTGATAAAACAGCTCTATAGCTTATCTGTCTGTCTGGCCAAAAACAGACTCAGTATGGCACCGTGGCAATTGTTGAACTTGCAGAAGAGCGAGGCAACAGTATCTTTCTTACTAGAGCACTGGAAGCAAGTCATTTAAAACATACTTAGAGTATTTTACAAATGTTTTGTTTTATAGTTTCCTGTCCTGTTTAAGACACAATAGACGCATACATCATAGACATATTATGATGTAAATTCTAGACACCAGAAATAACAGATTGTGGTGGCACTTAACATATGCTACTCTCGTAAGGCCGGGTAGACTTGCAATAATCATAACTTTTTAAATCTGTAAAGTTGGGTAGTTGGATGGAATTTTGAGAATAACAGGTAAACATGACAAAAAGTGGTGGCTTTTATGCAGCAACAAATAAGAATAAATGGATTAAGTGATTTTAATTGGTATTGGTCCCAAAAGCCAAAGTATTCCTAAAATAAAATATAAATTACAGAACTAGTTAAAGCGTCCTAATACAGTAGAAAATAGCATACCAAAAACATTCCAATGTTATTACTGATTAATTTAAACTAGTACTGACTGGCTTCGAAGTTAGCGGTGTTTTTTAGGTTACAGATCAGAAATGTACATTTGTGTAGGTTCTGCATACATGATGTACACATTACTGACATTGTATGAAATAACTCTGCCGTGCAAAACTGATGAACATTCACATTGTACTACTACACAGGAAACTCAGTCATGAACACCATTATGCATTAAAAATATATTGAACTCAGTCACTTTAATAACATTGTCAGATTGTGCCTGCTTACCTTTGGTACTGCAGCCTGAAAAACAAAGTCTGTCATGTCTGCCTCTGTTGAGTTGGAAGCATGGATGGTGATGACAGCGATGTTTGGATTGGGATTAGCTCTCTCAAATGTGAAGTCTATTTTCAGTCCATTCTTGTTGTAGGCAGTCATCGAAGGAATGGCTATACAGAGATTTCAGAGGAACAAACCATCAAAAGATTTAGAGATATGATTCAGAATAATTCATTGGATGAGTCATGGCAATACAAGAAAAGAAAAAAAAAGTACTTTGATATATGACAATACCAGAAATTACTGTATATTTGTAGGTGGATTGCCAAGGAAGCAACATACTCTCACCTGCAGCTGCAATGTCATTAAACAGGGGCTGTGAGGAGAGGCCATCCAGGAGGAAAGAGGGTTGGGAAGTGGGCACAGAGGAAGCAGGAGCCGGGCCGCCTGGAAAGAGGAAACAGGCACACAAAAGGGCTTCTGTTCACTTTTTCTATACCAAAACCAGACAGTGTGAGCAGTATGTTTCTCCTGAACAGGAACAGGGACAGCTTGGGCACTACATTCACACTGGTGGCTAACAGGTTTATTCCAGGTCCTCGAGAGCACCCTACCGCTTAGCGAGAGGTCACCCAGCAGATCAAGCAGCTCTCCTCCAGCTGAGGCAGGCTTGGTGGGCACCGCGGTCTGGATTACTGGAACCACATCATTACCACCTAGCAGGTCTAATAAATCATTAGCCTGGGGAACAAGGACAACATGTGAACATGATAAAACACCTGCAATCGCCATGTATACGCCATATTAAAAAAAAACTATTATACTACAAAAATAAAAGTTGTTTAGTCAACTAATTGTTCTTTGATTAGTTGGTTTCTATGCTTTTTTCATGCTGAATGACTTATTTCAAATAAACTTATGAGCACATCTCTGGTAAACACAATATTTAAAGTTGTGCTTTTGTGTTTTACATATCAGGCAATTAAATTAACTAATCGACAAAAGTAGTCAAAATCTTTGTATTAGTCAACTTATATCATTATAATTACATTATTCATTAGTAATTCATTATTTTAAATTTCCTATCAACTATTAAAAAAAGAAACGTCTTTTTTTAGCACAAACATTTGACAGCACAGGGAGCAAGAAAGTATTCTGTTAACTATTTATCTAGTTTATCTCAAATCAATAATTGTATAGTCTTACATTTGTTCTTAATAAAGTAATAAAATGTGCTCTCACCTGGTTGCCTGGCTGGGTGACAGGTGGTGGGTGTTTTGATTCCACAAGAGAGGGCTCTGTCTCCCCATTCGTCTGTGCAATCTCTGTGGGGCCATTAGCAGACGTTTTCTCCATAATGGGCATTCGCTCTAGGAGAGCTGGCCTAAAGTCGGGAACAAGAAAGCAATAAGAAGAGACAAAAGATGCATAAACCTCAACCACCTTTCTACAAACGGCTACAATGAGGTTGTGATTATTCAATATTAATTTCTAGGGCAAAGCAGTTTCACCTCATGTGGTCGTATTTCTTGAACAGCGCATTGTACTCCACCGCTCTCTGCTGAAGCTCCACGTCGATGCTGCTGCCATATATCGAAACCACTTTCTTGATTCGGCTGAAACACAATTCAAATTTTTACAGGTTAAAAAAGAGGAGAGTAACGTGAACTTTATCACCCGAGCACCCAAATGATTGTAAAGGATGACTCACTTTACACTGCTGAAGCGAGTAGAGAGCTTCATGATGGCAGTAAGGGAATAACCCCGAGTCACAGGCGTAGACAGGTTGGACACCAGGAGGCCTTCCAGCACGTCCAGGACTTCATCCTCAGTCACCTTAAATAAAAAGAAGAAAAACACAACATCTGATGTTTCCCTCTGGTTTGAGGTTTGTGCATACTGTGGTCTTCAATTTGTGCATGTGGTGTTTGACCAGGATTCTTCCAGGTGTACCTGGATGGGCTCCTCCTCCTCACACTGTCCAGATACCAGCAGGTCCCCGTACTCCCCTGTGCACCAGGACGCC
This sequence comes from Cottus gobio, assembly GCA_023566465.1. Taxonomy (NCBI): domain Eukaryota; kingdom Metazoa; phylum Chordata; class Actinopteri; order Perciformes; family Cottidae; genus Cottus; species Cottus gobio. The sequence continues at coordinate 16,522,878 of CM042224.1, read as the reverse complement.
ACCTGCACTAGAGGTTGCTACAGAACACAGAAACAGAAATCCACTTTGGTGCGTTCTTAAGCGAGTTTGTGCTTCAAAGTCCCAAATCTAGACGAGAGCCGCTCTGACCTGTGAGATGTCATCGAGCAGTGCTTTGTAGAGTCTCTGGACTGTATAGGCATGCATCTCCACACTGTTGGTGATGAGCTGGATGAGGTTGGGAACAGAATCGTCTCGCACATAGCTTCCTGCCTGTAAGGACGAGAAGAGATGTCAATGACAAATACAAACAAGTCTCAAGTATTTCTTGGTTTCCAGTAAACCTAGATAATTAGAAGTTCTCCATGTAATACTTCATATTTTGATCATGCACACTGAGAATCAACTTCAACCAACAATCAAAGCAATTAGAGGCACAAGTGTTTTTGAAATATACATACTGTTGTCAGGACTCTCATAATGGTGTCTATGTGCCATCGTTTCGAAGGGGCATACCTGTAACACGAAACATTGATTAGTCCAAGCACCGGACTGAAGAAAGATCCTAAACATGCCAAGTTATCTGAACTCTACAGAGTGAGGAGACAAATGCTGTCAGAAAATAAATGGTATCAACATGGTCCGTCAGACGATGGATCACTCATTTTATCATCATTCAGCATTCGCCATCCTCGGTCCACTATAGTACCACAAAAACATTTAGCTTGATATGTATTACTTCGTCACAGGCACAACTGATATTTAGTCTACATGTATCTAATTCATGCCGATGATTACTTATGTCAGGTTCTAGCAACCTGGACCTTAAAGTGCCAAGAAAGGAAAATGAAAAGCTGAACATCTCTTACAACCACACACACGATTAAGTCACACAGGATGTGTATCTAATTATTACAAAATATCTGAGCACAGATGTGATGTGCAGTGAAGTCTGTCCGTCAGTGCCGTACTTCTCCGCAGATAGAAAGACTCCTGATGCACAGTCCGCTTTGAATTCTGGGTCACAGGAGTCCAGGAAGTAGAGCAGCTCTTTCATCATGCCTCTAATGTTGTTGCCGTTCACCAGGGCAAAGCTCAGCTCCATTGCACGTCTACACAACAATGAAAAGTAGACCAAGTTCAGAAACAACGTGGCCACTTAGTAAGAAATGTAAACTTGTAGTTACGAGATTCTGTGAGGTACGGATACAGCACGTCATACAATCCCATTTCAAAACTCCCGACCTATCCCTTTAGGTAATGTATGCACTCGTGAATCACCTCTTGATGGACACATCCAGGTCTTTTAAACAATCCACAATGGTGCTCCGATGCCTCTGCACTGCATTGTGGTCTGTCTGTACTGTCTTTAGTAGAGATGTCAATGCCACGTATCTGAAATGGTGAGTTTAATGAAAAGATATAAGGAATGAACAAAAGCATTTGATGACTCAATGCTTTCAAGGGAAAGTACTTTAAGCTAATTAGTTACCTTATATTTTTGTCATTGTTTAGAAGGAAGCGACCGAGTATGTTAATGGCCAAAACCTGTAAGATAAAAGACATTTAGCCACAAAGAAAAATGCTTATGCCGAGATTTCCTTTATATCAAATTAACTCACCCTCAGTCCACTTTCAGACTTGATGTCCATTATAGTCAGTACAGTCTCGTAGAGAATTGCATTGCCCACATTTTTACTCGTCTCTGTGTTTGTTGCAACCTGTCAGTACAAATACCATGCATTTATCAAACCAACACTCAATCTGAGAAGCTTTTTGGCAGAAAACTCTGATTGTGTGTACTTCTAACCTGTGCAAGAATGTCATTCATTGCTTCACTGGAGTCATCATCACTCTTGCCTAAAATGCGCAGTAGTCTCAATATCCGCACCTAAGGAAAGAAAGTCACATCCCTTGACATGTGTGATGCACCTTATTGACTCCACAGTACAATACATTCTGATTCATCTTGTCTAGGGTACAACTTGGATCAAGAAAGAAGGAGATTTACCTGCAGGAAAGGGTCGCTAATGCCGGACACATCATGTTCAGGAGAGTATCCAGACATGATCAGGTTCTTCAGGATTCTCACCAACTGAGGGACCAGCTACAAAAAGACCAACAACAGAACAGAAAAGGAGACGTGTCACAGTATTTTGAGTAGATCTCTCAAATGTTCTACTGTTCCTCTTTAACATTTCTATAATGTTCTTCATTAACTGTTAAAGTTAGTAATTTGTCATTGACGGTGGCAGCCAGCCAAACTCGTACCAAAAGAAAAAGTTGGGATTTTTTCTTATTGGAGGTAGAGTAATATGGTTGATAGGTGATTGAATGGCCAAATTTTTGAAGTTGTGAAATCAAAACCGTAACTTGTACAAATATATTGGGTTAGAACATCTGGCTTTGAGAAAAAAGAAAATCTGCATACAAACCTCTGTAACCTCTGAATGACACTTAATAGACGTGTATAATTAAAACTAGAATTGAATTCAATACCAAGAAAACAATGGAATTATATTAAGATAGGAAACATCTTACCACAATAATCCATTTCCTCATCTATAATTTAAATCTTTCAATGGCCTCTGAAACAGCTTATCAAAATGTAGCCTTAAAGAAACACTCCAACACGCTTGCTGTCTTATCAAACCTTAAATTGGAAGATTAGGCATCATTTCATCTCTTTGCATGCAGAAGAGAGATAAGTTTCGGGTGCGTTTAGCCTCAAAAACACAAAGACTGACTCGTAGGTTTGGAGTTATTGGAAGGTCTACTTTCTTTCACTTTGTTTTTTTTTTCTTCTTCCCGTCTTTCTGTTATGCCACTCTGAACACATTTTAGACCAGCTCACTTTACAGGATAAATAATAGTAAATGTTCTCCTCCGCTGTGGGTATGATGACAAACAAGCAACCCAAAATGCAGAGGCAGGGAACTAAAACAGTAACTGACACGACAAGCTGCCCTCTAACAGAGAAACAGATACAGTGGAAATCATCAGTTCCCCGTTACAACACCTGTGGCAATCATGTGAACACACCCACCAACTGCTTTTAAAGAAAAGCGTGATCAAATGAGTTGCACATTAGGCAAAAATTACATTCACAACAATAGCAAGAAATGTGTCTGACAAATGGACCATAAGATTTCATAATTTTCAAAGCACTGACATTGTAATGATCACTGTACAAGTTAAGCAAATTAAAATTATAAATTAAAACATTACTCAACATGAGTGTGAGGAGTGATTACTATTTACAGCATGCACCAGCTATGAGATCAGAATGTACTCTTACCTTCTCATTCTAACACAATGCAGGAATTGTAACAAAGACAAATGACAGAAAAAATATGAGGTAGATGTTAGGGAGGGGAAACTGGAAATCATTCACTTTCAGAAAGCTTAAAATAATGTTTAGATCATGAGCATGAGGGGTGGTGCTTCTGGCACAGTTTTACGCCTAGAGAAGAAGAGGTATAGCAGCAGTTGAAATACAAGAGGAAAAGACAGTGGTAGGAGATTAAAAGATTGAGACATACTTTGAATGTAGAGCAAACCTGTAGCGCAATCCCAGCCTCAAAACATGTTTGCCTAAGCTTAGCTATACCAAAAGGAAAGGTATTCGCAAAAGGAGAATGAAATGTGACGTGAGCTTAAGACGAATGTGTAAGTAACTACGTTAAGGCCCTTTGGGTAAGAGGCCGTGTTTGTACCTTTCTGAAGTGGGCCAGCATGTCAGGACTTCGTTCACACATCTCAGTGAGGAGGACAACTGATGTATGGAGAACACCTGGGGAAATAGACAAAGTAAAGGCTAAATTAATATTTTGACATGAGTTGGTCTGGTTTTGTTTCCTACATTACACATGTGTTGCTGGGCATTCAGACCTAAAAGCACAAGGGACTATGTCAGTGGGTGCAACTATTATAGATACAAATCTATAAAACGTATAAAAAAGTTTGAATAATAGATCCATGAGTTTGGATGCTCATCATGACCAGAGGAGTGTGCGCTTGTATGCATTTGATTGGTCCATACAGTACGTTTCTTTGCCAGAGCCCCCACTTTAGCATCCTTGCTGTGCCAATGCAGTGGTTTCATTGAAATGAACGAACGTGCTTCGTTATTGCTACACAAGGCAACAATGACAAACTAACACAATTATATAAGCATTCAGCTTTTACAACATCTTAGTACTGCATGTGCCAAATGACAGACGAGAGGTATCGGCCATGCTGCTATTGAAATGTGATTTACACACATTACAAAAACATATACCAATATGCAGGCTTTGCTCTTGTCACCCAAGTCAGATGACAAATGTGATGTACTACTAGCATACATATGATTAACTGCAGGGAACATCAGGTGACAGCATCATAAATCTCTAAGAATATCACAGTCTAATCCTTTCTTTGTGACTTGATCTGAATGTTATAAGGTTGAAAACTAATCATCTAAGTGACTGCAGTGGAAAGCATTGGCGGTGAGCTCTGAGCTACACAACAGTCATAAATATGTCAGATTCTAACATGATTAAATTTGAATTGCTTTTGGACACCTCAGTAATCAATTCTGTAATTGTTCTTTTTACATATAAGAGAAAATCTTCACATCATTGTTGAGGTTTGCTGTTTCTTTAAAAGTTAACATGCATACATGGTCTAGTTACATTTATTTAGATTTTTGATGAGTCAGCCTCTGTGATTTCCTCACAAAGCTTGGTGCATATCTGTGTATCATTTGGCCATGTCACAATATCTTTCATTTAATTTATATTATTAATTGCAGGACAAACAACACATGCATTTTCAAATTGTTTAACTGAGGCAATCACTGCTGCAGTGCCACACAATGTCAAAGAAGATCAAGTAATTTTGGCACCGTTACAAAAAATGATTTCCCTGTGACATACTATATCTCCTCTAAGTGGGGTACACATAAGCCCCAGCGTTTATGACAGACTTATTAATTCCACTCTCTTCTGCAAAGGACGCCATAAAAATGACATGAGTTGGCCAGTTCTCACTGAGCAAAGCACTGCGAGTGGCAGGAAATAGGAAAATATCTGCATCGATGTAGGACAGCCCATGTCCCCACGAGCCAGCAACATCCTGACAAACCGTTTACACTTACCATGGTTTTTCTCGCTCAGCAGGTTTTTTGTAGCTGGAAGGAACATTTCCATTAGTTCTGGAACCTTCCTGATGACATGAACTGCACACAACGCTGCCTGTCAACAAATATTGAGACATAACATTGTGACAATAATGTAACAAAGAGGAACAAGTCCAACAATTAACACAATACTTCACTTCCGAGTGTGACTTGTCAGCACACATGTCAACATTTTCATTCATGAATGGTCAACCACAGATTTTAAAAAGCATTCATATCAATGTGAACAATAAGGCTTACTTTTTTCCTCAAGTAGGAATTGGATGTTTTGAGCAGCTTCTCTACCTCACCAGCAAGGTCACGACACATTTCTGAGGAACCCATACAACCCAAAGTGCACAAGGCCAGGCCCTGGACGTATTGTGTGCTGTGATTCAAGTCACTGTGTTGGGAAAAGAGAGCAACATAAAGATACAAGAACATTTTTGGATGACGTTCCAGTTGCAGGTAAGGTAGATTTTGGGGATTAAATTGCCAACACCTCATTCTTCTAAGCACAGGTCTTCAATTTCATCAAGATCAAATTATTGTGCATTGCAAAAAACATCTTAAAAGCAAAACATTAAATACATATTCACTGAAGTTCTCGCCTCCACTTACTTTTTAATGCAATTTGTCATTAGTAGGTGGACGTCCTGCCTCTCGTCCAACAGCAGCATAGCTCCCAAATAACCTATTCGTTTGTCGGTGAACTTCTGAGACGCAATCAGCTTCAGACACTCCAGCTGGAAAACAAGTCACCAAGGATGTAAGCTTTGTAACAATAACGTCACTGCAAATCCAAAAAGCTTTCTCTATTAATCAGTAATGTCCCCACCATCAGCAAACATACCTGTCCAAAGTGTGCCGGGTAGCCCAACATGTGCATATAAAGTAGCTTTGCCACATTTCTGCAACGGTATGTATTGTCTTCCTCTCTGAAGGAAGAGCGTATAGCAGCACACTCTTTCTGGATCATCTCACGCTCCTCTGCCTGGGTCCGTGCTGTCCGGATAGTCCGGATCAGCTCCCGCAGTCTGATCGGAGCTGGCATTCTCTAGAAAACATTAAGAAAGGAAACACATTGGCACTCATTGCCTCAGGGTTGGCACAAGACTTAACTATAACATAAAAAACAAAAGAGCTGAACTTCTAATGATGAACATTTGAGGATAAATTAAATGTGTCGCACTGCAGCTTCTTATCACTTCAAGGCCTAAAATATGTCTACGCCTTAGTTCAAAAATATGCTACTGGGTATCGAAGACATTTTTATTGCTGACCAGCTGCACTTCATAAATTATATTAAGTTAGAAAGTCATCGCAGTGCATGTAAACACATTCTCTGTTTTCCAGTCTCCACAAATGTCTCATCATAACCAGGTTTCCTATGTGCATGTAAAATATACTACTTAAACTAATCAGGTAAAACCCCCAAAACTAAAAAAATCTTATTGTATCTTGGGAGACAACTCAACTCTTAAGATAAGATAAGATAATCCTTTATTAGTCCCGCAGTGGGGAAAACACCATTGGCAAAAGATATGGTGAATAATCAAATAGATGAATATTCCTTTTAGAGCTGCCATTTTTAAATAGTATTAAAAGTGCAGCAGGAAGACGGAGAAGCTTCTGAGAGCACACATGCATTAGGCCACAGGAAGAGGTTTAAATATGTATGAGTACATGCTTAGTTGTGAGAAAAAATAATTGTGTCAGTTATATGTACGAACACATGCAAATAAATTACTATTAACAAAACACTAGATCCAAGAGTCACCATGCTTACCTCCTCTTTAAAACAGGCAACATAGCTGTCCTGCCATAATTCTATTGTTTTCTTGGAGTAATAGCTCAGAAACTAGCTTCTCACAGAATTTTAAGATGCAGGTAGTGTAGCTTAATTCAAGTCCTCTCTGAAGCGCTGTCCTTTCTGTCAATGTTGACATGCAGTTTTTCAAAATGTCAATGATGTCTGAAAATGTATTAATGGTGACCCGTCTACTTTGAAAAAGGTACATTTTGTCTCCTATCTCATGAAGCCTTTATCTGGTAGCGGCATGCAGTACATAATTAAGCTGTAAAAGCAACAGAAATTACGTTAATTACTTTAAGAGCAAATCCATTTTGTCCATCTAACTAATGTTGAAGTGGACTCTGGTAGACATAAAGGCGTTTGAATGGCATAGACACCATAAAAACTCTAAAATGATGTGATAAACTAGTGAATGGGATTAATCTGATACACCATGTTTCTCATGAACAATGTAATTAATTAAAATGTGAGACTTCATTGATAAGTACTTTATAAACTATTGGCTTTCTTATCTAAAATAAAGGATTTCAGTGATCACAAAACATGTCACACAACCAAATAGATTATGCTTTCCCCTTATACAAATATTATAGCGCAGAAGAAGTGTTGTGAATTCTACTGACCCAGACTGCCTTAATAATGTAATTGTCATATTTGTTGTGTAGCTGAGCGAGTAATTCCTCTGGCTGGATGTCATGCTTAGCATCAGAGAAATGCTTTCAAGGGAGAGGAGGGGGGTCTATTAGCTTGATGATTTCTCCTCTATGATTTTAATAGAAGCATAACATCGAATACACCCTTGTTTTGTGTCTAAGAAACTGACATACATAAACCTGTGTTGTAAGCATTTGTCTTAGAAATGTTGCTGCCATTGTTCCCACTAGAGCCATAAGCCTTATGGACATATGAATAGGGCCTGAGATGACTAATTGCCAGAGTGACAAAACGAACTCCAGCTCCTGTTCCCACATGACGAGTACTCAGAAAACTGCCTGAGCAGTTAAAGATTAAGCCGACTGAAGAATGAGCTTTAAATGAACTTACGTTTAAATGTGTCTTAGTTTAAATGCTTCACCTGACTCTTTTTAGACCTGTGTACTGTTGGGGTTGCAATATTTCTTGTTGTCAACTTTCAGTACAGAAATTCAATTTCATTTTTTTGAAACCATGCCAGTTGACTGACGGAAATAAGGATCGAGACAGGGAGGGAATGAGGGCATCCTATGTTGCCTAAATTGGTCGTTTGTAGAGAATCTATGAATTCACTGTGATCAAAGAGAGATGGGAAGGGTGGTCAGGCAAGGCCACACTTTAATAAAGCCAGAGATCCACAGTCTGTCTTCACACCATTTAAATTACCTGAGCTGAAGGGTCCTAGTGTTGGGCTCCATAAATCATGACTCCTTGCTGTGCTTATAAGCAAATGTTTAAACATTAGGATGTAAATCCAGCCTTTGCTGCAAGCTCATTACACTACCAGTTCCTCATTCTTACAGTTGCTGTACAACTGCACATGCTTCTACAATCAGAAGCTCATCATATTGTTATCCATGGTTACCCCCAGTGCCATGCTGGTACTATTTCCGGGAAGTGGAACAGTGTATTTAGTTTAAAAGAAAAGACTTAAAAAAGGAGGGGTTAAGCACAATATAGGTGGATTACAAAAACCACAGGATGGGGAGCAATAGACATAGTCAACAGTCTCGTGTTCACCAAGGTCAACTTTATTCAACCTCTCTACAAAGACAAAAAGGCAACTGTTCTGCTGTAAAGCCATATTACTGATTACGGTAGTGATCACACAGGCGAGTAACTAGAGCCCATACAGATTTTTTTTGTCAGACAAAACGGCTCAGTGTATCTGTGGATATCTGGCCCAAGCGTGACAATGGCAAAATGTGCAGGTCCACGCCCTGAGCCAAAAAGTTGAAGTAAAAAACTAAACACCCTGACAAAACAATAGCTTTGCAGGCACCTCATTTACAAGGTAAATCAATGTGATTACCCCTAATGCCTTTACATTTCTTTAAACCATTAACAATTTGACTAAGATTAATTTAGTCATGAACACATCTTTCCTACACAAGCATTCATGTACTGTGAATGTCCATAACAAGCTTTTGCTCTCATGAGAGTTGGAGAACATGCCCAGATTAGCTTGCAGAAACTGACAACAAGCAACAAGCATGCCACACCTCCCTCGTCTCATGGGGAGCAGTCAACCTGAAGTCTGAGACATCCCACTAGAAGCATTAAGAGATGAAACAGTTTTACTTTTTTTGTTTTAGACATTAGACAATTGAATAACTGCTGAAACAGTAGAGGCTCTGCAGTCGCTCAAAAGATCTCACACTAAAAACCACATGCAGCATCCTGGAATTCAAATTGAATAATCAGCAGTTTGCACAGTAAACAAGTGTGCAGGTCCTTTACCTGAGGCATCATATCTCTACTCCAAAGCAGTAGTTGAATCTTACAAGATATAGGCTTTCTCATTTTTTAACCTCAGCAAATAGTTAATTATTTGGATGGTATGTTGCAAACTAGCCTGCGGGGAAATCTTGCAAAGCAACAAGCACTAATGCTGAAAAATAAAGCTATCGCCAGCAGCACTCTCTCCATTTCTGACTTTGTGAGTGTACAGTGAGGGAATAACAATAAATAACAAATCTATGAGATGTGTCAAATGCGTCATCGAGACAGTTGTTGCGCTCACGGCAGTAGTATAATTGCCATCTATCTAGTAAAGTGATGACATTGAAATGCATTGTCAAAAAGATAATTGCAAACACCAAATAATGAAAATAACTAATCTGTTGTTGAGATATTTCAGTCTTTTTGAAAACCTCCAGACAAAAAAGAACAGAGAATTCAATTCAGAGTGTATGGGAGACTAATTTGTAGACACTGCAACAATGCCTCACCTGAATAGTTTGATTAACCCATACCCTACTGTAAATAAACCTCTACTTAATTAACCTGCTCCAGTAAGTATTGTGTATCACCATATCACTGTTGGCAGAGTTGAAGGTTAACTTTTAAAGTCATAGCCATCTTGTTTAAGCTTAATATTGTATACACCGAATTATTAAACATCAAAAACCTATTTGGGATATTTCTTGAGCGTATTAGACACATGTATCCTGTGAAACACTGGGTAATACTAGCTGACATTTAGGAATGGCACTTGTTCAGTCTTTCAAACAGGGATGTGAATACACGCACAGGACTCACCCAACCCCTACGTCACACATATTTGATTACTTCCTACATAACTTACAGCTGATTTCTTTAACATTCACCCACTAATAGTTAGTAAGTAAACCGGTGACATAAGATGACATAAGCTTTGTTAAACGACGTGTATCTTATTGTTAGCCTCTTAACTAAAGAAGTTGTCAGGTGAAAATAGAGAAACAAGGACTCAACGCTAAACTAGCTATCGCTCGCTTACTGAATATGTAACCTTTTTGTTGAAATGTTTACAATAATTTGTCAAATTTCGTAAAGTCTGACGTCGTTACAAAGCTTTGAGACAAACGTCAGGTGTGTAACGTTACTCAGCTCACACATTACACACAGCAAGACGGAGCTAGCAGCAAGCTAACGCTAGTATTTTCAGTGAAAGGGCAACACATCAGGTTGACACGCAGCAGTAGCTTCACCTTGGCTGACATATCTTTAAATGAAGCTTTAAGCTACACCAACAGCAGTCGACACCGAAAGGCCATTAAGGCTCGTGACACCTGAATCTGATCGCCAATTGATCCGGACATGATGCAGTTCAGGCCTTCTTGGAGCGTTTTAATAATCAAGCTAGCGAGCCGTCTGTGGCGTTAGCTCGTTAGCTCCCTAGCTGACCAACTCTCTAGTTTAAACACAAGCTCAACTCAAAGGGGAGAGGCAGCTAGCTAGCTTGTTAGCTGGCTGGGAAGATATAGGTTAAAACATAAAGTTGGCATTGCGAGCTGTCACAAATATTCTGACGTATTGCACAGCCACGCCAAGTGAGTGTGCATTGAGCTCCACATCCCTAGCCCAGCAGGTAGGCTGCTCCAGCTATTAGACTCCACTAACCCTGCTAGCTAACTCAGCTGCTGACAGGCACAACCCCGGTGCACTGAGGGCTGCGACTTCCTATGCAGCGCCACGGCGAGAGTTGTCATCGCAGACACGAACAAACCACAGGCCATTACTCACACGCAAAGACGCTTTCATACATTTCTACCGAGATAGTATTCTGAGAATATACTTACTAGCCGTAATGATGCCAGAAAATAACTGGAATCGTCTCTATTAGCAATGGAGGGAGGAACACACTAGACATGCAAAATGGTGGCTACTCCAGCCTCAGCACATCTACCGCAGGCGGAGGGTTACACTGACATCTCCCAGAGGTTGGCGAAAGAAGCGCGGACTGAAGTTTAGCATCACGGCACAGTCACGTCTGCTCCTCGTAGAGGACTTCTTCACACTGTGCGCCTCTGCAAGAGACTCCCACCTGATATGCCAGTGTTCACTGGACACCATGGGTAATAGATGAATTATGTATTCGTGATGATGAGAGATATAACGCTAGCTAAGGGGCTGTACTGTAAATCGTAGCTATCATCTGCTGGTTGCTGTTCTCGCTTGTTCTCGTCCATCGTTCTCGCATTGATCATAAAGGGCTAACGTTTGGCTCGTAATCTTTAGACAGCTAGTTTACGTTAGCGTCATCTCATTCACCTCACGAGATGGTCGGCTCTAAATCATTTTTGCGTTACGTGGCTTTCAGATTGAGCGTTAACATTTCCGTCACTTGCTCTTCAAACGCCGTAAATACTACGACACATCGAGATTATTTTGTTGAGGCGGCATATTTTCTCTTAACCCCGCGGAAGAATATATTTTTTACCCTGTCAATGTTGTGCTGCGGTCCGTTTACTCGTGGCAGCCAGTGATGACGACGACATGAAGTGTTGTGACTTTAGCGGCTCGGTGGTTTGGAGCACCACCTAGTGGCCAGGACTAAAGCTCCTGTGGGTTGGGCTTCTTGAACAGTTTATTATCCTTTTATAGATGCTAGGTTTGGTCTTAAATCTAAGTAAGGGTTGTTTCGTGGATACATAAAATATTCAGATGGAATTCCAAATGGTGAAATAGTCAAATTAATTCTGATCAAATGTCTCGTCAGATACATACAGATACGTCAATAATCAAATGGGTTCAACCAAAAAACAGGAGCGTTAGTTAAAAACTGAATGTTTTTCTGATTGCAGTGATTGTGATGTGAAGACATTGTTTGAGGCTGTTTTTCATGTGTTCACAGCCTTGCTTTGTTAAAACGGTCACAAAATTGTCTGAATAAACAGGAAATCTGCTTGGTGTTTTCATCTCTCATGGAAACACTGATATTTCTTGTATTTATTCATTTATTTAGTTAAACCTGAACTTGCTTTGACATTTCTTTTAATCATCGGTGACATTTGTAGTCAGTTGATCTGCCTTTTTTATTTGTTTCAAGAAACTCAGAGGGAGCTTCTCAGTAGCCAATGTTGCTACATGTTCATGTACAATGCTTTTGTCTATTATTTTATTATTTGTCTAAATATGAAGGGTTGGATCAGAAATGTCGAAGATATTTTTTGGGTCATTTAGAAACAGTGTCGCTATAGCATGGATTGCCCACCAGAGCGCACTGACAAGTACGCTCATAACTTTGTCACAAATAGCCTAATAATCAACCAAATGAATTAATCATTATCAAAAATATTTTAGGTGTGCGATGTTGAAACAAATATTGTCCAATAAGTTGTTGGTATATGTTAGTCAACCTCTAATTAATGCTAAATAATTTGTTTGACATAAAGATCAATCTCTGAGGGATGTATACTTCAATTGATTTCTTCCTTGGTTTTATGTTGAAGCTATGACGGGATACAGCTTCCTGTTGTATTTTGAGTCATGGAAATGAAACTGTTGACATGCAAGCTGATTAGCTGCTATGGTTTTAGGTTGGCCCTTTTGACCTTGAAAATAGTTGTACAATTCTAGAAAAGCACTTTACAAATAAAAATTTTAAATACAATATTATCATAACTATCTTCTACTTCCATTTAATATGCCTAAAAATATATAAAAATGTTCAAAATATAAAAAAATGTAATTGGCATTAGGTCTGATTATTCTAGATTTTAAAATATGTTGCTCCTCTCAAAAATGTAGGCTAATTTATTTCTGAAAGAAGAGAAAAGATACGCTCCGTTTATTTTAAATGTTCATTCCCAACACTTTTAGATTTGTCTTATCTATTAAAATATCGAAGCACTTATATTATGTGGAAATATTGTGAGGTCGTATTTTCTCCCACATGCCATGAACGCACCATATTATCTTTAGCATGATGAACTCCCCATCGTCCCTGCATATCCCACAATCCAGTTCGGTGTAGCTTCACTCCTTTTGCGTTAGAGATCAGCTGAGCTCGTGCGTCGCTGCAGTGAGTCCACGGGTGCCAGCGGCTCGGGATCGGAGCAGCTCGGGGCCGCTCGGAGTCTCTCTGTTCGGGCTTGGACATCGTTTTAAACCCGCTGATCGCCCGGAGACTGGATAAAAAAAAACTGCTGCAAGAATGTGACTCTTGTATGTGTCCGTTTCATCTTTTTTTTTTACCCCCGTTTTTTTTTTTACCCCCGACTCTTCTGATCGAGGAGACTATTTGATCTATTTTTTTAATTTTGTTGTGTTATTTCGTTCATCGTCGGTCCTCTCAGTGCGGAAAACACCTGGACCGGTCTCAGGGAAGCCGTCCGGGTTTAGGAGGAGGCTCCAGGGTTTTAACCGGGAGTGGGCAGTAATATGTCCAGGCGAAAACAGACCAACCCCTTCAAAGTTAACTGTAGGTATTCCAGGTATTGTCTAATGCTACTTCACGCGTTATTTACCCACGGCACGGCCTTTATGCGTGAATACTTGGGCTGTTTGACAGGAATGTGTAACATTATTATTGTTCCTGCATTAACACGTTTCAGTGGCTTTCCTTGGTGTCTGCCGTCGCTTCTGTTGCAGTTGTCGCCTAGATGTATTGCACCACACATGGGTCCCTGTAATGACATGCCATCACATACTCTTTTGTATAGTCAGAGTGTATTATTGTTCGCATCTGACATTCATATATCTTTTGTTGTTTTATAAGAGTTTTCATAAAAAACGTTTCTGTTTTCTTGTCAGTGGTGATGGATATCTCAATTTAATTTTGGTTTATAGTTTGTGTGAGAATACAGCACAAGACTGCTGATCAATGATTTATTATTTTCTTTATTCTACAGAGGGTCCTTGAGTAGTTGATATATTATTATATGTATATAGTAACACATACAAAAATTAAAGATACTGAAATAGATGAAAGTGGACAGCAACACTTATTGTCTAAATCAAACTCTGGGTAAATACAATGGAATACAAAAAAGATAAGTAGTAACTGAATAAAAAACATGCAAACATGCATGTCTATGTTAAATAATAGCTGTCAATATTTTGACAAACTGCCAGATTGGTATATTGTTAATTTGTAATGATACACATCTTTAGCATTCATCTCATGCCAAACATATACCATACGGTCCTGTGACAGTTATATAAACAGCTTTCCTTGAAAAATGGCAATGTGTGTATCATGTCCGAGGACTCGTAATTAATATTTCTGTGTTTTCCGAGTAGACTGGTACACAAGAAGTCCTGTGAAAGTATCTTCCTGTAGTTATCCTTTATGTCAGGGCTTGTGGGTAATCATGTTTCTGGCTTTTGGCTTTTTTTAAGTTGTCATTTCTGGAGATTAATTTAGCAAAAGCACAGCTTAGGCGTTAAGAAGAAGCCGACCTGGGTGTCATCACACAACCGTCGTGTTTCTTTGACACACAGTGCACGTGTCAATTTGGTTTGCTCTGACATCTCAGTCCCAGTAAAGGATGACAAGAAAGCAATACAGAGCAGAAGAGTTGAAAGAATGGTTAATTTAATGATTTGTGGATTGACAAGAAACTGGCAGTTATTTTGATAATGATCTCATTTTGTCACTCTCTGGTTCCAACTCTCCAAATATGTGGATTCATGAGAGGGGATTGTTGGTTGGAATAAGTAAGCAATTTCAATACATCCCCTTGAGAAATGGGCATTTTACACTGTTCTCTTATTCTCTTTTTAGACAAATGGTTTAACCAAGAAAATAAGAAGCAGATTAGTCGATAATATACATCATCGATTTGTGCAAAAAAGGAAGTAACGCCTTAACTATTCAAAATATTTGTAATTGTACTTTAGGATGACACTTGTTGAAATCAATGTCCCTGTTGTCTATCGACAATATTTTCTTTCTACAATACGCCTCGTTGTACACACTCATATTGAGTGGCACATTGTCTTCAAGCATTTTTGTTTGTATGCATGGCTACACATCACCAATGACACTACCAATTATGAACTGTAGCATCCCATTAGAGTTTGTATTCTAATGAAATGTTCAAAGACAAACATGGTCTGAAATTAAGTTTTCTTTCCCTCACTTGCCTCTGAGGCAGGTTACTGAACATGTCTACCAGCCACTCAATGTTTTTGTCCGCTCCTTTGGAAATCTATGTAGAAAGCTTTAGGATTGTAAACCTTTGGAAATCTATGTAGAAAGCTTTAGGATTGTAAACCAGACAGTAGAACAATGTAATATATTCTTGATATAAGGGAAACCCATCTGCATTGGTGGCACGTGACCTGAACTGTTCACCTGCCACAGCCAACTCACCTTATATTTGGCTGGTGGCGGCTGCTAATTCATTCCATGCATACATTATATAACATAAACTAAACTAAGGAATACTGGGGAGACCCCTGGTGTGAATAAGCTATGTCTATCCCTCTTTGTGCGTCTGGCCTTCTTCCCCTGGATCTTCTTTTTGGTGGGCAGCATGCAGTCCTCTTAAACACACCTCAGTCCACAGAAGGGGGGTGGCCCAGTGTAATCTGTGAAAGTTGTGTATGCTGCAGCCCTCCTTTCTAAACATAGTTTGTTTAAACTGCTGTTGAAATGCATCTTGCACTTTGACTGCGATAATCCTTGCAAGCTAATGAGCTCATTTGCTGCTCTGTTGCACCTCCACCAGAGTCTAGAGTGGGAGCTGAAACCCCTCGGGAGGGCCTGAGACGATGTCATGTTGGCCTCAGAGCACCTCATGCTGTGACAAATGCTAAAATATTTTGTATACTTGACAAGCCATGCCTCCCATCGTGTCACTGGAGTTTGAGTTAAGGCGATGTGTTTTGTACATGGACTTTCCTCTCTTGATTGTTTTACCTGGCTTTTTTTGAGAGGTATGAAATGCGTTCACAGAGCTGTCCTTCCCCGAGAGGGTTGGACCAGACAGACAGGCAGACAGACAGACAGACAGACAGGCAGACCAGACAGGCAGGGAGACAGTCTGACTGGCAGGCGGACTCCAGACAATAATACAACAGTGCTGTCTTTCCAGCTTTGTCTTCCTCCTTGAGATTGATGCACAACAGCCGCATTATATAAAACCTGATTATAATTGGAGATGGTGCTTGTTTTATGGAGAAAAGTGGACATGTCCTTCAGGTTGACAGTAAATAGATCAGTATGTTTAACAGTACAAGTGCAAATATTGCCATAAACATTGTGTAAAACTGTCTTGAAGAGTTGACTATAATACAGAAGAGGTTGTTTTACAACTTTGCAATAGGTGCATAGGTACAGACGCTACAATTTATATGAATTGGACGTCATTTAAAAGTACAGTTTTCTTTTATGTCTGTTTCTGTCCAGCTTCTGAACTTGGATTTGAAATAAGATGTTTTCTCCCAAGTTGGCTCGGGACAAATGTCTCTTGGTTGTCTGTGATGGGTGTGTGCGCTCATGGTAACAGGAGCCTTTAGGTTAATTCCTGGTGCGAAACTAACCAGAGAAAGTCCTCCACAAAGAGAAATAATGGTAATCACTTCACTTTCTTCTTACCAGTACTAGGTCACCAGTTAATCAGGTTGAGAATGTATCAGATGTCTGGCCCACTATCCTCATGCTCCTGTGTGAGTGGATGTAAGACAGGGGCCCCAGCACTTCCTACAGATTCAGACAGAGTTGTGTGTCTGCATGTGTGTGTTTTCCGAGGGGACGGCGGCTGAAAAGGAGACGGAGGGGGCTTTGAATTCATCAGGACCCCCATTGCTTGGTGTTTGACCAGAGTTTTGGCATTCTATCTTTTGTCTGTTTTGTTTTGCGCGATACCCCTCCACCCCCCCACTGCCTCCCCCTCCTCTCTCCCTCTTCTGTGTGTCTGTTGGCTGATGAGTTTGTCTCTTTGTCTGGATTCAGTCAGACACTGCGTCACCTCCTGCCTACAGACACACAGACTCAGAGATAACATCACAGTGGCAAAGACTGAGGGAGGGAGGATGGGGGAGGGAGGGAGAGAGGGAGCGAGGAGAGACAGATGTACAGACAGAGCCCTAGCACTGGGGGGATGGGTATCTCTCACACATCAATCATGGGCTCTGTGCCGTGAAGCCAGCCTGTTGTAGTAGTTCATAGTTCAATACTCCGTCCCACTCTACTAGTGCGAATGAACGCTTTGATGTCTTTGGGAAAAGTGGCCAAACTGTGTCCACATACGAAGTTCTCGCCCGTAGCTTAATCGCAGCACGACAAACCTCACGGTTATACCTCTGCTTTTCTCAGACACTCAGAGTGTGTCTGTGCACGCATGCACGTGCATGTGCGCAATACCTCAGGATTGTGACGAGGGCTGTAATTACTTCTGTCAGTCTCAGGTAACTGAAGTCGGGATCTCTTTCCCATCTCTGATCTGTGTTAATGGAGAGAGAGCACACGGAGAAAGAAAATTGGATTTCAGGCTGTCATCAATTTTAGTGATCTGAAGGTGGATGTTCTTGTTGTGCGAATGCCAAAAGAGCGTTCGACAAACCTGCGAAGCAGGGTTGGTCGTCAAATACAGGTACTTTGCAGGGTCATAATAATGTGTCATAATAAGAAAACTGAAGGGATTCTGCAGAATCCTGCAGCCAACAAAGCTATAAAACAAATAGTGGCATCACAATGATTTTAATGAGCCACATATGGGCTGTCATGGTATGGAGCTTTATCCTCCCCCTCAGAGGTAATGGTATAGATATGTAAGTAGTCAGAGCTACAGACAAGCAGGAAGGACAGAGGGCGAGCCAGGCTGTTCAGTGTGTGGGTGGTACTGAGAGAGAAACACTGAGTAGCAGTTAGCTAGAGGAAAGAGTGCAGGCTGCTTCCCCCGTGGGACTGCAGCATGGCTGTCGAACAGAGCTAGCATGTATCTGTGAGTGTATATGTGTGTGATAAAGTGGGGGTTGGGATGCAAATGAAGTTGATGTGTGTGTGTGTGCACGTATGACAGTGTGTCTCTCTTGCTGGCGGTTCATATGCAGCCTCGTCTGCAATTATGTTTTTGTGTTCCACGTCTGGTGTGGAGCCTAAAAGTCTTGTAGAAACGATGCACTATTTGGTGCTGTTTTTTCACCTTTGTTGCCATTTTGTGTTATTGAAATCTCTCCCATTCTATGACTGTTTTCCAGAAAATGAAATACCTGACATATTAAGCTACTTTATCTCATTAATGTACAAACAAAAAAATGCTGCAACTTTGCCAAAATGTGTCTAATACACCCAGAGATGTCAAAGGATGGATACCAGACATGACGAGATCTTAGTCAAATTGATATTGTCTCATGGTTGATCTTCATCACTTTACCCACCCTCATCAGTTCATGTGCTCCCTGGAAGTCTTACTGACTGCTACTGTCCTCTTTCTCCATCAGGGCCATTCCACACTTCTGGCATCACAGGACTTCAGCACACTATTAACATGGACGGCAGGGATGAATTCATCGAAGACAATGAATGCTGCAGCAACAACTCCCAGGAAGTACAAGAGCAGGATAGCATCTCAGGTACAAGATGGAAGGACGGGACAAGGGAGGACTGGACGGGCTCTGTGGGACGTCTCCGGGCTGAGGGGCGTTAGTGAGAGTAAGCCCTGCTCTGTGTTCTGTTGTATTGATAGGGCTGTGTTTGCCTCCATAGAAGACAGCGATAGTGACCTTGACAACCACGGTGAAGACTCTTCATCCAACACCTCTGCGGACGACCACATGACCACCAAGAGGACGCAGTGCCGCCTGCAAGGAGCGGGAGTCAAAGAGGTGAGACTTTTTGTTTATAGTGGTATTGTTTGTTTCTTTGACAATATGTTGCCTCATCTTGAGTTGGTTTGAATGCTGTCTATATGTCACATAGAGCCCACTGCACTGTGAAGGTGGTGCTTTGGCGTAGGGGTGGGCGATACATCAAATGTACTCAATGTGTTGCGAAAATTGGATCTGGGTAGAAGCAGGGGAGAGGAAAAGAGCCTGGAGAGAGCGAAGACAAATGAAGTGCCAGAGCGAGCTCCGGCGTGTTTAATGTGAACGCTGTAATGGAGGAGATCAGCCTCCACTTGGAAAATAGCTTCCGTGTTCAAACTAGGCTTTACAGGAAGAGTGCGTAAGAACTGACTTCAAAATAAAAGAAGCCTTTCAGTGAAGGTAAAAGGCAATATCGCGTTCATTTAATAAGTCAGTTAGTATTCAAAATATGTCAATAAATAAACCCAAATTAATAAATACAATTAATCATCAAACAAGTCTACGTTTCAGAGAAATATTTTATTTCTGTTGTTTGAATATTAGTCAAACTTAATGATGAGAAATGCATTTACAAGACCAATCTGACTTCAAATGACTGTACAGCACCTCAGGGTGTCACTCCGATGGTATCATAACATTCTTATGTGTGTGAAATGTCATACGAGCTGTATTCCTTCTGACTGTGGCTCAGTGGTTAGCAGGTCTGACTTTCAATCAGAGGATCGGTGGTTCAAACCCCAGCTCAGCCAGTCCATGTCGTTGTGTCCTTGAGCAAGACACTTAACCCTCATTGCTCTACGGTCTACTGTATAGCATGTAAGTCGCTTTGGATAAAAGCGTCAATGTAATGTAATGAATTCAGATTAGTTTATGTGGCAAAGATTCTGTAATAAAGAGCACGAGGACCTTTACAGTCATGACGGGTACAATCAACCGTTAACAGAGTTTGAGGCTGAGAGAGCAATCACCTCCTCTGAGTGTCCACTTGTACATTTTCTGAAGCTACACAGACGCAGGTACTTCCTTTTATTTGTAGACCTACTGACGGATGCTGCCGGTTCTTTGAGACAGGTCGGCTGATACCTCTTGTTATCTCCAGTCATGCAGACGGTCTTATAGACTGCATATCTGGCGTTAGGAACTCAGAGAGTTCATTAGATCAATATACGGTCAAGGCTATTTCGTTATAGATTGTGCATCGCTGCATTGCCTAAACATATTGATGTTATTTACCATATCGCCCTATAAACAATACTCCACAGGGAGCAATGTTTGACGTGGATCTAACATACATATGGTTACCTTTTTTGTTTGTCTAGATTCAAACGTGTCTTTGTTTAACTTTGTTAAAATCTATTTTACAGATCAGTCAAATGAGTAAAATGTGTAGATAAAATAGGTTTTTCTGTTCAGCAGCAAAACATTTTTAGAATGCCGTATAATCACTTAGCACTTCTGTTGGGTGACAACTTGTGACTTTTGTAAACCAAAACATGCGCCGACGCTATTTGTAAAAACAGCAACAGCCCTGCCGCTGAACGGGCTGGAGCAGAACTGTGTTTTGTGCCACGACCTTCTGTTTGAAAGTGTTCTGCATTTCAACTTGTGTGTGAGTCACGTGTGTGACGGCACACAGCACCATGTCACTGTTAGTGAGTCACTGGGGCTGGTGGGAACGTTCGCTCATTCACACTCAACACATCAACACCACTTGCAGAAACGTGAAGCGAGTAGCGACTGCACACAAACTAGTCTGGGCATCGTTTTCTTCGGGTCAGTTTGGTACTTTAGACTGTAGTCGTCAAGGTATGAACTGCTGCTCCCGATATGTGTTTTAATGGTGCTGGGTTTTCCTCAGGAGAGCGAGGAAGGGGCAGACCACGGCAACAACTTTGTTTGTCCTCTCTGCACGCTGGATTTCAGCAGCCCTGAGAAGCTCATCTCCCATGTCTACCAGGTGAGACCAACAATCTACTTCAGAACCATGAAAACAAAACGACTCTCGCTTTATTGCAGTCTGTTTCTAATATGCTAGCAGTAGGTCACCCCCTCTTAAGCCCTTAAGTAGCTTACAGCATCAGCGCCTCACTGAAATGCAGGTTGAGGGAGAAGGCGTTGACTTCATGATCTTACGTTGTCCTGTAACTGCATGAGACTCTTATTTAAAAAAGTGTGTTCAGTGCCAGATATCTTGAAGATTATTATATATTTGTTATGGTAAGTGGTTCCTTATGCTCCATTAAAAATGCTGCAGTTGTACCCAGAGTCTTTATATTTCATTTCGCAGTAATCCACACCTTTCAGGCTCATTCTTTTTGTGCATCAATGGCCGCAAGGTCTCACTTAATATTCAGTAGCTGCTTTATACCTTACTTCAGCATTTGCAGAATTCAATCAATCAACACTGTGCATGTATTTTTGCATGTGTCAGGCAGTTTGTGGTTATTGCACATAAAGTTGCTGAAAGATGAGTGTGCATTCTGTGACTGAAATGTTGAGCAGTTGCAAGAGTGTCTGCCGTTTGTGGATCGTATGTTCAGTGGCTCATAACAGTGCAATTAATTGCAAGACTAGTTATTGAGTCTGATGACCACCTTTGAATGTCCTGTCATACTTCCAGACTTTATTTCCAAAACATTTTGTGGTAAGGCATTAGTATTCCATTTAAATCACTAAACGTGTTGTGTAGCTATATCTGTTTATAGCGTGCACAGTACTGTGCATTACGCCCACACCATCAAAGATACTTATGATATTTTCTTTATCAGATATTTATTCAGTATTTGTGATTGATCACCTTCAGTTTAAGATATGTAATATGATTGTGTTAATATCTCTTTTAATGTTGGAGGTGTACTTTATAGTTTGCTCCTTTTTTCTGTTTCTTTGTTGTGATCTTGTTTTGCTGTCTTCACCAGCACACAGCGATGATGAGCAATAGCAAGAGCTATGTGTGCCCAGTGTGTGGGCGAGCCCTGAGTTCGCCCGGCTCGCTTGGCCGGCATCTCCTCATCCACTCCGAGGACCGCCTCTCCAACTGTGCTGTGTGCGGCGCACACTTCACGGACACCAACAACTTCAACAGGTTCGGCTCATCTCCGCTGTGTCGCTGGTCTCAGGTCTTTAATGCACATTAGTTTCATCTTTAAAGGAATTAGTATCGAGACTTTTTAGATGCCATGTTATGGATGTAGTGCGTTATTATTGTCTCTGTTTTACTTTAAATTAATTTCATATTATCTATAATTAAGCAGTTTACAGATTTAAATAAGCAGTTTTAAATTGAGCTATTAAAAAAAAAATAGTAAAAAGTCAGCTTATGCAGTTTTCAAGTACATAAATGAGAAATAAACCATAATAAATAAATAATTGTATAATGCAGTGTTTGCCTTGTAGTGTTTCGCTGCGGGTGTTTTTTTCACCTCAGCATATCCAGTTATCACCAGACAAAGGCAGACATCACTGATTCAGTAGGAAAACCATTTTTAAATACTGCAGGAAAACAAAAATGTGTGTAATTGCAGGTCACACTCCTTCAAAAGACATATTTAGGTTGACAGGTTTTTATTTTTTTATTTTATATTTCCAACAAGGGAGTTTCACAATGATGTGAAAATGTGTCTTCAACACTCAAACAACGGAGCATTTGGTTGTCTCAAAGTATGAGATGAGGTAGGATGCAGAACATGAAGGACGAATTAAATTAGTACCATATTGATAGAGTTAATGGAAATAAAAGTGCATGTTGCTTAGCAACTATCATTCCTTTTTCGATATAAACAGCACTGGCGTGGTCAGGACCCAAGGAGAAAGTGAGAGGATGTGATGTAAAAGCAGAGAAAAGAAGAAGAAAAAATCCCTAGCTATTATAGCTCGTCGGGTGTTGCTATAAGTGAAACAGCATCAGTAAAATCAAAGAAAGAGAACATGTTGCTTCAGGGATCTTAAGCTTCTAAGAACGCCTCCAGGCATAAATAAAAAGATGTATTATTACATACAGTACATGTATGACCAGCTATGTCTTTCCTTAGGGAGAAGCTTAAAGATGTCCTCGACACAACCAGGATGGAAGTCTCCGAAGGAGGGGACAGCTGTTCCATGTCCCTCTCCAGCAGCCCCATGACCAGCCCGGGCCACGGCACCTGCTCCTGCCACGGACCAGGCCCCAGCTCATGTCAGGGCCCTCACTCCTGTCAAGCACCGGACCCCGATCCCAACCTATGTCAAGCCCATCGTACCTGCCAGGGACCAGGCCACATCCCGAGCCAGTGTCAAGGCCCCAGACCATGTCAGGGCCCTGGACCATGCGTGGGCTCTGACCAGGGGCCCTCTTTCCCCTCACTGCCCGACAGCCTCCTCTCTGAAGGGCCGTCGCTGGCATCTATCCCTGATGCGCTTAACTCCTCCTCCTCCTCAGGCTTTCCTCCCATCACCGACATCCTGAGCCCGATGCCGGTGTATCCTGCCGGAGTGCTGCTGGTGTGCAACAGCTGCGTGGCCTATCAGCAGTTAGTGGACGAGCAGTCGCCGATGCGTAAGTGGGCTCTGCGTAGGAAGAACGAACCCTTGGAGGCCCGCATGCAGCGTCTAGAGCGCGAGCGCACGGCAAAGAAGAACAAGCGGGCGTGTGAGTCCGAAGACGAGAGGGAAATGAGGAGGCTGCGGGACCGCGAGGCCAAGCGCATGCAGAGGATGCAGGAGTCGGAGGAGCAGCGGGCACGCAGGCTGCAGAGAGACAGGGAGGCCATGCGCATGAAGAGGGCCAACGAGACGCCCGATAAGAGGCAGGCCAGGCTGATCCGCGAGAGGGAGGCGAAGAGGATCAAGCGGCGGCTGGAGAAGATTGACCCCGCCCTGAGGACACAGATCGAGCACGATCCTGCCGCCATGGCCGCTCTCACCGCAGACATGAGTCTCTTTCAGTTCCCCTGCCCAATGCCAGTCCCTTCCATTGATAACGGTCTGTTCATGAAGATGCCCTAAAGGGTCCGGGCCACTGGGGGGGGGGGGCAACTGGCCTCTAGCGGCACCACTAACCTCTGACCCTGGTCACGGGGAACCACTCCCAGGTTTTCCTCCAGCTCCATCTGCGTTGAACAGCTTCACAAACTGCTTCGTTAAATACAGCAAAAACTACTTCAATTTCTAATTTATTACAGTCTAGACAACCTTGGGAACAGGGTTGAGAATGTTTCATATTGTATGGATGATGACATAAAAGCATGCTGTAAAGAGATTTACCTGTCGGTCAGCAGATTTAACACAGTTCATTCTAGTCGGAGCGGTTATACTTCCTTTGAGGGAAAACATAAATCTTTTTGCACATGGACCTCCAGTGACAGGAGTGGGGACTTTGTAGCCTCAGCCCCGCGTCCTGCTGGTCCACTCCGCCAGCCCAGCGACTGGGAGTACTGGTAGCTACACCTCTCTTCAAGCTGCCACCGTGGGAAGTTCATTTTCTGTCAAACTCTACTACCTCAGCTGGCGCCTCTGTCTCGTGGCTTACTGCGCTCCAACTCCAGGCTTCCAAAGCTCTTCATGTACTGTACACTACCACAGAGGATGCAGGTGGTTTCCCACTATTCTAGTTTATCACTCAGGCACTTTAATAGGACACAAACATTCACAGCAGCAACTGATTTACAAACACACCAGTTCCACATTCCCAGGTCTAAATATAATGTTTCTTAGTTCCTAACAGATGAACTCAAAGAATGTTTTGTCCTATTGAACCCGCCCGGTGTTGAGCAACATTCCCACTCACCTCCTGTGTCGTTGATACATTCGCCTCTTTGCATTCTCTTTGCCAATATTTGAATCTGTTTTCTGTTTCCTACCTTGTTACACTCTGAATATTTTGCCAATGTCATTTATTTTTTAATTTTTTTTGTGACAGAGCTTTTGGCTCATAAAAAAAGTCAGTCTTTGCTGCTGTTATTGTACTGTACAATACATTAGTTACCTCTTATATATGTGTTGGGCTCATCCCATTAAGGAATATTGTGCTACAATGTTCCATTAAATAGTCGCGATGAAACCGTTCTTAATATGATACTTTACTTGAATTCTGCCCGCAAAGACAGATTTGTTTTCCTCACCATGAGTAAATTACAACGTGAAAATGTGTTATCATTTTGAGGATTGTACACAGATAATGCATTGTCTGCATGCAGTTTGTGTAGCATTCACATGCTTTGTAAACTACAGTACCTTCAATATATGTGACCTGCACCACTTAAATTGAGGTGAAGTTATATCATGTCAGGAGAATTGATGAAAGATATTTATTGATTCATATGACGGAGGAACTCATTTTAAACTCTTGTACCGTTTTTTTATTTTTAATTCCCTTCTGTTACTGAGCACTCGGGCTAATCTCATGACATACAGCCCATACTGGGAGAGAGATTTTATTAATCTATATTCATTAACCTCATTCCAGCACATATTTATGCAATATGATGTGAATATATTTTTCTTGTGAAAATGTTTTGGGTTATTTTGTGACCTACCGTCAGTGGTATAAAATGGTTTTAATGTTTCAATTGGAGGCCGTGTCTGATATAAGTTGCTGCCTGTAAGGTTTACTTCCAGCTTGTCTTGACTTCACTGCTCGGGATGCAAACATTTAGTGTCAATAAGCAGTTTCTGAAATATTCCTCCATGAATATCAGCGACGGGGACAAGAACGGGTTCAGTTTGAGTCACTCCTAGACGAGTCATCCACCTGTTTGTTGCTTCAAATGAGAAGAAGAAAAAAAGATTTGTTTTTGGGACATCCTCAGAGGCTTTTCTAGGAGTGCATCAAACCTCTATGCAACAGATGTTATTTATTCAAGGGAAATGTTCACTTTTCACTGAAACTATGCAGAATGCGACTTTAATTTAAACGGACTTCAATGCAAAGAGTTTCGCTTCTCAGGCAATTTAACTCAGTGAGAGGGCTCCGAGCCCGGAGACAACACCCTGGTCCATACGAATCATGTCAACCGATGTGATGGAAACCGTTTTGAGCAGTTGTGACTTTCCCAGAGACACTTTGTTTGTCGATGTGTTTTCTCTTCCCAGTTCAGCACATGAGCGACAGGGTCTCACTGCCATCCCGTTCATGGCATTCTGTAACAAGGGCAGATCAGTGTTCTCCACAGAGGCTTCAGGTGTCATTTATTTCTCTCTTCTCTCAGACTATGAATACTGGGTATTCTCAGAGGTTGCTCTTTGAAATGGCTGTGATCACCTTTGTCCTCCGGTGGACCGATGTGACAGAAAACGGCGGCGTCTGTGGTCTGACATACTATTGCAAAGGAAGTACTCTGAACTCTGAAGTGATGCTGGTCTTTGTACGAGCAGTACTTTCAGTACATGGGTTAGGTAAGCACTGCATGTCGTGGAACTGCACTTGTCCTAGAATGGTTCAATATGAGCTTGTGTTCTACTGTTAGTTTATGCCTGCCTGTTTTTTACAGTTCAATCAAAAGAAAAATGTTGTTAAAAAAAAAAAAAAACATTGGCCTTTCTATTTTAATTCTATCAGGATTTTCTCTCAATGTCCATGTTTACATAACAAATCCCTCTGATCAAGGCCAAATGAATGAGCTAAACTGCTAATAAGAACATTCATGCTAGCTGCGATATCGATGCATTCTGACTGGATGCCATCCTGTTACTGGATTAACAGATGTACAGACCACGATGAAAGCTGGTGAATGTGCAAATAAACATTGACTTTCCTCCAGTGGCAATGTCCTGAGTCACTTCCCTCCTTTGTGTTACACACACAGATACACATGTGGATACATTTCTTCAGTCAGTTAGATTTGAGCAAATATTAGCCATAACTGAACACCTAATGGTGAAATGAATCACTTAGTATTGTTGAAAATGTAATGCCATAGATTTTACAGCATTCAAATATTTCACATTGAAAACCATCTGAATTCAGTGGTTTACATTTACAAGGTGAATTAATACAATTTTAAAAACACAAATTTCACAAATTAAAGTCATTTTTGTGTTATATATAAGTTGATCAGATTTTGACTTAATTGATTTTAAGTGACTTGAATGTAATTTTTAGTCTGAATTTGTGAAACCTAAACATGTCACCATTTTAAATGACCAGGGAATTTCAAAAAGGTTCAAACCACAAATTCATGTACATTTTATATTTCAGTACTATATACTCTGTGGTATTTCAATTTCAGTAGTGGTTACATTTTATTACATATTCAATTGCTTATAACACTCAACTTATGTAAATTAATGGCTTCCATAGCTTTATATCATCATTTACCAGCTATACTTACTAATCACTCAATCATATGATTGATTTGTACATGCATAAACTACATAGCATTATATGAAGTAAGTGAACTTAGCTCAATAACCAGCTGCATTATTAACATAATTATATATTAATGCATCAGTGACAAACATTCTTAATTGCTATTTTCACTTGAGATGAAGTCGATCTCAACTTTTTGCCACTTAAAGAAAGAAAAACAAAAATAAATACATAAATGCAACTAAAGAAACACAGCACACAAGTTGGATAATAGTTTATATTTATATATATATATATATATATATATATATTATATTGTGTTTACTTAACAAACATGATAAATGCAATGTCTCCAAGTTAGCTGTAACAATAAAAATACAATATCTTTGTGTCCTTAAAGTACAATTAAAACAGCAAAACAAAAAAACGCCCTAAGTAGTTCACAGAGAGGTACAAATATACAGTACAAATCTATTTTATTCAAAACCAGTACAAATAAAAACGCAACAAAATAGAGATATTAATGCTTTGTTAAAGTCAGGTAGGTGTGGGGTATTCTAAGGGAGCACTTTCGGTCGACAACTCTAAGGCTTCTGATAAAGATCAATACATATTGGTACGGCCATACGATATTAAAACTCACTATACAAAGTTCATACAACCTGGATTATACTTGAGGATTGAATGTTACATTTACATCATTGCATATATTTTGCAGATTTAGGCATAAAATAAAAAAAAGCTGTTTTGTTTTTTTCAATAGTTGCAAGTCACATAAAAAGCAGTGTCACTTTATGGCAAAAAAAGTATGTAAAATCTGAAAATACAGACTTCTTTAAAACTTTTAACCGTTATCGTTCTCCTGATTTAACTGGACATCAGCAACACCACAATCATCTAAATTCACCTTTGCAGTTCAATGCGGTCAAACAGGAAGTAGTTCACACAGGGAGTAAAAATCCCATCTGCCAACATCACAAAACATAATAAACCGTTACATTACCACCGAAGGAAAGCTATCTGATTAACGCAGCCTGTCTCCATTTATTCACCTAGATTCAGTTGTCCAGAGACTGTGAGAAAAAACACAAGACACCAAACACAATCCATTAATTCTAGGAAGAAAAAAAAACTACTGATTTTGTGGAACAATAATAAAAAACATGTGTGTGTGAGTGTGTGTGGAATTAATGGATTGCCCTCCGTTGCCAACACTCTTCTCATCGTCTTGAAAAAAGTGCAGAAAAGTGCTTCCATTTACTTCACTTACACACCTTGAAAAAAACTGGAATTAAAAAGGGCAAGTATGAGAGTAAAGAGTGTATTCAAAGTTTTACGGAATAGTTCATGAAAAAAAAAAAATACAAAAACACCACACAAACAAAAAGTTGCAGATTTCATGGTTGAAGCGTCTTGGGCCCAGAGAGAATACACCGTCACCCTTTGAGAAATATGAAAATTAATTTCTGCTTATAGGCTTGACAAGAGTGCCAAAGCTTGACATTTCTGATTTGCTCTCTTACAGCCCGAGAAGGGAACACAAGTCATTATTTCAACTTCACACATTGAACAAAGCAGAATTTAAGGCATTATCAACAAGCATCATCAAAGCCATCTATACAAAAACAAAATACAGCTATCTACAGAAACACACAACCTGCGATTTCTCCATGATTCTGTGTGCTTTACATTTGGGAACTCTTCAATTTACCAACAGTTTTAAGCTCAAAACACTGTAAAAGGAGGGAATTTAGTGCAATTACTTACAGCAACAGACTATCAGTGATGTGAATAAAGTTCACCGGACATCTTGGTAGAAGACGTTGAGCCTTCCTGCTTAACGTGGCACACGCTGCATAAAGCGAAGGGCGAAAGCCAAAAGGCTCATGGCAGCGTGGTCTTGCGGTGACAGTCAACAGGCGGTCGGGTCACAGGCGCCACTGCTTGCACCATTTCAATCCCATCAAATGCATCTTGACCTAAGATGCGATCGAGCCAAAACAATGCTGGACAAACGCGTGGAAATTTAAGTGACACTCGTCTCGAGTAATTTGGCTCCAAACGTGGCAGCGTGAGAAGATAGCGGTTTACTGATCCGCGGGTCAGCGGTGTGCCATACGCAGGAAGATGGAACTGAGCAAACAATACAAAGTAGCAAAGCAAAATACTGGTTTGTATTCCTCTAAAAAAGGTCATTCAAAGTAAAAAGTCCTATAACCAGGCATCAGTGTAAAACTACTGCATGAGCCCAACCTGCCCCACTGCTTCAGAGAGCCTGACTTACGACAATGAAGGGTACAACACTGAGTTTACTGCATAGAAAATGCCAAGACTATGTGAAATGTTTTCAGGTATTATGTATATTGCTTACAGCATGAAAATGACTCAATGTGGTGATCTTCTGAAGGTAAGATGTGTTTTTGACAGTGGTAAAATAAAGCTAAGCACTTTAAGAGATAGGTTCATAAGTCTTTCTTAATACAATACTAATTTCATGTGTACTCATTCCTCCTGTCCACACTGGCCTTAGACAGAAACCTTGAAACCTACAGTCAGTATGGACAGTGGGAATGATTACAGAAACCAATAGCTCTTAATGGGCGTATGAGAATTGTAATAATATGAAGCTGTCCTTTAAAGCTGCTCATAATGACAGTACTCGTTCCCTCGTGGCCTCAGTACCTGCTGACAGAGGTTCAGGCTGTGTACTGTGTCAAGTCAAGAGAAGAGCGTTGAGGAGGACCGATATAAACATACCAGTGTCTGGGGCTGATGGGCGGTACCAGCACATTAGTCCGACACAAAACCATGGACTGATTCTTCTGTCTGCGCACATCCGAAGATCTATGACAAAAAAATAAACTGTGTGACTGTGCACTTTTGTAAATTGGAATGTCTGCATGAGGAATGCCGTCTTATCATAAAACTCTAAATGATTTTATGTGTGGTCTAATTGCACTTATTTTCAAATTTAACCCTTGTGGGGTTTTTTCTTTTTTCAGCGACACCAATATAAATCTGTCAGGAGGAAACTGCAGCATTCATCTTGGCTAATTTGTAAACAGGGTTAAAAATACAAGTCAGTTTTTTCTCTCTCACACAACACCAACAATACTTCAAACACATTCCCTTCATAAAAAAAACCTCTACTGTAATGTGATTCCTATTAACACGGTCAGTGTGAAATTAATGAGTGATATTTTCTATGTGCAACACAAGACAATCATCAGATACACTGGATAAAGTATATCCGAGTCCAAAAGCAAAGGACCGTATACGTCGAAACAAAAGACGGCACAGACAATGATCACAACTTAGAGTCAAGCCTTTCTTGGAGATGCACTTGAGCAAAACATAAAATATCATCAGTGAGATGGAGACTCGAAGAGAAGCGGTTTCATCTACAATGATTTTTTTGCATTGCGTAGAAATACTGAAGATTTGATTAAAATGAACACCACGAATAGTGCATCACCCTTAAAGGTCGGGGTTAAAAAGAGGATCAGATCTCACACCTCAGATGTGCAGAGATATAAAACAACCCACAATGAGACTCCTGGGGGAGCGCAGTACAGCCGTGCGCTGTAAAAAGAACTATTGCTTTAATTTGGTAACAGAGCAAAGTGTAACTAGGACAAAGCTAAAACCTCGTCACTGACTCACTTTCTCTCTACGAGGGAAACTACAAGGCCTGCAGCCAGTGATGCGACCGGGTGACTTCTCATTCCCGCAGGTGGCTTTGGTGATGACCAGCCAGTGCCTCCTCGGTTAACTACGCCGTTTAAAAATTGCATTAAATGTCACCAGTCTGGTCTGGAAAGCTTAGAGGTAAAGTTAGGATGGGAAGTGAGGAAGAGTTAAACGCTAAGTGATGGATATTCTCACTGATGACACTGGAATGCGAGATATCTCTAGTTATCAAAGAGAACAAAGCAGCATTCGATACAAACACACTTAGACGTTAGGACCCTCAGCCTCCACCAGAGGGTTTGATCAGATTCTTTTTTGAGTGGACGCTGATTGATGAACAGACATACTGATTGACTTATCACTATTTCGATTGTAAGACAAGTGCAACGTGCCACACTTGGCCTGAGAGAGGATCCCATTCATTCCTGAAAAGGAAAGAGGGGAGAGTGTATCTCTGCTGACAGCAGAGGGTTTAGACTCCTGCCGGAGAAACATAATGTAACACACACTGACAGTTAGCATCAACGGTGCCGACATCGCCGCAGAAGCTGCTGATGTCAGCAACTCCTCTCTTTTTTGGGTAAATGCTTTTTGAAGAAAACAGGATCTTAGGAATGGAGGCGGTAGAAGATCACTGGCTGGGATCTTTTAAATACATCAGAACCTGCAGAGTTGGTAGCTTCGCTGCGCTACAAACACATTCGTCGTAGTCCTTGGCCTTCCAGAGACGGTTTGGTCAAAAAGGAAGCAAGAGTGTTCTGAATGCGATGGTAACCTCCAAGCATGGGGATCAGGAAGTGGTGACAAAGGAGGGAGGGAGGAAGAGAAATGCAGTGTGCAAGGACTATTGTAGGCATTTCATCCGCTACATACTTTCTACTCGGCTTGGGATGTCTCTGTTGGACCTCAGCTGGCTGGGAAACCACAGGGCGCGTATCCTTTGGCAGAGTGACAACCGAACCAAACCCGAACTTCTCCCCAGAGACCTTGTACTGTTGTATATTTTAGGTGTGCAAAATCTCAAACATTCTGAGGCTACATTCGCACTCTTTTTTTCCTCTTTCTCTCCTTGTCAAACTCATTCGTGGCAGTCTCCTCTATAGTTGCTACCAAACGTGATGCTACTTCCCTGCATTAGAGCGCCCCTCAATGGACAGTTTGACCTCCTGGGGGATGAAAGAGAGCCTTGTGTGGCCGGTGGGGCTTATTTGAGGGCGTGGCCCTTCGTCTCCCTTCATACTGTATCTTTGAAGGCCAGGTGAGGACCAGCGCCTCTGAGAAGAACCTAGCGCAGCCTGCATTGCTCCAATCCCTGCCCCCGCAAAGGTAGAGCCCTCTGTGTGCAAGTGGTAGCTGCTCTGGCTCCTTGGATGCTCTGCTGAGGTCCTACTTGGTCTGATGGGCGACTCAGAGTGCCCAACAACCCCAAAATGTGTGGTTTCCTCCTTATCAACCGCATCTTTTTCCCCTTCTCTCTCTCTTTCTCTGTGAATGCGGTCTGGCCTGAAATGAGACGGAGGCCTTGATTGTTGGGGGGCAGGTGGCCCCATGAGCTGGTGGCTTGACGTAGCGTTGGTTTTGCTCAAAGTCCTGGACAGGTTCTGCTGTTTTTGTTGCTGCTGTGAATGATGGTGCTGCGGTTGTTTCTGCTGCTGTGTCTGAAGCTGCTGCTGCAGGGTGATGGAAACGCAAACGTCTCCTACTTGCAGATGATGGCAGGCCAAACCGTAGAGCTGGGCCGTGCGCTCAGGGTTGCAGGATGACCAGCCTTGCCCGAACACAAAAAAAGGGTGCTCTGGGGGAACATCAATGGTCACTTTGCTC
The DNA here is from genome assembly GCA_023566465.1 of Cottus gobio. Classification (NCBI taxonomy): domain Eukaryota; kingdom Metazoa; phylum Chordata; class Actinopteri; order Perciformes; family Cottidae; genus Cottus; species Cottus gobio. The sequence continues at coordinate 16,489,929 of CM042224.1, read as the reverse complement.
TGCTGCTCCCCCACAGTAAAGTGAAGCGACACAAGACCTGGTCTCTGCTGGCTGGCACGGATGTCCACTACCATGCTGGAATCAATCTTAAGCCCCCCACTCACCTCGGCGCTCCGCACAAAGTCCTGAGTCTGGAGGTCCTCCACACGCTTCAGTTCCCCAGTAGCCAGCTGGATAATGGCTCCCTTCATGAAGTGTGATGGGTTGGGGGGAGACGAGGCAGGAGCGAGGCTTGAACCTAAGGCCTGAGTCACATCTGCTGCAGGCTGGACAGGAGGCTGCTGGGGCAGCTGCTGCTGAGCTGTGGTCAGCTCTGCCCTTTCAAGGAGGCACACTCTGGCTGAAGAATCAGAGGCTTTAAAGCTTGCGTTAGGGGAGGCCATGATGGTAGATGCATGGCTGGCTGAGGCATCATTAGCCTGTCCTAAGTAGTGTTGCTGTGGGGGCTGGGGGTGATGTTGGAGGTGATACTCCAAGGGTATAAGAACTGGTTGCCCATTGGCGAGCATGACAGCATGGCCTGGTTGTCCCGTTTGCTGCTGGAGACCGGTCACTCTGGGATCATTGTAACTCACAGCTTGGGCTGTGAACGCAGTCCGCCTGGAAATCACGCCGGTGCCCTCTCCATGGAGATCTCTGGCTCTCTGGGCACCCTGAGAGAGGTTCAAGGGGGCAAAGGAGACCTCTTTTCGCACTTCACCATGGCTGGAGGAAGCCAAACGACCAACCACCTGCTGCACCTAAAAGTTGATGGTCATTTAATGTTAGACGGACAACTTGTAATTTTTCTGAAACGTACATCATTTAGATTGTTTTTCCACAGCAGCAGACAGAATTCTGGCATGCAAATATGAAATATCTGTGCGGCTCAGCAGCTTCGTCTTATCTTTTACTGGCGCTAAATAAAATAAATTTCACTGCAATACACAACTTCTACTGATGCATGACAAGCCTTAACGTCACGCTTCTTATCATCTTATCCAAAAGACAGGAAGATATATTTTATGGGGAAGAAAACAGAAACCTTTTGTGACTTTCCAATTAGGCAGCATGTGTGAACCATATAGATTTATAGCACATTGTTGACTGGAGTCAACAGGAGTCATAAGTCACATTAGAAGTCCTTCAGTGTGTCTTACCTCCAGGTCGCTGTCTGGAGTGCTGCGCTGGCCAGGTGAGCTCCTCTCCTCCAGCCTTCGGTTCAGCGAGCCTCTGTCTTGGCTGTAATCCTGGGCGAAAGAGTTGGATGCTCCCTGCAGCAGACGTGCATTTCTGGCAGCGAAGGACGAGTCGAGTACAAGCTCCCTAGCTCCCTGCTCTTTATCACCTCCATTCATCTCTGGTTCATTCTCATGCTGGGCACTGTGGAGGTCTCGCGTGGCAGCCCTGGCGCCCTGAGAGTGATAGAAGACCGGCAACCCTCGAGAGCTAAGCTCTGTTGTGGGCAGGACTCCTACATTACCATGGTGCTGCTGGGCAGCTTGCTCTGAAGGCAGCATCAGCGGGACACCACTGGATGCTGCAACTTTGGCAAAGGTATGAGCAGCTACCTGGGTCTGGGGAGGTGGGGAAACAACACCTTCCTGTATGACAGATGGATAAGGAACAAGGTGGGACACAGCATGGGGTTGAGGAATGGTGCCGGAGGGAGAGATTAATGATCCCGGGACGAAGCCAGGGGGTAGAGCATAAGGTACCGCTGCATAAGGGGAACTAACAAACTGGAGAGAGGAATGAGGGATCTGGGCATAACCAAGAGGTGGATAGGAAAGACCTGGATGCTGCAGGAGAGAAGAGTGTACAGTGTAGGCAGGAGAGATGTGGCTTAACACTGGGTGAAGACTGGTAGGCGAGTAGGTAACAGATGGAAGAGCCACTTTGTAGAGCATACCGTACTGGTCAACTGGCACTGCCGGTATGCCATCAGAATTATCCACTCCATAATGAAGCCCTGGCTGAGCTCGCAGCCACTCTCCAGATGGGGTTCCTCCCTGAGTGTCACTGTTGGTTGCAGAGTTCTGGATGGAAACCACTTCATCTTCTCCAATACCACCAGCACTACTGACACCTCCACTGCCACCACCTCCACCTCCTGAAGCCCCAAACCCTCCAGTCCCTGCAGCTCCACTGCTGTTACTAACTAGGTGGTCCCTCTTCTTAGGAGGCAGGCACTCCTGGTTGCGCTCATGAGCTGGTTTCATAGCAATCCTGTGACCAAGCAAGTGCCTTTACTGTAGTGCTGAGGAATTGAAACGTGCAAGCCAGTCAGCCTGCATAAGAACCAGTTCTGAAATCACCGGGCTGACATCGACTGCCAATTTACCTAGAACAAAGATAAAACGTGAAAAGTTCAGGGTGTGTTCGCTCCATCACATCTGCGCCAAAATGATTAATATACAAGAATTTTATCATCTTTCGTTTTTAAGTTTGAAATGATGGTGCTGCTACACTCATCCGTTAGACATTAATGGAGAATGTTGTCAACTGCCTTTTGTATTTGAAAATTAAACCATTAGACTGGCTCAATATAAACTTCACCTGGTCGAGATACACAAGATCTGTAATTCTCTCACCTGTGAAACTCATTCTGTTATCTGACTCTGACTAGTACAACGCACAGCCCTTCATACCTCATATTTAAACACATATGTCACTTTAAACATTGCACTTTCACATACACCTACAGTACACTTGTCTATAGTACTGTTATCTGGGCACTTTATTTTAAATTATACTGTAAATGTTATATGTTTCTATTTCTGCACTGTGTTGATTGTTGTTGTTTGTCTAATGTATGAACCACCCGCAAAGACAAATTCCTCGTATGTGTAACATACCTGGCAAATAAATTATTCTGATTCTCATTCTGTTGAGTTAAGCTAGTCCGCAGGTCCTTTTTTATTTGAACACTGAACCGTTCTGCTTTTGGCATTTTAATTATCTCAGTAAACTTGCTTACTGGAACAAACTCCCGACCAGCATTAGATAGAAACTCCCTGTTTTATACATGTAGTTACAAATCGGTTTATTTCCAGGTACCGCTACACTTCACTTAGTCGACCATGTTTACCGTTAGCTAGTTCAGTGGCTGACTTAGCTAAAGTTAGCGAGCAACTTGGAGTCATCGTTTTCCAGGAAAGTGACAGCATGACACTTTGTACATGAGCATTACTCGTAGATGCCGAGTTCAGATGATAGAAAACATCACATGAGGCACTTTAGTTCTCCCTGTAATGCATCACTGGGCAGCAGCCCAGAGGTTCCGGCTACTTAGCTAGCTACACGGCTAACAGCCACAACGAGCTAACGTTGCATTAACCGACTCCAGCGCTGCTCGACATCGCACATCTGCTCACAATCAACATGGCAACGCGCAGAACGCCGATCCAAGATGTCGCTGCTCAGTGTTGTTGTGTGGACGTACCTCCAAATGTCATCGCGAACAGGCTTTTCTTTATAAAAAAGTTGATATGCGGAGGGACAATTGAAGAAATCAAGGCAGAAGAGTCGAGCCCATTTCCAAGGCCAGCAGAGGCACTCACCGATGACGTCATTACGTTCATTCAATTTCCTGTTTAATTCTTTCACGCACAAACGTCCAGCACGTACACTAGGAGCTGAAGAGGAGACGGCAACATACTTACGTCCCCCCCTACGTACTATATCCAACTACAATACTCGCAGGTCACGTGCTTTTATCTAAACTTACTCAATAATTAACAGCTTACGAGAGTTGGTTTAAACACATCAAATCTACATTTTGGAATTGTATACAGTAGAACCTTGAGGTCAGAGCTAGAACCTTGAGGTCAGAGCATAGAACCCTGAAATCAGAGAGCTCTGAGGTCAGAAAGCCCCGAGGTCGAAGCATAGAACCTTAAGATCAGAGCATAGAACCATGAGGTCAGAGGATAGAACACTGAGGTCAGACAGCCCTAGGTCGGAGCATAGAACCTTAAGATCAGAGCATAGAACCCTGAGGTCATAGAACCCTGAGGTCAGATCAGAGAACCTCTGAGATCAGAGCATAGAACCCTAAGGTCAGAGCATAGAACCCTGAAGTCAGATCAGAGAACCTCTGATATCAGAGAATCCCTGAGGTCGGAGCATAGAACCCTGAGGTCATAGAACCCTGAGGTCAGAGCATAGAACCCTGAGATCAGATCAGAGAACCTCTGAGATCAGAGAACCCCTGAGGTCAGAGCATAGAACCGTAAGATCAGAGCATAGAACCCTGGGGTCATAGAACCTTGAGGTCAGATCAGAGAACCTCTGAGATCAGAGAACCCCTGAGGTCGGAGCATAGAACCTTAAGATCAGAGCATAGAACCCTGATGTCATAGAACCCTGAGGTCAGAGCATAGAACCCTGAGGTCAGATCAGAGAACCCCTGAGGTCAGAGCATAGAACTGAGATCAGAGAACCCCACGGTCAGAGCAGAGAACCATGAGATCATAGAACCCAGAAATCAGAGTTTAGAACTCTGAGCTCAGAGCATAAAACCCTGAAATCAGAGAACTGAGGTCAGAGCATAGAACCCCGAGGGGCATCGCCTGTCCAACTTCTAGGGGGTGCTAGAGAGCAATTTTTTAATACACAAAAATGACACCTATAGCAGATGGCTATTTTCACCAAGCCTGACAAGTGTTCAAAATGTGGTGTGTTTTCAAGCATGGCAAGTACCCCAAAAATGCTCCCCGATGTTCAAAAATAAAAAACAGGAAAAAAATAAAAATCGTTAGAATTTCATTGGGCTCCTCCTGGACCGATGTTGTCAGTGCTGACTGAGCGACGTATCCACAGTGGAGGTGACCTAGCATTTTGTGTTTGTAGCCTCCAGCCTTAACATGACAGGTCACTCTAGTCACACATAACCTTAGCTGTTAGGGAGCACATCCTGACCCTGATTTCTACCATGTTCCTATGCTAGGTTAATTTGACCTGGACTCAGGTGGTTTTCTGTGTGTCAAGTGCTCTGTGTTAATACTTAGCAATATGCACTATGTGAGTAGAACATAGGTCAAAATAACTTGTCTTAAAATGTGACTGATGTATTTGAGGTATACATTTGCATTTAACTAAATAACCCCCCGTCCCCAAAAAAAATATATAATAATATTAACATGCAGTAAACATGGGCTGGGAAGTTTGCCTGATTAATAATCTATCTTTGACTTATTGAGACTGATATGTGGAAATGTGTCCCATCGATGGCTCAGTGACTGTCTTCTTGATCCAATCCGTGTTTTTCAATGTAGTGTCTTTCCCTCATTGGGATCTCTTCTTTTTGTTAAAATATTGCTTGCAATTTTGTGATCCAAATGTTCTTATTTCTTACATTGTTCTTCTGGTTTGACTCACACAGACGGACACTGTAAATGTTTCTAAATTAGTTTAGAGTCGGGTAGTAATTCTGAAGAGATCAACCACAAACCTTACACGTCTCATTCAGTCTTTGGAGATCATATATCTTGCCTTCCTTGAAGGCCATTTCAGAAATATTTATGTATAAATAATGTGCTGTGTAAGAGGCCGGTTATAATGTATCAAAGTAATAAGACAAAATCAGTGAACTCTTGAGCCAGAATACAACACAACACAACCTCATTTGAAAAATAATGTAATGATTGGTTACTGGTACACATGGGAGCCTTACTTTCTGTTAGGAAAAACAGCTTTAGTGGCAGCACCACTGAATGTAACTAGATTTACATAATAGATAAATCAACAGTTTTAGAAAACTAACAAGTCAACAGATTTAGAATATAGTTACAAAAATTGTAAATTTTCCCAAAAAGGCACAGGGCATGTACAGTAGCACTTGCATCCCTCTTAGAGAACATTTGCATAACTGAATAAATACATCTGCTGCTCTTCAATATCAAACTGTGCAACAGTGGAAGCACGGTCATCATGCAATTACAGCAGAGTGCAACATCTTGAATTAGTGGAAAAACACAGCATATAAATATCTTTCCAGAAAATATAGACTAAAGAATAAAGGGTATTTAGTACCATTAATCAAAAATATGAATTGAAAATGTTCAAGCATATACAGTATTTAGAATATTTGCCAAAATGATATTTAACAACCACCGTAAAACAAACTATCCTATATAATGAGTAAAATGTGCAATTAAAAGCATTTGGGAGAGCAGGTTCTGCACTCACATCTATATAAAAAACACCTGAACTAGTTATTGCCAAAGAATCACAAGTTTATCTGAATATCATTGGATGGAAACTGGTCAATCAGATGTTGAGCCTCTCCAATGGTCATATAGTTTAAATAACAAAGGACTTTGATATTTAATGCTTTGAGGATATTACACAGTGCTAGTTGCTCAATAATTGTAAAAAGTAAGAAAATGTGTCTCAAACCACTCTAGCTTAGGAAGAAGTAAACTTTCCAGACAAACACTTTTAAGGGTCTCCAAATGTCAAAGTCTTTGCAGCACACTGGAAGTTTAGTTCTCTGACTGCACCATACAAACAAAAACCTAACCATCACTGTCTTGACTAAGTACAGTAACTTCATTGTTTGTTTTCTTCCTCTATGCATTATCTGGAACAAACAAGATGCTTTTACAAACATGATTATTACTATTGCATTCATGACACTTGTTATTCAGATGATTTATTGCTCATATTTTCTGTGCTGCCTTGAAACTGTGTCACTTGTCATTGACCCATCGCTGTTTGGTTCACTGGTTATCAGTGGAATTCACTACAACACACTGGATTGCGTCAAAGCCCTCATCTGTCCCTTTGCTTTCAAACATTTACCTATTCAGCAACTGATTTTATGAACAATTTATCCTCAGTGCCTTACCAGAAGGCCTCTATATTAAGTTTAATAAACCTCCTTCAAAAAGAGAAGAGGCATTATTTACCACAGATTGAAGTCATCACAGATCCACTTTGCTTTCTAAGTATCACCTTCTTCTAGAAATATAGGCCCTTTTCTCTGCTTCAAAAATAGAGTAAATCTACAAAGTTAGACCCTGAAATCACACTATTTGCTGTTTACAGTGAAACATCAACACAACCATGAAAATATGGGTCCTTGGAACACATAGCATAAAGTTTGTGCAAAAACTAAAACAAATAACTCTCCATTACATTCAACCAGGCCAGATTCACTTTGTTTTTACCACATAGTAAAATAGTTGTTTGCAGTGTTATTTTCTGTTCCTCTTTCTAAAATAAAAACTAGGTTACTATTACATTGTCAATTAATTTTCCTGGAAGCTACACAATAATTTGATTACTTGGAAATCAGTGTTCATTGAAATGCATCATTGCTGCTGCAGTAAAAATGGGAAGTTTCTAATATCAAGCACTACTATTTGGATTAGCTTTTTCAACAATTACAGTGGGGAAGTCTTACTGACCAATGAGAATTCAACAAAATGACAACTAAACTGATAGCATTGCTACATACTTAGATAGTTACATTTCAATTATTGCTTTAAAATGGGTATTGAATCACAGGTAAATTGTGGAGAGGAAGCTCTTAACTCAATATTAAAATCTCCAAAAGCCCTCTTTGTGTGGGTTATACAGTACTCTCATAGAAGACAAGAAAATAGATCCCTTGTAAAAATGCAATAAGTAAGATGATCTCTCATCGTCAGAAGAGACCAGTCACAACTCATTGGCCAATAAGGATGTGCTTAAGTGCATTTTAATTCCTAAACCATAATAGAGAATGATGATTCAATCCTAAAGAGGACACTTCAGTTTAGAAATTACCTCAAATTTCAATGCAGCATCAACACTGTAAATTCTAGCTTATAAAAAATAAAGAAATTAGAAGTTCAAAATTGTTATTTTTTTCCATTTCTCATTTTCCTTCTTGGTATTTAAGAAAAAGGTAATACAAAATCAGATGTTTAACTGCTACACAAACCTGTGCTGAGCAAAGCAAAGTGAGCTTTAAAGCCCCACGTCTTCAGAGACTGTCATTAGCAAGAGTCTCTGTGGAGAGCCAGATCCTCGCCCCGTTCAGAAATTTGCTAATGGGGGTCCCATAGCTACTGCGGCGACACAGGTTTCCCATTGGGGTGAAAGGAAAGGAGGAAGTAAGGAAATCTGGAAGTGAAGGGGGGTCATGTGGGGAGCTGGCCTTAAAATACATCCTTCTTTGGTCGGAGAGGGGCCCGCTGCCTGGACTGGGTCCCTTATACTGCCTGAGCTGGCTCTGCAGCATCTCAATTTCATCGACCAGTAGGGAGAGATTGTGGTAGGCGGTGATGGGGCCTCCGTTGGAAATGCAGGCTTCAGGAACCCAGCGTAGAAAGTAGAGCTTCCAGAAAGCCAGGTGTGAGGGCATGAGCAGAGGAATCAGGAGGCCCTGCTGATCAGCAGGCCGAGAGAACCAGTCTCTGAAGAAGCGCTCTGACGGGCTTTCGTCTCTCACAAGTGAGAAATCAGGCTTCAGCTCCGACAGCAGAGAGCCCCGCCGGGCCATTGAATCCTCTCCACTCTTCAGTCCATTGCGCAGAGATGCAGGCGTTCCTCGCAATGTGGAACTGTAGGTTTTCTGGTGGAGGAAAGACACAGTTTATCATATTTAGAGAGAATAACCATTATGTCACCAAAGCTCACTCGTTGGAGGTTCTCTTTTAGTGCATCTCCTCCGGCGTCATCAAATCTTCACAATCCTGACCTTTACAACTTTAGAGAAAAACAATGACTTATTTTCTGTGTAATGATTCACCGTGTGTGTGTCCGTTTTCAAAAAATTGCACAAAGAATCTCTGCAGCAATTATCAAAACTGCTAACTGGATGGATAATTCATGTTAAACATTTTCTTCATCAGAAAATCTTCAGAGATTTCTTAAAAAAGCATGAAAATAAGAAGGCTACGGTGTGGCGAGCACCTAAAATGAATTAGAAATCACAATCAGAGGCAGTTAAACTGTATCAACACTGATTCCTACCCAGAAAAACACAAATGCTTTTCAACTCTAAAAAACAATCTATTAAGTAGTTTTCAAAGTCTTTATGCTTTACCCAATACCAAAAGAAATAAGAGTGTGATACTTCATGTGTAGAAGTATAACAAGTCCTTGCACACTAAAAACTGGCTACATTACCGTAAACAGGAAAGCCTGGTAAACATGGCTGAAAACCATTAAACTAAGGTGGAAAGTGAACGCTGAAATTCAAACGTTTGTTATGTATCCAAAGTAGTAGAGAAGTGAAGATACAGATAAAGAAAAAAGTAAAGTGTGTTATGTACCTTTGAGCGTCTGAAGGTTTTCACTTCCCCATTCTGAACGCAGGCCGCTGCTTTGCCTACATACGTGGGGTTGTTGAAGAGCGTTTGGTCTTTAGCAGAGAACTGCTGTGACCAGTCCCAAACAGGAGGGAAGTACACAACCTGGTCTTCTCCTTGAGGGATTGCCTTATTCTTGGCAAAGTCCTGTAGCGTAAAGAGAAGGCTATTTATTCTCTGGACGTTTTTGTCAGTGTAAAGTTTTGTGTGTACTGCGTTGTACAGACTTGAGCTGACAATCCATGTAGGTAAACAAAACAAAAACTGCCATGATTTGCTTTTGTCAATTTCATTTTGTTAGTAAGCGAAATGTGTTCTTATCTGTGTGCATTACATTGTTCTCTTTCCTGTCAATAATCTGACTCACACAAAAGTTATAAGTTACACCAGTGGTTCTCAAACTGTGGGGCGCGACCCTCTAGTGGGGCGCGAGAGGGTTGGGGAAATGTTATTTTTTATTTATTTTATTTTAAATAATTGTGAAAATGCCCAGATGTGATTTGATCCGCCCATTTTACCGGGGATGCATAGGATGAGATTTGTGCGTACTTGAGACAGCCAATATCCCAGAATGCATTTCGCATTTTCAAAGCTGTGGTTTAAATTACGCGGTTACGGTTCCGCATGCGCGACCGCGACAGATCCTTTTGCGAGTTGCGACTCACACTTGTAGACCTAATGGTGTGTTACTCGCGTGAGTTTAGTCGCTCGACTTTATGTGGTTAATTCGCGTCATTCGCTACTGGCTTTTCTCGCCCCTAGAAGGGGGCGGGGCTTATCTCTCTGGCTTATCTCCGTAAAAACAGTACCGTTTCCCCCATCCACCATTAAACTAACCACTAGTTCTGCTTTAAACTTCTTGTGGAAGTCCCTCTAATCTCGGACCATAAAACGCCCCCGTGTCCGGGTTCATAATATCATCCGTAGCCGCACAACAGCGTCTGAATGAGGCCGCTGCCAGCGCTACGACCAGCAGCTGTTTGATTCAGCACCGGCAGGACGGCTGTGATGACGCGCAGAGCTTCCTCTGTGAGATCGGCTTTTCTGCTGTTGCCTCTCTCAAAACAAAATACTGATCGAAGCTCAACTTTGAGCATGAATTGAGAGTGGCCGTATCAAATCTACAACCCCGTTTTACAAAGATTTGTAGTGGAAAGCAGGCTCATATCTGCACTAATTTAGTCTTGTTTTGCACCGGTTGCACGTTATTGTTGTTTTGAAAAAATATGCAGTGTAAAACTCTTTATTGCCAAATATTTTTAACTGGTTTTATTTAGTTTTTCACAGGTTGAACTTTATTGTTATTATCCTGAAAAGATATTCAGTACAAAACATGTTAATTAGGCTATTACAATGAGCTATTTTTGCCAAATATTAGTTCTTTTTTTGCACAACTTTGTATTGTTCTAACAAAGTGATTGCACGTTTTATTTGTTTTTGTCCGATGGAGCAATCTGGTTTACATGAAAGTGACATTTTCTTTGTTCTATTATTAATACAAGCACAGATAGAAGTCACAAAATGTCGTTATTTCAATAAAAATTCAGCATGGACCATTTTGTTACAATTTTGTAGGGGCGGTGGGGCCCGAACATTTTTCGTCCTCCAAAGTGGGGCTTGACAAAAAAAGTATGAGAACCACTGAGTTACACAAAAGTACAATATTGTGCATGAGCTAATACCACAAAAACCTGTTGCTTCTAAGCAAACAGTTTAAACAGTGTTACGTGTTACTGTTTATGCAAAAGTTTGTTCTCCTTTATTTGATTTAAAAATTAAGCATTTCCATGTATGAATATATTGATTAACTCAATTAAATAAATGAATACACAATCATTTGTGTGCGTCTCACTCACCATCAAGTGCTGAGTGCGCTGTTTGGGAGAATTGAAGAGGAAAGTACTGAAGAGTGGGATCCACATGCTATCACTCAGTACTGTGAGATAGGCCTCTGTGAACTCGAATGCTGCTGGGTACTGGTTCATCATCTGCCACACGCAATCCAGGAACAGCAGGAACAGTGGGGACTGAGAAAAACAAACAAGAAGCATAAGTATTTTGGCATTTCTATTAGTTCTAGGAGTGAGTTATTTACCGTCAGACAAATACCTCATCTTTGTCATTCTTCTTTAAGTGGTTGCATCTGTCCAAGAAGCGATGGCCAGCCATCACCCACTCCTTCTGCACCAAACTCTGAAAGCCAATGAGGCTGCGATAATGAGGGTCCAACATGAGCTGGACCAAGGAGGACACCACACAGTTCAGGTCGCTGTCTTCCTCTTCTGCACAGGTAGAAAAAGGTGAAACCAAAAGCTTAAAACAAGTTCAGATTTGGCGTCAACAACGAATCTCACTTCCCTACTTTATGTGTTGTCGCTGTTGTTAACCAGCAGGAGGCAGTAATCCAAATCAACATTGCTCAATTGTGTTTGGGAGTCTTGTCGTGCTATATGCACACTTCACTGCCAATTTACTAGTTTGCCTCGAGGAGAAGGACTGCAGGAGATTGTGGATGGCTTTTCCCTAATGGGGGGCTTTCATCTCTCTCACAAATGCACACATGCGGTCCTATAATGGGGCCCAGGACACATTCGACACATTGCTAATATGGCTACATGCGGTCCAGGCCACCTCCTAACATTGTCTGAGCGATCCGATCTCAATGCATCTTGGGTGCATTCACACTTGTACTTAGAGCTGTCCACGTGTGATCGGATCACCCATGACGCATGTTAATACCATGTCTGAACAGGGCCTCTGATGGCTATCATATGGTAAGACTCTAGTTCGTCCACAATATTTTAAACATAATTTGTCTGGTTTGAAACATGTGTTTGAAGCCAAACATTGGTACAATTTCATAAATTATGGACAAAGACAATCAAAAGATATAGTCTACCATCATGCGCCATGCAGTTAAGTAAAGAATACAAAATATGCTGTTGCTCTGCGACTCCCAGGCTGGACCTCAAAATAATATGGGGACAAAAGACTGATAAAGATGACTTACAAATGGAGAGTTTTACCTTGAAGAATGACTGAAGTGTTCTTTCCATCCAGGAGGTACACCATATCAGCCGAGTGTTTCAGGAAAACCCTTGAGTCACAAACGGTATATAAACGTTAAATAACATGCAGTACTAATTGACCATAAACCAGCTTACCACTCATAACTTTTATAGTGTACAAAAGTAAAACATGAATGTATTGACATTACATTACATTACATTACATTACATTTCATTTAGCTGACGCTTTTATCCAAAGCGACTTACATGATATACAGTGTACAGTAGACCGTAGACACAGCAACGGTGAGCAATGAGGGTTAAGTGTCTTGCTCAAGGACACAACGACACGGACTGCCGGAGCCGGGGATCGAACCACCGACCTTCTGATTGAAAGACCGACTTGCTAACCACTGAGCCACAGTCGCCCCATTGACAAAATATAAACGTTATAATGTTGAAGTCTTTTTAGTGCTTGTAGCCTAGGAAAGCAGATGACAGTCGCTGCCCCATCACCAGACCATTGTGCAACTTGGCTCACGAGAATTATAAAGGACATACAATGTGCTTCAGCAGATACCAAATTAATTAATGTACTCAACAAGTTAAAAGGTAACATATGTAGGATGTGTGCATGTATCTTAAATAAGATATAATAATAACAATAATGATTTATTTATGCAGGTATGTTATGCTCCAGAAGGAACTATGAGGTTAACACAGATGTTGTCAGATTTTAACTCGTTCTCTTTTAAACTTTATAAAGAGCCATCATGCAGTTGGGTTGTTTACATACCTGACGTACTCCAGCCATCGTGTGTTTTCAATAGATGAGAGCCACCTTTCCTCCGACTCCTCAAAAGGATCTGCACAGTCAAAACAGTCAAATACTTGTATTGCTACAACACAACATACACACATGTGGAGAATACCTTTTTATTTCCACTTGAAAGAAATGTGCACTGAGAAAGATTTAACACAAAGTCATGTGGTGTGGTTAGCTACGGTTACTTTTGAAAGTGGAAATGAGACTCACCTATGACACAGATCTGCCTGACTTTAACGAAGGCACTCTGGATGTCCTGGACGTTGGGCAGAAACTTGTCTAGCTCTGACTTGAAGACTTCACTGCGCTGTGGGTGACTTTTTGAGATGGCGAGGAAGATCCTACAACAACACAAGACAGAAATAAACAGCTGTATATTCAGAACAGTGACATAATCAGCTATACTAAACTGTACTAAAAATAATAAATGTTTAGGCTTGTATTAAATTAAGTCAAATCAAAAAAATTCTCAGTCCACTGCTGCAGGAAAAACACCTTTAATAAATGTTTTAGTCTTAATAAAGTATAGGGGTTTGGTGTACTTATCAATCCTCCTCTGCTGCAATGGATCAACTATGCTGGCCATGCGGACAAGAGCACTTCCATTTGGGTGATTCCAGCACCAGAGCTACAAGGAAGAATGGAAATAAATCAGTGGGCAAATAAAAGGGATGCTCTGTTCAATCAAAGATTACAAATTACTCCTTTGGTGGTCCATGAATGTGCTAATAAAATAACAATCAAGGCCTAATTATATATAACTGACAGGGAAAAATTGAGTATTTCTAATTGAAGCTTGAAAACCAGACTGTTAATGGAGATATTGGTAAACTCACAGGGACGCGCTGATTCATGAAGTATATGCAGTGCTTCTTTAGATCCTGATCTGCCAGTGAAACTGGGACCACAATGTGCTCTGGAAGACTGAAAAGAAAATTTAGAGACTACCATTACACAGGAATCAATCACAAGACACCAGGAAAATACATCTAAGAAGAAAGTCATCCCCAAAGAAGAAAAATCACATTTAGGCTATATATATATATATTGTATCACTTACACATGCCCATCTTTTTAGTTTGAATGAGATAAGTGTGTTGCTTCATGCCGACATATATAGTATAGTATCTTTAGCAGTGAGTTTTTTGTGACCGAGGGAAAACTGAATCAGTGTACCGCAAGTATTGTTTTAGCCCCACGTGAGTTTGGTGCAAGGTACTATTATGCAATTTTGAGGGTTCTCATATTCCACTGTACAATCCTTACTTTGAAACCCACCATGATGTCACCACTGAACTCAGATGAATAGCACATATTGTCCAAAATAGACTTGCATGTTACACTGAGACATTTCTTTTTTCTCACATCACTCATGAAGCAAGGAAAAAAAGCTTCCAGTGTAAATACAACATCTTGCCAAAACATACCAGGTATGAGTAAAGGGTGAATGAGTGACTAACAACTAAGACTAAGTGAAGGAGCTACAGACTCAATCCGCCTCTAACGCCCATAATAAATAACAAACGTGAGCTGAAAACCTTGATGAGATGGCATAGCTCTCGTTGATGGAGCACACTCTCCACTCCATTGCCCCCGTTCTCTTGATCTCCCGATCCCAGTCTGCTGGACGGTCAAAAATAGGAGTCCGCAATCCTCCTCGAGGGGTGGCACCATTGACTCGCTGACCTGGAAATACAGATGCACTTTCAGATAATTTCTGGGGCATAATGCAGATACATTTAATAAGATAATCAAAAATACATGTTTTTTATCTCAAGATCACACAAAAAAAACATTGTATGCCTTTTGAAAGCAATATGGCATGCTAAATACGTACCTTTAGATTCATGGTACCGCCTCCCTTGATACTCAAAGCCAAACAGCAGTGGAAGATCAGCTGGATGGGAATAGTGGGCAATAGCAAGGCAAACCTAGAATAGAAAGAAAAGTGCTCTTATAGGACAAACAATTTACAATACAAGTACAGCTCAATGGAGGAAATAAATTAAAACATTATCAGGGCAGATTAGGTCTCATCAAAACCCATCAGCTTCAAAACTCAGGAACACAAGAGTGCAAACATGAGGCTTATTCTTTAAACACACAAACACAAGAACAAGTAAAACCTGGGAAAGTGAATGTTTAACTGACAGCCAACTGCTCTGGGTTTATAGGACTGAATCTCCCTGTGGCTCCACAAGAGTCACACAAAGCCATCCATTCAGTAGTAAAGCTGTGAATAACATGAGCGCACACTGAAAAAGTGTGTGTTCATCCATGTGTGTGTAGACGAGGCTGCTCCCAACTCTGTAATTTCCAATGGCAAAATAAGCTATTATAGGTTGGGTTAATTCCATGTCGCAAAGAAGAAAAGAAAAAAAGAACATACCCCCGTTTTAGGTTCACACTGTAATTACATACATGGTGTCCATAAATAAACTCACAAGAAGTGAAGGAAGGCGGACTCATTTATATTTTGAGTGCTCAAGACATAATCACCCTTCTAGATTCTGTTGTAATAGCAGAGTACAGAAATTAGGTTGAATACTTCATTTTGAAATAACTTATATAGACGCTTATAATACTGCTCATAAGACTGTTCAAAGCACTGCCATGCTATAATGCTCGTTAGCAAACTGTGCATCAGTTATGTGCTGTGGAGCTCCAAGTCCTCCAAAACCTACACAAACATTGCTCCCAGATGACATGGGAGGAGATCAGACATGTAGCTATGTACATTCACATCCATTTCATTGCCACACTGTAAACTTGAGATATACAGCTGCCTAGCTCTTGTGAGTCAGGTCGTGCACATAATTCACATTTATTTCAATGTTTTGAACACAGCATCTGTGCTTACATAGCCTGAGTCTGCTGAATGTTTATTTTGTTACTGTTGGCTGTGTTTTGAGTTAGTTTACTATACCTAGCGATATACCAAGCAATCACATCTTAATAGGTTCTGTCCAAGGTGCCAACTTTGTGGTTTGCATTTTATCTTTTCAAAACAAAGGCCATGAAAGTTTTGACAAATTCACTCAAAGCCTGAATTGCTGCTAGTTACCACAACAGCTTAACTCACGACAGAACTAGCTAATTTACATATAATCTTATATCAATTGCTACTATGGAAATGACACTCACTTACAGGTCTCTATATTGAGCTGTAGTCTGAAGAATGAAACATCTGTCCATGTAATCTCTCTGTGCAGGAGATGAGTCAGAGTCACGTTGTTCCTACAATAAGGATCAGTCTCAGTCTCTGTGCCTCGAATGGGCATTGTTCTCTTTGTCTCTTATTCGTCGTTTGGCTAATGGCCACACTGTTGAGAAGTTAGTTGTTTATATCCAGATAGAGGGGGAGAGAATGGCATATCGAAGTTTGTATGATAGAAATGTCCTCATTGCTGAGGAAGTGGTCATAGCACTGACCAAGTGCGAGTATAAACGCAGCTCACAGTCAGGAAAGGAAAGTTTGGCCACCAACAAGTAAAAGTGAAGTAGATGAGGAGAACTGAGAAAAGGGTAATGAGTCGTTAATAGTGAACAATAGAGGCATTAAACCTGGACTCAGCAACATTGGAGAAACCAGCAATAATCTCGATGCATCTAGCTGCACTAGCTCCAAAAATCACTAAATCAGAAGAAAGATAAGAAAGTCTCCAAGATGGCAAAACTTAGGCCACCCTCCAAAACTACTCCCTTGAAATTATAACAATGAACACGAACATATCATAATGAACCTAAAGAACGAGCATGGCTACATTACAGACTTGCGACAGCCAAAGATACCAGTTTTTGTTTTTGGCCAGAGCATTTGATGTATTGATTGCTGCTGGGCTGCTGCTGTTGTTAACTATAACAATTACAAATAAAAAATAATGTTTAGAAAATGCATTTTGCAGCTCAGTTAGTGCTACAATGTATTGAAATTTAATGTGACGCTTTCAAATTATTGTGAAAGCAAGATTTTAATCACACAAAAACTGGTGCCATTAGTGTTGCGTTCAACCATTTCATGGTTTCATGGTCTCAGGTTCCCAGGGTTTGGATAGATGGGAGATGTAGAAGGGCAACATGCATTTGTTTTAATGCTACACTGAGGGCAACGTTTTTACATTTTAAAATAACTTTTTTCTTACATTTAGTCAGCTCATATCCAACCGAAACCTAAAGTTAAGGAGAGTCTAACCGGCATTAATCGTATATTTTTAAAAGCCTTTCTAAAAATATCACTATGAAATTATTGGATTTGATATGAAACAAAAGTAGCACCACTCACCTTTTTGGCGCCCTCAGGCCCAGCTTCATGAAAGCAGAATCTTATGATGCGCAAGTCTTTGCAATAGAGGATGAGCTCTGTCGGGTTGAACTTCAGCTTCTGGTTGGACCCCAATACTTTCTTCTTCCCCTTTGTATCATTTACTGGGAGGAATAAACACAGAATATGACTCAACTTCCTTGAGCTCAACCAAATATTGAATGTTCTATTTATCCAACAACGCCCTACACATCAAGTGGAGGAAACCTTGACCTAAACATATGCCAGTACGGATCACGTTTTAATTCCAGGTGCAAATGGGACTTTAGGGAAATCATTATGTATCGTTATGATTTATTAGTATGAATATGAAGCTAAATAGCATTAGGGAAATTGACTGTTGGGGCATTGAGACACTAGCACCCAAATTATGTGAAAGCACATGCAGTCCAAATTACTTCTCAGTAGAATCAAAACATACCGATTTGATTGATATTACCCATCACTAGGGCCTGATCTCATCGTTATACTCCTATACTTGTGCAAATCCCATAATGATAACACGCTGGGTAGAACAAAGCCTAGTGCTTCATCACTGGAACCCAACAAACTGCCCTTGCAGTGTCAGCAATCGACAGCAATGAGATATATAAACACGTCTAATCCCAGCCAGGCTGCATTGCCACTAAACGCTGCCTAAGCTGTGACATCACTTGTTATCAAAAAAAGGAAAGTTTGCCGCAAATGTTACGTTACACCAGATGTACCTGTCACTACTTGCTCCAGACAGGTGAGGGGGATGTCGTGTTCTCCAAGCAGGAGGTGGGTCAAATGGGACTTCTGTAGTTAAGGCAAACAACAACAAATAGTATGAGTGACATCCTGGAGATATTATTGCACCCAAAACTAACCAAAATAATATAAGTGGTAGCTAGATTGAGTTGATTCCCTCAGACTGAGAAATGATCAAGTTCCATTTTTGTCTTATGGCAACAATCCGCCACATAGCTGGAAATGACGTCTGTTCTCTAACTTCTTGTGCGTTATCACTGACAATGTAGTACAGGAAAGTACACAGGCTTTCCTTCCTCCTCACCAGCTGCACTGCACATACAATCATGGCTGTAGAAATGAAAGAATTTAAGCTGTTGAGCAGTATTACAGCACCAAAAGAGTTGCACAAATATCTATGAGGAAGTTTAAAAAAATGTGGTTTGGACTTGTGACATGACAGAAATCAAACTAACAACCTAATGTCTTTTTAATACTTTTAAAATTGACTAAATATTCAAAACAACACAGTTGAATGCTTTAAAAATCAGACAACACAAATACCTGTTTAGAATGGGCTTCTGAAGGGATGAAGGAGACCTTAAAGTTGGTGCATATCAACTTCCCCCAAAGGTCATCCTGGCTGCTTTCCGCACTGATGCATTTCCTCACAAAGTTCACCTCATTAACTACTATCTCCCCTGAGGACAAACAAATGAGAGAAAAGATGCGAACGTAAAACCTACAGTCGACCACAACACGGTTCAAGGAAGAATACATAAAGTGAAGATGGCTTGGCTTTGACTTTCTCAACATACCAGTCAGTAATTGGCTATTTATGACTTTATTCAAATAAATAAATGACATCCCACTGGTATCCAATGAATACCAATGTGTGTAAATATGTAAAAATATCTAATGTTTTCAGAAAAATAAACTTGTGATCGTAAAAGTACCTTTAACTTACGAACATATTGCTTTGCAATAAAACCCACTAAACATTCAGGTTCAACTACATGAATTGTACATACTTTGATTTTGTTACATTTATGACCAAAAGTTTGAAACTTGTGTGATTGTCCTTTTCCATCAACTTCTTTCCACCCCATTTTATACAACTAAAATGTTGGCGAATTAATCCTACTATTCTAAAGGCTAACAGAAAAATGTACATTACACATCACTTTTGAAACTAACGGCAAAGTGCAAAACAAAGGATTTCAACATTTGAGTGATACACCATTTGATTCTCCTAAAGCAAAGCAGACACAGTACAACGTGATTTTTTCTCGATATAAATAGGTATAAAAGCAAACAGGAGACTAAAGTCACTGGGCAGCGGAAATGATCTCTTAACATGACAACAAAACAATAATGCCGCTAAATGTTGTCCCAGGGATTCTCAAAAGATGAGAGCTGGGGCAGCATGGTTGAGTCCTACAGACGGAGACACATCAAAGGACTGCCTCAAAGCAGCTAGTAACAAATGATCAGGAAGTTAAAAACACAGACTCGTCATGAAACATGTTCATATGTCCGGCTCCAAAATCAAGACGTTAGAAGATCGACAACCCCTAAGTAGTAAATGCTGCCTGTGAATGGAAAGTCTGTTTTAGCAGGCATTTAGTACTCAATGAAAATGATTGTCCTACTTGACATGAGTTAAATACACTTCATACAGTACAGCAGGTTTGCAAATGAAGATTTTGTTATGTGTGGCTCTTAAAATACCTTGAAAAGATGTAAAACTGACAAATAACTAATGTAAGTGTTCTCATACTTTCATGGAAGACGTCACTGTATATTTTCTCCAAATCACATGCAACGTGACACTACGCCTGGGGTGTGTCGAGCCACTCCCATGAGGCTCCCAAATCAACTGTTCAGACCAAGCCAGAATAAACTTTTGAAATGAAGATTTTCCTGCTGCTCCAGTTAGTGAACGATCTATAATTAAGACTTTGGTGGTCAGTCTTGGTGTCAAGTGAATAACTCCATATTTAAAATCCACTTTTATGATAGTTTTAAAATAGTTTTTTCCAATAAAAATGTTAACTTTCCACAACTAAGAGGATGAAACACCACAGGAACCGAGAGGAACTGGGTGGCAAAGGGCAGAACTGAGATGTAGCCCTAGAGTTATGCTGACAGTCACTGAACAATAATCTTAGTTATGTATCAAGCAGTAAGTAAACTTACCTTGAAGTAACTTGGGTTCCAACTTTTTAATAGGTGGTTCAATAGTTTTCTTCACATCAGTCTAGAGAAAAAGCACAAGTTACTTCAGAGTTACTTAAACATTACGTTTTTTCGATGGTTGATGAATAATGACAATAATGTGCCATTACAAGGGAGGGGCTAGAAGATTACCACTTGCACTCATCATGTGTGACCTTGTGAGGTAAACAAAGCATGAAATATAAATTGCTTTTGTAGAATTGATTAAAAAAAAGAAACAACTTGTTATAGGTATACATATATATACACTCAGATACATATTTGATGAACATCGTGACAGCTATCATGCTCGGTTTTGTTGAATTAGTGTTGCATAAACAGGTGCAATATGCCGTAAGCAATGATAAGCCTGGGGCAAGCTGTTTAGATAACTAGATTGAAACCAAAGACACAGCAGTCAACTAATGCTAATTATACTGTAACCGCAAATGCTGCTCATTAGGTTTAAGTCCTGAATTTCAACTCCAAGGCATTTTCTGCACTTGGGTTTATAAAAAAGGGCTGCAATTTCTATCCAGTGAGTCAGCTGTGGCTGTAATCAAACTAAAAGTTTGCTAACAATCCAATTAAAATCCAATGTGCTGGAGTACGCAGCCAAAACAAAACCTACCCAAATACAAATACTGCATTATACATGAAAAAGAAACATTAAATGGCCAGAGCATATTTTGTTGAATAAGCAAAGTGCTGAAACTTAACAAGTGTAAAATTAAAACTGAAGCTGTCATATGCATCACTGATATTCTCTCATAAATGTGCAATCACTGCAAAGTGCATTTAATTCTAGATTTGAAGCATTTATATGGACACAAATACAGTTGATTATAATATATATTTGTAATTTTTAACGTGATTACCAAGACCATAATTGTATGCTAGAATACATTATTTGATGCTATTTTTTTTTACATAATGGCAATAGAAAAATGTAATCTACATGCAAAACACTTCCAAACACTAGTCTTGACCTTGCCAGTACAAACACTTATTTAGTTTGGGCTGTTGCAGCAAGTAAGTAAACGCTTTCACTGGCTGTCTAGATAAGTGCATAATACACCTGTATGTGGGTACTTAATCTCATAATTATTTAAATTAAACAGGAATAGGGAGAAAACTCTTGCTACTTCTAACAAGTAAAAAAAAAAGTATTAAACCTTGTTTTTTTTATTTTAATGCAGCATATAGATTGAACGTTCCTTTTGCGACAACGTCAGCCTAAATTAATTTAAAAGTATTTGACACTGCCTGTGACCATTCACCATGAAAACTCATCCTTACCTGGAGGGGAGGAAGATAACACTTGAAAGTTGGTTTCATGGGTTTGACAGAAAACATTGTTTATGTCCGCTCTCTCGGCGAGGTTCCTAAAACTGGCGGAAACAAAACAAAACAACCCAAAGGGGCGCCTTCAGTGAAGTTACGGTCCTTAGCTGAGTAAATCCGACACGTCCGTGTGTGAAATATTCATCGGGACAGCCTGGGCCAGCGACGGCTCTCCTCCATTACGACGAGCCGTTCGGTAGCAGGTCACGCGAGCGGGTCGAGCAGTTGACAGAAGTTACCGGAGAGTCGGCCGTTAGCTCGGTTAGCTGGCGAGCAGGACGTACTGTGTGAAGTTTAGAAACGAGATAAAAACAATGAAAATAAATCATTGAGAGGCACCCGTTGTGTGTCCACGTTGACTTTACACCTGTTTCGGTGTTATTTACCCTCAGTAACTTCCTGAATGTCTCACTAATTCAGCCAAACGCAGTCCCTGTTGCCGTGAAGGACTTAACGGCCATGTTCACGAGAAGCCGAGGTGCAGCCCCACTTCCGGGCTCCGCGGCTGAGCTGTACGTGTGTCCCGTGCCTGTCATCACATTTTCTCTTTAGCTGAACAGGACACCGGGTTCTCTGTACATACCCGAAACCAAATTACTCTGTGCAGCTGCACGTTGCGGTTATTATCGATAAGTTTGTTATTGTATGTATAAAAGACAGATTTTTTTGTTCGCATTGATCAAGAACTGCATGGACTACAACTCCCATGAGACGTTGACAGCTTACGGGTCAGGGTTTTTGTTGGTTTATTGTTTTTTGCGATAACTTTATTCTACAAAGTGTGCATGGCAAAAAGTGTATCTTTCAATACATCTATCCTTCTCTTTCGGATAACCTTACGTCCACTATACATACATTTACTTCAGGAGATTATACACAGGGTGGCGCTATTAGTTAATTCCTGGAGCTTTTGGTCTGACAATATATTCTGGAAAGTTTTCATCATGATCATTGAAAAACATTTGCATTAACGTTTTAAACATACGTTTTTCGTACATTTCAATCATCTAGTATGATAAAACAGTAGATCGAATGATAGTGCAACCTGTCATGTTAAATTTAATTTACAAGGTAAAACTCATCTCAAACTATTCATAAATCACAGGAACCCAACTACCATGCGTGTCATTTTCCCTGTTTCATGTTGTGTTTAGTAACACAGTGAGGAAACACTGACGCAGTTGAGCTGGCAGAGGAGAAAGGGGTTAGTTTGATGAGGTAATAGGAGCAGGTGTGCAGGCAGGGACAGGTGTGCAGGCAGATAATGGTGCTTGGTGGACATATGGGGAACCTCTAAAACATGAGAAAAGAACCAACTTGGACAGGGCTGGGTCAGGGGGATACGCCCTGTCTCGTCTATCATAGGCTCATGATCAGGGACGCATTACAAGCATACGCCTATCTCTCTTCTGTGGCATTTCAGTTAAACCATCAGTTCACTACATGATTTGTTGAATCAGTGAGCAGGCAGATAGCTTACTAATTCAACTTTGTCTACATTAATTTAGCCATACTTTATGTTTTCAATTACTGTTTATGACAACAGCTATTTTTAATTAGCTCATGCTGATGACGTAAATCACGAATGCTCATCGTGTTAATCACTAATGCTGATCAATAGCATGCTGGCTATTATTATGATATTATTATTGATTTGATGACAAAATATAGTATAACAATTATAAACATTTGTGAACAACATATTTCTTGCTCCATAGTCTGAGAAATTGGTTATTTGCAATGGGTTTCCACCAGTGGAGAGCAGCATAATTACAACACAATATACAGTAGAAATAAAATAATTTGTACTAAAATGTCAAGATTTGGCCCTGAATCGATTAACAACACTGTTAAATACCAGCATTTCCAGCATAAAACAACTATTGGTTGTAGAGTAATGTCACCCTGAGCAGAGAATGAAGTGCTTTGTTTAGCTAGCCGGGCCATCCAGTGCATGTTAGTGCAGGTGTGCCGGCAAGCTTACAGCTACAATTTTAAACTACACTCAATGCAAACAAACAACAACAAACTTCTGGCCAATGGTTTGAAGTGTTTATATTTTCAGCCTTGTCCTATTATGGCCACTGTGTGGTGACACAATACTGCATCAACAACTTCCATAAAGCTCCAAGACTTATACCTCTTTTTCTATCACTAGTTGAAAAAAACAAAACATTAACAGTTATGGTCAGATGACAAATATTGGTAGTAACATTTAAGCCTTTACAAGTGAGTCCTAATTATGTTCTGGTGAGCAATTCACATTGTTTTTAATATTTGTCTATGATGTAAAAGTACAATTGAAAAAGTACATTTAGAAATAAGACTTAGATAGGACTTTAGGACACACACTGTGTGTGTGTGTGTGTCTACTTCCTACAGAGGCAGCCTGTTAGACAGGTTACACCCAGAGAGTGGCCTCACCGCCCAACATCATTTCAAGGCGAGCCTCAGTCTGGCTGGAAACTGGTTGTGAGAAGTGGATTCTAGTGCCACCCATGCACTTAAAAAGAGCTTTCCTTTGAGTTGCAATTTCATTTATCTCAGGAGGAGTTGCAACTGAATTACTGTACAAAATGTGCGGGCGAAAAAAGTTATTTATTAAAAGACACATATAAGTCAGATAGGAAAGGACAGTCAAAGGACAGAACTGAACTGGATACCAGTGACACCGAGACACAGAGTCACTTGAATTCTTTCGTCTGTATGAAATTGAAATGAAATAGTGTGGCTCCACAAACAACCATCACTACTGCATATTGAATGGATTATCATTTATATTTTAAAGCACACAAAAAAGACATGCGCAAGCACTTTTAAAATCAATATTGGTATACAGTTCTAATGGATGATGGATTTACTCAACCAAAAGGGAAAGGCCCGTGAAACAGCAACAACTGAAATTGCTTTTACTGTTAACTTTGACATTGTTACAAATGTCAAGGTGATCAATGTGCTTCATGATGTCTTGGAGTCCGTTGTTATGAAGTCCGACAGCTGCGCATGCCCAGTTGTTTCTCTCCCAGCACCTAATGAATATTGATGCTTGTTCCGCGTGCAGCGTCGTTTGATTGGACCTTCTGGCTCCGTTTCCTGTGTTGTGTTTTCAGAGCCGAGCTTTGAGGGCACTGCTCCCTCCGTAAATGACCGTCTAGCCGTGTGTTCGAGCACTGCTCCGCTGCTGTCAGCGTAGGACTCGGATCTGTCTGCACAATGGACGGAGGACACCGCTGAGGATCTATGCATCCATGCTGTCTGGAGTTTATCAGGAATATCTTCTTTTAACTTGGGGTCTGTCCTCTGGCTTTAGGTGGAACAATTAGAGAGTTAAAAAAAAAAACTGAACTTCACTGAGGTTTTTACAACTAACGTTACTGGATCGCGGAGAATACGATTGAGAAGACTGCGACTGTTGTTTTGAAGGCAGAGGATGGTGAGTACTATTAACCCTGGCTCATGTTTTAAGATCAGATCATCCTTTAGGGACATTCTTCATTTTATATGTTTTTAAATTGTATACAGTGTTACTGATACTTCCTTTATGGCCCAGTTGCTTTAAAGAAGCCGACTATATATAATCAATTTAAGTCCCACAAATTAAACGTGTTTTAAATAATCTCGGTTCTGTCATGGTTATCTCTTCGCACTATTAATGTTTAACTAAATCAAAAAATATAACCAACTCCAGTTTCTGTTATTTTACTTCCCAGATTACTTTATTGTTGATAAAGGCTATATAGGTGTTATTTGTTGGTGGTTCTTTAACTATTTATGGTACATTGTTTTGGTTTTATTCCCATTTTGATCATCAATCCACAATCAATAAAAGTCCCCTGTCTGTCTTTGACTCTCTCCACTGTCTTCATCCTGACAGTCTCTGACTGTCATAGAACTTTTATGGGCTACAGTCAAAGTAATTAGACAGCACAGACCCACAGCTGTAGAATTAAACTTGTGTGAGTGACACCCAGATAGGGTGCAATGTCACTTAAAAATATTTGTCATTAGGCGCAGCCTTTCTTTTAAAACTGGTTAGTCTTGGAAGGAGAGGCAGCTGATGAGTGTGTTTGATGGAGCGTGTAATGCATGTGTGCAGCATTGTTGTTGTGTATGTGTGTGTGCGTGTGCATTACATGGAGACAGGTTTTTCCTGGTTACTGAATGCCATCCCTGGAGCAGACGTGCCTAGAGCTAAGTTATGGAGGAGGTTGTGTGGCCTTGTTCTGTTTTGGCAACAATTCCTCAAGCTACTGTCTTCTGTAGGATTATTTCCACTTTTGCTGATGAACATATTAATACAGCTGTGATGCAGCTTTTTAGCACATATTAATGTGTCTTTGACAATATGGCTGTTGTTTGTTATTCAAGACGTCACTTTTAACTAAACATATGAGTTTTGTTTTAGGCCCAAAATTTGCCTAGGAATATAAAGACACATAGCAGAATCAGCTTCTTTGTATCTTAGTCTCCATCGTTGCAGCTTCATACCTGTTGCTTTGTTCAAACAAGCAATGTCTATTCAAAACAGGTAGGACTAAAAACCTGTGAGCAATCTGCTATCCAAAGTGTTGCATTGAACAAGTAGGTCAGGTTGCCTGGAGACCTAGCAAAAGGACAAAGGTTGCATAATATGAAGTCAGCAAACAGACCTTTTGCACTTGAGCTGAGATGTAATACATTACTGCAACATTCCTGCTTTAATTCTGCTTTTGTGGGGTTATCACATTGAATTTGTGAAAGAGCAGTCAGCACAGTTTTTCTCTAACTTAAAACACTCCTCAGCTATGAAATTAATAGAGAGGTTTAAAGAATGGCTTCTAAGATGTGGTTGAAACCCCATTTATTTTTAAAACAAAGAGCGTATCAGTTAAAGAGAGTACATTAGCTGTAATGTAGAGAGCAGAAGAGAGTCTGCTTGTCAGCCTAACTGTCTCGAATAGCAGACAGCAGCATCGCTCACTGGTTCTTTCTCTGCCAGATGCTGAATAGCAAGTCGGTATGACAGCAGATGGTTTGCATTAGTTTCTCCTACAGGGAGGTGCGTACTGAGTAACCCCCATCTCCCTTCATTTCAAAGCTGGCGCTCCATTTTCGAACCGATCACTGCTGTAGAGATTTGCTCAGGAATTCAAGCCGTCTCTCTGAAACAGGACGAACACCCATCCTGTGGACCTGGGGAACTCGTTAGGCTTGTCGCTGTGGTTCAATACACTCGCACACTCTCGAAAAGTTTCATACGTATTTGTTACAAAACTGTGTGTTCAAAGCTCCGCCGTTTGTGATGACGCACATCATGAGTGTTGATTTATTCTACTGTTGCACTTGTTGTAAATCGTTCTGGATAAAAGAAGCATATACATGTCACATTGTAAACATCTGTTGTTGACTACCATCAAGTCTGTGAGCTTTTCACTTTGTATGAGTCTGTACTTGAGTAATTCTGTTTTTTGCTTCTTTTAACAACGATTGTTTTTCATATTTTTAATGAAAATGCAACATTTCAATTACTTTTTTTATTTAATCTTTGAATTTATTGCAAGCAGATGTGGTACTATTTTTGTCTGCTTTAGATTGTGTTACACATGAGCACATCCAGTCAGGAAAAATGTTTACACAACATCAAAAACCTTTATAATCTGACACCGTAGAGATGAACACCCCACTCATAATAATGTACTTCATTACTTACCTCATCCTCTTAATTGTCCAACGCATCTCATTTTAAAACTTAAAACTCAGGCATGGAGCCAAGCATCTGTCTTCTTTGGTGGAACATTTTACAGTTGATTTGATTTATTAAAATCTAAAAATGAATATTAAAGTGCTATATCTTCCTGCACAATTCCTCTGTGCACATGATGCAAGAGGCTGGATTACTAAAAACAAATAGTTATTTCTTCCTTATTTATTTATTGTTGCACAGTAGCTGTTATATCAGATATGTAAGGTGGCATGGCACCTTTTGGGTTTGTTTTATCCAAAATGTGTTAAAAATAAAGGATCCCTAGGCATTATTTCAACATAATTATTTCAGTGTTGTCACTCACAAAAAAAGCACATATTTCTATTCACATTTCATCAGTGAGTCAACCAGAGGTGACATCAAGGCTTCTAGTATTCCTGTAATTGTGAAACATGATATTGAACCCTGGAAGTGGTGAGGTGAGGAGCACCCAGCGGTTCGCGTGACTCAGTTTGTTTACTGGGTCCCCTGAGCTCTGTGTGCGTTACCCCTCCTGTGGCCAATAGTTCAGAGTAGCCCAGTGTGGCTCCATATGCCTCAGCCTTGTTTTCAAACCATAGACGCCTTTACTCTACTTGTCTTACACTGTAAGTAGACAGTAGTTCTGGTATGTTTTCACTATAAATGAAACACAGCAACTGAACAGAGCGCTGGACACATTTTCTCAGAGATTAACTGGCCAATAATTACACAGCTGTAATATTTTATTGAGTTATCATGGGGTGCAAATTGAATCACATCAGCTTTAGCAGGGTGACAGTAATTACATTTTTAAACATTATCTAGGAATGCTGGTCGTTCTCTCCGCTACTTTTGTTCAGACTGAAATATCTCAATGCCTTTTCCATGTATTGCCATAACATTTGGTACAGATACCAATGGTGACCAGAGGGTTAATCATCATGATGTTGGTTAAAATCTGCTGCACACATGATAGCATTGTCATTGTTAGCATGTTTGCATGCTGACTTTAGCATTGAGGTCAATGCACCACTGTGCCTAAGTACTGCCTCACAGAACCTCTTAACTTGCTAATGCAGGGGTTTACTTCTCTTTGTCTTTCCGTTTTTCCACATCATGTTTAAATTTGAAATTGAAATAAGGGGTCACATTAAGCACAGCTGTATCTGCAGCTGTTCTGAGTTTGTGTTCTCACTGTTGGTGCACATGCCCATCAAACTACTAAGAGTGAAGTTGATGGAATTGCTTCCTTAGAGTTTATTCATCTTTTTTAGCATCGAAGCGTCTGTGCTGAAACATTTTTTAAAAAGCTGTTTTTAGATAATTCTCAATTCCTGCTCCATGTAACGTCCTTTAATGCCTGTTAAGTTTGTTTTCCTTGTTTTCAGACCATGAACCAAGCAGTGTCATGTCACAGCCGCCTATTTGCATGTTTGACTTCCCTCATCGTTGACGGGGAACAAGTTCAGACTCTTGTGCTCCGGTCATCTCTCACAGCTTCCTATCGTCACACGCCACACAGTGTTCGGCCTTCTACTATGTCCACCTCACTTGTCTTTATGTTGTCACTTGCTGTCTGTTTGGCCTGATTGCTGTTGTTTAAACCTACTTCTTCACAGAGACACTGTACTGGCTCAGTTAAAAAAAAAAACTTTATTTATCCAAGAGCAGTCATATGATGCTCTTATATCTGTCGCTATCACTGAATATCTTACAATGATTGCCACAAAATATCAAGTTGTGAGTATATATGTCTGGCAAAGACTATGTGGGAAAAACATGGTAGACTGAACAAGAACTGAGTCAAAGCTTGTCAGCTGTTGTGTTTTTCTGGAGAGACATGAAGTAACTGACTGGAAACCAAGTCAAAATTATCTGGTTTGAATTAGTTGTCTTTTTTGGCACATGCCTCATGGCGGGGCTGAGTCAGTGCATTTCTCATCGTGGAATCATGCAGTGACTGTAGTGTTGGAGTATCCTCTTGAACTTAGAGGTTATTTTCATCCTTAAACATGGTTTTACAGTGCACTATTCATACTATACTCTACTATTTCAGCTAAATGTAATACCATGGTTACTTACAGCTGGGTCACAATAACATTAACAAACCTAAATACATTATGAACCATATAGCATGCCCTAAACAGGACATTCACCAGCTTTATCTTCTGAGGATCTGATTGATAGAAAATCTGAAAACTGTCCATCTAAAAAATATTGAGGTATGTTTGCAGCCAATGTTCCTATTTGTAATACAATCTGCACAGCATGTGTACCTATTGGGACTGATGATCTCTTGTGGGGGTAGATTTCCTTCCACATTGCTTTTCTACCAGACAGCACCATTGTCTTCTGATTGGAATCCAGCTTTTCTATTCTTGCACTCAGCTTGTTATTGTTCATATTAGACAGATACATTACTGACATGAAGCCGTGTAAGCAAATCAAGCTCGAGGCAAACTTTGATGCACTTCTTGTTTTAAGTCACCACATATAATTGATCAAAGTGGTCGGCCTTTCTTGCCATCTTTTTTAGATAATCAGGATGAACACATCTGTAAGAGTATTGTGTATTTTCATTTCAACACTTAAAGCTCTGCTCTTTAATTAGGAGAATCACAATATGCATCATCAACCAGCGCTTGCTGGTGCTCCATTCACTACATATTGAGAAGCAACACGGTGTTTTTCTGTGACATCAGTGCCTGCCTTAAACAGCTGAGTTATTCTACATGTTTAGGTATATTATGACTGTACTCACTTTGATGGAGTTGAAAATGTCACTAAACTCCCATTTGTCATATGTATGCACCACACCCCTTCACCTATTGAACCTGCAACAGAAAACACTAATGCACTTGTCGTCACAGTTATAGATATGTAATCCAATGCTGTTGTAGTTTCACTTATAGTAAGTTTTGTCATAAGGCTATAGAGCCTTCTATGGTTTTTGATCTGACTAAAAACTCTCTGGTGAACAAGCGATGTTTACTGAAACCACCTAATGTCAGGACAATGTATTTTTGCTCTTATATCAAAGCAGGGATCGCCTTGTCCGACCTAAAGGGAGCTTTCTCACAGTCACGTGATGCACCTTTGACTGTCAGCCTTTCAGCACTGTGTTTTGACACACAGCAAAAGAATTCCTATAATTTGACTTGTTTTTCAGAGATATACTTCTGTTTTCGGTTTAAAGCTTATTTGTTAAAATAATATCTAGAGATATTAGATTTACAGAGAAAACAGAAGACCTCTGTTCAGGGTTACAACGGCTTAGATTCAGTTTGAGACCTTTGTAAACTTTGACTTTAGTAATTGGCTTCTGTACTGGAAGCTGTTTATTAAAGTGAACGACCACTGTAGCGTGTTAGTGCTGTTACTAGAGGGCCTTTCTGTCTTTATTATCTCATCAAAAAACAAAAGGAAAGCTGGGTTACTGACATTATCAAAGCCATCTTTAGTAACATGTTAACAACCCACTTAAAAAGATTACTTCTCTAAAGACCAGATTCAGTCTTTTTCTGCTCAATTTATTTGTCAAAACTCAAATTTGATGAGCCAATGATTTTCCTCTTCCATCTGAAGAAGTGATGGCGGCATTAAGATAATTCATGAGTGGCAGGAAACGCAGAAAGCCCTGGCATGTTTGGTGGCCTTTTCCCAAACCAATGATTCACTCTGTCAAGCTTCTCCTTCCACCTCAAATTCAGATTGAAAGAGTCTGCAACTTGTGTCTGACATGTATTTGCATGTATTTGGTTTCTACGAGTGAAGATGCTGGTTTGGATTCCGTTGATTGAAACATGAGACTGCAGCCCTGTTGTGGTACAAGGCATGACTATGAATGAGTTTCCACTGCAGATGGTTTGTTTACATTCAACCACTACTGAGGCTGCTTTAAAAGAAAATCTACAGTACTTTGTGACACGTCTCTGAGTACTTTAACTGAATTAGACCACATTGTCTTTGATATTTAGTTTTATTAGCAGACGTGTTGTCGTTGCCGTCGACTTCAGAGACTGAGATTAAAGTTTAAAGTCATCCGCTCTCAAGTTTCCAAAGTTTTACTCTACTCGGGGGGAGAAAAATAAAAGTGCTGATCACAAGCTGAAACTCTGTGTAGTTCATTCTGAGATGGGTTAAAAGTCGTCCAGTATCTGTTTACACTTGATCATTGTGTCCTCTTTCTCTAGGAGTGACGGTGCTCTGCCCTGCCCCACAGGCACAGCATTATAACATCATCACAACCATTCAGTGCTCATGTTACCAAATCCTAGCAGAATGATATACTTCTTTTCACTCCGTCTTGTGTGACCGCGAGCAGCTCCGATCCATAACAGCGTGAGAAATCTAGACATGGAAACAAAGCACGAGGCTTGTTGGTCTGCATTATTTATATTGTTGATGTCCCAATATCATGCAAGTGACCACTGTCAGTGTTAAAACTCTGAAGTAGGTTTGTGCTTCCTGCTATCCGGTACTGTGTGTGCAGGGGTTTATCACTTAAAGGGGAAAACAAGTTTGTATTCATTATCACTCATATTATACGTTTCACATTTCCTGTACACCATTTTCAGGGACTTTGGTCACAATTATTGTTTTCTACATATGACAAGAGCCACTGACATTGTGGCTGTACATTCTAACAATTGACTACAACAACAGGTTATATATTTCTCCTTACAATCAGACTGTACAGATATCTTTCACAGTAATTGCAGGTAAATCAACATGAAGCTTTCGGTCTTCCTCCTCTGTATGGTGTTGAGCTAAATGGGACTGCATGTTGTTTGTGGCACCACAATTTGGATTTTATATAATATTCTTTACAATCTTCAGTGTGAATTTTTCAATAGTTAGTTTAGAGAGAGTTTTTCTTAATTCTGTGTGGATTTAATCTTTAATCAAGCTCGAGCCTTATCTGGAGATTTCAGCACTAAGATGATCCTTGGTGTGTGTGTGTGTGTGTGTGCGTGTGACCTTAATGAGCATCCCATACCTATGAAGTTCAGACCGGATCAGACTGCCTCACACATGGGTCACTGCGCACACACACACACACACACACACACACACACACACACACACACACACACGTTCATCGTCTCCCTCTACCTTGGAAAGGCTAACCATCTCAGTCAGCAGTTTCATCTGCTCTGGTCCGATTACACGCAGTGAGTGATCCTGGACAAAGTGCAAACGTAAGCAAGAGAGACCAGGTGGAAATGCTGTTTAGAGAGTAATACCTCCTTAAGCTGTTTAGTTTAGATCAAACCAGATATGTTTTAGATTCCAATGAGGAGTTTTGGAACAAATCTGTCAAATCAACCCAGACAGTACTGGTGTGAATGTGTTTTGGAGCTATTCACTGACTTATTTTTGCACAGTTCAGGAGTGGACAGTCTTGGAAATAGTGTCCTGTAGTAGCACTAGACAGAAATAATGACTGTAGGCTTGGACGGTATGAAGGTACTAAAACGTGTTGATTTCCACCTGCTAAAGTGGTTTGCCACGAAGTTAGCATGCTCACTTTAGGTGGACTGACCTTTTAAAGTGGACCAGCTGTGCTCGTTAGCGATGGGCCGCTCCTCCTTGCCGTATACCATATGGTGACCAGTCAGGAAGGTATGAAAGTTAGCATACCATATTTTCTATGATTGTGCTTGCTACATTTTGGTGTAGCAATGAACCTGCAGAGGTTTCAGACTTGAGATAGGTAATCTATAGAAGCATACATGTGTGTGTCTTTTGTGTTACAATAGAAAGCATGTGGCCGTGTGATAACACAGTTGTGAGCAGGGACTGTTTTGAAAAGTAGTCCTTGTTGGTGCATTCAAGGAAGCTCAACTTGAACAGGGTTCTCTTGAATAACAAATGTGATTCTCAGATTGGAGGACAAAGTCTCCCAGAAATGTTTGAACCTATCATTAAGGATTTACAGGGCGTTTGATTATGATGTAACATTGTTAGTCAAACAAAAGGAAGCTGACTCATTGTGCATGAGGATGGATTGTCTATCAGACGCACGTTTTAAGTCTCTGTACGTTGATTTTCATACTGCACTGAAATGAACCACTTGAGGGAAGGAAATCAATAAAAAAAGACGTATAATTTGGAAAATGGTTCTCAATAGCGTAAAGAATACATGATTTGAAGTTAATGGGCTAAAACACACAAAACCACTGGCATGGTGCTTGAAGTGTTCTGCCTGTTTGCTGCATCAAGACTAAATATTTGATCTTTCAGAATATCGTGCAGATTTGTTGAAGGTCATGTTACAGTGTGATTGCTAACATGTATCAGGGAATGTCTATTTTGTTACATGAAAACCTGAGTGGAGCAAATCATGAATCATGACACATAATCTGACTGTGATTATGGATGCTAAACTCAATGCTATTTTGATAGCGACTCTATTGTCTATATTTGGACCGCATCATTAAAGACTGTCTTTTGGAAACTTTCTTTCATGACTGGAATTACCCTTAATTTGTGCTTTAGTTTGTGACACATGCTTACCAAATTAGATTACTCGGGTCTTTGTCCTTAGCTCTTTTGCCAGCAGGCTTTTCAAAACCTAGTCGTTGGTGAGTGCTGATGATAATTTGGGAATAACGTCACATCTGTCTCACTGCTGTCGGACAATTATTCATTACCCTTCATCCACGTCTTGCTTTTCAACTATTCTAAAGAGGAAATATTAACAGCAATGATATATCATCATGCAGTTAGTGCATCTGATAAATCTGTCTTTTATAATAAGAACATTTTAGGGAACAAGACATTTTTAAGCAACCTTGACTTTAGAAACCAGGTCAAGTTGGCTGGTACGTGGTGGCCCTGCTAAGCTAACACGTGAGGGCTTATCAGACACGGGGTCTCTCCTAAAGCAGTCCACTCCAGGCCCAAGTCAAAGTCGTATCCTCTGAAATGCATATCCATCCAGTGCATGAGCAGTAAGTCCGGCATGTAGCATTAAGAAAGCTGTGTAGTTAAGCCAGATTTAGCTTCGGAGGCTTCAACTAACACATCCTGCAGTTTGATTTAAAATGTTCTGATCTGAAGATGACAGACGGGAGGATCGGTGTGGTCCTGTGCTGAAACTAATATTTCACCAGTATTCGGTTTACCTTCAGCATGTGTCCTCAGCTTTACATATTTATCCTCAATCGTTTGCTTGTACAGAGGTTGTGCTATTTCTTCAGACTTTTGGTACACAGTGATTAACAACTTTAGTTGCTTCTTATTTTAGAACAGAGGAATCTGTTCGTATGGCTTTTATCCAGATTTGCCTCAGTAGTCCTAACACATGGTGGACTGTGTGTAGGATCCTGGGAGCTGAAGGAGAACGGCACAGAAGGGAGAAATGAGGGGAAAAGTGCTGCTTATGATACCGAATCAAACCCAGCCATTTCCTGTCCCCCGAGCCAGAGCTGCTCAGCACTCTCCATATATGGTAATGGTATTTTCATGGAGGGAAACCCTGGGCTTATGGATCAGGACTGGTATTGAAATTCTTTTGTATTTAACTTCTAAGAAAAGGTCTGGTCCGATAGTTTGATTTTTGATGGTCTGGAAGACTTTGGTTTTCAAAGGGTTAAAACTGTCTTATTCTTCCATTGATAACTGTTGTTACAGAATCTGTCAAGATATCATATATTCTGATCAAACTGCCTCTGAACACCATATATTAGTGATGTCAGAGGTTCGGCTCTTTAATGAGTCCATGTGTTGCCTTGCTCAGGAGGAAGACTCCATAGTGATGATGTTGTTATGGCCACACTTGTGCCAGACGTCCCTTTTGTGCATGTGTGTGTGTGTGTGTGTCATCAGTCAGTTTTAATACGAAATAACAGGATTTCTTATCATAACTATAAAATACAACTAATTTTGTTTTGAGTTGTGTGTTGCTGTTTTGTTTGAGGATAACTGGATGGACTTTGTTTTGTTTTTTTGTCCCTCATCGACTTACACACTTCTTTGTGAATGAATCCTACATACTGCCATCAAGTAATGATGGGCTGCTGTTATTTTTATCTCCCTCAATCTCCGAATCAAACACGAGGTTAAAGTTCATAATTATTCTTAATTTTTATGCTTAATATACAATATGTATGTTGCACTGCCTAAAATATGTTCAATTCTCTTATTGGTATTAATGAAGGTTTTATTGTACACAATATCTACCCACTTTAGTAACATCACAGTGTTACTGTAGGTTTAAATGAATAAATACATATAGGAGTGAGTGAGTGTAACCTCATTGGGTTATGCTTTCCATCCACATTACACGACTATCCAGAATTCAGTGAAACATTTAGGCAAATATCTTCATAATTTGCTAGATTGATGAAAGTATGTTTAATAGTAATGTAAAGAAGCAGATTCATGTTCAATAGTTGTTTTAAAACTTGCCACATAACAGTAATTTTGTAATGGAGGTGACCGACCAGCCCTCCAAATCACTTGAGTCTAAGTCCCT
The DNA here is from genome assembly GCA_023566465.1 of Cottus gobio. Classification (NCBI taxonomy): domain Eukaryota; kingdom Metazoa; phylum Chordata; class Actinopteri; order Perciformes; family Cottidae; genus Cottus; species Cottus gobio. Next base: position 16,454,032 of record CM042224.1, on the reverse strand, counting down.
CCGCCCGTCAGCTCGGTGCAGAGGGCAGAAGGGTGGCTTCAGGCTCCTCCCAGAAGGCTTTGTGTGCATGTACTGTATGCAGCCCTCCTCTGTGCAGCTACTCCCTTTGTTCCTGTAAGTAGGAATATTGACTTTGCCCTCATACCTCATTAAACAAGGCCTGAATCAAAACAGAATAAACAATCCTTTGAATATTACATTTTTACTTTCTACATCTCCAGCTTATTACCTCTCCCTTCTTGAAGCTGCACACTTTCATTCCAGAAATAGCAGAGAGAGGTTAAATATAGCATTTTCAATTGTTTTCACTCGGTGGCTGGGCCAGCTCTCTCTCTCTCGCTTAATGGCAGCTTTTAGAGAAAATGGTTTCATTCATCAAAGTACTTTAAATAAGTAGGTGGCAGCTATGGCTGGAATGAAAAGAGTTAATGAGTGACACAAAGAACAGTGAAACCTGTTAAATCTATCCCTGCGTCATTTGATTGAATGTCTGTTTGTCCTGAAAGGTGGATCTCTTCTTCGGGGCTCTTCTTTAGGTTTCCACGGTTTCCTTTAGTAAGTTTTTCCCTCACCGAATTGAGGGTTTTAAATATTGTATCTCAAACAGATTTAGATCCCTAAAGACAAAAAAATGTAATTTGGCGTTACAAAGTTGACTTTAGTGGAAGGCTGGAGCAAGGTTTCTATGCACGTCTTCTCCACAGTCTGAGTATGCGTCTTAAACTCCTCCCCTCCTTTCACTCATTGTCAGGAGGTGCTTTTGTCCCTGAGAGGGACATCAACCTGTCGTCCTTGCTATTGAAAGAAGGTAGTCAGCATCTCCCTATGCCACACCTAAAAAGCAGTAAAACATGCTAATGGGTGTGATCTAGAGAATTAATCAAGCTATAGTTTGCGTCTCTCCTTCTGAGTGGGTAATACCCACAGCATCAGGGTGAAGAGCGGTGAGCAGTCATCGCCCATGCTATGACCGAGTCTGTAAAGTGGTTTTAACTTAGCTGTTGTAAAGAATGAAGTCGCCCTGGAGGATATTAAAAGCTTGCTGGTCTGCCACCTTTGCCAAGTAATTTAGTGTTAATTACTAAATGCTAAATTACTTTCCACTGGTTTATTTTGTATTGTGGCGTTACCATGTGGATCAGGGTTTAGCTCTTGGATGTTTTTGTTTCATCGACTTAATATCTTAAGCAGCTGAGCAGTTGTCAGTTTATTCTTGACCTTGTAAACAGAAGTTGAAAAAAAGGTGAATTTAGGAGCTGTTCTGGATCATTTTACTAAACGCAACACATATCAACCACTAGATGAAGTCAGGGATCACCAAAGACATTAGGATTCATCCTGTGGGCACAATTCTTCTTCTTGTGGAGATATTTCATTCTGGACCAAAGTGATGGACCGACTGACATCCAAAGAGCCATTCCTCTAGCGGGATTAAAAATATAAATGCATTATATGTTATATAATAATAATAATAATACTTTATTATTTATCCTCTTCTGCTCCATCAAGTACAATACCTTGCTGTTGAAGTATGACGGAATTAATTATTTTTTTCTGTCTTCTCCTTCTTCTCCAATTACTTCCTCACTAAAGAGGGAGGAAGTCAAGAGTTAACTTTTGTGGCTTAATGTTCTGGATGTTTTGAGTGGTTCTCCATCCAGGAGAAAGAGACTCACTCCCCACAGCACATTGTGACCCTCGTCCACAGTAGCCAGACAACACTGACTCACAGCGCATGATGAATGACCTCAGTTCTCCGGAGACTCACTCAGCTAAAACAAAAACAGGAATGTAGGAACAAACCACATTGTTAGGATGTGGACAAAAGTTGGGACGGAGCATCTTTAACACTTGGACAAATAACATAAAGCACTATTGGGAATCTGACCTTGCACTATTTCAAAGTAAACACAGCTCATCGTGCTGCTGAGATCAGAAAATGTGTAGACATTTAACTTTGTATTGCTGTGGTAATAACCATTTCCCCCTTGGCTTTCATTTTTGTGATAAAACCCACACTACCTCGGCCTCTAAATGCGCTGCAAAGCCGCTATTCATTCACGTAGCGGTGCGTCAGTGTCACCTTGATGTCAGACTCTCGATGAGTCCACGCCGTCTCATTGTGTCCTTCACAGTGAACTAACAATTGTACATTGTATGTGCTTTGTTGCAGGGGAGCCGGGGACAGTACCGGTACCACTGGCAGAGCCACAATGTCAAACTCAGCGGAGTGGACGACATGGTGCTGCTCAGCAAGATCAATGAGGACGCCATCGTGGACAATCTCAAGAAGAGATACATGGATGACTACATCTTTGTATCCTTTGCTCACAATCGCAGCTCACACCCCGGCGAGAAATAGCCGAGCCCCTGTCTCATTCCCGCTATTCCCAGAATAGCTGAATGGTCATTCATAGTGTTGTTGTAGCAGTGAGTAATAGTGTCAGTGTTGGGAGGTAACGCCTTCCTCCTGAGTCTCTGCCATGTGCAGGGGGCAAAGGGTCCGTACGCACCTCCACCCAGACCCTTTATCTCCACTCCTTCACCAAAGTCAGGGTTTATCTCACATGTGGTGCAAAATGGTTCTGGATTGCCGCTGTCTTTATTTGAGCTGGTGTCATTTTTTGTTGTGATGGGATTTAAAAGGGGGGAGTTTTCTTTTTCATACAGTACTACGCACAAATGCTAGGTTTAGGTTTCAAAAGCGCAGCTGTGGCCACACACACATAAGCTATTCATGACGTAAAATGACTTAATGAATGAATGAATAAACCCTTTAGAAAAGCAATGCTGAGCAGCTCATTACATAAACGTCATCCTCGCTCTGGCAGTGCTCAGGAATATGAAGTTTAGTAAATGCTGGCACTTTTAGGTTCAACGTCTCTGAGTCAGGCCTTTGATTTGGGTCAATAAATAGCCGTAACTGTGAGGTCTCCTTGCCAAGCCTGTGGGTCCACTCTAGGCCACCCACAATAGCAGCTTTATTTGCCTTGTGTTGCGTTTTGGCTTCAGGGCATAAAACCTCATAGTGTTACACGGCCGGTCTATTCTCTGTCATTTGTAAGCACTGGATACTTATTTAGCCTCAGGCCTGATCACCAAATCCTCCACTGCTGCACTCCTGACGTCATGGCAGCCTTAGATTAGGTAATTTCTTTGCTGTAGTTTTATAATCTTTTTGTAAAACTGTAATAGAGATGTTTTGTCATTAAGGAGTGAAAGTTTTACATACATAACCTTTGTACTTCAAATAAGATGTTTTTTAATTTGGTGTTATTTGATTTCTGCTGATTTTGTTTGTCTTCCTTGTATGGTCTTTAATGTATAACCTTCTCAGACATATATTGGTCCGGTGCTCATCTCCATCAACCCTTTCAAGCAGATGCCTTACTTTGGGGAAAAAGAAGTTGAGATGTATCAAGGCGCAGTAAGTAGGATACTATATGACCTACGAACACGTTTTAAATGGCTTCTGTTGTCTGAAAGATTCAGACTGGAAAACTCCCTTCATACTGTAAAAGTACTGATATGTCTGGGGGTTTAAGATGGCGACTGTGTGAAGGACAAATGCTTTGACATGAACTGGATAAGTTGCAGTGCGAAGTTTCCAGTGGACTGGCGCAGATGTTGATGTCAGAAACTTGACTCAACCATTGAGAAGACTTGGCAGTACCTTCACAGAACAGCCTGTTCGAGTCTGCCTCCTCTCTTGGCCTGCTGAGAGTGGGCATGTCTCCGTAGGCCAGGGACACACTGAAAGACTTCTAAAATCCTAACTGACTGTGAAAACACTCAGCAACACACTTGCCAGATTTTTTTAAAATTGGCAGATTACAGTTAATTGCGGGTTCAGGTTAGCATAGTGTTCTCAGCTCAAACTACAGAAAGTTCAGAGTTGAAACCGCCATTAAAGTACAGACTTTGGAGGGCAAGACATTTGGCATTTGTAAGCTGGCTGTATTTTAGTTTTTTATTCAGAGCAGACCTAGGCCTAAGTGGGGTTAATAAATAGTTCATATTTCTTTGCGTCAACAAACGCCACAAAAGACCAAATTCATTCATGTGTGAATCCATCTCTCAATACTTACCTATCTGCCTGTTTTTTTGAAAAGGTCGAGGTAATTTCCTGATACAGCCGATCACTGTAGTTTTTTGCAAATGTTATTCAAATAGGAGTAAATGGTTCATTTGTTGAGGATTATTTTCATTTGAGGATTAACACACATTTGAGTATTTATAGCAGCATAATGCTGTTTATCTGGGATTGAGTCAAAATAAAGTACAGTGCCCATGTTCAGCATAATGCTGGGATATGTAGACCCAGTGTGTATTTGGACAACAATAGAAGTCTATGACACAAAATAATAGATATATTCAGCTTTGGCTCCACCGACAACACTAGTTTTGGATTAACAACCAATAAAGTTACAAAAGCTGTTTGATCATTGATTTTAATTATATTCTTTTGTCAACTCAGGCTCAGTATGAGAACCCTCCTCACATCTACGCTCTGGCAGATAACATGTACAGAAACATGATGATTGACAGAGAGAACCAATGTGTCATCATCAGGTAAGACTTTGAAATTACAATCACGTATCCTTCTCAGCCTTTATTACACATCAAGAGCTAATCACTTGTGACAAGATATTTATCGAGGGTTCATTTTATGAACTCACTCCTCGTGCCAGTGAGTGCAATCTCTATATGTCAGTATGAGATAGTAATCTGTACAATGTAATCTGGGAGGTACTTTTAACAAAGCATAGCTGCTGCTGAGCCTCTCTAGGACATGATAATGGTTGGGAGGGGAACCGGTTCCACAACATCATTTGATACAGTTGATTGACTGAGAGTGACATGTTTCTTTTGTGCTTTTCCATCATATCACTTTCATCTGAAAGGCAAATCAAGATTAAATTTTTTTAATTATTTTATTTTTTACTTATACCCAAAAATGAAAACAATGCACAGTTAACAAGTGGATGTAGCCTCAGTTCAGGACGTGAGATGCGAACAAAGCAGTAGTCAGAGAGGCTATTTTTGAAGAACTTCCTGGTTTAAAAAAAAAAAGAAGCAAACTAAACAGGAAGAACACCTGCATGGTCCTTGGCCCAGAATTGCTCTTTCTCTAGATTTAGGGAGTATTTAGGTACTTTTACAGCCTGTTTGAGCTTGTCTGTGAATGTTTTGGTGGCTGTAAAGCTGCGGAGAGAAAAGTGTGGTGTCATGATGGGGGCTTTATCCCACTGGCCCAGTCACCTGAGCGGTGCGGTTGCTATAGTGCTTACCTCATGATGAATGACCCCTGCTTCAGCACTTTCGCCTGTTGTTTGGACAGCCAGCAGTTGCTCAGCTTTCCACATAAAGGCACTGAGGTGGATTTTGTGATCGACTAAATCAGCAAAAAAAAAAGCATGGAAGTAGTTTTATGATGAACCAGGTCTCTGCAAACAAAGGCTGCTGTGCACTGCTGGCCGGGCAGTGTGGTCAGCATCGTTCTGTGTTAGCGCTTTTCCACATTTACTAAGAAAATGTGTGAATTAAGCGTAAGGGGAATTCCCGATGAAATGTGTGGGAATTGTGACTTTTTATTGAGTTGATCTTCCTGCTATCTGCGGGACGGGACGATCTATGTGACGACAGGGGTGAATTGGAGCAGGTCAGTGTTATCAAATGAGGGACTCCCCATGAAACTATTAGATGCAATCAGAGCTGCCGTCTGAGGACCAACCGTCTCACATCTGTTCCCAGCACAGATCAGAAATACATGATCACTAAGTTTGTCAACAGTTTCAACAACAAGCCATGCTTTTCTGTCTTTGAAACTAAATCCTGTCAGTGTTGGCTGGTTTATTACCTTCTTTTCTTTTGTCTTATTAATGGCCGCTCACACGTTGGTCGCTCACCCAGCCAGCTCATGTCCTCTACATGCGGTGTCCAGAGCTAGTTCACCGATGTAGTTTCCCCTCAGCTGGTGCACATGAGGTCATACACCACTCCAGTCTTTTGCTCATTCTCTTTTTATGTAACAGTGTGCAGCACATAAATTATTTTAGACTGAATTCCCGATCGATTGTGCTGCTTTGTAGAGGCCCGCCCAACAGTTCAGACATTGTATCTTACCAACAGTCCGACATCTTCCTGCTGCTGGTTAGACGCACAATTCTGTCAATGTGTTACTTGTCTCTATTTTATAACACAACCGCAATTATAGCGCCACACGTCTGCAGAAGTCAATTAATCACAAACACTTTTGGTAGATTGGTTGTTTGTTATTTTAAGTTTTGCTGATCAATTTCAAATTTAAATAGATGTTCAATACCTTCAATTGGACTGTTGAATTGGGCCTTAAAAAGGGATTAACTCAGGCTCCCTAATACCAAGAGTTTAGTTGAACATACTGTACATACAACTACTTCTGTAGGAATGCATTGTGCCTTATTATATTTAAAGCTAGATCTCAGTGTTGACTGTGCATTCTTTTCATAGCTGATGTCAGTCAAGATTTATGAAAGTAAATGCTTAAATATTTGTGCCTCTGCAGTACATTGTTTAACTCATGTCCTTGTTTGGTTAATACATGTCTATGGAAGTTAACAATGCCTCCAGCATTTCATAGCCACAACAATGAGACTCGCCCATAATGGGGTGCTTAAAATGAGACTCCAAGTCCAGCTGCTGCTTGTGTTGAAAGAAGCTTTCCAGAGAATAACTTTTATGAGGAAAAACAATGCTCTGCGATGGAGCTCTGGAGGTTTTTCTGACATTAAAAGTAAAACAGCAACTCAGCTTATCAGTTTTGGGTCGTTAGTTGTAGCAGTAGGTGTGCAGTGAGGAAGCCCAGACAATGCTGAAGGATTTGGAAGGAACAAGGAGGTAATAGGGGGAGGGTCAGAACCATATAGAGACTGCTGTGTAATAGAGTGGCTCCCATGACTTCCTCTGGCAGCCTCTAACAGTCTGCAGCTGTGTTTCTCACAGAGGCATTACCAACCTGACTCTCTACTTTATGGCACAGAGAGAAAAAAAACGACTCCAACGTCATTTACGGCCAAACCACATATATCAAAATAAATATGGCACTGGCAAAGCGAAAGGCAAAGGGGAAAATAGACAAGTTTAGGGTGACGGGGAACGAAATGAGGGAAAAATCTGAATGTGACAAAACAGAATTAATGTCCTTGTTGCTGCAGCGTTCATTTGGCCAGATGTGCTGTGGCCTAACACACATTAGCTTCTGAGTTGAAATTTGCTTCCAGTTACATAAAACACATTTTGGTTTGTACAGTAAACAGAGTGTATACACTTGAAAGCAGGACTTGGGATATCCCCTGTTTATGCAACAGGTTCAACATAACCAATGGGTTAAAGGTCATCTTTGCTTAGGTGGACACAAAGCTGCAGTCATGCGGACCAACACATAAAGAAACCTGCAAATTGGTCAATTGCAAATACTCTTTGATATCTGAAGTTAAAATATTTGCAGGATCTTAAAACATGAATAAGTTCAGTAGTTGTACATTGACATAAAGCAGGCTTTTATAATTGTAATAAAGAATATGTACACATCCTGTCTTTATGATGGGACCTGGAATTCAAAATGAACCTCAAACTTCGTCATGACCATGTTCACCACAGTAATGCAATAATGTACACAAACCACATGCAGCTTAAAAACTAGTACTAAAAAGGTATTATTTCCCTTGTTTTGGAACCTTTTGTGAGACTGAAAATAATGCAAGCATGCACACATGCAAATCACTAAGCACATAACTGTCAGATTCTCTTTGTCGAATGCTTAATTTGAATGCTTGATGTCTGAGCATAAACTTAGGTGTCACATGCTATAAGTTGGATTTAAATGTTCTGCTCAGATTGTAATAAGGCGAAAACGCATGCTGTGTGTTTTTCAGTGGAGAGAGCGGAGCGGGGAAGACGGTGGCAGCCAAATATATCATGAGCTACATCTCCAGAGTGTCAGGGGGCGGACCCAAAGTACAGGTGAGAGGAGCGGTGTTTCTTTTCGTTTGAGGACGGTATGTAATAGATGCATGAGACGTTTGAGATTTTTGAGATGTTGAGCTGCATAGATGGTGTGATAATGTTGTACATGCTGGAGCTGAAACTCAATGTAAAATGCATCCACACACTTGGATCTGAGCAATTATCATTCATAGCGGCAAGCTTTTGATCAAGGTTCTTCAAGTTGAAGAAGGTTGGAGTGTGTAAAGATGCTCTTTCTATCATTACTATTTATTCACTGGAGTGGAGATTCATTTTATTATGCAACATTTTCAAATGAATGTGTATCCTTCATAGCACATCCTACTTCTCGAATCATTCAAAATGCAATCTAATGTAATGGCACTGCATACTTTTATGAAATCAAACAACCTGTTTCTTCTTCATTCATGCACTTCTCCTTAGACCCAAATCTTCCTCTTATCATCTTCCTCCTTATACACCATTATCAGCCCATCAACAGCCTCTTACTTAGCCCAGCCCCCTTCAGCCATCTGGCAGCCCCTCAAAACCAGCAGATGTCCAGCTCCTAAGCTCGATAAAGATCCAAAGTTTGATGAGGAAATGCCTGCACCATGATGGCAGAGGGATTTTTATATTTAATCCTTTCAGAGCTGCTTCCAGCAAGGCAATGTTAGAAATCATCTCCAGGCTGTAGATTACCAGTAGAGCTGGTAGTCTGAAGGCATTGCTTGTGCAGCATTATTATTGTTTGTAGAGTTCAGAGTTGAAGTTACGGTACAGATGTACACTTTAATACTAATTTTTAAAATAACTCTCTTGGTATTGTTTGTTCAAACAAATGGGGCCTTAACAGTGGAGACACACACACACACACACAATAAATATATATATATATATATATATATATATATATATATATATATATATATATATATATATATATATATCTTATGGATATAGACTATTATATTTGAACACATCTTGAGACCATGTTGAAAAGGTGTTCTCACTTTTAACTTGTTATCTCATGGATTTAGTTTCGACGCTACATTAATATATAAAATAAAATGAGTACGGGAAGAATCTCCTCTGCATTGGAGGAATGCAATATGATTGTTATTTATATAGAACCAAACAGTGCACTACTTTAAGTTTGAAGTGCAGTGTTTATTATTCCTTTCATACATGACTAAATTTAGATACAGCAACAAATTATTCTGTGTACAATAGCGGTAGTGGGAATAGCTCCGTCTGCTGTACCAATTTAAAACTCATGTGTTTCTGACATGCAGATGGCTCACAGGAAAAATAATGTCCTCCAGACTGTGTGTGTGTCTGTAAATGTGCGTGTGTGTGTGTGTGTGTGTGTGTATTTGTGCTTGTATTTCAGTGGAAAGTTCCAGAGATGTACACACCAGGCTGTGAGCGAGGGTGTGAAGTGTGTGGTATTCCTACCTGCTGTCTGTGACATAGCTAACGGCTCATTGCATCTGTCTCCTCGCAGCACGTCAAAGACATCATCCTTCAGTCCAACCCGCTGCTAGAGGCATTCGGCAATGCCAAGACATTGAGGAACAACAACTCCAGCAGATTTGTAAGGCTTTCATTTTTAAGTTTTTCCACTTTTTGAGAATCAGGACGCATAGCATTGCAGTGCAATTCATAACATGTTCTTGTTGACTAATGAAAACTATATAATTCTATAATTTTCTTTGAAAGACAGCCTATTTTATTATATATTGTTTGTGTATTAAAGCGTATTAGCAGTGTAAGTTAGGACGCCTCTGGGAAACATGGACACAATTAGAGTAAGCTGCTCAAAAATCCTGAAAAGTTTTGCTCAGCGAAACAGCTACTACTTAACCCAGAATAATGTGAGCATTCAACTTTTGGATCCAAGCTGAGACTTTTCAGCACAAATATTTGCAGTAACAGCTTTCTGTTTTACTGCATGAGGAGGCCATCCTCATGTGTGTCCTGGTTACAGAGCTGTGCTGTAAAGACACGATGCATTGAAAGATATACATGCAGAACCAATGAGGCACATCCTCCTCTGCTTACAAAGGAACCTAATCAACAAAGGCGTGAAATTGATATTCAAGTGAGCATACAAAGCGGTATTGTCTCATTAATCAGGATATTTTTAGATCCAGTTTGGGGAAATTAGTTTTGGTTTGGCTCTAATGGCCCCGAGATCATTACTTTTGAGGTACTGTCTTTGAATAAATAGTGTCTCTGTTCACTTTTGGGCCATGATACATTACAAGTTTGTCTGTAGAAGAGAGCAAGACAAAAAGCAGGTTCAGAATTGTATATAAATGTACACACACACACACACACACACACACACACGCACACACACACACACACTGCTAGCACAAGAACAACTAGGTGCCAGTATTTCAGATCCTATAGCTCTAGCTTTAAACTTTATTGCAACCCACTCCACTACTGAAAAAAACATGCTTTGATCCATCAGGGGAAATACTTTGAGATCCAGTTCAGCTCCGGTGGCGAACCAGATGGAGGGAAAATCTCCAACTTTCTTCTGGAGAAGTCACGTGTTGTCATGAGGAATCCTGGAGAGAGGAGTTTCCATATATTCTATCAGGTGAGGCTTATTTCTCGAGCCGAAGAGTGAACAGGACCCAGGAGGGTGTCTGTGAAGGAATTTCAGGACACGTTGGGTTAGACGTGCCATTTGGCTGCAGGAAGAGAGTCCATTTGTTTTAAGTGTGGGTAGCTCGAGGTCCCTGGAAGAGATAGTTTACCATGGTGCAGTTTTTTTCACATGCTAAGTGGCGCACAACACATAAATATAAGCCTGTAAATGTATAAAAGGGACATTACACACAGTCTTTGTGTAAGAACATGTTGTTACATCCACTATGCATTCATTTCTGCTCTGCAGTTGATCGAAGGAGCCAGTGGAGAGCAGAAGAGCAGCCTGGGAATCACAAGCCTTGATTACTACACTTACCTCAATCAGTCTGGTTCCTACAAAGTGGACGACATAAACGACAAGAGTGACTTCCAGGAGACGACGGTACGGTCCGATTCCTTCTGTTTAACGGGCAATAACTTAACACCCTCAGTGGTGTTGTGTGTGTCTATGAACCTTCTCTTTACATTCCTCTCACTCCCTACCAGTCCTCTTTTGTTTTCTTTTCCAACGATCTCCTCCTGGTTTTGTTTACCAGTGAGACCGCAACAGGAGTAATTAGAGGACATGAGCTAGGTACCACAGGAGTGCGTAAACCCACACTGCAGCCCTGATTCAGCGTGTCCTTTTCCTTTGCTTTTCCCAGCATGCCATGGATGTGATCGGCATCTCTGCAGAGGACCGCTCCATGGTGCTTCAGATTGTGGCCGGAGTCCTGCACCTGGGAAATATCACCTTCAAGGAAGCAGGCAACTACGCTGCTGTGGAAAGTGAAGAGTGTAAGTAGGCGTTTAATGTGGTTCACACTAATACAGGTAACAACCAAAGCTCAAATTATAATTGTTTGGGTTGAAAATTAACTTTAAAAATAAAATTTTGTGTTTGGCGGGAGAGGCCGATTCAAAATCAAACTTTAGGTTCATTCTGACCCATTTTTGTGCGTTTTGACGCACTCTTTAATTGAGATGGTGAATGTTGGCTCTGAAGCTGCACAGCTTTGCTTTGAGATAAAAGCTAATGCTAGCACAGTCTCATAATGAGAATGCTAACATGCTTACATCTCCTAGTCTACCGCCATGCTCGTGGCTCGAGGCTGCGCTTGGGCACAGCAGGGCTTTGAGCTAAATGCTAACGTCAGCAAACCAACATGCAGGTGTAGTTTTTTACCATGTTCGCCATCTTAGTTTAGAGTTGAACATTGACTAATTAGTACTAACAGCTGAGGTCGATGGGAATGTCACTAGTTTTGTAGGTATTTGGTAACAAAATGAAACAATGCCAAATGATAAGTCATGAAATCATCAGAGTTGTAAATTCATCCTCTGGGGACCATGAACGTCTGTACCAAATGTTGTGCCAACTTATCTTATAGCTTGTTATCATATATATTAAGTACAAAAAACAAAGTCAGTGGGATTCATCCTCTGGGGATGTACAAGAAGAAGAAAGAACGTGGCAATCTATAAATAGTTGCTGAGATATTTCAGTCTGGACCAAAGAGGTGGATGACCAACATTACCACCCAGACAGTCACATACAAACAGTTCTTTGGTTGTGAGGCTCTGATGAGGGGCTGATGTTCCAGTTGAGACTGAATTGTGGTTATTGTCTTCTTCTCATTACATTCTTGCCCGTTGGAGGGTCTCTCCTCTCCTCAGTGTCCTGAGCTGCATTTCTCTGGTTGGTTTTGGAGGATATTTCTCCCTCACCACTTTTAAAGTTGTATTGTGTTAATGCAGGGCTGCAGCCAATTGTCTGACAAAAATGACTTCTCCTTCTGTCCTATTTCTTTTTCCCTTCTCTCGCCTCATTGTAAGCGTCTTTGTTTTTGTATTATTTTCCTTTACCCTGCTCCTCAGGCTGTGTCTGTATGATGCAGATGAGAGTGCCTGTGTACAAAGCCTTGGTCTGTTCTGTGCAGACGTAACAGCAGCACTCCATAATCTCTGCTCTCTCTGTTTCCTCCAGTCTCACTTACTGCTTGTGTGTTGCACATGAAACTTCACCCGCCAGGTTCACTCGACTTGCACTCAGCAACACGAGTCAGTGCGTCATCTGTTGTTGAAAGAATGTTGAGACTGCTAATTTGGACATTATTTTGGCTGGTTGGGTTATTATTTAGTTAAAAGTAAGTTGATCCCGACAGTGACGTGCTGTTTTGTAAAAATTACCATTTTAGGATCTAATGCTTTTCAATAGGATAATTACTTTTGGTTTGACTTCACTTGATCCCTGACGTCATAATATTGCATAATACATTCGCAATCTGCCCAATAAAACGGCAACATAGCGTTTTCAAATGTTTTTCTATGAATTAAACAAATAAGAAATAACATGCTAATTGGTGAGCTTTATGAGTGCTGGAAGGTGGAGGTTTTTTTTGTTTACCTTTTTAAACAGAGGTTTCCAGGCTTCATGGTAAACTAAGCTAACCCACTGATGGCTATATATTTATATTTAGAGAACAGATATGAGATTGATACCAATCTCATATCTGTTCTTTCTTTGGCAAAAAAAAGCAAATAATTTTCCAAAATGTCAAATTATTTCTTTATAAACCTTGTGGGCACCAGAAAATATTAAAATATAACATCATATCTCACTTCAGATGGAACTCTTAACAAGTTGTGAAAGGTTTGCTTTAGTTTGTTATCTTGCACCACATGTAAACATCTGAAATAAGATAAGCAAAATCAATATTGCAGAAATGAAGCATTAAGTGCCAGAATCCTTGAATAGGAGTATTGCATTACTCCTTTTCCACTCACTACCCAGCGCCTCTTTGACTAACAAATGTTTTGCAGGGGAACTTGAGCATGGTTATATGAGCATTGTTCATATACTGTACACGGCTTTCGGAAAAACACTTGCATTCAATCTATACGTTTGATGCTGAGCACAAAGAAGGACTTTTCCTCCCGAATGAAGCTGGCGTATGGTCAGTCACACCCTTACGTCCCATAAGGGGAGCTACTGCAGTGGTCTGAGGCATTCCCAGACGAAGTGAGTTTGCAGGCCTGAGAGCCATTTCCTTTTCGGGGAAGTGAGTCACTGTAATAAGGCAGGGAGGGGCTCTCAGGGGAGAATATCAACGCCAGGGTGGGACATATGATCTCTGGGGTTCTCAACGCTCTTTTATTTCAGGGGTTTGCGTCAAATTTTGTGGCTTTACACCACGCATTGTGCATTGTGATTGCCAGTAGAAGCTTTTCTGATTTGTGGGACTTCATCAAAGATTGATAACTGGAAAGGAAGTGCAATGGAGCTCTGAATATGCAGTGGTTGTCTCTGCTATGCACAGGTCACATGAGGCTGCCTTTCGAATGAATGCAATCCTGCATGTTGATTTGCATAGAGAGAGAAAATGAGCATTTATAATTATTTCTACATGTTTCTTTATACACTCTGTCTTCTCCTCTTGTGTCCCGTCTGTCTTTTAACAGTCTTAGCCTTTCCTGCGTTTCTGCTTGGAATTGACCAGAACCGTCTGAAGGAGAAAGTGACGAGCCGGAAGATGGACAGCAAGTGGGGAAGCACAGTGGAGTCCATTGACGTGACGCTGAATGTGGAGCAGGCTTCTTACACGCGTGACGCCCTCTCCAAAGCCCTGCATTCACGAATGTTTGATTTCCTGGTCGAGGTATGATTACTTGTTTGCACAGTTTGTTCAGTTTTCATCAATAACACAGCTGTGATTACCTATAATGAAGATTTATTTTGGGAACACAATCCTTTGATTTCAGTCCATCAACAAAGCCATGGTGAAAGATCATCAGGAGTTTAATATCGGAGTGTTGGACATTTACGGATTTGAAATTTTCCAAGTAAGTGTTTTGGGCTTTTTCACAGGCTGACACATGGCCACTGGAATTGTACCCTGCAGCAACGATTAACAAGTATTAACTTTGAGCATTTAAACAGATTAAACACAAAGGATAAGTCTAATTTATAAAGTATGTGGATTAAGTTCTATCTCCCGATCGAGACAGCAGACCTCAACAAGCTTTTCTAATCTGATTACTTGTTTAGTTTCCTTAATGAGAAGTATTGTTCATGAGATCGGACAAACTAAATGTTTTTTGTATTATTCTGGTTGGCATGAGCGTTATATTCCTAATATCAACAACAGGTACTAAGTCTGTGTGTATTTGATTAACTGGGTTGTCTCTTCATCAGAAAAATGGATTTGAACAGTTCTGCATCAACTTTGTGAATGAGAAACTGCAGCAGATATTCATTGAGCTGACTCTGAAGGCAGAGCAGGTAAACGTCCTCCACAGTGGTCTCCTGTATTTGGTCTCCATGGATTTAACTGCTGCCTCAATAGATGTTTTATATTTGACTCATGTCTCTCTTTGTAGGAGGAGTATGTGCAAGAAGGCATCAAGTGGACGCAGATTGAGTACTTCAACAACAAGATTGTCTGTGACCTCATCGAGAGCAAAGTAAATAAACCATACATAAATAATAAAGTGCTGCATGTGGATAACGCACAGTAATAGACAATTATGGATGGAGCTGAAACAAGTCAAAAAAATCAATTAATTTATCGTCAAAAAATGAACTAGCAATTATTTTCTAATTAAGTGTCCAAGTAAAATATTAAATATCTTCTAGTTCCAGTTTCTTAAAAGTGAGGATTTGCAGGTGTTTTGTGTCTTATGTGATAATAAACCGGATATCTTCAGGTGTTCGATTGTTGGTTGAATAAAACAAGTGATCTGAAGATGTCACTTTAGAAATGTGTAATCATTAATCTTAGCTCTTAATTATGTGTTACAGGTGATATTTCTTTACATTTTTATAATTAATTTAAAAAAAGGTCAAATGTATTGCAGTATTTTACAATCCAACTAATTTTGATTTGATCTGACTTGATTTTACTTTAGTAAAAAATCTAAAACAAATACAAAATGTGAAATACACAAACTCAAGATTCCGAACTTGGACTAGCAAACATACAACCTTATAAAATACAACCTTCTTGGTGGAGATAATAAGCACATGTTTATTGTGAGCTTGTAACAACACAGTATAATTATTCCCTGCATCAATTTCATGAAACTTGAATATGATCTTTAAAAATGAGCATCTGTTTTATTGGCTCCCAAGTGACTAGCAAACTCCCGCCAAGTTGCTGCTCCGTGAGTTGTAGCTTATTTTTCTCAAACGTGCCGACATGCCTCTTAATTAGATTCGTCTGCCCCACTGAGAGGTCTAATCCATGAAATCTACAACAAGAGAGGAGCAGGGGATCTGTATCAGTGCCTGACACTTCAGCTCTTTGCAACAGACCCACTTTAGTTTGTCCAGTGACAACCTAACATGTGTCCTTTAACAGAGGCGTGTGTTCTCTGACTTGTAGACGCTGTTGCAGCTGTGCAAACTGAAGGTTACTGATCAAATCAGGACATAATGGAGCCAAATAAGTTTAGCATGAGAGAGAGGCCGGGCTAAAGCTGCTATACATGTACAGTGTATCTAATTTATAGCATTTGTAGCTTTTTTTTCCATGATATTTACTTATAAGTAGTAACTTCTATTGGCACATAATAGGGCTGCAACCAACGATGATTTTCATCATCGAATAATTGATTGCGAGGTCTATAAATTATAAGAAAATAGTGAAAATTCACAATTTTACAGGCTACGTCATCAAATGTCTTTTTTATTCTGAACCCTAAAGGTACTCTATTTACAATTCAATTCAGTTTATTTTGACTATCATAAAAGACTGAGAAAACCTGCAAGTAAACATCAGTGGAGAAGCTGGAACCACTAAAGTTTAATAATTATTACTTGATAAATGACTATAAAAGATTATTGAATTATTAAAATAGTTTTAGAACAATTTTCTGTCGACCGATTAATTGTTCTATTGTAAAGTACATATAAGCATCGGAATGTCTATTTCAGTTACCTACAAATGTAACCTCATTTTCTAAATATATAAAGTCATAGCTTGAAAAGTCTTGGTGAGTTTCAGATCCAGCGATGACACAAATGTACAATGTTTTCCCAGAGTCCTCCTGGCATCATGTGCGTCCTGGATGATGTGTGTGCCACCATGCACGCAGTGGGCGAAGGAGCAGACCAGACCATGCTGCAGAAGCTCCGAGTCCAGATCAACACCCACGAGCACTTCAACAGCTGGAACCAGGGCTTCATCATCCACCACTACGCTGGCAAGGTCAGTCTGAGCGAGCTCATTTAATATGATGCACACATTTTTTATGTATCTCATATGTTTTTTACATACACATTTATGAATACTGGCAACCTAATATATTGGGACTTGATTTTGAATTATCTTTGTTGATCACACCTGGTTTTATTATTCGTAACTATTTTCAACATGTGTATTTTAGCATGTTTATGCATGTGTGTATGTATGATCGCTGCCAAGGGTATTTTATGATGGAGCGGCTGGGAGCCCAAGTTAGATTTCCCTGGTGGACAATAAAGTATATCTTATCTTATTTTACCGTTTTTCTTACTAACACATTACAAACATACTCCGATGTCTTAATTCTCAAAACCAAAAGATTATGAGTTCAGTATAAGGTTTACAGCAACCTCCATACACTTGTCTCTCCCATGTTATGAACTGTAATGTTTTATGCATAAAGTCCTCAGCAGGGAGCTGACAGCAACTTCTGGAAATAGAACATTATTAAAATGTCATTTTTGATGGTGTCGTATGATCTGTCATAAATACCAGTTACCAGTTCAGCTGGAACTTTAATTCTGGAGTCGGTGTGTCGTCATCTTCGCCCTTTCAAGTTTTCCCCGTCTAAACTAACACCACCTTTCTCTCCTCTCAATTTATAATTACAGTCCTTCCTCTTATGTAACATTGTCTAACAATGTCATGCATGTTAATCAGCCTTATGCAATTCAGATTTTACAGTTCGTCTTTTTTGCATTTATTTTTCATTCTGGTGGTTCGGGCCGAGGTTGTCCCGTGCCATTCTCCAGATGTGTGACGGCCTCAGCCTGGCACACATGCCGCAGGCTTAATGAGCTGTGCCATAAAGACTCGACGGGCTCCCGTGACCGGGCTCAAAACATTCCTCCAGTCTCAGGCTACAGTGTAGCAGCAATAACACGGTTTCATTTATACACTTTTAAACCGCTGCTAGTTTCATAAGGAAGCTAATCCTCGGGAGGTGTAAAGCTTGGATCTGCAACCCTTCATTTTCTTTTCCCATAAAATTCAAGCCATTGATATGAGCCAGAATCTAGGTCACAGTTTATTTTATTTTCACACAGGTGTCATCTGTCATTTTGTTGGAAGTTTTAAACAGCTCGACCCGGTCCTCTTTGATAACTATGACTCTTTTGAAATGCCTCTGTGTGTCTCTCCAGGTGTCCTATGATGCCGACGGTTTCTGCGAGAGGAACCGAGACGTCCTTTTTTGTGACCTCATTGAGCTGATGCAGAGCAGTGAAATGTAAGTAATTGCACATTGCACTGACATGTGGCGAGGATTTCTTTGGTTCACACTTAAAGGGAGTCTTCTATTGTGATGCATATGGTTTTAACCCTGAATGAGACTTCCAGATGCTCTAGTGCATCTGGAAGCTGGTGGGACATAGCAGAAGTGTGCAAGGCCGGGTTATGTGGTGCCCTCGGCCCTGAATCACGTCTGGCTGCTGCTCCAGATATGTGGCTTTTGGGGTCTACCCGGTCTGGCCTTACAAGTGCAGTCTCTCTGTGGGGCAGCATGGTGGAGTCTAGTCCCCCTTGTGCTTTGGTTTCTTGGGATTTCTTTGTGTCAAAGTGGCCATCTGTGCAAACAGCCTGTATTGTCTGTGTAACCCCTGCAGGCCTCAGCTACTGCTCGCCCCCTTTGTGTGCGCAGTTTGGGAGGCATGAAAGGAGGTTACATCAAAATCCCTTTCAGATGCATATTGGAAAATATATACATGCAGTATACATCACATATAGGCACGCACGTTTGCACACACACATAGATAAAAGAATATGGCACAGTCACACATAAAGGAAGCCGAAGAAGGAAGGAAGCAGACTTCATTCCTCAGAGCAGCAGGTCTGAATACACAAGAAAGGAGTGACCAGTATTGTCAGCTGGACAGTATTAGCAGACCTTTGGTTCATGTGTACACACAGCCTGCTGATCCTTTCTTCTGCGTCCATCGCTTTGAGCCAGAAGTTTAAAAACAAACAAATACCAATGTGGGAGAAAGCCAGAAAGAGGATGGAGTCTAACAAATACTAATATGAAGAAGCACTGAGAAAATAATGAATTGATAAACGAATGGAACATAAGCAAGTTTAAATAAGCTGAATGTTAAGCAGCAGTGTGTGTCAACTTTAGACCAGGCCTGAGTTTCCAAAGCAAAAAAACAGCCCATACGGTTCAAAAGGAGCTAAATACTTTGTTCCTGAATGACAGATGTGCTGATCACAAAAAGAGCTTTTATTGAAGATCCTAATTTGACATTACTTTTTTTTCCATTCATCAAATATTGTATGTAACCCTTTTGAATGTAGCTTTTAATCCTGTAATTTCCCCACTGCGGGACTAATAAAGGATTATCTTATTTTATCTCTTATCTTATCTTAAATAAGTAATTTTAAAGTGTTATTTTACAGCATAACCTCAAAGAAGACATCATCTTCAATGTACTGCTCTTACAGAGCCTCTACTCTGTGGGTGTAGCACTTTTCCATAATGCAGGAACTTGAAGATACACTAGCATGTGATACTTTAAATCATTATTATAAATGGCTGCAGTGTGGCTTGGTATATAACTACAGATGGCTTTAATTGTCCCTTTATCACAAATATAACCCCCACTTTCCTCCCTTAAGGCACTATATATCAAGTTCTATAAAGAAGTTAGCCTTAGTCTGAGTCTCCTAAAAGGAGATCAAAAGTACAACGTTCAAATATTCTTGAAATTAGTTGAGTGTTTTGTCTTCAGTTGAGAGAAACCAGAGGATATGGAAACTTCACAAATATCTGCTACATTCTGACCAGCAGCAACACGTCATAGTGTAGTCGTGATGTTATAAAACACCACAAACTTTGAACTGCATGTTGAGGATTAGACCAGAATGTTATTCCTTAAAGTCCAAGTGTACAGGGACCCAATAATCTTGCTGGAGGGAGTGTAAGAATAATAATAACAATGAAATGTAATTACAGAGCACTTATCAAAACAAGGACTAGGTGCTTCACTGAGAAAAAAGGAAATAAAATACCAAAGTGAATCTTGAAATAAATGAGAGGTAATTAAAAATAATAAACAAGAAATTAAGAGCCAATAGAATAAACATGCAGCTCCAACAACACCAAGATACGCTTTTAGAAGAGACTTAAAAGAAGAATCATGACATGCTGTTATTCTCCATAAACTCAGAGAAGGTTAATGTTGCTCTTTATCTTTCTTCTCAAACGCCCAAATTTCAATCAGAGAGGTATTTGTACAAATACAGCACAGTGTGACCACACACACACACACACACACACACACACACACACACACACACACCTCTTGTTTTCCCACCACCCCCAACTCAAACCTTCCCAACTTGTTCAGGAATTTAAACCAGTGACCTCAGTCGAAAGTCCTTGGTGCTTTAATCATTAACTGCATTTTTTGGTTTTTGGCAACCAGGGAAACTCAACATTATTTTCAGCTTGTTCACTCTGTTTTTGTTGACTCGTACATGATACCTGCCTTCCTGTGTCAGTCCTAACTCCTCACTTTTGTCCTCTAACAGCGCCTTTATCAGAGCACTGTTTCCAGAAAGTCTCAACGCTGAAAAGAAGGGTCGACCCACAACTGTAGGCAGCAAAATAAAGGTGTGTATTCAGCTAAGTGTGTGTGTGTGAGTGTACATACAGTATGTACCTGTCCCTCATCTTTATCAGGGGTGGTAAAAGGCCTTTGAAAAGATAACGTTTGCTGTTCAAGGGTTTGTCCTTCAGCGGGTAATCAGTAATTCAGACGCAGCATTTTGGGTGTTCATGAGACATAATTATGAGCACCAGTATCATCATTACCTTTCTTGATCTTTGCCTTTTTAGAAACAAGCCAACGATTTGGTGAGCACACTGATGAAATGTACTCCGCACTACATCCGCTGCATCAAACCTAACGAGACCAAGAAGCCCAGAGACTGGGAAGAGAGCCGGTAAGTTCCCTGATGTCCTCCCAGTCTCTCATGACTACAAACCATCCAGAGCCTGTTTGTGTCAAACTGATGCTGATTGACACATTTATCAGGCATCAGGTGGCGCACTCACTACTAACAGTAGCGGTGAGAGTAAAATGTAAGACTGAACACATGATTTGTGTAATCAGACAAGGATTACCCGACATCCGCCATAGTGTTCTGTCTTTTAAGAGTACATTTATTGGGAAAAAATCTGTAATTTCAAATACATTTTTTTATTATTTTTTAAATTGATAACAATCTATTGTATTTAAGATCTACATAAAGGTGAACTAATATAAAATTGCCTGTAATGGAAATGTAACGCTCTAAATATTCTCACCCAAAAGGTAAACCCTGAATCATTGTTCTGATCCGTTTTGTTTATTTGCTCTTTTTGGATGTTTTCTGTCCGTCTGAAAGATGAAGTCATGTGAGACCTTTCAGACATTGCCCCCCTCGTTTCCCTTTGTTTCAGTTTCCCCGCTCTTTCCTCTGTGCTCACAGGTTTTGGGCACTAAATGTTCAGATGCGGAGTGCTCTTGTATTGTTCAGAGCCTCTGACCTTCCTGTTGTGAGTCGGGTGCAGAGTTGCTCATTAATTAGCACCGGAACCGTTGTTTTCACAGGAAGTGTGAGTGTACTAAGTAGTGCTTACGGCCTTTGTTTAAGGGAAAAGTTTGCAAAACGCAGCTCATTGTACGCAGTTTGCATACAATGACATGTGATTACACCTTCCGCTGGTGGAGCAGGAGCCTCGTGCATCGTAGATTATTTTAGGATGTGTGTGTGTGTGTGTAATCTGATTTATTCTCATCTTTTATAATTACATAAAACACAAAACTATCACAATGTCAAAAGTAGAGAACAAAACCTTAAAACCTGAAGGGAAAACCCAGCAAATGTAAACTTAAATCAAACATCAACACAAAACCACTTTCTGATGGCTCAGTGGATAGCATGTATGAGAATATATATTCAATATATATTAATATATGTATTTACTTCAATTTAAAGCTAAAACAACCAGTCAAACAACATTAAATTAACCAGCAGGCATTTTGATAATTAGGTAATCATGATGTATTAAGAGATATAAAAGTGAGTTAATTTTATCCTGATGTTTCTGTCTTAAGAGTAAAGCACCAAGTGGAGTACCTGGGTCTGAAGGAAAACATCAGGGTGAGGCGTGCTGGCTACGCCTACCGCAGAGTCTTCAAGAAGTTCCTCAACAGGTAACACACCTCAGCGGGCTCGTACTCATTACCGACTTTAATTTGGTTTCAAGGAGTGAGTCTGATAGGAGTCTACACAGATACTGACCTGGACTATTGCATTGCAGCCTTTTTAGCGCTCCATGCTGTACCAATTTGTTAAATTATCATCATTAGTCACAGACACAAAAACATTGGAAAATATGGTCGAAAAAAGTTACACTTTAAGCAGACTTTAAGCAACGTGCCATGACGGGTGTAGTGCCCCCGTTGCCTATTTACCATCAGGCACTACTTGGTTGCTCGTTGTCTGACTTGTTCCTGACGCGTTTCATTCAAGACACTGTCCGGCTGTTATGTCCATTCTGTTTATTTTAATCACAAATAAACAGCAGTGTAAATGTCGGCAGAAGGTAGTGTATTCAAATCATGAAATAAACCATAAACACTTGCATATAATACTGTCACCTATTGCATAACGAAAACAAAAACGATAACTCTCACGATAACGATAACGGTCAAAAAACTGTTTGCTTTCCTACAAACGTGCAACACCTGGCCCTAATGACACTCCCACTTATATAGTGCCAACTCACTTGAAGTCGCCTTGCGCCCCCAGTGGTGGGAGGTCCAACATAATAAAACAGACAACATGGCTCTTACAACGGGACTGATCCACATTAGATACAGTTCCTCTGTTGATGTCTTTATAAAATACTGTGTTTTGTCAGGTACGCCATTCTGACCAAAGAGTCCTGGCCAACGTGGCAAGGAGATGAGAAACAAGGCGTCTCTCATCTCTTACGGTCTGTCAACATGGACCAGGATCAGTTCCAGCTCGGACGTAGCAAGATCTTCATCAAAGCCCCTGAGTCGGTATGTTTGACATCCGCCGTCAGATCCTGTCCTTTTGCCAAGTCTTTGCACTTTATGACACCAGAAGAAAACAATCCAGAAAGGTTTACTACAAAGCAAAAGCTTTTTCACATGTTCTTTATGTACACACCTAGAACTGACCTCGCATGTCAGAGTGTGTGTTGGCACGCAAAAAGCCTTTTTGTTTGCAGGGAAAAAACTGAACTCAACATTTTTACAATAAACACCATAAAAGGGCACTCGTGTCTCAAATCATGCACGAATCCCTGATGTAGGGGAGGAGATTGAACCCGACCCGCGTACCACGTCAGCACTGAGTCAACACCGCTCTGGAACTAAAACACAAGTACAGACTGTGGTTGCAGAGTTTGGGGGGACATCGTAAAGGCTTGTCTTTTTTCCACCATAACTACGTTTTTTTTTCATGATTCCTATGAAAGCAGCACTTGTGTCATGCCCATGCTCTCACTTATTAACATTTGTACACATCGTGGACGAAGTGGGCATGCACACACACACACACACAGTGATGTATGTTTGTAAGCTAATACACAGACTTTTAATTCAAGCCTTACAGCTGATCCTGAATGCCTTCACTCATTCATTGCAGTCGTGCATGCCAACAGTCCCCCATCCCCCACACTGCCAGACTGAGAGTCCAAGTCATTGAGGTGTGCTTGTGAAACGCAAATATCACACAGGGCGGACCGCTGAAATGAGCTGCCAAGCTTCTCAAAACAAGCCTCTCTGTCTGATAAGACACTCACACCAACTAATTAGTGGTATGACTGAAGCATTTTGTTGCTGTTGGAGTAATAAGTCAAGTTTGTTTGACGCCACGCCAGATGTTGGAGAAGAGTTTCTCCTTCAAAGTGGTGATGGATGAGCGACGGCTTACTGTCACTCATATTTATTGTAGCCATGTATTAAATCTTTGTATGGTGCTTTTAAATGCTAAATATGGGCCTCAAAGTAAATTGTAACTTACTAACTGATTAATCAGTTAATCCCATTATTATTATATATTTATAATGAAAATGATTGTGAGATGTTAGTTGTAGTCCTAATAATGACCACCTTGAGCTAAATTCAACACAGTAATATAAACATAAACCCCAACAGCTATCTGTTGTTAGATGTCTTACCTGGGAAGTTGAATAACTCGTCTGGTGAAAACCATTGAAGCCTCAATGATATGTGGTGTCATTGTCTCAATTAATGACTCAGTGCGTTATGTTGTCTGTGGTTTGATCCTGTCCTGTCACATTGCAGTCGGCCGTGTCGATGCCAGGCCCGCTGCAGTGGGCAGGATGTTTAGTCTGGGAGGGAGAGGGCAGAGAGTTTGATTGCGTGTCTAGAGGCCCATCAGGAAATGACATAGACTGGTGGTCTGCTGGTCCAGAGTCAGCTCCTTGAGTAGGAAATGGTGAAATGACTTGACAGCCAAAGAATAAGTGATTATCTTTATGTGGATACTGGTAAGCGGTGTATTGATCATACCAAATGGTACAAAACAATATGCGGAAAGAAATCAAACATTTTGCAGTGTTCCAGGAAACCTAATCAATAAGTTATCCCGCATTAAAAGATAGGCCCACATTATTTCAAGTAAGTCTTGACAATACTACTCGTAATCATAGAAAATCCCTTCCGAACACATGTTTTGACAACGAAAACACAGATTCAATGTTGTAGATTAGCACTAAAGAAAATTGTCCAAAGAGGTCTGGGTGATATTGTTCGATGCTAAAATAAACTCTCGGCAGATCAGCGATTTGATGATGACGCTGCCTGTAAAGTAGGCACTGAAATCTAAATGTTTAGATTCGGCTTTGTGCAGCTCTGCAGGCATGTTCAGTATGTGTGTGCAGTCATTCCTTCCAGTCACTTTGTTTAGGTGTGTTTGGGTTTGAGCAGGTGTGCTTGTCTCTTACTGTATTTCATTTCTTTTTGTTCCAGCTCTTTCTGCTGGAAGAGACGAGGGAGCGCAAGTTTGATGGCTACGCCAGGACCATTCAGAAAGCCTGGTGGAAATACTTGGCCCGCAAGAAGTATGTCCAGATGAGGGAAGAAGGTGAGTGGCACAACATCTTGCAGCTTTACTCCTCTGTCAAAGTTCCTCTGTCTCCATCTCTCGTTCTCTTGGTTTTAGCCTCTGACCTGCTGGTGACCCGGAAGGAGAGGCGGCGACACAGTCTCAACAGGAACTTTGTCGGTGACTACCTGGGCATGGATGAGAGGCCGGAGCTGCGGCAGTTCCTAGCCAAGAGAGAAAAGATTGATTTCGCAGACAAAGTCACAAAATATGATCGCCGCTTCAAGGTTGGTCTCCTTCAGTCTGCAGCTTGCTCCCGTCTCCCTGACGACTGACAAAACGTTCATGGAGTTCTTCTGCTATCTTTAGGGAATCAAGAGGGACTTGATACTGACCCCAAAGTCTGTGTACCTGATTGGAAGAGAAAAGGTGAAACAAGGACCCGAGAAAGGCCAGGTGATGGAGGTGCTGAAGAGGCGGATTGATGTGGAGAAGATCTTGGCAGTATCTCTCAGGTACCTTTCCTTCAAATCTGAGACAAACTGGGTTGTAATACTACAAGTATTACATTCTCAGTATCAGATATCAACATAAACGTACAGCTTTTCACTATTGCTTTCAGTTACTATTCTGTTGCAAGTAATTTATTTCTTTAGTTGGTTTTAATGGAGTCTTACTTTAGTTCCCCATGCTGTTAATGCATTTATGACCACCACATGTTCCAAACAAAACCCGTCCATAAAAACAAATTTAGGGCTCATTATATCTACATAAGTCAACTTTAAACCCTGCATCCTGCTGCTACACCACCAATTTAACTCTTGCTGCATTTGCATTTAGGTTTATCTCAATGTCCAGGTCATGGACAGTCATCACGTTAGTTGGGGAGCATCACATGCAAAAAACAAATGGTTTAAACACAGAAATAGGATCCTGATTAAAAGAGCATATCGCTGGGGGAAAAAAGTAACATCATATAAAAACAGTGCCTAAATACCAAGACTTGTAATACATGGTAATATACTCTAATAACGTAAGATATCTGATCGGCATTAAAACCTTTTTCTTGGTATGTCTCTCGGACCAGGTTCGCTCTGAAAAAAGGTTTAAAGTTAAATGCACTTCCAAACTCCATCCCACTCTGCTGAAAACAGTGAAACTTGCCCATGATTCACACAGTCCTCACTGGGACCCAGAGCTCTCCAGAGGCATTTTGGGTGCTAATGACTAAACAGAAAAATCAACACAATCCTTCACCAATGAATGTATTTTCACTGAACACCATAAACTGTGTATAGCTGCATACACAAGGCACACAATTATTCTGAAATGGGCTGTTGTTGGTAGCATGAAATCTGTGATTCCAGTATAGCAATACGTAATTAGTTGTTTCCAAAACAAGACAATGGCGGCTCAACATGAAGCATGGGCCCACCATATAACCTGTACACATTGCACTGCAGAAAGTCATGAATCTACTTCAAAGACACAGTCTGGATTTCCAATCACATAAGTTCCCATGTTCCTGTAAATGTCACTCAGGGGACACTGCAAACATGTGGAGTATGTTAAACCTCTTGTGCATACGTCTGTGTGTCTGTCCCTTTGTGTGCAGGCCTGACTGATGGTCCACATTTTAGAAATGTTGCTAATACGCAGTCAAAAACATTCTCATTAAAGAACAGCGCAGAGTTAACTACAAAGAACTGGAAAAAAAAGTACAAGGAACTAAGAGACTCTTTGTTGTTGATGAGAACGATGTATATCTTGTTTTAGAGGTAGAAATCAGAGCATGTGGCTTTTGAGTCAGTGGGGTAATATGGACCAGGTGGTGCAATGAGCGAAAGCAGGAGTTAAAAAAAACTGCACCTCTCTGAGAGCAACAAAGTATCCTTGTGTGGGTTACGGGCACAAGCTGTCTTCCCTCTTCAGATGTGAGCCGCTTTGTGAGCCCCCCTCTGTTTCTATGCAAATGTGAAAGATGATTCTGACTCTCCATCTTAACTTCATCAAAACGGAGCCGTTAAGGTGCATTCATCTTAAAACATTAACAGTTAACAATCTTGTGGATGCATTTTTTTCTCTTCAGTGAGATTTGCTTCATGTGCTTCTGGTTTTAGGTTTTGTATCTCATGGAGTGTCATGTTCATGTTTTTGCAGCACAATGCAGGATGATTTCATGATCATGCACGAGCAGGAGTATGACAGCCTGCTGGAGTGCGTCTTCAAGACAGAGTTCATCAGCTTACTGGCCCGCAGGTTTGAGGAGAGAACCCAGAGGAAGCTACCTCTCAAGTTTAATAACACGTAAGTAAACAATAACGTATTGTTGTTTTAAAGGACATATCTTCAGTTTAATTTGATTAATTAGACTTTAAATCCGACTGGTGCTAAACCCTCATTGCTATTAAGTCAGCATTTCAAAACCACCTGTTAAGCAGAGTGAGACATTTAAAAAATAATGACCAAAAGAAGTCACAGGGACCATTTAAAGAAAGCGTTATTTTGGATTGTGTGCTACAAAACATTATTTTTTTGTCCATCAGACTGGAGATGAAGTTAAAGAAGGAGAACTGGGGCTTCTTGAGTGGAGGCGGCTCCCGGCAGGTCCTGTTCGTTGGGGGTCAGGGAGACATGCCAGTACTGAAGCCTACGAGCAAATCTCTGCAGGTCAGCGTGGGCCCCGGGCTTCCGAAGAACACACGTGAGTATTTACTGTACAGACCCAGAGAATGGCAATGGCCGCGTTCTCACAGCGAGAAGTGATTACGTTGACCCATTCAATTTGACGACTTGAAAGCACTTGATCTCGGCAGCATATTCAGAGACACACAGACATCTCAGTGATAAGAATATAAACAAGTATATCACCTATGTATGATGACCAATACTTATTTTGATGTGCTTTTATTGGATTAATGCAACATTATGGACATAAGGACATATGATATGTTTGTAGAGAGAAACTGTCTGACTGTGAGAGCCACAATAGATAATATATGGTTGTTTATACAGGAGTTTTTCTTTAAAATCCTACATCTCATTTCATATATTTTTGCAGTGTTTTTTTTCTTCTCTCATTCCATGTAACGCAAACTTTAAAAAGCATGAATTAGGATTATTAATCTGTTGGTGTTACCGTTGAAAATGATGATGAAGTCATTAAAATACAACTTTTTAAAACTTCTGTCAGGACTTTCACAGAAATGACTCTGTCCCATCTCAAAAGTATACTCAATCATATCCGATACAGCCTTCTCTATTTATACGTTACATTAATGTATCCCCTCTCATCTTTATTTCTCTCACGCTCAGGCCCCACTAGGAAGAGCTTCTCTCAGGTTCACTCCAATGCGTCCAGAACTCACCAGAACATCCCCTCGAGGGCGGCGCCGGGACCTCCAGGTACATCTCTCAGGACGTGAACAGGCATCTCTTACATCCAAGTGGACTGTCTAAAACAATCTTCTTCTTCTTTTGGCTGCAGCTGCTCACCAGAATGGTGGCCTTAAAAACATCAACCACGCAGCCAATCAGAGGAACTCGCAGCATCACAAGCAGAGGAATCCCCCACCCGCAAACGGGACACGCCCCTTCCTGCCCAGCAACGGCAGCCAGCTGAAGGAGCGAGGCGGCAGCCGGCCGCAGCCCGACCTGGACTGTCTGAAAGTGCCTGACCAAGGAGCTGCAGGGTGAGACGCTCACACAAATTAAAACACACCAACCACACAGCTAATGCAGGAGTAGACAAAGTAACACACACATACACATGATGACATGTCCGGAATAAAGACTTGATTCTGTACAAAGGTGGATCCATTTAAACTGAATGCAGCATTAGCCAACCCTTCATACTGTACAGGTCGGCCTTAGTATTGCTTAGTTTCATTCTGTGACAGCTCTTTCTAACTGTCTTAGATAGTTGTGACACTTTGACAGTTTTCTCCCTCTTTCGAGCTGTTTTCGTATCTTGTGTAAAAAAACTCCCCAGAATCACGTGTTAGTGTCTCGGAATGAAACATCTTAGTGTCAAACCTCTGACGAAAACAAAAGATGTGTGATTTCAGTGAGTGCTGCTGTGTTGCTGTTTGCTGGTTCTGTGGTGTTGAGATTTTCATGGCCTGAAAAGTGTTGATTGTCATTTTCCCAAAAGGCCAGACTCCCCTTTACATTTCCATTACAGGGAATCTGACGAGTATGACTAACACAATTGTATCCTGAGACGACTTTAATAGCTGACGTATGCTGCTAATTATCATTCAGCCTTATATGACTCCACTGTGTAGCATTTAGTTGACACGTAAAGCGCTCTCCCATTAGGTATTTAACATTCCTGTGTCTAGTAAACGTATACACAAAAGATCATTTTATATTTTAATTTATTCAATGTGTTTATACCTGCTGAATGTGGTTTTAAGGCAGTATGGTGCAGTGTCTGGCATCACATGCACACACACACATTTCTATATGCTCACACACTCTAATGCACACACTTGTGTCTCTGTAATTTGGCATAATTTGGATGATTTATTCTTTTGTAGCAATGGAGACAGACGGACAACTTCAAATGGAGGAATGTGAGTTGGAGTGTTTGCAGTGTTTTGGGTGGTGGTTAAAGACAAGAACAACAAGCAGCAGGATATGTTGATGCTTCTTCTCATGTACATCTTTTTTTGGACTGCAAAGAAAGCAAAGTTCAAACTCTAAACGAGCCAGCTGTATGTAGTCCGCAACTAATATTTAATTCTCTTCTGCTGTTTAATTTATTTGATTTCCAATGGGAATTATTTTACATCTTTCATTTATGAATGAAAGATCCTCGAAAGAATCCCTGCTGTGCTCCTCTTCTGATGTCTAATTTCAAATAAAGAGATGGACATTGAAGATGGTTTCATGAACAAAGATCTCACTGGGAGGCCTCAATGTTTTACCTTATAAATGCCTATATTGCATATGTAAAATCTAACTGTTGACACTTAATGTATTTTGATTTTAACCTCAGTTAGTTGAACAGAACAGTTGTTCACTCTCATTCTTAAATTTTACATTTGTCATTGTGTTAAAAACTCATTTTAAAAGAGAATGTACTGTATATACAGTATACACAGGGTTAGTTAGTAAGTGAAAACAGCACGTATATAGAATAATAAACAGACATCTTAAAGGTACCACTGACTCTGGACCAACACTCTGCTCTCAAAGGCTTCCAGAAATGTGTACTTTTTTCAGTGTTTTGTGAAAGATAAAGTGTGTACTCAATCACCATCTTGTGGCAGATTTGTGAACAGCAACAGCGACTTCAAATCCAGCAGGAGGCATTATTAACACCGACATGTATTTACAGTCACTGTCTTTAGAAAAATCTAATTTGAGTCAACATATTTTTACACGACAAGATGGTGATTCTGCACACACAAAAACACCACGTCTACCAACTGCTTCTTCTGACTTAACTTCACAGCCAACTGCAGCACAGTGAACTGAACTTTTCCCACTGTAGCGCCTTCTTTCAGATGTTGACAGTCGTGTGCTTTCCCTCTTTTTCTCTTACAATGCCTCAGAGCCCACAGACCATCAGCCAGCAGGCCTGCGCCGGGAGGAGGGCGACCCAAACCTGCCCCCAAACCCAAACCCCAGGTGCCCCAGTGCAAAGCTCTATTCGCCTACGACGCTCAGGATACAGACGAGCTCAGCTTCAATGCTGACGAACTTATTGACATCATCAAAGAGGGTAAGATGCTTGCTGTTTAGGGTAGGATATGTACTTTAATTTGGTTGTGGCAGCAGCAATCAAGTTACGTATAAGACATTTAAGAAATTAAATAATAAAAGTGCAAAGTATATGAAGTGTGTGGATAAATATAGTATATACAGTGAACGTGTTAGGGTTATTGATTGTTCAATTGAGGGAGGATTTGGCCAGGGGTGATTTATTATACAGTCTTATTGCCATGGGCAGGAATGTTCTCCTGTATCGGTCCTTGTTTGAAGAAATAGGAATGTTTGTGTCAGATACCAGCTTGAAATGGGCCTCTAATCTCGTCATGTTTGTGGCGTAGATGCGTCCGGGTGGTGGACTGGACGACTTCGTGGAAAGCAGGGTCTTTTCCCCAACAACTATGTTACCAAGATCTAGGAGCTGCCGGTTTCCAGCTCGAGGAGGAGAGCCTGCTGCATCCCCACCGACCCTCTGGGAGGACAGGGATGGAGCTTACAGTCAGAGAGAGAAGCACCGCGAGACTTCTCGAGAAAAGAAAGTCACACATCCTCCACTGCTGCCTTGTAGTGAATGAATGTATCTCTCGGTTACACCACCTTGACCAAAACACCGTCAGGCTTGAAATGAGGCTCTGCTTTAAAGACAAGAAGACAGTTTGACCCTGGGGTCTGTTTTCCTCCAGTCCCTGTCCATATGGAACAAAACTATTTATTGTATTTATAGCTTTCTGTACTCTCTCTACTGTCATTTATATCTTGCTGAGAATTTGAGCTCAAACTCTTTTGAAGCGTTGGAATGAAGTATGCTTAATGTGTGGGACCAGGCTTGTGATTTTTATTTTCAAAAGAAGGTTTGATTGCTGAATCGAAGGTGATCACCTCAGTGGCAAAACTGAAGCGACTGCTGCTTTACCAGGAATATTTATTTTGGTGCAAAACTGTAACTTCTTACAGGGGATGGCGTTTCGGTAAATCATCACACTGTGATTTTTAATGATTTTAAATACCAAAGCTATAACTATTTTAATAGGTCTGAAAAAAAAAACATTTAGAAGGCAATGTGGTCAAGTGTTGAATCACCTGGAGAACCATCTTCATCTTTATCTGTTTGTTGTTTTTGTTTTTCTATCACACCAGTATATTTAGAGGCAATGTATACTGTAACCTGAGCATGCTGTCAGTGGTGTATTAGCACTTTATTGGTACAGGTACTACCTTGGACACAGACATCTTCACTCGTTCATGCCCCAGCCGGTAAGTCAAGTCTACGAAGGACAAGTTGTAAAGCGAGAAATAAACTGAGTTACTGAGGAGGATCATCTGTTTACATGAAATGATAAAAAAAAAAGGCATTTTAGATCTGATTCTGTATATGTGTTCATTATATGTTGTTGGTTAGAGTTTAAATTAATGTTTTTTTGTATTTTCTTTTAAGGATCTTAATATTCAAATGTTTCTCTGCTTTTGATACTCAAAAGGCTGCTTTATTTCTGGTTCAGCTCCAGATGGATAATAATGGTTAGCACAGATTAGGGTGAATGGATTTTTGTTCGTGCAAAAGTTGTTTTTGGTGAAAGACATTTGTTGACATTTTTCCGTGGCACTACAGAGGATTCTTTTTGCTTCTGCCCGTTTCTGCACATCTTTTGCACTGCTGTTGCTTTACTTACACATTCCTTAGTATTTTTTTAATCAAATAACCACATTATGCTCTAGTCAGTAAAAACAAAAACACCGGGGACTTCTGCCAGATCTTCTGCATCTTCAAATATGGTTTGGATCTTGGATGGTTGAAAACATCCTTGTGCAATATTAAAACGTGGATGGGTCTTTTAATAAAGCATGTCATATTGTATTTTTTATGCTTTTTTTGTTATATTATCAGAGAACACATTAAATGAACAATGATCAATCAGATGTTTATGTATTTTAAAATATATACATGCCATCAGGACTGCAGTCCAACAATGAATACAGAGATCCTTAGTTCAGGCCACTCTAATGGAGCAAACCGCACTAAAGTCTTTTTTGTGGTTGCTATTTTTGTTGTTTTTCCACACTATACATTACTTTAACTTTTTAGATATATAGTTTTTGGTGAATGTTATTGCAAAACAGTGCCATAGTTTCCCTACATGGTCAACAATCTTCTTTTTTAACCTTTTCCGTCCAGAATAAAGTAAAGAAATCATTCTAAATTTTAGTTTTATGATTTCTTCTTTTTTTTTCTAAAATTGTCTTTATAAAAATTAAAGAATACAAATAAGTGTAATTTGAAATGTAAACTGCATTTAAGATACAAAAGAAGACATGATAATCTAACAATGCCGGGGGCAAATACCATGGCAGAATATTTATTATCTAACTTTACGTGCACCTTTCTCTCAGATAAAGGCATTTTGACACATGCCACAGTAAGCACAGGTGTGACTGTCATGAAGGCCACCTGTCATGCAGAGCCATAATGTGATAATGATGCTTTGGACACCTGTGCTTTTCCTCTGACAAGGAAACGGTCTGCTGTTAAGATCTGAAGAAACACTGGATTATTTATCTTGGGGGAACCTGGAGACCTCTCGTCTTGTTAAAGTGTCTTTTGTGCTCCTCCACTTGAGGTTCTTGGTTTATGGTGTATGGCCGCAGTCGGTACTGCACTTGATCTTGTATTTTCATTTTAAGGTTTCATTTGAATTCCTCAGTCAGGCTCACTCTTACATATTTCTTTGAACATCAGAGCTGGACTGTGGACGCATCCCCTTTATTTCACGTCCTCCCATCTTTGATACACTCCTTAAATCTTTTAGTGTCCTCTGTTCAGTGGTGGCTACAGATTTAATTAAACATTTGAACAGTTTTCTTTTCACATATTTTAGGCCATCATATATTGGTACAACTTTTAACTATAATGTTCTAGTTAACGCACAGGCGATGAATCTTCGTCTTGCCTCGTCTCTGTTATTCTACTCACACTAATTACCTATTTGACTAAATTTGGAGTGAGAGAGAAGGGTGACAGCGGTGGTTTCAAACTTGTTGGACGTCCCACAAGGAGCTCTAAGATGTTCCATGAAACATATATACCAACTTACATATTAACTTATATACTATACATTTTACCTTTTCTAGTATTTGTTTTTAATTGGCAAGTGAAAAAAAGAGGGATGTCTGTAGTGAAATCTTGCACTAAAGGAGCAATTCACCATCCTATGGAGTGTATTTGTGCAAAGTGCATTTACATATTAAATCTAATTGATCATCCTTTAATACTCAGGAAAATACATACAATTAAATAAAACAATTGGAACTGAAATTGTGTCATTTAAAAAAAAAAAAAAAAAAAAAGAATCTGACTAAAGTGTTTTTCTATGTAAAGTCTCATTTAAACCAACTCAAGATGTTAAAGGATTTGCGTCTTTAAACTGATTCATGTTTTATGACCCTTCTCGTGACACTACATAAAACAGCTGTTTCATCAAGAAGCCAACATTCACTCAAACATGATTTTCAAAGAGGAGACCAGGGAAAAGACTCAATTAAGAGTTATCCAAGTTTATTAATATTATTTTTAAAACTAATATAAATCCCACAGAATATGATCCTGGTGCCTTTTTTAAGTCAATGAATGCATGGATACCTGCTTTAAGTACTGCATTTCAACACTCCATTCAAAATATTTTTTCCCTTTTTTAATATTCAGAGTGGAAATACATGGCCTCCGTCATATTCACTACTATTTTCTCCTACCTTTTTCCTCTCTTGTGCAAGTCTATGCGAGTAAGTTAATCAACAGTATTAGTGTTTTTCTTTCAGCAGCCAAAAAGGACGCTGCTGCTGAACTACAGAGAGACCAAAGGAAGGGTGGATAAAATGGTTTGAAGTGCGAGAACAAGCAGTAAATATTTATCCCAATTCGAGCTGTGTAAACACACACACACACACGCGCACGCGCACGATCCCAGGTTGCAGGCTCATGTGAAATGTCTTACACACATGTAGACCTGAGATCATCTTACAGAACCCTAGTTAATTGTCACAGGCCAGTCTGCAGGGAGGAACCCCAACAAAACAAAAATGGAGAAAGGATTCACAGCCGTCCCAACAATCGCTCCATTTAGAAAGAACAGTCAAAAGCGGGATGTGACATTCTTTTTCTCAAAAGTACAGTTGATGATGATGATAACGGTGTTTTTGTCAAATGAAGGTGCTGGAGGGAGGTGTAATCGTAGCAAAGCATGTGCATATTCTGGGAAGTGAGGTGAACATTGGAGTTTATTTCCACTCTAGAAATACTGGGTGTGCACTAATACAGCAGCTCATCTGTTAACATATTTCCCTAGTTAGGAATGTCTTGATTTACTTAAAAAACATATTTCACTAACAATCCACATCTTCTAAACAAACTAATCAATACAATGATTGGTAAAATGAATCCTGCAATTTTTTTTTTTTTACTGGAGGGTGACATTCTAGTAAAGCAAGGCATTAGGTTTACAGAAATGCATCTTTACTAGAGCAGCTATCCTCACCTGCGAGTTGTTAGGCTGTGATAAGCCAACGTTATATGTGCAAAGAAATGCATTGCAAGGAGACATGCAGAGAAAACAAAACAAAAAATGACACTTGAGGAAACAATCAAAAGCTACATAAAAGCTTTATAAATACAATAAAATCTTAAACCCTTAATGGAAAATTCTAGCTGTTGTAGTAATATGTGATAGCTGGCACTCTAGGCTCAATGCTTTTTTGTCATGTGTTTTTATTTTCTCGTAGTAGAACTGCGCAGGTCATTCATGCCATCTTTGGTTGACTGCAGTACTGAAGAGAAAATTAATATGATCTTAAAATAAATTTTCAACAAAAGGGGTGGTTAGAAAAACAGCATCAACTCTCAGCAGACAGCTGCGCCTCAATGTCCACTCTGCAGATGGGGCACTTCTTATTGGTGAGGAGCCACTGATCCACACACAGCTGGTGGAAGAGGTGCATACATGGTAGGCGTCTGGAGGGGAAACACAGAGGCAGAAACAACGTGACTTCTCTTTGCCATAAACAGTTGTCCAGAAAACTGTTAAAAACATATGAAACCCATTATTCCAGCGGGTGACATGTTCCTTTATAATCATGACGAGCTTTCAGGTTTATTTTGATCAATCCCACACACTGTCCTGCTGTAAATACTCTCAGAGCACCACACCAATGGCTGAATAGTCCCCTTAAATACACCATTTCCTCATTTGTTACAAACCTAGACAATAGAAACAATATATTGTTTGTTTCTTTATTAGGGGCTAAACCAAAAGCATTGAGAAACAGATTTGGGTTTTGGTCATTTCATGGGATTTGTAGTAATTAAAATATCATCAAGCATATCAAATAACCACCTTCTGATCTTTCTTCAGTCTTTGCACTTTTAATATATATACATTATAAACACAAGCAAGGAATAACCTTACTAGCTAGCAAAGTTGAGCAATTATGAAAACATTTATACTTCAAACTGGGGATATGAAGAACATCTAATTCTATCAGAAATACAGAGAACTTCTTTTGCGAGAATGAACCAACAAATCTAAAAAATAAAAAAATAAAATGTAGAAATTTGTGTTTTACCTGGATGACCATTTAAGAATAAAATTCATATGATGTGTTGTAGTTTGAAAATGTATACTCAATCATTGAAATACTGTAAGTGATGACTGAATAATTAATTTAATTAAGAAAGAAGACTGCCCAACAGAGGGCAGAAAACCTGAGTGCCCTGAAGCCATTGCATGAGGCCGGTAATATTAAGGCACTCTGGGGTTTTTTGTTGATTACTATACCTTTGGGTTTAAAATAATAAATATCTCCAGAGACTGTGGCAGAATGGAGCCACTACAGCTGCCACCCCACACGCCACGCCCCTGGAAGCGTAACTGAACACACTCAAAACTGAGCAACGGTCGGCACAAACACCCAGGCGGGGATCTATTTACCTGACGTCCTCCCCCTCCTCCAGTATTGACAGACAGATGGTGCATTTTTCTTCCGTGTCTTCATCTGCCCCCTCATCTTCGTCTTGCTTAATATGCAGCTTTCTCTGTTTGTGAAACATTTGGAACCATGACTTTTGATATGAAGCGTCGATCGGTAAAGCAGCCTCAACCGACACAGTTATTAATCCTATTAATCCACTCTCTGTTTAACACATTACACTGCTTAATGTAAACACTGTGTCGTCATCACAAGTACATAATATGTTTGAATAGAAATATATTGCCTATAAAACTGTTTAGAACAAACATAAAAAAAAGAAAATACAAATTCCTTTGGGGACAGAGGAATGGTCATTTTGTCATGAAAACAAACATTTTCTAACTGTTGTCTCTGTGCTTAACAAATACAAATTATCCAAATCAACGTTATTCTAGAGCCGAATTCCCTGGCCCCCAAGACTAATACTAACATCTACTGTACATGTGAGCAGAGACATGTTTCCAAATTGATTTGTTCATTATTTCTCACCGATTCTGGGGTTGCGTGCATAGTTTTCCCAATAGATGCCCAAGCTTCAGGGGTTAACTCTTGGTCAATGTCTCTCTCCAACACCTTCTGTATTGGGTGGCAGGGTTAGATTGCTTGTTTAGATACATTTGGAAACCTCTATGGAAACTTTTCCTCAACAATGTCTTCACAGCTGCAATCTAAAACACACTACAGTATTTTGCTTAAACATCAGACGTTTGCAATGAGCACAAAAGACCACTGCGCACTGTCCCAGAATAAACTGTAACAGACAAGCACAACTATATACAGTATCTGCAAAATCCAATACACAATATATACATAGCTAGCTGCACACACGGTCACTAGTCCTCACCTTCTTGTACTTGTGTGGGTAAGTGCACCTCTCTATGGTTCCCTGAGAGGCTCCTCGGTTCACAGTCCCCAATCTTTCCTCTAGATGCAGCAGGTCCTGAATGGGTGCAGTAGAAACAAACCGCTATGAGAAGGATGATAGATGCACATTTTGGCTCTGTTGGATACAAGAGGTCTTAAGAAAAAAGATGGGATGGGATCCTTCATTGGTGCTTTTCTCTGACTAAAGGTTTTTTTTTAATTTTATTAATCCCTCAGATTTAGTGGTTGAACCCTGTGACTCCGAGTTAAACTTGTTCATAAAGTGTTTAGAGTTCAGTTCGCTCAACGTGGGGGATCCGCTCCGCCGATTGAGTCTCAAGACATTAACTTCCCTCAGGGATGAGGACCGTGACATGTGGTGGAGTGCTTTGGACAAAAACTAGTAAGTGGACCTTGAGTTAGAGATTGTCAATAAATTAAACGTTTTCTTTGTATGCACTTCCACTATAGGACTGTTTATTTAGAATACAAATAATCAAATGTGTTGTTATAATGTTGTCTTTGTAGTAACAGTATGATCAGTCAGGCGGTGTTGAGTCAAGCAATTACAAAGTTCATATTGATTGTGTTGGGAGTGATTAAAACACATTTAAAAGAATAAAAGCAGTCCTCACCTCATAGGTTCTTCCAAAGCCAGTCATCCGAGATGAGATGTACCGAATGTGCGGGTAGGTCACTTCAGATATGCCAGTGTGCTGCGAGGGACACCAGAAAAACATGCACAGCACATTTTCTCAGAATAATCTCAGCATGTCTCTCTCATAAATGAATACATTAAATCCTTCTGAATCAGAGGGCTCATTTTTCATGTCATAATTTCACAGACCTTACTTTTATTCACTCTGGTGAGGGTTCAATATAATTCATGCTATTAGTGGTCGTTTGACTTCGAGCAGTGCCGTAGTATTGTATTTGAGCAACTGGCATTTTCTCAGAGAATAAACCCACATTTACAAAAGTTCACTTCACCACATTGTTATATCTTCGTCCTTTAAGTCGCGGTGGTGAACTTGTGAGTAAAGAGTTCCTTATTTAAACATTCAGCAGCTACGGAGCAACATTAGCATTCATTTGGAGTCGTGTTTCTGGCCACCTGATGAATTTACTCTTTAATACCCTCCTTTTAACTCTTCTGAGGGAAATATTCATGACTCTTTTGGTGCTAAATGCTGCACTAGGATCCCCAGCTGTTTGGTGCTGAGCAGTTAGTGCACATTGAAGCCATGAGAACGTGAGAGTGAAGCAAAACAGAGACGCTGAGGGCGGGACCGCTAAACAAAGAGCTGAAACTCACTTTAAAGCTCGATAAAGCCGAGGCGAGCTGCAGATTTGAAGACTACACACACACACATATATATATATATATATCTCATAGCCGCTTTACGTTAAACTACCCTGTGTAAGCTGTTAGTGTTAGAGGCAGTTCTCAAATTGTATTTGAAATCTAACATGATTATTTTATTTTAAATTATATTAGAGAGGCCTATGAAAGTGTTCACAGTGCAAATAAGCAATAATGAAGGTCATAGATATATACAAATTAGACTAACTAGTGAACCCTTCTGAGACTGTTCATTAAAATTCAATTGCATTGCTTTTGGTTCCATATTTCTCAGCCCGAATTTTAATCACACGTGCTGTGATGAACTGTGGACATGCTGAAGGCATATGGAAAACAGCAACCTGACTCAAAGTGCACTTGCATCGATGCTACAGAGAAGAAACGATTGTGGAAGACCACTAACATTCGTATATCTGAGGATGACCAAGTAAAAAAGCAATAACATCATGAAACCGTCTACTTCATTTGAACAGGATCTGTCTCGAGGCTTGTGGATTTGTTGAGTGTGCACTTGAAATGCCTGATGAGCTACTATTAATTGCTACTGCATTATTCATGTGGTTAACCAAACCATCCTTGAAATAACTGATGTTATAAATAAGGGGCCAACACCATTAATCTAAGCCAGACTTTATAGAAAAGTGATTCTTTCTCTTTTATGCTAATGTTTGCATTTGTGCTGGGGGTTTGTCTCACCATGAAGGGGATGGGGAAGTGGTGCAGTCTGGGGGGAGGGTGGTAGTGGGGCAGGTGGGAGTGCAGGTGCCCTGAAGGGTACGGTGCCACGGTCACTCCAGCCTCGATGCCAAGCTCCCTGTTGACAAACACATCCGTCATCATCAAAACTTTCTCTGGTCGACCTCAACATAAAACCAATAAAGTCACGTCGAGAGATGTTGACAATGTGTAATATTTGATGAGCTAGCGTTAAACTAAAACGAGCCATCTGCCAAACCTCGTTGCCCAATACTGACCATGCTGTTCTCTGCTCAGGCTGGCGAGGGTGGGAGGACATAGTCTGTGGCACATGGATGTGGTGTCCATGGCCGTAGTTGGGGTGCATTCTGTGGGGGTGTGGAGGCGGACGCTCATGTGCTCGTCTGCAGGGACAGCAAAGTACAGGAGTTCACATGGAGTTCTATCCATCTTCTGTCTACAACAATGTGAACACCAGCTGAGGAAAAACCAGCTGGGTTATGGCGGTACTCACGTTGGGTGCTGCATCATCCTGCGCCTCTGGACCTCCATCCTCTGCAGTATCTCGTGTTGATGGAGTCTCTGCACCGAGGCCCCCAGCGCCGGCATATGGTGCGGCAGGGTCTGGTGGTCCGTAGGCAGGTGCTGGGCCAGTGGGGCACTTGAACTGGAGAGGTGGTGGGCAGACAGAGGCGGGGGAGGCGCAGGGGGCACGGCGTGGCCTGAAGGGTGGGTTGGCAGTGGCGGATGGAAGGTGACAGTGTGGGGAATAACGTATTCGCCTTGTGATGGGGGCTGAGGTGTAAGTTGGGGGTTCCCATGGGAATGAGGACAGGCGGAGGAGGGCTGATGATGCAGTGAGCGTGCTAGAGAGCCATCTGGGTTTGAGGAAAGAGAAAAAGAAAAGAAAGGATAAGATCCTCTTTATTTTTGCTATTGGAAACAAATGGAAACAAAATTCCAACATACATGATACTCTCCGCCGTTACTCTGACTTTTGTGTGGCACTCAGCCCCGAGTCCACTCATTCTTACTGAAGGCATGAATGTATACTTTCATTTCCTAAAAATTAAAGTGTGAGTATTCACGGCAGCAGGAAGGTTCATATGGCGTTGACTTGAAAAACTATGTGATCAAGAAACATGTCAGAGAGTCCAAACAATGTGGCTCATTGATGTGTTTTGGATCCCCAGCTCCCTCTTTCTGTCTTTGGTTTTTTTGGTTTTGTCTTTGGATGTTTTCTTCTTGGACAACAAAGGCGCTCTACAGCACAGAGGACTGAGCTACATCAGGCTACATAAATACTTGCTAAAAGGATCCATACATTTTTTGGCTTTGGTCATTTTGTGAGATTTGTTATCATTCATGTAGAACAGGCTTATCCTTTAAGGAAGTTAGAAAACGACAGAGTTCTACATTTGTACTTTATGCCAGCAGACACACATCTCGGCTCATCGTTTTAAAGATGATGCCTTTGAAGCCTTTTATGCTGTTTTTGTTGTTGACAGAAACCTTCTCTGTTCTCTGGCAAAGACAGAAGTTCACTACTGTGAGTCATCCTCTTAATAAATATGAATTTGTTCTATTGCTGTAGCTCTTCTTGATGCAGACTTCCTTGCTACTTGTCCAAGGAGCAGTACAAGGAGGAGGAGAGGCCGACATCAGCAGCAACTAACTCTACTACTTCCACACCAGAGAGCCTCGTCACACAGCTTCACTCTGCAAACCGAGCTGTTCTGAGGAGAATGATCAATTA
The DNA here is from genome assembly GCA_023566465.1 of Cottus gobio. Lineage (NCBI taxonomy): Eukaryota > Metazoa > Chordata > Actinopteri > Perciformes > Cottidae > Cottus > Cottus gobio. The sequence continues at coordinate 16,412,655 of CM042224.1, read as the reverse complement.
ACTACTTCTGCCTGCTAGTTCCCACAGCACTCGGCACATTAACCACCAGGCTCTGTTAATTACTATTAGCATTAGAAGCGCAGCTGTCTTCCAATTTTTGCAAGCACTACGGCTCTGCAAATAAGTTCATTCTGTAAAAGCAGTAGCACTCTTGAACGTCCGACGGAAATTACATTTTATTTGTCTGCGACAGCATATCTTCTCTGTCAATTATTTTTGTATGTGTTCTCCTTTGAGGACAAAAATCAGAAAGTATATGTTTGTATGTATAAATATATCCATTTTTGTTTTCTGATTTTCTTTTAATTTTAATTTCATAATGGCGCCCCATAGTTTTGCATGAGTTCAACGTCAAAGTAGATTACATTACATTTCATTTAGCTGACGCTTTTATCCAAAGCGACTTACATGATATACAGTAGACACAGCAACGGTGAGCAATGAGGGTTAAGTGTCTTGCTCAAGGACACAACAACACGGACTGGCTGAGCCGGGGTTTGAACCACCGATCCTCTGATTGAAAGTCAGACCTGCTAACCACTGAGCCCCAGTAGATGAATACCTTGTTTCTAAACAGCCAATCAAATGTTACATAAAGCACAAAAAGGATGACTAAACCTGATTTTGGACTTTTAAATCCGCTCTGAAACATTGAAACCATTAAAACAGTGGTGAACGTCTGGTTTTTCAAACTGCTACGCCGATATACTCACAGGAGGGGTGCATGTAATGTCTGCAGGGCTGGGGTTGTGTTTGTGGCTGTGGCTGAGCCACCATGGAGGCGCTAAACGATTCCACCACAGCTGGCTGGCTGGGCCCAGGGGTGGCCTGGGAAACGTAAGTAGGAGGCCGTGAGGTGGAGCCTGGGCAGCAAGGGTCAAAGGCCGAGGTGCTGCCATGGAAACTAGGCCCGTTGTTTCCACCGCTCCGAACACTGCTGTTGCTCAGGTCCACTGGCAGTGTTTGCTGTGGAAGAAAGGTGGAGGAGAAGTTATAGAAAGAAGAGGGTTGAACTTGTCCTATATGCTGAATGAGTCACGCACAAGTCAAGTAGTCTGTTTTGTGTAGATATGCACTCCTGTGTTCTGTTGTCCTCAGTCTCCTGCTAAATGCTCTTTCAAGACAGAGTGTGCATCTTCATTAGTGACAAGTTCTGAACTAACTGAGGAAGAGGAGGATGCATAGTGAAGCTTTGACAAAAAGGTAGCAATGTTTTAAATCTTGGAAAGATCATTTTAGACACTTTAATACTTCAAGCGTGACCTTCTCACCTCAATCAAACATTATTCATACTTTTAGTGAGACACAAGGAATTTGCTCAATTACTACTTGTCATAGATTCATTTTGTGTTGTGCTTTGTACATTACTTGATCTTCTTTTTAATATTTGCTTCAAAAGCTAAATAAATTCATCACATCCCAGAGTGCTGAGACAACGAGACTTTTCAGATTATGTTGTGTATGTGGGGGAGTTATGACTGTTAGGAATCAATGTGGGACAATGAGTTGAGATGCTATACACCTTTTTGACCTTTATTATGACATTCAGCTACACCCTGAGGGATAGTCTCTTTATCAGGAAGTTCCTGTTCAAGCTACACAATGTTAGCCGTCCAGAGGCAGCTGCCTACAGTATGTTGCAGCGTGGGCATACCTGGTCATGGTAGAGGGCCGTGTTGCTGCTACTACTACTGTTACTGCTGCTGCTGACTCCAGCACAGGATGCGGGAAGAGCACTGGGCCGCTCCACGGGGCAGCTCGGCTCTTGAAAAGGCAGGGTGCCCGGGGGCTGTGGAGCTGGGTGATGGACGTGGTGGATGAAGTGGTGAGCGTTGCTGTGGCTGTGGCCGTGCTGGGAGCCACTGCTCTGCTGAGAGGACGACACCTGCAAGCAGCTTGAATGGGAGTGGCTCAGGGACAGGTGACCAGGGGAGGGCCCTCCACACGGGGAGTGCTGCTGGCAGCAGGATGGGAGTCTGGGCATGGCCGTGCCGGCATTTTCTCCTGCGGTACCCGACAAACCCGGTCTGCTGTCATCTGATGATGAGGAAGATAAATGATTAAAAGAAAGTAGGAGAAAAAAAAAAGGTGACCTATGGTAACATGTGACTACACAATATAGACGATTTCCCACTTTGATGTATAAACATTTCAGTAATATCAACATCTGAAAGGAAGTCATTTTGGACCGCAGCTGTCTCAGAGCAAAATAGTTTAAATGAAATGGTCTCCAGCAGCTACTTTCAACATGCCGGGTCCCGTCTTACCTTCTGCGGCTGTGCGAGCAGAGCCGCCTTGCCTCTGTGTGTGCATACTTTCAGGTATTGAGCCTGGGCAGCTAGTGGAAGGGCCTGGGGCATCATGGAGCTCTGAGGTAGAGGCATGATGGGACGATGAGGAAGAGGATGACCTGATAGTTTGAGGGTGAATGCTGCCAGAGGTTGTGGGCACAACTGAGAGATCTGTGGAGAGAATAAGGCAGGTGATGATTTAGAAAAGGAGAATTAATATGCATTATCTGTACGACAGGCATCACTTCACCAGAGTCAATGCATTTCAAAAGGAGAGTCAAAAAAAAGCGCACAACTAACAAAGCTTTATCAAATCAATTTAACACCATATAGATGTACCAATTGGTATTTGTAGAATTCATGTGACAACCTGAACTTGACACTTGGTCTGGAATAAATAACCTGAGCGTGGACCTCAGCATGTGTGTACTTGTAGAGACGAGCAGGAGAACACAGGCCTCATTAGCATCCCAGTGTGTGCGCTACATCTGCTTTTCATATCCACAAATTAATTGACCCTCTTTCTCCTACCAAACGCAAAAACTCTGCATTGCTCTACCATTTACTATCAGTCAAGAGACACACAAGAAACACACAAGAAATGAAAAATGGGTTAATGTCGAACAAAAAACTCTTAATTCTTATAGTTGAGTGATTAATTGATGAACATTAGTTATCATGATCAAAAAACTGTTATTGTTGGATTTCTCCATGTCTGGAACATATTTAGATAGAGATCAAAAGATATTTTATTTAACCGCTGGGGGAAATGCTCATGTCACAGCAGCAGTGAGTGAACGGAGCCACACTGAAAATAGTGTAAAGAATTAAATATCAAAAGCACTATCATAAGAGTAAAAACTAATAAAGTATGCCCATTAAACATGTGCATGCGTATAATGTGCAAATTGCTGTACAAAAGGCTTGTCATTATGAGTTCTATCTACAATGTACAGATGTTACAGAGTTAGTTGTGTATTTGTGAGTTCAGTCCACTGATATCAATATTGCAACATAGTTGTACTGAAATAAAAAAGAAAACCTGAAGAAACTTTGTGACATTAAAGTTGTTACGATGCTTTTCTTCACCTCATCATGAATGTCATACATTTGACTGTATGGATTCAAAGCCAATATCACAGATGCCTTGAGAATAGGACTGTCGCCTACTTGCAGCAAAATATAAAGGCATCAAATATAAAGGCATCACTGCCGGCAGATGACTTGAAAAATGAGACCCGTGGTGAAACTATGTCTAGTTAGCATTTAAACAGACACAGTATACAAAGTATGTGGATGAAGGATCTTTCACAGTTGTAGTTCTTACCATCTTCATCGACAGTGAGATCCACCACCTCCCCGGCATTCTGACGCAGTGGTTGGATGACGGTGGAGAGTCGGTGACGTCCACGTGGCTCCTGGAGACGATTCTGAGAGCAGCTATTAGCCCAAATCCTGCCAAGACCCGCCACTGAGCGTGACCTGTGGACATAGAGACAACAAGAAAAAAAACATTACAGCCAACTGCAGTAGAGCAACCAGGAATATTCTCACAGCTCAGTGAAGTATTTCCCAGACTCTCAAGCTCATTTCCAGGACAGCGGGTGCTTTGACAAGAGCCTGCTGGTGCAAAGGTAGGCAAAGAAGGAACAGGGGGCAACTCTGACAAAAGCATTTGGCTCTGGTCTTAATACCTATTGAGTACATTCATTCTGACTAGTCTCTAAAAGCCGTTTTGAAATATTATCGTGTCAGTCAATGAGGCGATTTACCTTTTGTGAAGGAAATACAATCGCCACTAAACAGTATTCACCTTTCTTCATGGTGGACATCTTGACATTGCAGGAAAAGCATTGCTGGAACTACTTACAATGACAATGTCTCTAATTCCCAGGGTCCTGGCTCTGGCACACATACATGGAATTACATCCATGTTATAAATGTCCACAGTAATGATCGGTTATTGAGAGATCTTGATTTTTTGCAGAGCTGGCACGCAGTTTACGTAATTTGGGGAGCTAGCATGGTGACCAATCCATATATGATTATTTATACAGCCCTTGTCCTTTGAATACAAATTGTATTTGTAGCATGACAACAGCCACCAACCAAGAAATCCATTTTAGGACAATAAAATGATAGCCAATATATTCATCAGAGCCTTCCGACAACATAAAACAAATATTATCATAGCTCAAAGAAATGCCAGCTAAGGTTTACGGTAGGTTTAGCTGAACACATCACACAAACCTGAAATCCAAACTTAACGTAGATTTCTTAATTATGTATATGAAGCTGCTTCATGTTCTCAAACAATTATCATGTAAGTTGACTTAAAATCATTAGCACATAAGTAACCATTGAAACTATAAATGTTGAAATTAGCTAGAAACTACAGATAGCTTGTTCCATCTGGACTGCCATCATGAAGCTCTGCCTCCACAACCACCCCACCACTTCCATGTAATTATCAGCATTATTTCTCTGTACCTCTCTTGCCCTACCTTGGCCCCTTCCTTTTTTTTTTTGTCCTTTTAATTTTCTCTCTCAAAGGCTCCTATCACTCTCCCTCTTGCTCTCTGAGACTGGAGTGAGAGCCCAGGGAATCGCTGCATTTCCCCCCACAGCGCTGTAAAGCCAGGTGATGAGAGGGAGGAGGGATGAGCCTGAGGGACCAGGGACTATTCGCGAGTGCCGTAAAGCCGGGTACCATGGAGCTCCGTGGCTCGGGGAGTTCACTGTTCCCTGAGAGCGTAAAACAAATGCACAGGAGCAGAGAGAAGATGCTGTGCCTTGTTAACCACAGTTGTCATCGTAGCTACGGAGCTTTTGGAAAGTCAAACTAAACCATAGACTAGTGCAGTGACTCTTAATTAAGCCATAGAAACTTAACAAAGTTTACAATGTGAGTTTACAATAGTTTCCTAGGGACCAAATACATACAGTTCAAGGGAATTGGAAACTTTAAACTGGTTCTTGGGAAAAAAAGTAAAAGCTAACTGCTTCCTCCAATGTTACAGTATTACAAAGAAAAACACACTAATAGGATTTTCAGAATTGTGAGTATATATATATATATATATATATATATATATGGAAATTATACTAACAATATATATATATATATTGTTAGTATAATTTCCATTTAAGAACTTAAATAACTGGAACAAACATGTTCGGTGTCTTGTTGCTCAAAAATACCCTAGTTCAAAGACTTCCATAGTATGTAAAAAGTGTTAATCGTGCATTAATAGTATGTCATGTTATGGATTGGTTAAAGTATTGATCTATTCCTCTTCATACTGAAAGAGTTTGGCTTTGATCACATTTCTCTGATGTGTTTAACACAGGAAATGCATTTCTATGCTGTTTGTGATAGGGGGGGATTCCCATCAGCTTACACGGCCTGCTTCCAATTCAATTTCCTGTGAGACATGCCGCACAATGCAAGTGGCATCGAGTAGGAGGAAGCTTATTAACGTTTATATTTCACAAATTGCTGTGTGTGTGAGAGAGAGAGAGAGAGAGAGAGAGAGAGAGAGAGAGAGAGAGAGAGAGAGAGAGAGAGAGAGAGAGAGAGAGAGAGAGAGAGAGAGAGAGAGAGAGAGAGAGAGAGAGAGAGAGAGAGAGAGAGAGAGAGAGAGAGAGAGAGAGAGAGAGAGAGAGAGAGAGAGAGAGAGATTGTGTTGGTGTTTAATTGGCCGGGCTCCTCAGCTCTGGGTTGATTCCAGGGAGCAGGGAGAGCCACCAGGGAGTGGTTCCTAATTAAGTAGACTTGGGATTATTTTGTAAATATCTGTTTACCACCATGGTCTCCTGAGGGCAGGGAGCTGTAGCCAGGAGGAAAACAATACATTGTAAACATGAACACTATGGGAATGGGTGGCTTGGCAAAGCAGAGGTTGTGCCAAACCAAGGTGATGTGGGCCTCGTGCCCCAGGGATCAGAGGAGGGCTGAGCACTGCAGTAATATAGAGTAAACTACTGGTTTGGGAGTTAAAAGGAATGAGCTCATAGAAGGTGGGAATAGCACTGTGTACTAGTGGTAAACAATTTGGAAATTAAACTGCAGTGATATCAAGTTTGTCTTCACAATTAAGGATACGAGGGCTTTACTTCCCAACTCTCAGCCCCAATAGAGAACTGGCTGATACGATGAGTACTGATGGTTATCACTTATAAAACATAAAGAAAATGTATCATTGTAATTACAGAGCTGCCTTGCAAACCCCTTACATTTTGCTTGAGCCCATCCTTATCAACACAAGAACAATATAAGTACAAAATAACTATTGCATACCATGCAGCTATCTTTCAACTACAATTTTAAAACCGTCTCACAAATGTACTTTTATTCAGCAGCAAATTACAATAGACCATAAATGGCTGAACCTTTTGTAATGCAAGAGAAACATTTTGAAAATATATATTCAGAATAATGTATAAATAAGACAGAGGTTATACGTATCATAAAGTTAAAAAGAAAACATGTTAAATTTGGACATGAAGCTGTGAATTGAAATCCGTTTAATCTCCAGGTTGAGTGGAATTGGTTATTATTTGTATGTTGATGGGATATGTTTGGGGATCAGTCATTCAATGAAAGTGACTTTAACAACAGTTTATCTGTAGCCATCTCATATACAGGCACATCACTTTTACATATCTCTGGAATCATGATGGCAGTATGTGTTGTAGGCACAGAGGTCCACTGGCATTCAAAAGGTTTCCTGTCCTGAGCTGATATGCAGAAGGACAGGGGCTGATCAAGGTTGTTTTTTATATTCATATCCACTACATAATCCTTGTTTATTGTAACTCGCTGCATTTTGGGTAAACCTACTGCCAAACACGCCCACAGTGCACTGTTAAAACACTTGATTGTTCTCATAATGCTTTGCAAGTGAGCGAACTGTGGAGCGACAAACAAATAACAGCCAGCAGTTCAAATGAAACCGAGAGGAGCAGCTTCGGGTTGAAAATGGTTGTTTTGACCAAATTTCTGTATAGTTTATCTCCATGTTCGTAACATGCTGCTGTTGGTTAAAAACTGTATTTGAACTTTCTGTACAATCTGGGGATGAAGAGAGGAGACTGTCTGAATCCAGTCCACAACAAGTTACAGACAGACGCTCCTCTGTCCACAAACATGAGAGATACCACAAGACGCCACACGAAACAGCAAAGGAAATGAGAGAATTTTCTTTATCAAAGTAGGTCTGCTTGAGGCTACAAGCACAATTGTGCAGCGGTTTTAAGTAGGACAACGTACAGAACTCACTCGCTAAAGGAGTCTGATAGTCCTGCAATAACTCCTCCCTCCAGAAAAGTTCATTTTTGTTGATAATGTGCTCAACATTATAATAGTTTGAGGATGTAGTTTGTTGTGTATTGTATGACCATTAAGTTGAAGTTCTCTGAAAAGGTTTCAACAAAAACTGAGTATGATACACTCTCATGAAGTTCAGTAAATGAAGTTGGTATTTCCACGTTGCCTCAGGGGGAAGCAATCCATCAAACAATCACAAAAAAAAACTAAATGAATTGAGTTATCCTCAAAATACTATTTTTTTAAAAAACGGTGCCATGATACAAAATGTGTGTGTATTTGTGTACTTGTATTGTTCCTATATTGATATAAACTGCTCACAAACACATTCAAACACATTCACCAAAGCTTTCATTGCTCATTCTGTTGGCCTCTGGTTCCCCGCCCTCCTGCTCACGGCTGCCCATCCCCCCTTCAGGGAAGCTCATCCCTACATTCTCTCGGGAGCCGAGACATCTTTGACAGTCGGGAAAACAGGAAGATTAGACAAGCCATGGCATTCCAAGCATCGGCACTTCTGGCCAGAGAACTGTTTTCAAATAGTACTCATACATTAGTGCAAAGTAGGAAGGAAGGAAATATACGGTGTTGGAAAAGATTAAAAGAGATACAGAGGAAGGTTATCACAGAGGCAGAGGTTTGTGAATTGAGCTGCATAATCACCTACATGAGGAATTAAGGGAGTATTGAGACAGAAAGTCAAATTATGAGAATTGGGAAATAAGACTGAGGTTGAGGAAAATGGGGTGGGCCACAGAGAGGCAGTAGGAGCTATCTGGTGTATTGCTCTCACACTACATATCTAGCAGTTCTCTGAGAAAGAGAGCGCTACCGTTCCTCTGAATATTTCTTAAAGCCTTATTGTACCCTATTTAACCAAGTCCTTAAAAAAAGACCTTGGGTGGTCTATATGATGACACCATGATATGGAATAGGTTACAGTTTGTTCTGTCGACAATGGTTTTAAGTTACTCACTGATAGTGACTGATGAGCATTGGCTCTGTACTGATCTTGTGGTCAGAGATATTCCAGTAAGCAAGTAGCGTGTCAGACATCTTCTTGCTCTGATATCGTAGAATTAATTATGCACGACTCAGTCATTACCGGTAAAAAACCTCATACCACTGTGTGTGGCTACTTATAATCGTAGTTGAGATTTTTTTTTACAACGTATATCTAATTCCCATTAAAAGGCGCTCGAGCAGCTGAAAACACTCAAGTTATTTTATCCAAAAAAAGTATATATATATATATATAAAAAGAATGTCACTTCCCATGGCACTTACTGGCAGCGCAAATTAACAAGCAATAAACTAATAGTGATAAAATTATTTTTATTATTAAAGTGGTATATAACTAAAGGATCCTTCAACCTGCTCGAAGTAACATGTTTTGCCCCTACCTCTCAAGCTGTTCTCCCATGCCACTGGCTAATTATGAACCTTTATTTACAGAAGCAGTTAGCTTTAGTTGTGGAGTGTCTAAAAATAATTAAATAACATGGGCACTGAGCACGAGGTGGCTATGTTGCTATAAACAACAAGGCATGCAACCTACTTTCTTTTGGAAATGTAAGCTATGGAATTCATGAGCAAAGACTGGAGTCCACTGCAACCCTCCCACTCAGCTCTTTCATCCTGAGAAGCATAAGCTCCTTTCACACAGGCATTGCAACCCTGAACTTATCTCGACATTACCCCGCGGAGCTGTATGTGAGAACCCAAATGTCCAAATCCGTTGCGTATTAAACCTACTTTCCCCTGCCAGCTCCCTAGTTCAGAGTCAGTGTAGTGTCTGAGCCCACGTGTGAATACAGCTGGTCACTGTCTGGAGAAGTCACGGTGAACGAGTGGGCATGTTGATGACGTTTCCATGCAACTGGCGTGAAACCGGAACAATACAAACATCCAAGGGTGATGAAGAGGGGTCATTTAAATGAAGACGGCAACGGAAATGTCTAACTGGAGAGACAACGGCAAAAGCGTAAGAGAAATACAGAGAACGACAAGAGACTTAAAAAATGACAAACTGGCCGGTGTGTTTGCATCAGTATTTCCAGGCGAGAACGCATCAGGCACGCACAATCTCCTGTTGTTTGCTCTGTGTGTGAAAGGGCTCCTCCGGACCTAATTCCCAGAATTCATAGCCCTTGGCATCTGGGGAAGTCGAGCTTCTGTAAAATGAATGGAAGCTCTTTTTTCCAATGCATGCTGAAAAAGCTTAGAGGCCTACCTGAAACCATCTCCGACTGTGACAATCTCCACCTCGCTGTCTGTCGAGGTGACGTTGATTTCCTCGCTTGCAGGTACAACAGGCGCTGGAGCCGGAGTTGCCTCAATCACCACGACATCCTCATCCAGGGCACCTGAGCACACAAGCTGAATTTAGTGTAGAACAAACACACAACATGACAAAGGTAACAGAAGCAATCCGGCTACAATGAAGTGAACAGAAAAGAAACTTGATCAAAAAGTTAATTTGACTGCTCTTCATTGGATTATGACACATTACTTCTATTAATCTGCAACTTTTTTACATTAAAGATGGTTTCAAATAAACAAATAAGAACATTTAAGTCTGTGCATGCTTTCTGTACTCATACAGCAAAGACATGTACGTCACATTTATCCTGCATTAAAAAGAACAATTTCTTTTTTTATGGCTTAGTAACCAAGCATGTTGTGTAAGTGGCCAGATAGCTTCTCTCCAGTTTCATCATGCGAACAGCGGTATCATCAGGCTCAACAGTTTAACAGCAGAAATGTGGGTCATCAGCGCTCCACTCTCATTTGCACTGAGATTGGCTTTTTTCCTCCCAAATCTGTGCTGTGATTGGTTCACTGTGCACTAGATCTCACTTCATCTCTGCATGGGTGAAATACCATGAGAGCCTCCTCAGGTGTGTTCACTCAGAGTAGATGGTTGCAATAGGAGATCAGAAAGAAGAGATTTGACAACAATTTTCATAGAAGGCACGCGCTGTGAAAACGTATATCTTGACCATAAAGGTCAGACTCACACCAAAACATATATTCATATTACCTACTATTTCCATATTGTTTGCAGATGAGTTTTTAAAATTCTATTATTTTAGTCCCCACCCCAGATCATATACAGCATATAACATGTTTATTTGAGCTTACAGTCTCATGCCTGTTTGTAGTCGCAATGGCTCAGTGCAAGTGAGAGTTAAATATAACTATATACATACACATACACGTGTGTGGTAAATTCTATGCTGCAGAAGAGTGTACTGTGTTTTTGTGCACAACTGTAAGTGCCTTGTTATAACTCCCCAGTGTGATTTCTATTCCAATTGTCTCCCGAGAACTGCTGCTTAGTACCCTCTGCAAGACTAGCAGCCTGGCACTCTGGTGAAGCCTTCATGAGGTTACACATAAAACAACACCTTACTCACGGCTTGCAGAGAATTGTAAGCAATGTGTGCAGTGTTTGGTGAGGTAGAAATACCTACTAGTACCACTTCTAGAATTAAGATGACTGCATATCAAACTCTGGAACAAAAATGTCAAACGTCCATGTAACAGCTCTCTGAAGTCCAATGAGCTGCTTGATCAGTTTTTGATCACAGGACAAGCAATATGCTTGAGACTGAACAATATATACACAATTTGTAATTGCTAATTATAATTGGCAATGCCAATCATTCTGTGTGACAGATCATCAGATTTGTGCAGTGGGATTAAACTGCCAAATCACACACTCCTGCTGCAACGCAGAACATCTAGAAGACGGGTTTCATCACCTGCCTCCATGCTTCCCCCTGCTGTAAACAAATGCCTTGTTTTCCCTGCGAGACCTGCTGTTTCTATGCAAAGGCTGTCACCAAACAGTGCCTGAGTTTTCTCCCACCTGCCTCCCACCAACAACTAACTTTCCATTCTCCCTTCGGGCCACAGCAGCAGAGGTACTGCTGAGGCTAAATGGCTATGTGGGGAAGACAATGAACCAGGGTAAAGGTGGGGCTTTTTAAAAGATATACCGACTTGTTCGTCTGTTCTACTTTGTTGAGGATGAGAGCAGAAAGCTTTGGTTTATATTTAGGAGCTGTATAAACTCGTTGCTCCATCAGGTAATAGAGGGCTGCAGTTTCCATAACAGGCTGCCAGGTGTGGGGCCATAAAAAGCAGAAGGTAGTAACTATTTCTTTATCAGCCATTACAAAGACATGTGCGGGTTCCTACATCATCATGTTTATGGGAAACTGAAGTCAAAAGCTATAACGCAATTTCTTACTTTATTTTTTTTTACATAGACTTGGGACACTACAGCAGCAATGGGTTGCCATGAGAAAGGCAAGATCTATTTAGTGCATGTTTTCACTACAGGAAACAAGGTGACTTCCCCTTCTTGGGTCGAGAGCCAGAATTAAATTACCTGGCACAGAATTAAAACCTGTAGACTCTTGATTAAGCTTCAGTAAACACACATTAATGGAGATTGTTCAGCTTCTGCGTTAGCAAATTCATTTCTGATTGTTCAGTGAAGGGAACTGGACGTCTATGGTTTAAAGGTTTGATAAATGACAATACATTTGTGTATTATGGTATTTGAATGGACACGCTAACAAACATTTTTGATATGAAAAATACCAGCTGCAATTGCAATTGCTCCTCGCAAGTTGCACAATCCATGTCGACCTCGTCTCCAGCACAAGCACATTTCTGTTTTTCTGTTCTGCTTTTCAATGCAATGTACTTCAATTACAATGTAAATTCATGCCGGATTGGGATTTTTTTTCCATTACCAGTTACCATTCTGCCTGTTTAAATTAAACTCATATCTAATATAGAAGGTTAAAAATCGCCCTGATATAATGTATAAAACATGTAAAGTTTATTTTATTAACCGTTTATCAATAAACTTGATATGTAAATAAATGGAACCAACGCTACAAACACATGACTGCATAGCCTGGCCTAGTGTAGTCCACAGCATTACAGTGAACACGCTGCGAACACACAGCATTATGCCTCAATTCTTTTAACCATATGATACTATGTAGCCACACCTGATGCCGTAAAACAAGAAATGTTGGATAGAATACAGAGATTAAAGAAACAAAAGTACTAGTCGTGGTTACCTGTGGCTACAGTAGCACTGTTGGGCTGGCTGCTGGTGCTGCTGACATCTACATACAGCTCATCTTCTGCTTCAGTAGAAGAGGGGGAGGAAGAGTCACTACTCAGCTCCTCGCTAGAACTACTGGTGCTATGGAGTAGAGCATACTTCCTACGTGCGATCACTTCACGTTTCTTCCTCTGCAGCAGTAGTCGCTCCTTTTGCTTCTGAGTCCGCTGACCCCCTCCAGGAGCTGTTTTCACAAAGCGCTTCCTATGTAGGGGCCGCCGGCTGCTCAGACACGGCCGCTTCAGCAGTACTGGCTCAGCTTCAGACCGCACCCACTTATGAGAGCGATTCCCCCGAGTTCGACCCAGAACAGGGTGCAGGCCAACTCCAGCGGCTCCTCCTGTTGTCAGGGCAGGAGCCTTGTGTTGCCCCCCTGTTGCTCCAGCTTCCACCTCCTCCTCTGAGCTGAGAGTGTCCGAGTCCCCAAATCGCAGGCTAGAGGAAGGGGAGGAAGCGCAGTCACTAAAAGAGGACTCGTGATTATGTTCATCCTCGCTGGGGCGCTGTAAAAGTTCTACCCTGGGACGCTGAGGGGCCAGTGAACTCTCACTGATGTGGCCCTCCTTCAGCGAGCAGTCTGATGGCCCTGCCTGCTGGCCTTTTCGTTTCCTGCGACCAGGGAGGGTCCGTTCTGAGTCTCTGTGCGTTTCTGTGTCCCTCAGTGGCCGATGCCTGGACTCACACAGGGTCTCAAATTCGCTGCCTGCCTTTCCAATCACCTCCATGTTGTTAGGGAAGCTCTTGGCTGCCTCCATAGGCTCTGGGTTCACCAGTGGCTCCTTCAGATGCTCCTGTCTGCTGGGGGCCTCTGACTGCACCTCACTCTTCATGGTGGCAGGTCCGTCCTCAAAGGGCAAACTGCAAGTGCACTCGCATCCGTTCCTAAGAGTCTAACCGCTGCATCTCACAAAACCTGAAAAATAAGGAAGAAAGGAACAGATTACGGGTGCACAAGTCGCTGTGTTGCACGACAAGATCATCATGTTGGATGAACATTGTAGGAGCATAAAAGAGAAGCATGATCAGTAGTAGCTGATGACAGAAAAACGAAGTGTGTCATCTATCTTTAAATTGTATCCAGATCCATATTTTTCTCTTCATGGTGCAGATTATATGATAATTGTAGTTCTCCTTTCGCTGTCTTCACTGAATTGCTCAACATCCACCCTTTAGAAGACAATTTACAACAGAGCATATCCACAGCACTGAGACCTGAAAACAAACATGAGTATGCCCATGACACTACTTCATGGTGTTGAATCCAGGGCAAAACATTCTTCACCAACAGTTAGTTCGTACAAATTAAGCGAGCGTGACTCAAGGTTGCTGATAAAGACATAGTATGAGTCAATATTGAAGTGTTTGCCTTATCACTGATTGCACACAAACTATCAATCAGACAGAACGGAAAATGTGATCTCGAAAAGGGATATATACCATCTCATGTGTATGTCTTGACTCACGACTTTGGGACATTTCAGTCTTTATTTGTGTGTGCGCTTACAAATAACTCCCAAGAGAAACAGTCTCTTAAAGCATGTGATAGTGGAGACATTTCCACAGCAGTGTAAGGTCTCCCAGAGCAACGCCAAATTCCAGCATTGCTGAAATGTAGGCTACTTCGTAAATACATTAGAAACTGGGAGTCTCTGGTAAGACACCATGTGTATTTCCATATGACCCATGGCCTACTACACCCTCTGTCAGCCAAAAGTCAGCAGTCAATAAACCTGAAGGCTCCTTTTAATGAGATGAATACATTGTATATATTACCGATTGCTGCTTTTAAGAAAACTGTGATCTTTGTCAGTTTCAAATACATTGATGTAAAGTAGACTCTAGTAAGATGACTTTCTTGCAATACATCACATACCCTATTGCCCCTGAATGGTGATATAATTGTTATCATGGGCAAGATATTGTGATAATGCTGCATGTTAGGAATCAACTCCAGTTTTAAAATGGAGTAAAAAAGGAACTTTACATGTAGTGTACACGGTTCCCAGTTCAATACACCAAGGATTTGTAATAGTTCAGGCTTTATAAAGCTAATACATGTATGCTTTGATTTGACATAATGCCAAACAAGCAGAAGTATTTTTAGGCAAACACAGAGAAACAAACATTGTTCACATTGTGGCAAACAATAAATATGATTGTAAATAATTCCAAAGCGGGAACTTAACATGTTATTGGTGCTACAGGGAATGCTCAAAAGGTTGGGGGATATCTCTTTTGCAGATGTGTGTTATTAATCACAAAGGATGTTGCATATCTGCAGTGATGTCCACTGCAGATATGCTTTGTTATGTTTTAATAATGTTAGAGAAAGTGTGAAGAAAATTGCAGGCTTATGCATTATTTGCACGTGGTGATATCGCCCACAGCAACAAGCCAGCAGCACTCCTCGATGAGGTAATCAGAAAACAAATTCATGGAGCAAATCTTCAGCATCTGATTTTGGAAAATGTTGTACGGACCCATCTATGTGACTATGTGTACAGTCTCATCCACAGTGAACACTATTCACAACATTGAGATGCGGAGGGTCTGTCAACATCCCTATGTAATTGTATTGAACTTGGTATAAGCAAAGTCTGAAAAACATGATAAAAATGTAAACTTCCAACTACTGCATTAAGCCATTTAATTCCACTGTAGGATAGTTGTTAGCAAAGTCAAGACTTAAGATCACACAGCAACAAAGACTTCTATAGTGTCCCCATCTCTCTGTCAAAGGCTCAGTAAAAAAATGTAACACAACATTCCTGGTAGTGTTTGCTGCAGAGCATTTGTACGGCATTAGGTTGTACAGTGTTCATGGTGTCCACGATGTTCCTGCGTGGTGCAATGCATTACATATTCTCTTATAGACAGAAAATGTACCAAGCAATGCATTTCCATTATTTATTCACAACTCATTTCCTAATAACAAAAATGTCACTGGACCTGAAAGCTGCAACACCTGTGAAATATGACTGATGGGGTTGATGCTTCTTAAAATAAGCCACAACGCTCTTCCTGCTCTTATAGACAACTCACTGATAAGTGAGAGTCCTTCAGATGCCACAGAGAAAGCTGCGCAATGACATGCATGAATTCAGGGGCCTCAGAGGACAGCCCTGGGGGGGAACAAAATCCCCCTGCACCAAGGCTGAATAACGCACATTTATAATAAAGCAGCCCATTTAACAACAAATTAAAAAAGGTACTGCTGATACCATCAGGTGAACCAAATCGCAGCTACTTGTAGCAGAAAATGTATGGTGCACCAGAAATGGCAACAGTAAACCAATTGAAAATGTACGACTGAGACAGGACTGCTAAGCTACTGCTGACGATACTCAGTGCTTTCTGACTGTGAAGCCACCACCAAGCACTCTGACTAGGCAAGCAAAAACAGAGCTTCATGGATGTATTTAGCTCGACAGTATCGAGCCCGAAACGGAGGCTAAGCATAGTTTCTACAACGCTAAACAATTACAATAAGCTCGGCTGCTGTCGGTCTGTCTGTGCCACAGACGCTGCTGGAGGGACTGGGGCCAGTAGAGCTCGTGCTAATGGAGAAGCCCTAAAACACGAATATCCAGTGTTGGTAACTTGTGTTTAGATTATCACGACGACGAATCAAGAGAAAGCCAAGTGGACAGCTAGCCACCTAGCCTGACACATAGTTAATCCAGACAGAAGACAACAAAGACAGCACGTACCTGGGTCTAAGTCCTTTTTCACACTGTGTCACCGTCCTTTTTGTAACATGGGATGTTAAATCCTGTGGGGAATAATGACAACCGTTGAAACCGAGCATTTGTCGGAATGGTACTCCTAACTACAACTAGGCAGGCCTATAAAGAAATCGCGATCCGAGGACGTTAGTGGCTGGGATTGTGAAACTGACAACACAGTCCCGAGCTGAGCCGAGAGGCAAAATCGAAGGCAATGGGCCCTGGATGGCTACGAGCTAAGCTATCGTAAAGGCTAGTTCACTTCACTCAGCAAATACCCGACTAAACTCAGCCATTTTGACTCGCAAATGAACCCTGTGGGGTCTTAAAGGGTAGTGCGGTCCCTCGCGTGTGTTTCTGTTTGACAAGAAAGAAATGTCTCACTATTAGCCCTCGACGAAGTTGCCATTCCTGCCTCTCGATGCATCCACTCTTGTTTACCCAGCAGGTCGTCTGCTCGCTGGCTCCGGATCCAAGAGTCGTCCTCCTGCCTGCCGCACTGGGGCGCCAGATCGCGGCCAACTATCAACTACTTTCCGACACTTTACGACAGCTTGATTTAATCCCTTTTTGCTTTTGGAATATGGACGTGTAGATGTAAAATACTTATGTGGAGGACGAGGTCTCCTCGTCCTGTTTGGTGTCGACAAAAGAGCACGAGGAGCTCTGTGTAATTATAGACATGTACGCCCATGTGCAGATGATAATAGAAATTCATGCATCCTTGTTTTGCATGTATCGCTTTACTTAATCCCAACTCCTCCATTCCAAATACTGGCGCGCCCACTAGCGGATATGTCTGACGTGTGGAGACAAAACTAGAGCCAGTGATTAAACCCAAATCCAAGAACATCAATGATGTCTAATTGCAAAAATAAAATGTGTATCCATACTAATAACCATACGGAAAAAGAAAGACAGACATTGCACAATATCTAATTATATATGCCTACAAAATGAAACATACATTACATGTATTAAGATGACACTTTTATCCTCAGCCACTTTCAATGATTTCAATGGGCTAACCACGTGGGTACAATTCAAAAATTGCAAGTAGGCCCTCCTCAACTTCATCTGCACTGCTTAAAATGCAACATTTTGAGATAATAAGACAGAGAACACGTTTGTGTGGGCCAAGGTGCAGTCTGAACAGATGAGTTTTCAGTTCAGCAAATAATCCCACCAAGGGTCGGTTATATATAAAACACATATAACCCTAAACATTATAGAGGAAAAGGGAAGCAATAGTGTTTATAGTGTCGGTTTAAATTTAGGCCGACACACATGATGAAGTAACTTGTAGTAAACATGGGTAGCCTACAAATTAAGGACAAGATCACATTTATAAAGCACATGATTGATAAAGTGCAGGTGCAGGTGCAGGGAAACACAAAGCAAGATCTTGCATTTAGTTCAGAACACTATAGTTTGTTTGAGTAGATTTAAGTAGGCTATCTGACATTTGTCAAGTTTAGGATTCAGTCTAGTGGAGAACCTATAGGTCTTTTGAGACCAACAAGAGAGGCAGCTGAATATACTCCCTGTAAAATCCACAGCTGTGATTATAAAGGAGGACACTCTGCATTTTCATTAGCTCAAGATTACATTCCACATCATAAATAGCAAGGCCTGCATTTTAAAAATGGTTCTTAAGTTTCTCACTCCTCTGCCCATTGTATTGAAAATACTTGAATCACCTGCATGTGAAGCTTCTTGATACAAGCATCTAAAGTCAACGCTCTACATCAAGAATACAGACCCCCTGGTTTTATTCTTCACTAAATTAGGGAATGAACGTGTGGTTAATTTAAACGGATGGGAAATACTGTCTAGTATGTTTTCAATATACCAGTTCATTCACTGAATCCACCACAACAGTAGGTGACGTTGCGTCATTTAACGACGACCAAAAATAAAGACACGAAGAAGAAACAGAAACAACTTTCTGCGCTCGCGCACGGTTCAGTGTAGGGGAGGTAAAATGGCGACGGGTGCCATTTCCACGGAGTCAAAGAAAATATCAGATTTAAGAGTTGTTGATCTAAAATCCGAGCTCAAACGAAGGAATTTGGACACCTCTGGAGTAAAGAGCGTTCTTCTCGCAAGATTGAGACAGGTAACTAGAAGAATAACCCAATCTGTCCGAGAAAAGGTGACCGAGCTGGGGAATGCGATACAGAGCTGCTAGCTTAAAGCTAACGGTAGCTGACAGTGTGAAAGGTTTCCTGCGAACATTCAGTTACGTTAACCGCTCAAAAGTTTGAATGCCCACTGACTCGGTTTAGTTTTGACAATGTGACTATAGCATATAACAAACGGTACCACTCACATATATACCTGTCAACAAGGGAAATTTTACCAAACGTGTTTGGAGCTTGAATGAATGATGAGAGCAAACGATACTGTAAGGTTAGCGGTGACGTGAGGGGCCACGACAGACACGAAATGATGTCGGTTCCTCGAGGTCTCCTCAGCCTTACGATGTCAAGTTTACCACTTAGCGTCAAAGTTAATTTAACATTAACAGATTGCACGTGATAGACTTCAGCCGTTAAGATGAAGTGTCGTTAACTTAATTGTTAACTGCGCGGAGTACCGTGCACATGCGCGTCTAAGTAACGTCGCAGCTTTGTTTTTAGACTGTCATTTGTTAGCTTGATCATGATTAAGTAGTGTTTTTTGTTAATTTTGGGGTATGAATACATGTTTTCCATATTTATCAATGGAATTTTTTAATTTAGATTGTCTTGATGAATAGATCATGGGATTCCAAAACTCCCTTAGTTTGAAATTTCAACTGAACATATTTCATAACACATTCTATTACATATTTGTATTATTAGCAGAGTGAAATATCTAAACATATTGCAATTGGCAGACATGCTTTAAGTTGAATGTTAGGTATTATACAATTCACAATTAAGTTTAAATAGTGTTGTGGTTTGATGACATTTCATTGAATTGTTGGTTTCAAATCCCCCCGCCCCAATTGACTCTAGATTGTTTTGGTTTAGAGTTCATCAATTTTAGGTCGCATGTATGACATAATGTAGCCATAGTAACACATCTTTGGGTGCTGATATGTCATATTCATTATCAAAAGCCATCAATAAGAGAACTTCACCTTTTACTTTTACACATCAAAGTGGTCCAAGCTTTTACTGCCTGATAAGATGGCAGTCACTCATCACTTCCATTCACAAGACTGATGTGAGTAATGAACAAACAAGCGAAACAAGACCATGGTTAAAACTAATTTAGATCATTTCTTTGATATCTAGCTTACAGTCTATTCTGTCTACCTGACAGATAAGTTTGCAATTGACTAGGCAAATGGTGATGTTCAAAACCAGCATGAACAAGAACATTGTATCTTGTGTAGACAATATTTGAACCAGTTTCTTTTTTTTCAATTCAATCTGTTTATAGGCTCTTCAGGATGAAGATGGTGACACAGAAAATATTCAAATCCAGCTTTCAACTGATGCATCAAATCGCAAAGGTGGGAAAGCGAAAGGTAATCTTGCATTTTATGTAACCAATGGCATATGGTGGCTAAGCAACACGGTGTGTATTATTTATAAATTTTCTTTAAATATATTTGACCTATTAGGGAAAAAAGTGGATTCCGATGCGGACACAACAGGGGAGGAAGATGTGCTCTCCAAGGTGACTGGCATAGATTTCTGTTGCATAAATGTTTCTCTGGTGTGTGTGTGTGTGTGTGTGTGTGTGTGTGTGTGTGTGTGTGTGTGTGTGTGTGTGTGTGTGTGTGTGTGTGTGTGTGTGTGTGTGTGTGTGTGTGTGTGTGTGTGTGTGTGTGTGTGTGTGTGTGTGTGTGTGTGTGTGTGTGTGTGTGTGTGTGTGTGTGTGTGTGTGTGTGTGTGTGTGTGTGTGTGTGTGTGTACATTGGCGTTTGTTAACAGACATTCCAAAGGTTATAATTTCCAGAGTTATAACAACCTTTTTGGTGCCGTAACTAAATATTTGTGAGTTTACCTCAGTGTTTTCTTTTCTAGGAAACCGAAGAATATGAATCTGAAAAAGGTATGTATAATATGCTGGCATACTAATTCCCAACACTAACATTAGGTTGTTTCTTCGTTACAGCTTACATATATGATGACAAGACCTCTTAGTAGAATGCATAACCAGCATATAGTGGTAATTCATGCTTCTGCTAGCTACTGCACTATATAGGTCACAGTGTGCTAAAAAACAGCTTAGAGACCAATTCTGTTTGTTTCTGTGGGTTTCCATTGCCTATGGCATTCAACTTTGCACATTCCCCAGGGTTCACAAACAAGCTGACATTTTATTATGTCCAATGAACCTGTCAACAAGGGTAAGAAGCAACAACTCGTAGAACTCAAGGATCATTGCACTTTCCTGTTGACATTTGAATCGACCAATGTGGTGGACAGATGCAGGACAAGTGCAATTGGCAGGTCTGAATACTTCGCTACCCTCACCTTGGGAATCAGGCACCTTATTACAGGTTTTGTCAGGTGAGACAGCCTGAGAATGAAGCTGGGATTTGGGTAGCTCAAGGACCACTAGACTCCTCCACTTTGTCAAGATGCGGAAGCCTCGAGTCAGGAGACAACAGAAAGGTCAAGAGACTTCACCCATCAAAATTGACCATATTCCTGCCAGCGGACCGCAGCCCGCTGCATGATGGGTGCAGTGAAGAGATGTGACACGCACCATGGCCTGGGACTGGAAGGACAGACTGTTATGACCAAAGGGACAGACTTTCTACACGGTTGGGCACAGTTGACGAGACGCATTAACAAAGCTGGTTGTTTTTGATGAAGAAAGATACTTTTTCAGAGGGCTTTAAAAACCTACTGATAAGACAACGATATTGATTATTGAAGAAATATTGGAAGATATTTAAATGACTTTACATGGACTGATCAGCTGGGGATGTATTTTGCCCAATGGAAGAAAACCTTAAGGATGGACTGATGATTTGAACTTTGTCACAATATTCCTTCCTGGAGAACTGCCTCACATTGTAAGAAGCATCTGGAATTGCACGTTTAGTATGAAGTATGGCTCAAGTACTTAACGTGTCAAGAAATGAAGAGCGCTGAATCAGCCCTCGTTTTCAGTGAAGAATGTGTGTTTGTGTCTTCCTGTGGTGTCTACGCCCTCGATGACCATTAACACTAAATGTGCTTTCTATTCTACTTTTTAGGTCAAGTAACGTGCGACATGTCAATGCTAAAAATTGTGTTTTGCCATGTTTATCCTTGTTAAATCCCTCAGATGTAACTGATACAGATGATGGTACTCGTGAAAAGTCTAAGCCTGCACCCTGTGAGGACAGCCTTGCTCAGCCTGAGGCTGAGGCACTGGCTGAGGCTGACCCAGAGTCAGAAGCTGTGGCGGCTGACACAGATTCAGAGCCTGAGCCAGAGAAGAATGCTGATCCTGAGCCAGAGATGGGTGCTGAGCCAGAGATTGATGCTGAGTCTGAGTCAGAGGTGGATGCTGAGTCTGAGGCCGACCCAGAGGTGGATGATGATGATGATGATGATGATGATGATGACGCCGACCCAGAGGTGGAAGATGAAGACGCCGACCCAGAGATGGATGGCGAGGCTGAGCCAGAGCTGGCTGAGATGGATGCTGAAACCATGAATTCCTCTAAAGAAGCTGAGGACGATCATCTATCCGTCTCAATCCCAAATGAAGATGCCATCACCCTAGATGTGGATGGTGATGATCTCCTGGAAACAGGTAAACATGTGAAACTTCCAGATCCAGAGGCCGAGAAGGGAACTGATGAGCCAGGGGCCTCTGCTGAGACGGTCCCAGATGATGACATGACGATGGAAGAGACCGAGGGCCGCAAAGATGGTAAGAAAGATGATGGGTCCAGGAGTGATGCCACGAAGAAAGACGGCAGAGAAGTCCTGAAGAAAGCTGAATTGGGAGACAAAGAAAAGGATTCTGGGAAGAAAGGCCCCTGCGCTACTGGGGCATCAAGTCAAGCAAAGAGGTTTGTCTTTCTATGTCAGTTATTCAAGTCCAGCTCACTAAGAACGCAACATTGTGGGTAGCCTCAAGATTCTTTTGCCATATGGGAAATGTTCACTGGTGTACCTAATCCTGCCAATTACTACTGATTTATTTTTCTGAAGTTGGTTAAATTTTGATATTAACCAGGAGCTGAGAAAACACCTCTTATTTTGGTACTTTGACCTTTGCAGCAGTTTTAAAGCCATTTCCAGTTTCTACAAAAGGCATTGTAAAAGAGCTTTAATATCCGTGATGGCAGTGTTTTTTTCTTTTTCTTTTTTCCTTTTTGGTCAAATGATTCGCTGTGAAGTTGAACAAACCTCCGAAGATTTCATTGGTCCAGGGAATAAATTGGCTGTCAACCTGACCCATCTCACCACTGGAAAAGCAATGAAGCCTTTGAGACATTGGTTCAGAGCCACGCCTTGTCCACGGGATTTTTTTTCTGAACAGTATACAATATGGTGTTTTTATTCCACTAGATGTATGCCTATCACTTTACATCTGGGTATATTTACGTTCACTCATTTTGTTTGTTGTTACAACATTTGCTTCTTAGTTCTTCAAGAGACAGAGATGGAAAAGCTACAAAAGATGAAAAGGGTAAGAATTATGTCCACGTATTGTAAGAAATATAAAACCCAAACTAATTAATTCAACTTGATGCAGTATTTTTCATTCCCAATGACTTCCGAATGCGTTTTGGAAAACATCTTTATCAGGAGTCGTCAGCAGTAGCGGCAACAGCAGCTCTTCTCGTAACATATGGGTGAGCGGCCTGTCTTCAAACACCAAAGCGGCTGTCCTAAAGAACCTGTTTGGCAAATATGGAAAGGTAATTAACGTGCAGAATAAATCTGAAACTATCACTTTTACTATATGTCTAGTGTCATATCAATGTTGAAATTTGTTGCCAACAGGTTTTGAGTGCCAAGGTGGTTACAAATGCTCGCAGTCCTGGTTCAAAGTGTTATGGCTTGGTGACGATGTCTTCCAGTACAGAGGTGACACGGTGCGTCTCCCACCTTGACTGCACAGAGCTCCACGGACAGCAGATATATGTTGAAAGGGTAAGATAGGAAGCAGACGTCAAGTCAAAATGGTTTTTAAGTCCGGTTGGTCTAATGCAATCCTTTTTTATTTATGGGAAAAATGTGGCCCTGTGTCATTTGTATTTCACTGCTGCTGTTTTTCAGGCCAAAAATGATCCGTTCAAAAAAGAAGGCTCAAAGAAGGACGCTGAGGACAAAGCAAGTTCAACCAAATCGAGTGATAAGCGCAGTTCTACGGGGATAAAACTGCCCAACAAGTGGGTGACAGAAAAAAATGAAAAGTTACTTCTATGTTGATTGAAAGCCCATTTATTGTTTGGTTCTTTTTATGTTCAGAGCACAGCCATCTTACAAAAAAGAGGATAAGAAATTGGATAAACTCTCAGAAAAGGACAAAGATTTATCCAAGAAGCAGGAGGTCAGAAGTGGGAAATCTGAGTCAGTTTCATCCAACTCGGGGCCAGATTCTCTGAAGAAAGATGACAGGAAGCATGGACGTAGGTTTTATTCACACATCTCTGATTTGGCGTATATGCAAGTAGATATGTCTGTCTTCTCTGACCATTCATTTAAACTTTTTTTTTTTTTTTTTTTCTAGGGATGAAGAGCCCGGTCATTTTACATCATCCCAAAGGAGACTCTAATTTTGGCAAAATGAGACCTTTTAGAAGGGGACGGTATTTTGATAAAGTAAGACCTTTTATTTGTATTTGATTTAATTATATTTTAAAGCCTATTTTGAATTTGCCACCAGATGTTAAAGTATTTTTTATATTTAAGACTCATATAATAAGACTGAAACTTTTTTCCTCAGCCCTTCGTCAACATGAATATTCAAAGGAGGCCAAAATGGTTGATTCCTCCTGAAGAGGTACAAAACTCTTTATTATCCTGCAGCATGGTATTGTCTTTTAACATGCTTGACCTTTTTTGGGCATTTTTAAATAACTTTAATTCTATTTTTCTTCTTCCAGTTAGAGATGATGAGATTCAAACCGCGACCTTTTATGAACAAGGGGGAAGACAATGACATCCTGCCTTTTGAAAAGATGAAGGAGCAAAGGATGCGTGAGCGGGTGGCTCGTATCGACCGCGTCCGTAGAGCCGTAGAGTTGCGCAGGTAGTCTGCTATAGCTCACTGTTTGTAATGCAGTTTTATAATTTTTTCATTGTCTTAAAGTTCTAAGAGGAGGGATGTTTTTTGCTTTTAGGCGGCGTGAAATTGCCGAACAAGAACGCAGGGAGCGTGAGCGCGTCCGTCTGATACGGGAGCGTGAAGAACGGGAAAACCTGCTCCGGGAGCGCCAGAGACTTGAGATGGAAAGACAAAAACTGGAGAGGGAGCGCTTGGAGAGGGAGAGGCTTGAGAGAGAGAGAATCCGTATCGAGCAGGTACAGAGAGCCAGCCATGCTGCCATGAACATGAACAGAGTCATTGGGGCTGCAGTAGGGTAACATGAGACCAAGGACCAGCAAACTACACGCCTCTTGATGGATCATTGAGTAATGAATGATTATATCGAACAGTGACAGTCCAGGAAGGACAAAGGGATGGACAGCTGTGCATAAGCAAGAATTCAATGTAATTTTAAATGGTGCAATTGTATTACCTCTTCCAGGAGCGACGTAAAGAAGCAGAACGTATGGTACGTGAACGTGAGGAGCTGCGACGGCAGCAAGAGCAGCTCCGTTATGAGCAAGAAAAGAGAAACAACCTCAAAAGGGGCCGTGAAGTGGAGCACAGGTATATACGAGATTTAAATGTTTTTCCCTCAGCAGTTTAACGGTGGTGTAACTATGACCCAAGTTGTTTCATATGGAGAAAAAAAACAAAAAACATTGCAGCTCCGTGGCTTTGTACTGCTCAATGGCAGTGATGAAGGTTTTACGAAGAGAAATTTAAATCATATAATTTAAGCACATCCAATGTTGTGGTTAAAGGTTCTCTATACAATGTATTAATAAAGCAGCAAACAACAATTAGTTTTTTTAAAGATATCATGGAATAACGCCTGAGTAGAGAATGAGGTTGCTCTCCCTGTGTAGAGGCAATAGATATGCTTTGAATGAGGTATGCTATATTTAATGTTTCAGCCGAAGAGACGATTCTTATTGGACTGGCAACAAGAAGATGCAGTCTGAGTCTGACACCCGCTTGAACCAGGGCTCAAACTATAACCGACAGCAGAACCGCTTCTCAAACTTCACTCCCAGAGAGAGGGGTCGATTTCCAGAGGCCGCTGCCGAGCAGCCCAACACATACGACAGGTACAAGTGACGAAACGATAGAATGGAGGTAGTCAGTTGTTACAACAATATTAGTCACAAGAAGATATTTTGATATGTCACAGTAGGTACACCATGTGTGTGTCATTCAAAAACTAGATTTACCTCATCAAGTGGCCAAATAGTCACGGTACTCTTTACATCCTTATGTCCAAAATGTCATGACCTCATCATTTTATCCCGACAAAATTAGCATATAGATTCTTGAGTTAAGACCCAAAAAGTGTTTTGAGGTCACAGTGACTTTTAACCACCAAATTCTATGTTGATCAACGTCCGGTGCAAATTTTTTTTTATCATATTTGAATAAAATTCCCTCTAGGTGTTCTTGAGACAGAACGTGACGGCTGGAGGTCACAGTAACCTTTGACCAACAAAATCGAATCAGTTCATCGTTGATGACAGATGATCTCTTGAATGCGATACCGCAGCAGGGCCTGGAGAGAAATGTCTTTAAATTTAGCACAAATGTCCACTTGCACAAACATCACTTTGAATTAGCAAAAGCCATTTTTCGCCATAACTTAAGAATTAATGTTAATTTATGACACATTTAATACAAATGTTAAATAGGATTTAATTTTAATCAAATTTAATTTAACATTTTGGACAGACACACGTAACCATGAGGCAGTAATTGTAGTTTATTTGTGATGTGACTAATCCCATTTTGGTCTTTTTTTGCTAGACGTAACCGGTTTGACGGTGAGCCAGAGGCAAAGAAGAGTCGCCCTGCTCCTCACAGAGAGAGCTCTGGCTTTGAGCGCTACCCCAAGAGCTTTGAAACGGTCCGCAGAGCTGAGCCGCCGCCTCCTGCACGCACCGATCTCCGTGACACCGACCGCAGGGACCGAGATGAGAGGCGGCCTGTGCCCATGCATGATCGCCCTATGGGAGCCAGAGCTACAATGCCTGGCATGTCGCACAACCGCTCACCCAGGGACGGAGGGCATGCATGGAAGAACGATGGTGGCATGAACTCCAACAAGGGAGATATACGGTGAAAAATATAATGCCGTTTTTGAGCGTCGTCAGTTGACTGTCTCCCTCTTCATAACAGTAAATGCTAATTTAGTTTGTTTTAAATCTCTCAACTGCAGTAATGCCGGGCTGACCAGAGGACCCATGCGCATGCGTGCAGAGCGGTCAGGCAGAGACGGCCCGGTGCTCAGAGGAGGAACCTCGGCCAACCGTGGAAGGAGCAGCTTTAATGATCGAGACGGAGGGAGACCCATGGGCATGAGTGACCAGGTCAGCCTGCCTTCAGACTAAAACTTTGTTTAGACTAGCTGTAGAGAAGCCGGAGCGAGGCGTGCGCCAGAAAATGTTAGTCTCGGCCTGCGCGTGTGCAAGTGGTCATGGCGCTTGGGTCATGCACGTCAGAATGTTTTTAATTTGGCACATGCGGTGACATGTGACGGATAGTTTACTGATTCAAAACACTATTTATACCTCTAGGGATAATACAAAGGTAATTTTGCTTTTAAATGCTTTAGAAACAGGAGGTCTTGATCTACATGTGAGTAAATATTTTGTGGCCAAATCAAATTGTTTACAGGATATTCAACCTTCGTTTCTTTATAATGAATGTAATACAGGGCTTGTATAAAGAAAATAAAGTAGTCAATGAATATGAGAGATGAGTTTACAGATAAGTACAATTCCTCCTCCACATTGTGGAGGTTAGTTTATGTCTTTTTGCTGGTTACACTCTCACAGTTAATTCTTCACAGTTCATTTTGTTAGTACGGCCTCTGGCTTTTTGTAGAATAATGCAACAAACAGCATCACGCGCCATCTGCACAAGTATAAACAAAGCTCAAGAGTGCTTTTCTTTGGTCCCCTTGACTAACAGTACAGGATATTGACAGGTCATGCAGAAATTAATGTCTTAAAGGTATAATATGCAGTAGTCACATTGTCGGTTGCAAATTACCCCCCTTTTCTCTTGCTCAACGATCGAGGGAGCGCTGGAGGGGGGTTGAGTGAGCTAGAGTGAATAAAGAGAGGATAAAACGTTATGTTATATGAAGTGTGTGTATGTTTGTTTGTATAAATAACATAACATAATCTGAGTCTGATGCCAATCTTCTGTCTCTGCAGCCATTCAGCTCTGGCCGCCAGGTCGTGGTGGAGCGTCACAGCAGGGATCAGGGACTGAGGAAGGAGTGGCACGGTGGATCCAGCTCCCAGGGTGGGGGCTTCAGTGATAATCGCAGACTGGGAGACAGCCGTGGCAGCATGATGGCTCCTTCGAGGTATGCCAAACTTACAAAAGTGCTGCCAAAGCTGAATATAGTATGACCCCTTTTCTCACCCGTCTTACATTTGAGCTTTGTTTCTTTTTGTGCAGTCACTCGTCTTCTGGAATGAACCGTATTGTACAGATCACCAACAACTCCATCCCCAGTGGTGGCAACGTGGGTGGATTCAAGCCCTTCAAAGGAACGCCGCGGCAGTTTTAGCTGCATCCAAACTCTGCAACTTTTCTGAACTCTTTATTCTTAGAATATCGGCTGTTATAGGTGGCACATTTGTAGCCATGAGGTTGATAACACATTTTATTTTGTATAGACAAAGTGTTTAACTTGATGTAGGGTTTTCCTGACAGTTCTGCTGTTACCATTGAAGAACGTTTGACTTAACATTTAGGAAGATATTGTACAGCCCCAGGTCTTTGTAACAGGTTTTCAAGTGATGTTAAGAACTTCTCC
This sequence comes from Cottus gobio, assembly GCA_023566465.1. Classification (NCBI taxonomy): domain Eukaryota; kingdom Metazoa; phylum Chordata; class Actinopteri; order Perciformes; family Cottidae; genus Cottus; species Cottus gobio. The sequence goes on along the minus strand of CM042224.1, from coordinate 16,384,073 downwards.
TGAGTGTTGTATGTATATTTTCAATAGCATAGTGTCACACTCAGTAGTCCTGTGTATTGTTTTATTTTAGTGTATTATAGAGTGCATCAAATGTCAGGGATCATTCACTCATTTGGATTTTTTCTCTGTGAGGAAACAGATGACAAGAGTTTTTTTTTTTCTTTCTTTTGAAAAGTCATACTTTGTGTGGATGTCCTGTTTTGTAAAAAGTAGTTGGTATTTGCTAAAACCATGTCAAACTGTAAACTAGCCTGCATTGTAGCATAAAACTCCATAGACCATGAGTTGAGTTACATACAGGCTTGTCTGAAATAAAATTTGACATTGAAATCTGTTACTGCAGAGCATTCAGTGGTGTTGGAGTCCCTGAAAGGACCCTCGCACTTAATTACGTTTGCTTATTGTTATTCCAAGTATTCTGCAAATTTGATTCCACCTGGCGGTCAAATGTCAATTTCTGATGGTTTGTTTTTTCAGTCAGTGATTTAGAAGAGGATAGGATTTCGTAAATCACCTGATGTTGGGACACGCTGTGTACAAAATGTAACCTTGTGACGTAAGCGGGAAGTGTCAACACACAGCATGAAATCTGCATGTTGATCAAACTACAAAAGGTCCATTTAAGTGGCGCAGACAGTTTAGTCACAGCTGACCATCACCTCCATATTGCTTTTTTTACACATTTCAGTTGTAAGTTTTCATTTAATTTAGCAACCTTTTATCTGAATTTGTTCTTTTTATAGTTTGACTAACAAATCCAGGTCTGCACTGCATGGCTTATCACACATTTACCTACACAGCTGTCAGAAGTGGTTGATAAAGCTAGGTTAAATTAAAGAAAACTGATGAGCTGATGAGCAGAATGATATTTTGGAGTAGCCTCATTGTCTCTCCTCCGGTCAAGGCCAGATTAATCTGTGATCGAAATGTTCCGGTGTGATTTGTTGACCCCGACCCAATTGTTGATACTGAAGTGTATTCTTATTACATTTCCTAGAGGATTCATCTGATCAAACATATCGGGTTATTAAAATAAGAGCTCATTACAAACGACAAGACAACTGTTGATCTAAGTCTTTTATTATCCTGGTACTTCTAATCAGGTTGAATGTCCCTCGTCTATAAGGCATTTTGTTATATATATATATAATATATATATATATATATATATCACCATATACATTATGTGACTGATGTGAAAGGCTACATACATTATTTGGTCATTTATGTAAATAGATGAACATTGAAATAAAACACAAATGAGTAACCTCCCATATTCACAAACACCTTCCTTTTGCTTGTTTTATGTGAAATATAAACATAATGGGCCATACAGTGGAAATTATGTTCTCGGGGTAGTTAATAATTTTACTCTGCCTAACTTTTCAGTTCACACTATACATGCACCACAAAGTACAAACTGGGAGTTTGACATTGCATTAAAGAAACAGTCTCCCTTTAGATTGTTCAGCACTCTGTCTCATACAGCAAGAATGAACATTTCCCTCCGCCACATAGATGACACACTAGACTCAGCAAGCAGCCTTTCTCTTTGTTTGTTAAAGTTCAAGAGTGTTTGTGTAAATGTGTGTAGTTAATGATGGACTCTGGTCTGGACAAATAACTAGGGGTGCACATACAACATTTTGCTGATTGAGTCGAGTACCAGTGTTGGATACACAAACGTTCTTTGTAGAAAAACTGCTTCTGTTCCACTCAAATGACATCCATCAATGTATTGTTGTAACACGTCTTCCTTGTCATCTATGAGCTGTGTGCTGGTACTCAGGCCTTTGTACTGGTAGCCTTTTGTCTGCTATATGTGTACCACTAACCTGAATAAATCAAATTGCAGCAAGTTCTTTTGAAGTGGTACTATTTTAACAAAAGTACTTTCATTTTAAGCCCAAAAATGCAACAGCCCTTTTATACAAATTAATATTCAGCTGGTTTAAGATACCGCTACCATGTTGAGATAATTCTTTTGGCCATTTTTTTCAGTTTTCAAAAGGTATCCAAAGGACAATAGCACTCTTGCACAATGTATGTTCTGTATAAAATGAGGTATGTTTCTCTTCTGTTAGTGCATATCAATGTAACAGTGCAAAACCAATTACAATAACTATTTGTTCAACGACCACCTTGTCAAAACACAACTTTTACAGCATTTACCCCACCATCACTTTTACAAGGCATACAATAAAAACCACTTTGAGACACTGAACACACAATATCCTTCTGATCGATTTGTCTCCGGAACGAGGGTGAAACTAACACATTACAACAAAATTTAATATATATAAATTCTGATAGTAATGGCTAGGGATAGCAAACTAATGCAGTAGTACATCTGAAATAATATGTGGCATGTGTCACTCTTCACTCATACCAACACACTCATACAAACAGCAAGTTAAAATCTTCAAACTGCCCGAAGTGAAGTTACATTTATTAAACTTCCCCTGGAATGTTTAATCAGCATGTTCACTTAACGGGCCGAGACATAAATGAGGTGGAACTCAGAAAAGACAGATTAAAAAAAGAAAATAGCACAATGTTGCCGAAAGCTTTCCCTCTGCCTTTATGCATTCACCTTGTGAGAATGTGTTATTTAAATCAAGCTGCATGGGAAAAAAATTAGTCAATGAAAAGTCTACATAATTAATGTTTCTTAACCCTGTCCAAGGTTTTTATTGTTTCTATCAGGTAGTACAGGTTAACACGAAAGGAGCAGCTTAATTCATGTTTTTTTTAAGAGTGTAAAGTTCAACAATGAGGGTCTTAAATAATATTGTGTCCTTCAAATTGTCAAAATAGTTGTTGTGTTTATACATAAGCGGATACTTAAAGTTGCAACGCAGAGAAAGTGACTACAGGCCAAGGAACCGTGCCAATACATAAAAGACACTGGAGGATGTCCCTTCGCAAAAGGCCTGAGCGTATTTCTGATCTTCATGTGAAAAATGCGTGGATTGTCTCGTTCTAGTAACACGTTTCCTTTTGTCCTATAAAATATGTTGAAATGTAAGGCGTTTACATATATATATACACATATATATATATATATATATATATACACATACACATATATATACATACATACATATACACACACACACACACACATACAAAACAGACTTCTGAGGACCAAACAAACATGGAGCTTAAACTCCAGCCGTCACATGAAGCCCGTAAGGGTTCCCACACAGTAGGTAGCCTGCTGCCTTCATGTAATCGTGCTGTTCAGTTGGTTCTCACTGAACACTATAATGGAGGCCGCTTTACAAGCACTGCAAAGACCTTCTATGACAACCGTCTCCCTCAGTCTGCAACAGAAGGCTCGAGTAAAGGCATCCACTTGGAATGTATAGATAGAAAAGTTTCTCTGGAGGCAGTCCCATGGTACAATAATGGCACAAACCACTAGCTAAATCCATTATAAGAATGCATCAGGTAAATATGTACATCATGTGTTTGCACGCTGCAGTGAGATGTGCACAAGTTAAGTTACCACAGAATTCAGAATATAGATCCTATGGTCCAGGACAGTTCAGTATGTGAACTTTCATTATTAGGCATCTTGCCCTCTCTGAATTGGACATTTGTGAATGTCTACATAAAGAGAGCTAGAGAAAGACTAGAGAAAGAGTTACCAACATTGTAATTGGAGTTTAAACTCATTTTGTAGATCTTGCTGTCACATAATTGGGGGTTTGGATTCAGGTTTGTGGTAAATAACAGTTCATGCTCAGAAATATGAATTGAACTCTCATAGTTTTGAGGAATAATACATGCAAGTTACTGAATTCTGCAGTATTTCCTTTCAAAACCGGACTGCAGTGGAACATTTACATCCAGAACCAAACAGAGGAGATTATGATAGTGCACGCACGCTTATAAGGAAGCTGCAAGAAGAGACTGTGAAAGACAGGGCCTTTCAGAACTAGCATAAACTCTAAACCAGGTGTGATCCCATTGAATCTGCTCAAAGATAATTGTGTCTCACACGGATACAACTTCAGATTCAGACCAAAATGTGCAACATCTTTCTCAGTTTGACGTTCCCAAGCATTGCTTTTGTGAAACAGGCCCTCAACATAAAAGACTAGATGGATGTGTAGCTGAATTAATACAGCACAAAAGATTTAGCCATTTCCAAATTGAGACTTGTTCCATCAACGATGCTCAGTAAATGCAACATGTATATGCCACACCAATTATACCACAAGTGTACAGTACATTTCACACACATGAAAACAAACACACATTCACATTCAAACAGCAGAATACAACACCACCATACTCTGGTAAGGCAAATTTGAACAGGGCAAGCTGTGATGAGTATTGTTCCATAGCTACAATAACTGGCAGCAATAATCTGGCATTAAATAATAATCTGGCATTAAATAACCATTCGGTACATAGTGTTTTGGAGGGGACACAAATAGTGTTAAACTGATTATTGTGAGCAAATCCATCTTTGTTTACAGAAACTCACCCAAAAGCTGCTTCTTACACAGATACATAAATAAAATGTGAATCTTGGCATCAACATTTATAAAAAAAAAAAAGAAAAAAGGTGGGTCCGTACCAAAAAGCTTATGCACTGCAGTAATGACAAATGAATGATTTTGTTTTTTGGAAACAAACATGGTGAGAGGGTGACATTTTGTTACTTCAGATTATGTCTTTCGCTATAAAATATACAACCCCAAATAAACTTGACCCCACATCACAAATATAGTGCACTGTGCAACTTGTAACAAAGTTTGGCCGACTCTATGAAAGATACGCTGTAGTTGTCACGGGAGTGTCCCTTCCTCTGATGTCCAGGTTCCACTGAGGAGAGAGGAGAGCAGGCACCAGTGGTTTGGGAACAGCAAATCCTCCGTTTGTCTTTTTGCGTCTCTCCTTCTTAAAACGTCTCCTTACCTTGTTCGTCAGGTGGAGGCCGGACGTTGTGTGTCCAGTCCATGGAGGAACAAACGCTGTCCCCTTTCTCACAGATAAGCAAATGCACAAAGCACACACACACTCACAGAGACACACTGTATGTTACAAAATAACACATTTGTCTTTATCCTTCGATTCTTTCTTGGTTTTGCGTTCCCCGCTTGAGGACTGTTTTCCCGGGCTGGGCGTGGCTCCAGCAGCTGCTGCCGTCCCGGCGCCAGCTGCTGCTCCGCCTGCTCCTGCACCTCCTCGGTCCGCCTCGTCTCCCTCGGCAGGCTCCTGCTGGCCCTGCTGCACAAACAGGGCAGTCAGGGTATAAGTTCATAGATATGCATATCACAAAGCAAAGCTACTTCTCTGAACTGGAACATGGTGATAGGGTTAAATATTAATGTTTGGTTTAAAATATGGCAGGTTGTATGCCATTGGAAACAAATTACAATCACCTTGAGTGTTTATGAAGCCATTCAATGTTTATTTAAGGCACAGTAATGTTGGAATATCCTCATAAATAAGGCATTGGGTTATATTTTAATATAAATGTAATATCATACCGTAAGATATAACAGCCCTAATATAGAGTTAAATGTTACTTATTTAGTTTTCACTTTATCTTTTTAGATTTTGTCAGTCAATGATAAGATTTAGGTATAAAGAGAGGTAAGAAGAAAGTAGGAATAAACATGAGGAAATCATTTTTTTGTTTTGTTAACACATTCAGATTTTGATATGCTGTACAAACATTTATAATGTAAAAAGGCACGCATATTTGGTATAAAATTTAAATAAAGATTCTTAAACAAACAGGACTGGTCGGAGAGAGAGAGCGCTCTTTCGGAGAATCTAACAAAACCAAGAGCTTCTTAAAAAGTGCATTGTCAAATTGGTTCTAATTATGCTATCTATAGAAATAATTGAATCGATATACCGTACATCTCACATGTGTGTAACATGGAGCAGTAATGACGGCCCTCAGGGCCTCATCAGCTCCAGGGACAGTGCTGTCTCGACCTCGCAGTGAAAGGATGTAGAGAAGGAAAAAGAATACTTTTATCCCTTTTCATCTTCAAGTTGTCCTTTATAGTTAAAGGTCTCTGAAGCAGACAACCACCTGTTTCCAAAAGACAACAATGCCCTCAATGCTACATTAAATGCTCCACATCTAACTTCTCCTCCCTCTCTCACTGTCTTTTATCTCCCTCACCCCCTCCCTCCCCACCTGTGCCTGTGCTGCTGCTGCTGCTGCTGCTTCTGCCGCCTGCTCCTGCTCTTGCTCCTGGTAGTACTGGGAGGCTCGCTGGTCCTCCTCTTCCTGAAGTTTCTTTGCCAGCTCTAGGTCACTGATGCCCTCGGGGAGCTGCTCCCACTGTAGATCCTGGCTTTGCTGCTCCTGCTGCAGTGACAGCGCCATCAGATAGTCCTGACACACATGAGCGTGCACAAAGAGAGAAAGGCTTGATGATTTAGGAGCAAAGCTGTCACTGTGATCTACTGTGCTCTGGTCATGCAACTGCTGAACTACCTCAGTCTGTACTGCAAACAGACCAATCCACATGCAAGCATTGTTGCAATCCACAACTTCAGTCACATTATTTATTAACTGGGCCATTTGTGTCGGTCTTCATTTATTTTATTTTGCTGTAGCATCTTCATTATTCTTTTTGTAGTAATTAGTTGCAGTGCAATTTACAAAACACCCTTTATGCTGTTGCTATCTTTTGTATTATACTCAGTATCTTCTAATATGTCATGTACTTTGTCACTTACAAAAGACCCAATTTCCCAAATTTCACAATTGTGAAACCAGCTGGGAGACCCAAAGCAAACTGTGTGGTACAGCTGAGCATGGATGAGAATGGTGGTGGGCGCCATGCAACCCTGACATGTGCTTTTCAAGCTGTCGTGTGTGTGTGTGTTTGAAAAGCTATTATTATTATCATCATTATTATTATTATTATTATTGAACAACTTCCTTTATATTCTCTCTTCTTTTTTCTTAACCTGGGCTGAAGCGCAGGTGTTTGTTTTTTTGTATCTGGTTTCTTTTAGTCTCTCCTTTCCTCCAGTGTTTATCCCATTTCTGTACAGAAGCGCAGTAAAGACCAGTATGGCCTTACTGGTCTGGTATTCTGTCTTGGCCTTTGTGATACACCGATGGTGTGAAAAGCACATCATGATGAAGCGCAATCATGGTTTTGGAGTGGATAATTGCTGCTTCTGCTAGTCTTGCCTGCATCAGTGCTCAGACCTGGTCTATCTGATCCTGCTGCCCGCGGTACACAGTCTCTGGATTGGAAGGAGGCCGCAACCGGAACTCCGAGTCACAAAAGTTGCCGTCTCCATCGACATTGTGCAGACTTTCCCAGACGACCTTCTCCTCTGTCAGGAAACCTTGGTCTGTAACCAGGAGGTATAGCTGGCCCTAGGAAGCAAGCACAAACACATTACATACATACATATTACCAGTGTCGCACTGCATGCAGACATACTGGACTGTATGGTTTCTACACAGGGGCGGCTGTGGCTCAGTGGTTAGCAAGTCTGACTTTCAATCAGAGGGTCGGAGGTTCAAACCCCGGCTCAGCCAGTCCATGTCGTTGTGTCCTTGAGCAAGACACTTAACCCTAATTGCTCACCGTTGCTGTGTCTACGGTCTACTGTATATCATGTAAGTCGCTTTGGATAAAAGAGTCAGCTAAATGAAATGTAATGTAATGTAATGTACACACGCCCACACCATCTGTCTATGGCTGCTTATCCGGTGTGATTGGTGTGCATCTAAAAGTGCAGCCGTGTCATTTCAAGAGAACTTAGGCTGCCATGATGCTTTGTCAGAGGAGACACACTTTCTGGACTGTGGCTCAGTGGTTAGCAAGTCAGTCTTTCAACCAGAGGACCGGGGTTCAAACCCCGCCTCAGCCAGTCCACGTCGTTGTGTCCCTGAGCAAGACACTTAACCCCCAGTTGCTCCCCGGGCGCTTCACGAGGCTGCCCACTGCTCCTTAAAAAAAAGGATGGGTCAAATGCAGAGGATAAATTTCCCCACTGTGGGACTAATAAAGGGGTTTCTTCTTCTTCTATTCAAAAGGAGAGTAAGCAGTATGCTAGACCCTTCAGGAGGTTTTCATCCAATCATAATCGGTATAAATCTGTCATAGATAAATATGTAGCTTTCCTCAGTTTGAAGAACATATTATAGCAAGTCTGTGCCATGAACACTGCAGGAAAATACTAAGACTATTAAGACAAAACACAGAGAAGAAGTAGATGGCAAAGAAAGTGATTTGTCTTAATACTGTGAATAACAATTACAAATGCAAAAACTCAATTAAATATATATATATATCCCGCGACCCTAAAGAGGATAAGCGGTTCAGATAATGGATGGATGGATGGATATATATATATATATATATTTTGTAAAACTTATCCGTTCATCAAAGAATAATGGATGGATGGATGGATATATATATATATATATATATATATATATATATATATATATATTTTGTAAAACTTATCCGTTCATCAAAGAATAAGTAAGTATCTGTAAGTAAGTATTTCTTACTGAATAGACTGCAGAGGAGCATTTAATTGAAGCAAATTTATGACGTCTAGCTCACAGACAAAATACAGGGCAGTCTGTTAAAGATTGCAGAAGGAGTTTTGCTGATATATGAATGAACATTAGCAATGAAACAGAACAACATCTACCTGTGGTAGAGGCTTAAAAAGTGTCCTGTGAAAGTAAACGGCTTCAGGGCGCTCGCCACTGACTGAAGGGACAGTTCATAACACATCCTGACTATTTAAGTTGCTCCACAAATGATTCTCAATCCGACTGACGCAAATGATGCAACACTACTTCCTGTTTACCTTGTATTTGATCATGGTGCTAAAGTGGTTGTTCCTGAAGAAGACACAGAGCTCTCCCTCCTGTACGGTGGATGTGAGCTCACACAAGCCGTGGTATGTAAGCTGAGTGGCTGTGCTGCTCAGAAACTGCTCCGCCACGATGCCTGTGCCGAGACACGCACATGAACACAAACAGGAGAGATTGAATTTATGATTGATGAGCAAACGAGGAAACATGGACCCATGGGTGTTACCTAAATGCTATATTGCATCTTTGATCATGATTGTAGATGTGTATTTTGCAGAATATACAGACAAATAAAAAATGGACTTGACATTTAGTGATATTATGTCCATGTTAATTCTGATGCTTTTATTTTGATAAGCTTCACCTCTTAACCTGTGAAGATAATCAATTATTTAGCTTAGCAAGGGGCGTAACTTTTAATGTGACTACTAAATGAACACATTTTTTTCATCATTAGACTCCAGACCACTGGATGAGTGATCCGCACAACAATCAAGCAATCCGTACTCATTCATAGGCCACCATTTGCAAAACATGTTGAAAACCCTGCTGTCATGTTTATAATAACCATTTGAACATTCTGACTCTGACAGAAAACAGTCCGCTCAACAATGAGACACAACTTTTACAGATTGGTGGAAAAGAGCTATTGAACACTTCCTATTAAATATTTAAGGATATAATCCTCAGAGATGTTTATAGTTTTCAGAGTATATGAGTCCATTTAATGTGGTTGGTAGCATCAGCGTCAAAACACTTAAATAGAGCCCTCTTCTAGAAAACCAAATACAACGGAGGGAGGTGAATCTCCCATATCAATATCATCATCGACTAAAGGCTTTCACTACTCAGGAAGCTCAGTGTTGAATGAGCAAATATTTTTATTGGAGAAGTTACTGACAGCTGGGAAGACAAATGTGAGCCGTGCAAGTAGGTCATTTGATGAGTGGCCACATGTAAGTTACAGTGCCGAACCGTACTTGAGACACTAGTTATGTAACAAAGATAGTCAGTCATTTAAAGTATTAATCTCTTTTTGCTCAGAAGCTGAAAGGTTTTAACCATACATTGTTACCCATAATGCATTACTTTGTTTCTCTTTCTCGATTTCCAAGACCGCAGAGGGAGAGAAGAGATGAGGGGAGTGGGACAGGTCGGAAAGCAGGGGGAGAGAAGAGATGAGGGGAGTGAGACAGGTCAGAAAGCAGAGGGAGAGAAGAGATGAGGGGAGTGAGACAGGTCAGAAAGCAGAGGGAGAGAAGAGAAGAGGGGAGTGAGACAGGTCAGAAAGCAGAGGGAGAGAAGAGATGAGGGGAGTGAGACAGGTCAGAAAGCAGAGGGAGAGAAGAGAAGAGGGGAGTGAGACAGGTCAGAAAGCAGAGGGAGAGAAGAGAAGAGGGGAGTGAGACAGGTCAGAAAGCAGAGGGAGAGAAGAGATGAGGGGAGTGAGACAGGTCAGAAAGCAGAGGGAGAGAAGAGATGAGGGGAGTGAGACAGGTCAGAAAGCAGAGGGAGAGAAGAGATGAGGGGAGTGAGACAGGTCAGAAAGCAGAGGGAGAGAAGAGATGAAAGGAGTGAGACAGGTCAGAAAGCAGAGGGAGAGAAGAGATGAGGGGAGTGAGACAGGTCAGAAAGCAGAGGGAGAGAAGAGATGAGGGGAGTGAGACAGGTCAGAAAGCAGAGGGAGAGAAGAGATGAAAGGAGTGAGACAGGTCAGAAAGCAGAGGGAGAGAAGAGAAGGCCCTCACCTTCCCCTGCCAGCTCACTGTTGTCTGACTGCTTGCAGGATATTATCTTCTCGACCAGCTGGTTGTAGCTGCAGTTGCCCACTGCCTTGACAATGTCCTGCATCTGCAAATAAAAACAACAAAGAATATTTACCCAGCTGTGATGCTGTTTTACTAAAAGCCAAGGAAGATTTACAAAAGATTTCTAACCGAGAGAAACATTCTGGGTTCATATTGAACAACGACCACTTTTTAAACTTGATCCCTTTTTGGTACAGTTCAACTAAACTCTGGCGCATTTACCCCTCAACTATCTTCATTTAAAAAGGCGGTGTAAATGCTGTAATCTCAAATTAACAAAACAACTGCACATAGACTGTTTCCAAGAGAAGTCTGGAACTGGACCCGGACCTTGTGGAAGTAGAAATGTAATTCAAAAGCTAAACTACTGTTAAATGTATGCAATCCATTTAGGTAGATATGAAACAGACAAAGACTGGAGGGCAAAAATGAACCGAACTGCAGTCGGCAGGTAGAATATTTAATTACTCGTGAATTTAAAAGAGACGTGTCCAGGATAGCGAGGAGGGCAATACAAGTAATTTGCTTCCAGGAGGTCCATCTCACCTGCGGGTCAACCAGCCAGCCGTGGTAGAGAGGGATGTCGAGCAGATCAAACACAATGCATTCTGGGGTGTACTCGAAGACTCGCACCCCTGTGAACTTCACATTCACATCCAGACCCGTCTGCAGCTTGTGCAACACCGCCATGGCATCACTCATGTTCTAGGAAACAAGGAAAACAACGGTTCAGACTTCTGGAAGGAATATGTGGTATGAGGGATGAAACAATATGAACTTGAGCTATACACAAACCAATCTCTAACAAAAAGCCACATTTGCTTGTGTATTGAACACATTATACAGAACCAAGAGCTGTGTCCAGTTCAGATGTTTTGGTGTGCCGTCTTTGTCTGCTACATTATTTCTGGTCGTCTGCATACAGTCAGCATAGCTGACGCTATCAGGGATTGATTTTTCTACCAATCAAGAAGCCATTAGCTGCCATTTATTCCTGTACAATACAAAAACAGCTTCCACACACTCACACCTTAATTGTTTTTTGTCAAATATTTCTTCTTTATAGTTACTTTAATGTGACCAAGTTGACTGTTTTCATATTTACTGCACTTACTAGGTTTTGCTTTGCTTACTGTGAATCGATGTCCAACCACAAGAAGAAATGGAAGTCGCTGCCAGGAAACCATTTAATGTTACATTCATGAGTGAGCTCTCAGGGTCATCGTTAAGAGACATGATATACATATTACGAAGGAGTGGACAAATGATCAGGCGCAATATAATACAATCCACTAGCCCTGCAAACTATCCAAACCTTTGTTTGATTTTTGACTATTTCTGATAGCTGACAGTAGAGACGTGACAGGAAATGAGGGGAGAGAGGCGGGATGGCATGCAATACAATGGTCCTTAAGGCATTAGCTGCAAAAATGGTTTTTAATCCATCAGTGTTTCTTGATCTTCGTTATTACAACTTTAACCCATCACTGCTCTCTCTCTTTAGATAGATAAAGCCAGCAATATAATGTATTTAACATCTTAAAAAGCCTAAAGGGCCCGAGAAGGACTCGAACAGGGGATGCTGGGAATCCATGGTCAGGAACCTAAACCCTGAGCACACCAGGTGGCCCCTAACATGTTTAATTTGCCATAGTCATGTCAGATGGTTCACTTCTTTGGCCATTTTAGTGATGTAGTCTGTTAACGTAAAGTGTATTATACTGATAGTTGTTCTCCAGAAAGCAGTGCTCATTTGTTGATATTTTCTCAGGGCTTAAACATTAAGTTACAGGATGATTCAACAATGTGGCAAACCACTCTAGTGTGGGCCATAATTAGTTAAGGTCAGTAGACCTTTGCCACAAAACAATTATAAATCCAGGTAAAATATTTAAACATATTGTTGAGACAGTAGCATTGACACCCTGTTTTCCCATGATACCAACCTTTTAAGCCATCATGAAGAAGAATGGCATCACCAATTGCAGGGCGTTTACAAGTTTCAATAAAATAAATCCATGGGATTAAATTTGTCTTCTCTGGTTTTCATGTGGCCCAAACAGAGCGCCATGATGCTTTTTGTTCTTTTCACACTGATAAGAAAACTTCAGTTTTGTTTTGTGAGGTAGAAACATTGTTTTTATCTCTTGTAGCAGAGGAAAGAGTTTGAATAAATACATGTAGAAAGAAATGTCTTCATTTCAGTCACTGGATGATTGACGAGATCGTTTCCACTTCATTCACCCTTAACGTAAGAGTGAGGATTTAAATATGACTGCACTGTGAACACTGTTGACGTTAAATACACATTGCATCATCTGTATGCCATATAGTATGTCATGTGTACGCATCCACACACACCTGTGAACCCAACAAAACAGACTCATTCTTGCATTAATTCTCAGAAATGTTCCCCAGCTGGCTCTAAACCTCTGCTGCCATTTAAGTCGGGGATCAGGATAAGTCCTACAACTTTTTTATGAATGTGTAATTATGAGTGATTTCTATTTGATGTAAACGCTTTCACAATAAACTACTAGAGAAGGTAGACGGTCATGAAACATGACTTAGAAGCAAAGCCAAAGAAACCAGAAGAATATAAACATGAGTCTACAGTTGAAACAGGGCTGAATATTAATTAAATACAACCGTTCAATTTAAAAATGCCAATAAAACCGTACAAAATAATATTGAGTTAGTGTGTAATTCATAAGTGCAAAGAGTTTTGTCTGGTATAAATTAAAATATAGGAACACAATTCCACCCACGACACTGTATGCTATTGATTAATATCATTCAACTACAGTATCGACCAGCTCACTTTGACCTTATTGGTGTGGTATGTGAATTTTTATTTTGCATGATGATTGCAATCATTTTGTGCGCACACCAATTATGAAGTGTTTCAAAATGCTTCTAAATTAATTATTTGTCAAATTGATTATTTCATGTCCAATAATCAGTATAATGGCCGTCGAATTAAAAATAAATGAGCAAAAGGTCACAGTGACTATTTTTCACTCCCATGAACAGTGCGGCACTCATTTGATGCGCAGAGCCGAGGGGGAATGTGTGGATTAACACATTATGAGCAGAAGTGATGTCAGGATTAGCACGGCTGTGTAATGGACATCTCCTCACTGTAGGGCACAGGGCTCCAACAGCAGATGAGCGCTTGAAGATCCGCTAATTAGCAAAGCACCATTTACATTCATCTGTGCTCGTGTTTAATATGAGGACCGGGCTGTGTGGAGGACTTTCTGTAGTCTTACATTCACTCTTCAACCTGTAGGTTGAATTTCACCCAAAAAGCACCTGAAAATATAATAACAACATATGATCTTGAGTAAATGTAATTAACTGGTAGTTGACAGATTATGGCATTACAGTGCCAAGATGGGGGATTTGGTTCCAAAGCTTTTCTTTATTAACATCGGAGTCCTAGTTGATAATAGATGTGTGGTAGTTAAAACATGAAATAAAATAAAAAATGTATCTAAAGGAAAAAGAATATTTGAGAATGAGCCGTTTTTCTTCCATTTTATGGTTAAAATTTAAGCTTTTCCGCTCAGCAACGCACTTCAAAAACTGTTTTGGTTGTGAAATATATAGTATAGCAATGTGCCATTGCTAAATCAATCCATTTTCAGGGAATGCAATTGTCAGATACTTTTCATGAACGTGTGTGTTAATGCAAACTTTATGAGTCTGCCTGCATTCATGTGAATAAAAAAATAAAAAAACACAACAGATCTATGAACCTAAAGAGCAACATATCAACCACTGCAGGACACAAGTAAACCATTACATAATGCTGTGACCCATCAGTGCAAGCTGTAAATAATGAAGCGTTTACAAGACCGTAATGTCCCACAATGTGGGTCATACTGTCATGAATCCTGGCACACATCAGCAGCTGCACCGCTCTACATTGCTGCTGGATGCACCGTCGTTCTAATCTACAGTTTCTAACGCTCGTCAGGACCCATGTACACACATATGGATGAAGGAACAGCTCTCAACATGAAGTGATTATAAGCTTTGTTAAGTACATGCGTGTGCGTTGGAGCTAATCTAATAGATTGCATTAGATTGTGCGTACCTAACCAACGGATAACCCTGTGTATAGCTTAATCTCTGATCGTATGAGAACATCGATCCTGCTTGAGTTAAATCAGTGTCCAACACCACAACCTGTTCAACTGAAAGGGGTCTCTCTATTTATTAGTTTTTATGATTCCAAATCATTTCTTTGTCTCCGACATCTCCATCAGCAATTTCTCTTTATGTGGTCGTCTCACTTAATGTCCCTGCTTACTCAATTACAGATAGATTACCATTTAGAAAGCTTTTAATTTGATTACCAGGGAGTCCGAACAGCATCCCATTCATCAGCAAACAGGCATGGGTTAAGAGAGAAAAAAAAAACCTTCTCTCACTCTTACTTACACAGCTCCGCCAAGTAAATATTTAACAATAGCTAAAGAGCAGCCGTGCAACTGCTATTTTAATCCTCATACGCTCCTGTGGCAGATGATGTTTTTTAAGCTGGATGTATAAATAGAACAACTTCTGTTATGAACTCCTACAGCTCGTTCCAAAGTCATGGTGGCTTCAGTTGTATTTTATAACGATCCAATAAGCAATGAAAGCACATCTCTTCCGGATATAAACAAGAGGACACCTTTTGTTTGACATGCACATAAAAACATTTCAGACTTGCTCTCAGCTCCCAAAGGCCGGCCCACTGTCGTCTGCACACACTGTGACAACCACAGCACACGGACATGAGGACACCCACATGCTAAAGAGCTCTCAGGCCAGTGTCTAGGATTAGACTGCCATAATAACTATGCAACACAAACTCTGACCACGCCCTTACTTTACAGTGCATGCTGAGGCCACCACTGATTTATTTAAGAGGTCGTATTTCAGCCAAACGTATATTTAGAAAGGCCTTTGCAGTGAGCTTCTATGGGGAGACTCCACAATCTGTTTTCTCCTCTTTGAATGGGGGACAAGTGTGGCTTCAAATCATTTACAGATGTGCTGGTACTCTGCCACGCCAGAGGAGGAGAGACAGAGCCTCTCCCAGCCCATAAGCAGGCAGTGGAGATGGGAGGAAGCAGGGGAGCTGGAGCTCCATCTCCAAGTGCCACTCATGGCGAGCCACACACACAGCCTCAGTAATAGCCGGGAGCTGAACCCAGCCATGCGTCTCTAAGCATTCACAGCCATGTGAAACAACATAATCTGACACTCCTGACCCATGTTGTTCCCTGGGAAACGCAAGACACAACTTATGTAGCCTATAGAGCAGTGGAAACAAGCTAAGCTGCAGTTTCATGTGGTTTGTAATCAACTCGATGCTTATTTCCACATTATGGAACATCCACTGACCTTCTCTGCTAACTCGATGCAAATTGGCAAACCCGTTTTAGTGTAAGCACCGAGAGCAGTGTGCACCTCACTTTGAATGCTGTGCTGAGAACACATGAATGATGACGGTGAGAACAACTGAGATATTTTGAGTGTGTTGATGAGACAAAGTGAGAGCTCATGTTCAACTTGCACAACTCTGGTTTCCACTCGGAGAGGGAGTTCATCCCTGAAGCCCTGTGCTCCAGTCAGCAGCTTACTAATGCACACACATAAGCAAAAACACATGCCTGTTCAATAATAATATTCCACAGTGATTAGACAGGTCTTACCTGCTCATAGTTTAGCCGCTGAGCCTCCGATATCTCTTTAGGCTTGGTTTCAAGAATGTAGTCTCCTGCAGTGCGACAGAGGGAGAGAGATGTTAACAGATACGTTGACTTGTGTTGCATCGGCAGAACAAAACAACCACTGACTTGACTGATTAACACCGGGTTCATAGCTTAGAGTCAGATGTTAGGAGGTGTTTTTATGAGCCGCATTGGGGGAGTTTCACACTGGCCAGCTGTTTTCCCCAAGAAAAGGCTTTGCCAAACATGTAGCATCAGCCTGTCCGCCGCGCTGTCACCTGAGAGCTCTATAGCCTACAGAGAGCACAGCCGCCAGCTGTCTGCTCCAGCTCTGTGCAGCCGGATCAGCGCTACTAAAAGGTGCTGACCACCACACCTCAAGTCATGTGTACATTTTGGTTGAAGCTTGCTGTTCTCTTGAATAGTGTAGTGCTTATACAACTTTTAAAGGGTATTTTCCCGTATTGGACTTAGTTGTAATGGCAAAAGAGGTCATGTAAATATATTCTTGTTATTGCCGTTTTATTGCAGTCCCTACTTTTAAGGGTTTTTGAAATGCTTCACAGAGCCTCATTCACTTTGGTCACTTGAATCACTTCAACTGGGGCAATATAATAAATACATTTCATTCTGTCTGTATGGATAATATTGCTATTGTGGATTCTTTACAGTTTTTATTACTGTTGTACTGTTTATTTATATTACTTGTTTTTTTATTTTACTATGTGTGTCTTGTGCGCACATAACCTGTCTGCTGCTGCAAGCTTTTTTTCTTGTAATTTGTGCTTTATAATTGTAATGACTGACCTAGAAAAGCAGGATGATTTCTTCATGTGCATGCTGTGAGGGACCATGTGACAGTAAAGACGTGTTCAAATCTCTTTTTAGTGAACAAACTTGCTGTATGAACTAAACTCAAAATGATACTCCAGTAAGGCTCATATACTATTTGTAGGCGAGTTCTGCAACACGTGAACTTTAGCTTTACAGAGTTGGACTTAACAACAGACTGAATGCTGAAAATGTCGAAGAATATGTGTCCGACTAGATTTCTATGGCGTCACCGTAGATGACAGTTGTTTTCAAGCTCGGGGGGCAGCAAGCTGAGTGGTTTTACTACAGCGTGTCCTTGGCAGGAAAATTACCCTCACTGCTCTGTACTTTGAACTGTGGACTCACTCACCCTGGTCATCCCTTAATATCTGTATCTGTCTGCCTCTAGGCATCTGGATCACTGGCCATGCTACGCAGCAAACTGCTGAGCAACGGCCACCACCCACTTTAAAACACCACATTTCAACTACATCACTCTGTGTCTGTGTGTTATGGCAAAACAGGATACGGACAAGATTAACTTTGTGTGCACTTATTACACGCAAGCACAGTCCTCCCAAATAAGTCCAAAAAATACACAGAGTGATTATTTAGTTGTGCTTTATAGAGATGATAGCACTGTTTGAGCCATGGACAGAAACCAGTTCAACAATCACAGTGAGGGGAAAATCACCCTTAAAAGATTGCTGTGATGTGGATTACTTTAGTCTACTAATGGCAGTGGATACTTAAGGCCCCGACAGGAGACTGGTTCTACCTCGAAGGAACCCCTGCTGTAACCATACACTCTACTTTGATATTGTGGAGTAATTTTAGTTATGAAGGGCAGGTCATTGCCAGAGAGAAGAGATAGCTCTGGCTCCCTTTGCAACAGCAGCAAACTTAACCATGGGGGGATTCCCCTGTTCTGGTCGCTTCCTCTGTTGACTCTGGAATTATATATATATATATATACATATACATACACACACACACACAAGACTGTGTGCTAGGCTTTTGAAACTCAGTGGCAGTTGCTTTACGTGCTTTATGTGTGGACTCACGGGTCATACTCTCAAAAAGCAGGTCAACATTATTATTAAAATATGCTACTTAATATATCAGAATGAGAATCAGCATCAGATTATATATACCACTATCATAAGTATTGCATTTCCCTCTTTTGATCAATGATGTGGCATCAACTTGCTCTTAAGTAATAGCTTTAATAGCTCAACACACTCACCCAGATACTCCATCAGTTGCTCAACAGTTATAATTTCCATCATAGGTGGCATCTTAACCTGCAGCAGAGAGACATGGACATCCATTGTTCAATTCATTCAGTACCCATTTAGAAAACAAAGCACTGCAACACAACTTAACTAAAACAGGAATAAAAGTGTATAACTAACATCTAACAACTAACATGTTGATATAAAATGATACCTTGTGCTAACATGTCTGGACATAAACTACTTTTCTATCAGGAAGTAATGAGGAATAGAGAGGCTTTGGACTGATGGATGCAGTGTTGGATGTGTATGTTAACCATAAGAAAATATGAAAGGTAAATCAACGCTTACAATAAATGGTCCTTTCTCCATTGAAAAATGACCACTGGCAGAGCTTAGAAAATGTACCAATTTGAAGCTAGTATTAAAAACATAGCTCTATGCTCATCTCAGACCTTTACCTTCCATGCAAGCAGAAGCACATTCATTATTGCCAGTAATGGACAGGGGCCGTTCTCGTTTTGGGTGATGATCGGCGTATTCTCCTCCCTCCACTTGATCCACTTAATGTGGTATATGGACTGGCCGGCGGCTCGATCCTTTGCGCACGAAGTCTTCGTCCCATCAGCCCCGTGCTCGCCCTGCAGGGCCAGGGCCAGTCCTCTGTCCTCCAGCCCCTCACTGTTCAGGTCGGAGCTGGGGCAGGAGTTGAGGTTGGAGAAGGACTCGAGTGAATCTATGCTTCGGGACTCTCCGCCAAGGCTGGGATCGGGGTCACTCCCACTCGGCAATCCCTCCGACAAGGTGTGATCACCGGACAGCCCAGGCTTGACGTTTGCTGTGATTGCTTTGTCCGGACACAGCTGAGTCGGTTTGGAAAGTTTTGTCGGTTCACTTTCCCCACGAGCCAGAACCTCAGCAGCATGTGCACGCGTGCCTTCCTTGGCAAGAGGTGCGGGCGGGCTATCGGGTTTGTTGTTTACTAACTTTGAGACACCACCCTCGCTATCTTCTGCAGCCAGCACCGAGTCATGCCCCATCCCGTTACTGATCTGATCCCCGGACCCCGATCCGCTCGTCTTGGTGTCGTTCCTCTTATCTTCCTGGACTGGGAGGACTTCGATCGTTTCCGAAACGCCAGACTTCTCAGCACTGGGCATGACATTAACGTAGCTAGGAGCACTAACATTTGTGGTGCTGTTATTGCAACTAACGTTCACCAAAGTACTGAGAGGAGCCTCACTATTCTTGCATTTCTCGGCTGCTCCTTTCCCTCCGCCGACAGCCGTAACATCGCCCATCGCTCCCGCAATCGTGGCACACAAAGAGCTCCCGTCTGTGTCTCGATGCAGGTTTGCATTTTTCTCCATTTCGATTTACAGACTGTCGACAGATTTTTTTTAGCTCAATTGCAGCAGGAGCTTCAGTCCCAAAGACGCCATGACTACTCTGACGTCATCAGAGTGAATCGCTTTCAGGCCGAGCAAAGGGGGGGCAGGCGAAGGGGGGGCAGGCGGTGATGCCTTTGGGTGGGCTCGTATTCTTTAGATTATCAAATTCATCTCTCTGATTTTATTATCTGTGGCCTGTCCGAGATACTGATTGTAACTAACAGTATTCCCTCAGATGTGTTTTTAATGTCTGGGATGACTAGGATACTGTTTACATTTTAGCTGCGATTCATTGTCGAGTATTTATAAAAAACGAATTTGTAATATTTTCAAAACAAATGTTGTCTATCTTTGATATATTCGTGTTTCCATTAGACAATTATTTTATTGAGGATTTTTGTTTACAAGTGTCTAATGGATTGCCAATCTCTGAATTTATGGGCATTTACCACAGACGCAGAAGTACTACTGTTCATATGGTTTACTGTCTGACTGTAAGCACAACATCCCCGGTGTCCTCAGCAAGGTAGCGAAATACAGAATACAAAAAAAAGTGAATAACTTGGCGGGGTGTATAAATGGAGGTTTACAACAGAAGTAGTAGGCTGTAGAAAAGTACCTATATTTACGATTATTCCTGAATGTAGACTGAACGGAACCTGCCGTGGCCTGAATCATCTCGCGCGCATGGTCCGAGTGCTCGCATATTTGTGAGACAATAAAAATCTCGCGTTGTCAGCCTTCCGTATTTCTAAAGAGCCTACAATAACAACAATAACTTAACTTAAATGATTAACAGTCATTATTAGCTTATTGCCTCCGGATAAACGATACTTTTGTAATTTGCTGTAATTGAGTTTGAATCACATTCATTCTTTGAACACATGAAAACAAATTTCTTAATTCAAATACATTTAGTTTGAATACCTGTTCCAAATATAGAGTATTATTCAGTATACTGTATCACTACCCTTTTGTAACCACCATGTTTTATAACTAGTTTTCATCTTCTATCCACAGGCAGTAACTGCATATAATCGCTAGATGGCAGCAATTACTCGTCCGAGCTGAAGGATCGCGTCATTGCTCCTCACTGATAGACCTGAGGCTGATCTCTGCATACAACTTGCATAGACTCCATCCCAAACCCACCCAAACCCACCCCTACCCCTGACAACCCATAACCTAAAGCTAGAGATGTACCGTGAGCCAGTACCACAGTGACAGTTCAGAGGAAGGGTTGACAAGGAGAAATGTGCTTTCTTTTCTTATTCAAATAGGGTAAGGTATGGTTTAATCTATAGGTTTATGATTTTACAAGGATAGATCAGATTTTTGTCAAACCATGCATTGTAATATATTAATCCTCTTCAGTTGAAATTCCGCAATGAAAAAGAGCCTTTTTGGGGGTTATGTTAGTTAGCCACTAATGTTTGATTTGAGCATTCACTGAATGTGGTGATTTAATGCCAAATAGTTTTTTAAAAAAAATAAACTTAAAAAAAATATTTTAGTACTTTTTAATCTCGATTAATTTGTAAAAATACAGAATTTGCATCCAAGTAATACTTGTATGCAGCAGGGGCGTTTCTAGGATTGAAAGAAAGGGGGGGCTTAGCCCCTAAGGATGCTGAATGTTTGCGCGCCACAAGCAATTTTTTTTGGGCTCATTTGGGGCTGCGGATATCCATTGTTTCAGACAGTTCATAGATTGGTTCAATCAGAAAGAGTGTGATTTTTCTCTGTATCTTTGCTTGCATTCATTCAGTATAAGATAACAGAAGAGACAGAATTTCAGGGTCATTGTGAAATTTGACAACACAAATATGAACTTTTCTCAAATAGAGAGAAATAATTGTCCTACTTGTAAAGGAAAGACGGATATACTAGTTTTCATATCCGCGTCACTCCCAAATCCTAATTCTTAAAGGGACCACACACAATGGATGGAGAATGGACCTGCCAGTGTCAACTTCTGAGTTGTTTATTTGTTGTATTATGAGCAGAAGGGAATAAGATACACAATACACAAAAATACATTCAAATTATTTCAAAAATAGAATCCAATGCACAGGAGATTTTAGAAAATGTAATCATGTTTCCATGATTGCCATTGAGAAAACATGAATGTTCAGTGCATTCCATTCCCGTTCTGAGGAAGTGAGGTCATCGGGACATTGACAGGGACGGGGGTGGTTTGGAAGCACAGGTTAATGACTATATTTAGTGGGAGGAAGCGTCAAAGAATGCCTTCTGTTTTTAAGTGTGGCAAATCGGTCTATCAGTCTGTTGTGACTCAGTCCACCTAGTATGTCACTTTCTATTGACATGGCTGCAAGACTGTGAAGCCTTTTCTGCCCCATTGTTTTCCGCAGCCAGGAGTGCAGCCGACGCAGTGCACTAAAGGATCTTTCACAAGAGCAGCTGCTCACAGGCACTGTTAAGGCAACTTGAATGATTGCCTTCAGAGAGGGAAACATGTCTGAATCTAGGAGGTTGTGCACAGCTAACATATCTTGGGGTGGACATCCAGCCTCTGTTTTGCCTCTGTCATTGTATCTCAGATACAATGACACTGGTAACTTATTGAGCACAACACTCAATCATCTCATTCTGAGATGTTGGCGAGCTATAGGTAGCATTTGAGGGAGGGTTATATTTTTGAAGGAAAGGATCAAACTCCTTCAAAAGTTCCATGCAAGCAAGAAAGTTGCCTCTGTTTGTGCTGTCTTGGCCTTCATCACTGCCACGAAAAGGGAGTCCCTGTCGCCCTAACATGGAGGTGACTGCAACAATTCCTTCAGCCCTGTCATTCTCCTGCTTCTCTCTCTCATCTGACTGGGCGGAGCTGTCACCTCTGCTAAAGAATCTTCTTATATCCATCTGGTCAATGAATTGGATGATATACCGGTACAATAGCGTTATGAGGGTCACTATGACATTTAGTTTTCACTAGCATTAACTGATTATAAACAACAACATTATATAGGCACTGGCATTATTGTTTTAAAATACTAGAGATATATATATTAATGCAAAGAATAGAGAGCTGTCGATAGTTATTTCTTACATTTCAAATTTGCTCGTTCACACTCTTGCTCATTGGAGACATTTTCTAACAAAATAGCTAGCTAGCTAGCTTAGTGTTAACATAGCTCATTACAATATTCCCTTTCATTAGCCTCAAGTAAACCTAAATTTAAGCAGGTAACAATCGTTAACAACTACAGATAGCCACATTCTGTAACTACCTGTACTTACAATGTCACTCCGTGCATCATTTACTATGAGCTAAACTCCTCGGCTGTAATCCTGCTGTCTTGATGAGAGACGTTACTTGGCAGAGTGAGAAAGCCAGCGCAGCAGCGATGCAGACTCCCCAAGGTCCTAGTGCCCAGGCTTTTATTGTTAAGTATGATGAGAGGCTATTGGATTGCAATTTGAAGGGGGAGAAAACATACAAACCAGAAACGCACTCACATATGTAGAATGTTAGAGTTATAAATAACACATGTTTGTTCACACAGGTGAACAAACAACACATTTTAGGGGGGCTTCAGCCTAAAAACAGGCCTAACGACGCCCCTGGTATGCAGGCCATGAGGGCACCAGTCACAAGCATGGACATAAAGCACCTGACCTGCTGTGGGTGCAGAAAGACAACAGTACCAAGTGCTTGAGAAAACAATAACCACATACTATACCTTAAGATTCCCTAATGTCAAACCACATACCTAAACATAACCATTATTAACTGCAAGCCAGTTGTACTGTTAATTGTATTTGTTTACATAGAATCTATTGAGATGGAACATTTTTTAACAACTGGTGTCATAGCTTAGCACATGATGACAACAGAGATATCCTTTACAGTATTTTTGGGGGATTCAAACGTTTTTTTGGGGAAGCAGAAACAACTTCATGTACCTTTGTGGCTAACAAAAGTAAACCAAACCAGGAAAGGGAAGAAGAAGAAAAAAATAGAATAGAAATGTATTGGATAGACTGGCGACTTGTCCAGGGTGTACCCTGCCTTCGCCCAATGACAGCTGGGATCAGCTCCAGCGCCCCGCGACCCTAAACAGGATAAGCGGTTCAGATAATGGATGGATGGACATTTAAATGTATATCTTGATACCACTGTACACATGCATTTGTAAAAATGTGTAGCTATTTCTTGATTTATTAACAATAATTACAATAATAACAAAAGTAGCAATTTGTCCTCCATATAGCCTCACCACTATGAAAAGTATGAAAACACTTGATACACCCGGAAGTCATGATTTCCGGATGTAAACAACGTGCAGACTCATCAAAGTGCCTCAACAACGGTTTGGATCATGTTTTCAGGATAGCGGCCGTGACATATTGTTGCTGAACGGTAGTTTACACGTGACTTGTTGTTTTTAGAGTACCTCGACCTATGTACCGCAATAATACATGAACGGGTGTGTCTGGTACCTCTTGGCAAACCCGGCCGGAAGGGAGGGGGCCTGTCTGTCGGTCTGTCTGTCTGACGTCGGGCTGCGGGAGACCGGTGTTTGTGATGTGCTCGAGCTAACTAGGAAGGGACTATACCTTTAAGTGAAATAAAGCGAAACAAGGAGCAATCAGCGGGATCGCTGGGTCGCATAGCTAGTTTACTGGACCTACAGGGCATTTCGATATGATATTTGTCAAACTAATTCTCATGTTTTGCTGCCTACGATACATCACAGGTAAGTTTCCCATTGATTCACACGGAAGGGAAAGTGTCCAGTGATCGCAGTGGAGCTAATCGGATCAGGCACTTGTACTCGGGCGACCTAACTCGCTAGCTAGCTGGCTAATGTTGACGGTAAACGGGTGTGTTTGTAGCGGCTAACTTCTGTTGACTCGCGAGGGCTCCCCGGCTCGTGCCGGGGGGGTCGTCACGTAGCTATACATCCCGTTTAACGGAAGGTGGTATCGGTTGAGAAGTGTTTGACAGTCCTGCGGGGCACGCTGACACTACGGCGCTAACGTCGACAGGCGGGTTAACTACATGCGAGGAAGTAGCGAGGTAACACTAAGTTACAGTTACTGGCGTTAGACCAGGTCACAAAAGCTCATCATGGTTGGACATGAAGTTTAGCTGCGCTGGCAAATATACATCTTACCAGCACTTCATTTTGAGCTGGCTTTGGACGTTTGAGTCGTTACATCTACAATAAGCAACTCTGAGCAGGTCTATTTTTCTTTCATTGACCTTTTAATGACACAAATTGGGGAAGTTGAGTTTGTCCACGGGCGTTGTTTACATCAGCTGAATATACTTTTATTGTTCTTACAAGGGATGAGTGACAAGCTGTGGGCTTGTGTTGGGGGGGGGGGGGGGGGGGTCACATTTATTGTACTCAATTGCTGTTACTTGGTGCTTAATTCAATCTAGTTCCTAAGACATTATCTCATAATATTTCAGGAGTGTCACAACTCATCTTATCGAGGACTGTTTAGATGTAGACAAACGCATGCTGTAATTTCAGTAGTTTTGATTGATACAATATAGATACAAGTAATTTTCTCCACCCTGATGATGAAGCAGAATGCTTAGTGCTGAGGAATTATTTCCAGTTTTCATACAGTCACACACCTGACAAAACATCAAAAGGACCACATTAAAACATAGCTGAAAGTGCTACAAAGGGCCATTCTGGTACATTATTTTGTTGTGTTTAGTTTATCACGTTATAGCACTAGTACAATACAGAACTTAGTCTGAATGAATGAAGGCTTTATCACTTTTCTTAAAAAAGATATCAGGTTTAGAAGACAAGACTTGCATGACAACTTTGTCTTCTAGGAATATGCTGTTTCTATTGTTGGAGCATTTGTACTTTACCTCCAAATATTGTGGAATGAATACACATTACAAATAATGTAATTATTTGACTTGTGTTTGCAAAAGCCTAGATTTGAATCAGATATGTTTCATGGTGCTTATCTCTGTGTCTGTTCATATACATTCACTTTGTGTGTTTATAACCTTCACTATACAAGCTATGATTGAGGGCTGCAACATCATTGTTTCATTTTGACTGGCTTATTAGCAACCATTACCAGTCCTTCTGCAGCAGTGCTAGTTGAAGTGTAGAATTTAGGTAAGAAAGCCTTCCTGTTTCTCTAGTTTGTTTTACCTTGCATCTTCCCATTCATTGACCAGAAACATACTGACGTTTCAGTTGCATCATGGGGCCGTGTAGAGAAAAACAATGAGAGCAACATTATGCTCAATCGATAGGACAGTTGGAACAGAAGATGTCCTGATCTGAACCTAAATTGCTGAAAACACCTGGACATTTGCTTCATGCTAGTAAAACACACACTGCCCTAAAATGTATGAAATTATATGTGGGGTTACATGTGGATTGTGAATGTTGTGAATCTTTCAGTGTTTCAGGTAAATCAGTTTCACTTTTGACACAGCAGCTGTCAGGCTGTTGGCCTGCTTACATTGATGGTACATAGCAGAGCATTTCTTCTGGAGCATGGACTTTCGTTATTGCAATCTTGGTCAGAGTTGATGCTTGCAGGTTACAAACAACCCTCTTACTGTTATTTGTCAAGTACATGGTGACACACACACGTTGAGGACATTAAGACATTTGACTTGCCCTGAGCTGCCTGATGTGTTGTGTTAGCCCGTCTGCCATCACCCAGCATGCATGGTAATGTGAGGCTCATATCAGTTGGGATGCATGTTACCACCTCCTCTGTGCCTGTCAGCGGTTTCCTGTCTACCAAGAATTGCTCTTGAGGCTCTTGAGGCTGAAACAGATTGCACTGAAATTCTGATGACATAGCCTTTACAGTGAAACTGACTGCTAGATGTTTTCTCAGCTTTTGATGCTGTCTGGCTAGAAATGTCAGCTGCTACATCTTATTCAGGTTATCTATTCAGGCCCAAATAAAATTGGATTGTTCCATCAAGTCATCATGCAGTGTATTTTTTTTTCAGTGTAACAGTAATAACAAAATGTGCCTAAGAAAGAGGAATGAGTGTCACAGAAATATATTCAAAACGGATTAATTTAACAACACTTTAAAGCAATGACATAGATTGTGTTTTTTTTATCAAGCTTTTTATTTATTTAAAATATCTTTCTAACTTAACTTATTTTTCTATTTAAATTTGTATTCCTATGTTATTATGCAAAACTGTAATTAATTATATGGTTTCATTGATAATAAAAACAAAGTAAAAAAATGTAAATACAATGTGGTTTATTGGTCATGTTAAGTTTAGGAACATTGGGGGCAGCTTTTCAAATTGAATGCTATTTTCCAGTCTGGAATGTTGTTACACCAGTTGAGCATTATGGCTGAAAAAGTAAAAATAAACCATCCTGACACCATCACCACCTTCAGGTAAAACTCCAGTTTCTCTGAGTTTCACTGAGCTACTTAACGTGCAAATAATCCTCCTAATAACGTACATTTTTGTTTTTTTAGTTGTACAGTGTTAGTCTTTGTATTTAAATACCTGCCAATTAACTTGGGATGTTTACTTCATTTTTGCTTCTTTTTAGAGCTGCCAGTCCCTAGTATCTTAGTTTGTTTTACATATTCAGGATTATATGTTTACATGGAACACAGAGTAATGCGGTTACTCAGATGCCTGTCCAGGTGTGTCTTTATAATTCGGGTATCTGAAACCAAGATAGGATGGTACATGTGCAAACAAACAGGTTTCCTCAGTAGACCTGATCCTAACCAGGATACATGTGGGCTTTTAAAATTAGGCTGTAGTTGCTCAACTCCTTTTTATGATAGTTTTGTTTCTTTTTTACGTTTTGATGAGCTGCAATATCCCATTGATGTCAGACTTACCGCTTAGTTATTATGCAAGCAAGTGTCGGTTCTTAAATCACCCTTGTGCTGTCACATGATTACATATTAATGGAGTTGTCACTTCCTACTAAGAAGGCATATCTGGGCAATCTGAGCTGGCAGTGTTTGTTTTTGTACAAAATCCACATATTTTCTGATTTAATTACTGCGTCGTTCTCTCATCTTGTTGTTGGTTCAGCCTCATTTGCTGTCTTTATTTTCATCGTAGAAGATTGGCTAGTGGCTAGATGGTTAGTCTGCTGCATTCATGGACAAGTTTCTGCTAGCCCTTTACAGCCACTCCCTGTTTGAGGAGCTGTGACTCCCACTAAATGGTAGTCAAAGTCAGCTTTATTGTCAATGTATTTATTGTCAATGTACCCAAACATACAGAGGAATTAAAAACATGTTTCTCTTGTCCAATGGAGAGGCGCATAACAGATAATGAAGTGCATACAGATAATAAGTTGACAATAGATTTAAAAAAAAATAGTCCTATTGTCCTACTGCAATGAACAAAATAGAGTTTAAATACAAGCAATATGGAGCACCATATCCCTCCATAGCTGGATATACTCTGTCAGAGGCTGTAGCAGACTTGTAGGGCGAGAAGGACTGGTATCATAAGAAACAAAAAAAACCTAAGGAATCCTCTGGTACTAACCATGTCATATAGCTTGTCAGGAAGGTGGCTAAATAAGTTATGACCCTAAAGTTTGGCAAGAAAATAACTGGCTTGACCTTATTCACGGGGGTCTGTTTTTTTAAATTAATTATATGCACTATAAATGTGTTATTTTTTCCTATTCTAAAAGCAGTTTATTCTTACTGGGTTCCCTAAATATTCATGGTATTGCATTTTGGAAAGTTGAGACTCTTGTAGATTTATATAATCATATATGGGGATGCTTGTGTCCATAGTAGCCATTTCAATGTTGTGGGACCATTTCTGTACAAAATGACCTGTTGTGACTGATAACCACAGCCTCATAACATTTTACGATCACAAACTAGAGGCCCAGGGCATTCAAAGGATGTATGGCACTCCAAGGTATATTAACGATAATGGGTTTCTGAGCAGTTTCCTGAACAGTAGTTGTAATAGTAATCGTCACCCAATAAAACACAATTTCTTTAATCAATTCTAAAAAACATGGTTAAATCTTGCACTAAATAACTGTAACAAATTATGAGACACAACAGCCCTCATTTGCTTTCGTTATGAAGATCTATACATAAATAAAACACAATATTCATTACAGATTTAACTAGCAAAACTGTATGTGCAGTGCTGAGCTCCCACTGATCTGTTGTCTCCCCCTCATGATCCCCTGTCGCCTTTGATAACTATTTCTAAAGGTTGCTTTTGTAACTTCCAACAGAGCATTTATGACCCCAAAATGTTAGTAGCCTTCTGTGTTGCCTTAGGAATGCAGATTAGCATTTAAATAGATTGCAGCCAATTCAGTCACTGTTCTCGCACAATGACATACAGTAGTACTGAAACAGAACCTCAGTCACCTGATGGGCATCATGTGCTCCTCTTGCGCTTTAAACTGACTTTCTTTGTCTTTGTGAAAAGAACAAAGAAATAGTCAGTTTGAAAGCTGGCAGGATCACCTCTCTGGGGTCACATCAATACGCTGAACCAGCCTGGTAAGACAGCCTGAGTGATGGCTGGCCACTATGATACAGATCCATCCCTGTTTTATCAACATTTCCTTCATGAAAGACATGTTGACAACTCGTAGTAGGACAGGCACAGGTACATGATCAGATTAATGATGGCTGAATTACATTTAACTGCTGCAGGGTCCTGCTATTGAACATGCTGGCTCCCAGTCGTGGTTCACAGGGAAACTCAAATAGAACAGAGCCATTGTGGATATTATTAGCAAAACCTGTGCTCAGAAGAGATTTTCAATAGTGGATCTTCTTGGAGATGTTGTATGTCTGATGAATGAAATGCGTTGGCATGGCTTTGTTGGGCCAGTAGTTGTAAACAATGTTCATCAAAAGGATCAAAACATGAAGTGATTGTTTTAACTTTTTCTTTCCTTTGTTTTGTGAAAACAAACATGTTGCAAGCTCCAATATCTGTCTACTGTGTCAGTCAATCTGTATAAAATGGGGGAACACCCAGACTAATAACGTTACCAGGCATTGCAGTAAAATAATGAAGCAAAATGTTACTCTTGTAGCAAATGTTTGTTGTTAAATATTGATGAGACCTTGAACTCTCTTTCAGGTCAGTTTGGGAACCCCTTGGACAAATATATCCGCCACTATGAGGGTTTATCATACGACACAGACGCCCTGCACAACAGTCACCAGAGAGCCAAGAGGGCCCTCTCTCCTCAAGACAAGACTGTGCATCTGGACTTCCATGCACATGGAAGGTCAGTTCAATTACAAGCTCACACAAACGCTGTCCTCCTCACTCATTCACGCTCCCCTGCTATCTAACTTAACCTCATACTATTATTATTATTATTATTATTATTATTTGTATTTGTCCTTCTCTCTGCACAGTTGTGAACACATGCTGTAATCATTTTATTGAATGGACCTACAAATAAATACTTTTTTACTCATGAATGTTTAGAAGAAGAATATTAAGTACCTTTCCTTTTAACAAAATATGTTAATGTTGTGTTTTTTCTTCATGACATTTATCTAATAGTTTTTTAGTTGTCCTGTGACATGTCGGGTTATTTATGACTCCGTTCTCTCGTCAGAAGCGTTTCATTGTGCCGCTGACCCTGTGCTAACCTTTATATAACTTAAAAACAGAAACTTGAACTTGGTTATACCATTTCCTTATTGAACCATCTGGTTATAGAAAGAACTGCAGCCAAAGACAATACATGTCACCATAATACTGGGCAGATGCATGAAAACCAGAGCATACAAGTCCCAAGGTGGAGAAAGTACCAGCTGTTTTCTTTACCTTAGACTGGACATGTGTGAGAGTTTAATTAACCTTATTTGAGGATCAGCATTGTTCTTGTGTTGAGTGGGTTTTGTACCAGGTATCAAAGATACCCGTCTCTGTGGAGCAGGTTTCTCTGAGAGTAACTGTGGCCACATTGTGGTTATTTATTTAAATCTCTGAATAAACAAGACTAACCACATTGTTGCAAGCTGTAATTAAATTCAGTTTTAAATGGTATGTAATTCGAGATGAGCCTTTGTCAATGCCGAGTACAGTGGTGGCATTCCTGTTTGGGAAACGGATTATTTGAGGTTATAACAGTGTTAAAATGTTCTCAGATTGGTATCTGCTGAGTTCTTGTCACTTGGTATAAAGGCTGCAGTAGAATCTGTGCGTGTAAAGCATTTGGAAATAAATGTCTTCCAGTAGTACAAGAATATGAACAAGTTATAGTTTAAAATGTTCACTGTGACCTAGCGGATGGTTTTGTACTCGAGGTATGTCTTTGTGAGACTGGTGGTTTAATTACTACCAAATATAAAAACAAATGTTTGAACTCACATTTGTGAGTCTAAAAGTGTAGAATCTAAACCGACCCAATGACATGGCTCAAACCTTTCTTAAAGTGTTTCTAAGTGTATGCTATGAATGATATGCTACAACTGAAACATGTCTGCCTTTACCTCACTAGACCTCAGTTTAGGAATCATAGTACCTCTGTGCTATTCCTTCTAATGCAAAACGTCTTTCCATTTATCACTTTCTGTCTCACGCTCATCTATTTGCTTTCCCTTTTACTTTTTTTGATTTAACAATAATTTACCTCAGCAGCACTGTTTTCTTTCAGCAAGCTCCCCCTGCTTTCCTCCTCACCAAGCCAGTTAGTTGTTGGCTATGAAGGCCCTGTCCAACAGATCCCTTTCCTGTGTTTGTGTGCTCTTTCCTGTCTTTGCTGGCCTGGGATGCCTGTATCGGTGAGGTAACCACAGCGTAATACAGCACGGCTGAGTGCACCGTAGTGTCTAAAGAGGACATTAACACTATTTTAGAGAGGGAGTTGAATTGGTTTGCAGTGTGATGCTGTTTCAGAACGCTGGCCAACTGGACCTGCAGTATATTTACGTTCTGTGAACAAACTCTCATGGATGCTTTTAGGAAGCAGAGGAAAGAGTAGTAGTAGTACTGCACCAACCAGATTGTTTCAATACATAGTACTCAACCTGTTTACTGAACAGTAAAAGAGTAGATGATGAGAGATTTATGAGTATGTAATAATCCCTCTGGCTGCACATCTATGACAAATATTTAGAATTTTTATTGATGTGGGAAGGAAACGAGGTTCAGCTTCACATTATCGGCTCCAATTATAAATTCTCCAGTTCTCTGCAGCATCACAGATGTGGACACAATATCATCTACGCTTGCACAAGCTTATGCAAACCAATATTATAGTCTTGAAACAAATATCACCTGTCTGGTGCTTACAGTATTACATTTGTATTGTTTCATGATGTGTCAGAGAGGTTTTGTTTTAGCTCGGGTGTTACGGTTGTCGTTAGTTGTGTTGACTGACTTGAGGTGATGGAACCAGGCAGACCGCTGTCTCTGAGGAGGACTTTGTACAAAGAGGTGACAAAAAAAGTAGTATTATACAATGCTGGGGGAAGTGATACAATTAATAGTTTGTTTAGTGTCCAACTTTCCAAAAATAAGTTTCTGATTTGTGAAATATATTTTCCCCTGGAAATACATCAAGATATTAATAATTTGCAATTAGATAATTTGATTGAAGTTGAATTATCACTTGCATAGGGAGTAATCACACATTTAACATATTAGCTGCTCTCTAATTGTGATCATAGTTCATAGCTGTTCAAACCAGGCCAATTCAAATCAGGTTTAACTTGCTTACTTTAGTGGTCAAAGTTCAGTGATGGTGTAATTAACCAACCAAAGCACCAACATAGCTATACAGTTATACGTTGGGAGGTATAGTTGACTGCTAATAGATACATTACTGTTATTGAATGTGCATATTTGAAGGCACACCATCTCCGTAGACACGGCTCGAGGGCTCTCCATTTCTTTCGTCCTGCCTGCTTACTGAGCAAAGTGTATGACGGTCAGATGCTTGCGTCAGTTTGTTCATCTTTTGGGAAATATCTGAATAATTTATCAGTCAGCTGCTTCTGTGTGATGGGAATCACTGGCTGGATCCAAAGTCTCTCCGCTTCCTGTCTGTTGCAAGCCATGTTTATTTGTCAGCAGGTTTTTTCTTGTCTGGAACACGATGCATAGTGATTTCTCCACTTTTTTAGTTGGTAAAACCCTCACCCATTTGGAGTCATTTTTAACTGTTATTTCTTGGTGGGAATTTATTAATGTCAATTCCTTCCCTTTTGCAAATGATCCTAATTTGAATCCACTCTCTTGTGTTTATTCATAATTGCATCATTGTTTTCCCTGACATTTTGTCTTATCATTCAATAGGGTTTGCATTCCCTCTGATCCACAGAGAAAGGCTGAGCTGCATTATGATTTAGTATTATGTATTGTGTAGCAGACCGCAGCTTCCTGTGTAGCTAGGATTATGACTATAGCCCTGGGATGATGTGGCTTTGGCTGTTGGTTGCCATTGTGGCTGTGGTGTGCTTTGGCTGATATGATTATGGCTGTGACACATTAATTTATGAGTGTTGTTACACCAACTGCAATAGCCATATCCATGGCATCATATATTAACAACTGCAACCGTAGTCTGAACAATAACCATATCCACAGCTTCACTCACCACCGCCAGGCAGAGCAGCAAGAGGCTGTATAGTGTGTGAGAGGAGTAAGGAGCTATACATGCAGAATGTAAAGCGTCACGTCATCTCTCCTGTCTGTAGTATCTGCAGAGCATTTTCCCTGAACTGGCAGTTAATAACTTTCATCTATTCCATATGTCATCAGGGGACTTTCAAAAAAAAAAAGAGCAACCACATTTCAAGTGTGCAATAGTAATTAATAGAAACACCATTGCTTGTAGCTGGTATGATATTACTGACGTATATTTGTCCTCAGTTATTTGGAAGTTGTCTTGGAGGATCTGAATGATCAAATGTGTAAAAAGTTGCACTATGTAGTTTTAAGAAACTAGGTTAATTATATAATTTATAGAATGGTTCCCTCTCAAAAGTATTATGTAAAAATGCTATAATGGACAGTAACTGGCGATAAACATTCAAAATGCCTTTGCAGATCCCTGATAATGCAGATTACATTTCTGACTGAATAATCTACTTATGGATTTATCCGTGTATGTGACCAGCGTGCCATGGTGGTATCATGGGAAGAGCAAGCTTTTGATTGGCCATAAGTGAAGTCATGAGGTCATATTGATTGTTGTAGTGGCCACTGATAAGGTGGAGAGGCCAAGAACCGTAATGAGTGTCCCAGGATGAATAACAAGCAGAGCAATTTATACCAAGTCTGTTTCCAGGTGATCTCCATGTCACCAGTCTGACTACAGACAATGGGTCACATTGCCGTCTTTGTTCCACATGTTAAGCAGTTTTCTCTCTTTTGTTCAAATGATTTGTTGTGCTTTTCTTTCTCTATTACAATTATCTTGGCTTCATTTGAAAGGGTCATCTGAATTCTGACTTCAGAAAATAGAGTTTTAAGCTGGCAAAATATTGATTTTATTAGTTCCAGAATGTTGGGTTGTTTCCTACAACCATTTTATGTAAGTAGATGACGGGAACCACTGAATGGAAAATATTAGAGGTGACCCTAATCAGTTAATTTTTTCCTAATCAATTGTTTTCTAAGGACCCTGATCGTACTAATAATTGCACAATTTAATTTTCATAGTGACATAAACATCTGGTAATGAAACAAAGGATAATTTATACCCATGCATAACAGCATAGCTTTTCAAAATACAACAGTAGTCCTACATTTATTTATCAGCACTCACATAGGAATGCAGCACTATCAGACCACTATATTTGGAGAATCAACTCCCCCAGATTCTCTAGAATCAACTGGGCGAGGTGCATGGAAACTGCTCTTTTCTACTTGCGGCCCTTTACTTCCCTGTCGTTTCCCTTCTGCCTGTGAACTTCTACAATGGGGAAAATAGAAGTTTAATTTACAACCATGAAATGCGACCAGGATAAGAAATAATTTTGCTTTGTCTATCAAGGTCTGCTTCATGTCTGTAGTACGGAAAGTGATGTTAGTCGTGGACACCCCAAGAAGAATTCACACGTGTAAAACAAAAGGGGTGCTTATGAAAGGACAACAGGAGTGGTGAAGGAAAACTGAATGCTGGGGCGGGTCAATGAGCCATCCTGGACAGGGATATCCTGGACTGGGTTGGACCATTTCAACATTATCTTTTATCTCACAAATACTTTCTGTCCCACTCCTCTACACATCTACTGCCTGTCTCTTGTGCTCAGTTTCTTTTGGTTTTGCTCTATTAATGTTTTCATGTACTCATTCCAGCAGTGTAGTAAATCTGCCTTTATGCCCTGTTTCCCCTCCTGCCATTATTTTTAATATATAAATATTCAACATACTCATGCTAATGCGACTGCGGTGTAGTTAGTCTATAAAAAAGTGAGCTCTTATTGCCGCATTCACCCTTCATAAATCTAAAGTGGTGTTCATTTGTAAAGGTTATCTTGCTGAACAAAACATGTAAGTATCCTAAACTCTGTTTGCCACCAATCTTATTTTTTGCAATAATCTAAAATCCACTGGAAGAATTCCATGTTGTTTTTAAGGAATCAGTGTGATGCTAACTTCTGAGGTTGGCCTGTAACAATATTCATCACTGCAGCACTCTGAAACCAGGCATGGGGCTTCAAACTAAATGCACTATATTGGAAATTGACCTATACAATACATGATTTAATAACAGGCAGTGAATACACTTCCTAAAACATGTAAACATGTCTGCCAATGCTAATATCTGGTTATGTGTGGCTACTACCTGTCTATGAAAGGACAGGTGATTAACAAAATAAATAAATAAATACATATATTTATTTATCTTTATTAAAAGGAGCAATCAGTAGAACACTAGAATGATTAGACAGTCAATAGTTAATCTACATTTTCCCTGCAGTGTTTTTTTGTGCTAATGTAAGAAATAAAAAATAGTACAATCCATAAAAGGCTCAGTATGAGGCATCAATGTGAACATCTGAGTTATTTGGAGGAAGCTCACACATTGAGACCGATCCATGTGATTAACTTCAGAGTCCTGGTGAGGAGTTTGCCTCTGGAATGCTCCCTGCATTGCCTCAGGTTTCTGTGAAGCTTGTGGCTCATGTGCACCTCATGTGATGCTTTTTTTCTTTGGCATGGTTTTGTGTTAACGAGAGGATTATAAAAAAGAAAATGGTAGTATGGCTGCGCACAAATGCTCACGTGCTTTTCCTCATGATATAATTCTTCTTCTAACTCAGTGAGTAACAACCAGCACAGCAACATTGTGAAGCTCAGTAAAAGATGTGTGAATGATGCTGCTTTTTCTGCTTAATCCTCTGTTATATCAAAGTATAAAGGATGGCATTGACAGCACCAGGGTTGAGGGTGTGTATCGTGACATGTCAGAGTACAACTTTGCATTTGGATTTTAATTGCTATGCTAGTTACACATTTACTCCCATTCTTCTCTTCAGATATTTTAACTTGCGGATGAAGAGGGATACAACTCTATTTTCCCCAGATCTCGTCATTGAGGTTTCGGGAGAGGAGGCACCCATTGATACATCACATATTTACAGCGGAGAAGTCTTTGGTAAGTCCAGCGGTTTTCACACACACCACATCCTGGGAAGAAGCACAGTTTCTTCAAAGCAAATTTGTCTAAATCAATTACATTGCTTTTATTTTCAATTAAATTGAAACCCTGTGTCATCATTTTCATTGCAGCATAAATTAATAGTGTATAAGAGAAAAAGGTAAAGGTTGTTTTTGTCCAGTAGTAACAAAACAGGACACTTTTACCTTTCATCCAGTTCCTCCTTCCCTTCCCTTCCTGGACGTCTTCCTGCTGCCATCTCCAGCAGAGTTGAAATGAACAACAGAAAACAATCTGTTTGTCCTGTTGTGATCAGTGTTTGTGAAATAAAGAGAAAGGGTACCAATAAACAGAGAGATTTATACCTCTCTTATTGAGGAAGGCCCTCACAATAAGTATTCTTACCAGTTAAGACATTTCAGAAATGGCAGCTTGAGCAACATCATCCTCCTTTGTATAGTTTGAGTTGACCAAATTCCAACATTTGGGAAAGATGCAGACTCTAATCAACCACACAAATTAAGTTGAGCACAAAGCAAGCTCACCTTTTTTCATTTATAAAAACCAAACATGACCAACGTAATGCAGATCCCAGTTTTCTGATAACATTATGCAGATTTTATGGTGATGTGTTCTTTATACAATGGCAGCTTTCCTAAGATTATATCTAATTTGCAATATATCACTGTTCTTACAGTATTGCAACATATTACAATATATTGAATCGTAACGCCTGTTTCATGATACGTGTTGTATTGCCAGACTCTTGCCAATACACATTCTCTTTATTTATCACAATATATTTAAAAAAGAATACCATTGTCTATTTGGTCAAATTGTCTGCTGACCAGATTTCTTTTCTTAAACTACTTGAATATGTAGATCAGTTTCATTGTGTTCTTGATATAGAAGGATTTTACTTTGATCTTTAGTTTATTTACAGACAAAGACTATGTTGTGTCTGCCTCTGCTCATCATCTTTTGTGCTTCAGGTGAAAAGGGCACACTGACCCATGGCTCTGTGGTCGATGGGCGCTTCGAGGGCTTCATTAAAACGCACCAAGGAACATACTATGTCGAACCCACCGAGAGGTACATAAAGAACAAGAATGTGCCGTTCCACTCCATCATCTATCATGAGGATGACATCAGTAAGTATTTGACATTGCTCTTGCAATGGCACTTCATTTTCAGATAATATTTATACTTGTGGGGAAAGCTTGTGACTTCCTTGCCTTTTAGATAAAATAAATGTTGCTTTTTAACAGACGTCTTTTTCTAATGCCTCTGTGTAGGAATATGTTGGCTGAAGATTTTCACTTGTATAATAATATTGAGCAAAACATTAATTTTGTAGAGTGAGAAATGAA
The DNA here is from genome assembly GCA_023566465.1 of Cottus gobio. Classification (NCBI taxonomy): domain Eukaryota; kingdom Metazoa; phylum Chordata; class Actinopteri; order Perciformes; family Cottidae; genus Cottus; species Cottus gobio. The sequence continues at coordinate 16,346,302 of CM042224.1, read as the reverse complement.
ATTGTGAATAAATTGCTGTGGCGTGTGTTTTGAAGAAAGGAGATTATGTGAAGCAGTTCATAGAATAGCCTCACAAGCTTGAAGAGAAGGTTATGTTTGACAGACTGGTGGAGGATTTGGATCTGGGTTCTGGGCCATGGACAAGGTGGTCACTATTTATACCAAATGCAGTATTGGAGCAGGACACCGACTACAACCAAATGATAACTGCTCAGGAGACTGCAGCTAATAGGAAACTGCAAGTCATCTCTGAAAATGTTTTGAAGTTATGAGTAGATTTCAGACCGACAAGGTGTGGTTGTGGTGGGTGAACAACATGTCGAGTAGAAACACAATCCAGTGACTAGAGACTCATGATTCCTGCAGGCTGAAAGTCTGATATGAACCCCGCCCTGGCTTCAGGCCGTGTGAGCGTTTGCATGCGCGCTAGTTCCAGAAAAGAGATTAGCAGGAAAAACCTGCATACACAAACACACACCTATGCATTGACACAGACAAAGGGGGAGGAGCCTTTCCTTGCTCTATTGCACTCTGCACTGCTGTCATACGGCGGGTACAGCTGATAACGCCATCCCATAAGGCAGCGTCATTGCAGAAGCACCCACCCTCCGGTTCTCCCCTGCTGTTAGCGCTGCCAGAAGGTTTGCCTTAGTTTTGTACGGAAAAAGAGACCGTTCACTTTGATTTTTATATCCTCGTGAAATAAAAGTAAACAATTGCTGAAACATGCATTCATTAGTATAAATAGCTATTCTCTAATCCTCTGATTTACAGATTATTCAGGTATTTAACATGGTTCAAATACGCTTTCACCTGACTATCCCACTACACTGGTAAGAGTTAATCACTGTATGGGCAGTTTAAGCTGCCATAAAATAGTCCTCAGAGAATAAAACTACAGATTTAGATTTGACTTATGTCTCATTCAGTTTAACCAACACACACTGTTTTCTTTTCTGAATGACCAACAATTGTTGCCAGACATGATGATGTCTATCACTATTAACGGGATCTCAATTGACAAATTATATTTTGAATAAAACTAACATCATCAGAGCAGAGTGCACATTGATTTAGCCCAAAAACGTATTACAACATTAAAACAAAACAATTGTTTAACCAATTTTGTATATCAGCATCTTAAAATGATAGAAATCACCAGCAGCCTGTCACTACTGTTCACTATTGTTCACGTAATGTGGCATCTTGGCTGCTGACACTCATCAGGCTTTAGCTACATAATAATAGTGCATGACAGTTGACAATTTCTACTTTTGCTATGAGCGACAACTCTTGCCGTTACCTTTATGATTTGAATGCATTGTGTTGTAACAGCTGCTTAACTGAAACAATTTGTGGTATGGTGCTCTTTTTTTAACTTTCAGTAAGTAATATTTTCACTTTAGATAAGCCCAAAATAAACATTTAGTCTCTGCCATCAGTCTCTTTGTTCATACCTCTTATCTGAAATTGCTTTTTCACAGAGGTCGGGAAACTTTGAATCATACATTATTTGATGTTGGATTATCATATGTGTGTGGCAAATGGTGAACTGACTTGTGCCTATCAGCAGAGGTGGTGATTATGTATCGTGAGACTTATCCCATCTTGTTTTTGTGGTCCAGTAAAGACAGCTGCTGAAGCCAGATGGCCACACTGCAGTGGGGCACCGATTCATATGTTGAAGAAGTGGGTCTGAAAAATGCACTCATTTTGCACACGGTGTGCAGTCTAGATAGGAACACGTCGGTGATTGTGATTGTAAAAATACTGTGATAATACCCTGAGTAGTCGATTAGTGTTGTTTGGTATCAGAAGTGTTTATTCCCAAAAACTGTAAATTCTATTAATATTGTACATTATAAACAGTGAGGATGCAGTTTTCTCATTGGAAAGAGGCTGGTTTGAACAGAGGACCAATGTTTTCAGATCATGGCTGTGTACTACCTGTTCCTGCTCAGTGAGGAAGGAGGGAGAAAGAGGACGTTGACTTGTCAGTTAGGATTTGTAGAGAGTAAAGCCATATCGCCCAAGCTTTTATTTTTATTTTTATGCAGCTACTCTTAACACCCGACTCACCCTGATTCACCTTCTCCAGCCCACCACACATGGTTCGAAAGAGATCCATGATGGCAGAGTAAGCCCTTCACAACCATTCTCTTAAATCCTCCCTTTCTGCCAGATTATCCTCATAAGTATGGCTCAGAGGGCGGCTGCGCTGACCACTCAGTGTTGGAGAGGATGAGGAAGTACCAGGCAACTGCAGTAGAAGACCCAGTGAAAGTAAGCGCCTCCCCCTTCTTCCAGCTCATAATTAAACACACAGATGGACAAGGCTCGTGGGATTAAAAAGATTATCTCATATCCAAACTACCTTACACCAACAGTATAGGCATGTATAGTATATTTTAGCACAGGTGTACACACTTTGAATCCTAACTATTATTTGAATGTTGAAGCCATGCTAACATTTAAAAATACTTTTTATTGCTGTGCAATGTTTCGAGCACCAGTGTCTTTCTCAGGCTTCCTGAGCCTGGTGCTCAAAACGCCACACATCAATAAAAATCATTATAACAGGAGCTACTTGGTGTGCAAATCTATTTGTTTTAATTCTGCTATATATTTCTCTGATCCAGCACTAGTCCAATCAACCACTGGATTTTGTTGAATGTGTTTTTTTTGGTACAGGATGTGAACAGTGTGTTGATGGAGGAGGAGAGCTCCCATGGTCCTGTTATTCTGAGGAGAAAGAGAGCAGCGGCGAAAGAGAAAAACACTTGCCAGCTCTTCATCCAGACTGACCACCTCTTCTTCAAATACTACGGCACCAGAGAGGCTGTCATTGCCCAGGTATGCACACAGGGTTGGCTGGCACACATAAACTCATTTACATGTCTATATTTTGGTTTGAAATGGCAGCCAAAGCTTAGTGTCTTCATTGCAGTGAAATAATAGCTACCTTATGTTGTTTCTTTTGGCTTACTACAAATCTAATCGATCACTTTCTTCACAGATATCCAGCCACGTAAAGGCTATTGACTCCATTTACCAGGCCACTGACTTCTTGGGCATTCGAAACATCAGCTTCATGGTTAAAAGGATCAGGGTGAGTTGAAGATGATATAACAACTGACCGGAAAGGAACCAAGCTGCTAATATGAGGGGAGAAGTTAACCTCATCTTTTTTAGTAGTGAACATCGTGGTGTTGACCTTACTCGGTGGGAACGTATATTTTTTAGTTTCTATAAATTGTATCTGATAATCTGGCAGTATTGGGGTCTCCTCCCTCTTTCCTCTTGTGTGATTGTTCAACTCTCCTTTATTTAGATAAACACCACCAACGATGAAAAAGACGCAACTAACCCTTTTCGCTTCGCCAACATCGGAGTGGAGAAGTTTTTGGAGCTTAACTCTGAGCAGAATCACGATGACTACTGCCTCGCCTATGTCTTCTCTGACCGGGACTTTGATGATGGGGTCCTTGGCTTGGCCTGGGTTGGGGCTCCTTCAGGTTGGTACACAACACAACCACACACACACACACACACCCCTGGTAATCACTACCTGTGTTGCTGAGAGACATTTAGGCGGTCTTCTGATCTATCCTGAAGTTTACAACGAGTCAGTGAGAATGCAAGTTTAACTGAAACCAAAATCGAAACTAGAATGATTCGAAGAAATAGTATAATATTTGATTGAAATAATATTTTAAGCTTTAAAGGATGCCTTAAGAAAGGCCGCCTCCTTCGTCATGATTCATAATTTGTTCTTCCTACTACGTTTGTGCAATTTCAAAACTCCCCAACATTGTCTTTGTTAGTCTTTCTACTTTTTTGAGGTATGAATGATAGTTATGACCATCTTGGATCCCATTGGTTATCGGTCGGACGACAATTTTGCCTCCGAGGGTAGCTGCCAATAATTCTGTGGTTCTGGTGGATATACAGATATACTTTTCGGATGAGTTTTGCCTATTTTACTGTCAACACCGACTGTTAACCAGCATTCAACCAAAGCCAAACGTGTCTACAAATGAAAAGCAGAAAGCATCTGATTCTAAAATCTTGTCCTGCTGCCTTCATATGCATATATCTGTCTATAAAGATTACACTTATGGTGGCTTCTCCTTTCCATTCCTTTGAATAAGTTCAGACACCACCGTCTCAACTTGAAGAATACAGCAACAAACACAGACAATCAATGCGGGCAAATTGGCACTGCTGTAAGCTGAATGAATCGATTGAGGATAAGAGATGGAGAGTCAAACGGGCTGCAGTGAGCTGTGGGGTGATTATTTGAACAAAGGGAGGCTAGAATGAACGGTCATCAGGGATGCTGGTCGAGCACAAGGAAAGTGTATCTTATTTGATGTGAACAGCTGTTTTGTTGCTTCAGTGGAGGAGTTGCACAAGAACACACACGCACATATGTGCGGTAAACACATAATGTGCAGCCGGATTTGTGTACACTTACACATAATGGACACGTTGTTTATTGCTTTAAGTGCTTTGGTTTCTTGGCTTTGTTTCTGTGCAGCTCGGAGCTGAAGTTGCCTCCTTATGACTGGGTTTATGGATTATGGGAAGAACAACTGCCGACATGCTTACTGTTAACTGTGACTGCAAGTGGTCTTAATTCTTATTTGGCACTTATTTTTAATAATTAGTAAAAAGCACAGAAAAAAACATTAAATTAATCACATACAGTATACAATCAGTATTGTGATTTTTAAAACAAAATTACAAATATTTATGTGTGTGTGTGTGTGTGTGTGTGTGTGTATATATATATATATATATATATGTATAATACATGTGTGTGTGTATTATATTAATGACTCACAAAATACAAACAGACAAACCAAAGTTACACAATTAATCAACATACAAATGCAGTCATTTCAAGCCCCTTGAACATTTTTGGTGGTAAAAATAATGAATATTCTAATTATGAAAATCTTTGACAAATGTTGTACGGATGTAAACTTCAACTTGACTGGGTGGTGGAGTCATGCAGCCGTGAGGTGATCGTTCTAGGTATTCTCCTTCAACAGGAAGCTCTGGGGGCATCTGTGAGAAGAGCAAACTGTACTCTGATGGGAAGAGAAAGTCTCTGAACACTGGTATCATCACTGTGCAGAACTACGCCTCTCATGTCCCTCCCAAGGTGTCCCACATTACTTTTGCTCATGAGGTTGGGCACAACTTCGGCTCTCCTGTAAGTACTATCATTTTGAAACACTGGCCTTTACTGGTACACTTCTTTCTTTTTTCAAGCAGTGCAATATACTATATAATAATAATAAAAGGTACCTTTAAAAGCTACTCAAGGCACTTTACATGGTAAAGACAAACATAGAAGCAACAACAAAACAAGAAAGATGACAATAGTGAGAAACAACATAAAAACTAGCATCACAGGATATATGCACCTCTGTCTTACGTCTCTCTGCCCTCTGCTTGCCTACAGCATGACTCTGGGATCGAATGCACCCCTGGAGAGTCTAAGTTGCAGGACAAAAAGGAGCAGGGCAACTACATCATGTATGCAAGAGCCACATCAGGGGACAAGCTCAACAATAACAAGTTCTCTATCTGCAGCGTCCGAAATATTAGCGCCGTTCTGACGAAGAAGAGAAATGACTGTTTTGTTGGTAAATTCTCTTTTACAAACATATCTGTTCCCTGCTGCGCGTGTGAGGGAGATTCTGTCTTCATGCTGTTGTGTCTTTGTGTACAGAGTCTGGCCAGCCTATCTGTGGTAATGGACTAGTGGAAGAAGGAGAAGAGTGTGACTGCGGCTATAGTGATCAGTGTAAAGACCCCTGCTGCTTTAATGCCAATGAAGGGGAGGGCAAAAAGTGCAAGCTCCAATCGGGCAAAATCTGCAGGTCAGATGTGATTAGCATGCTGTGATTAGAATAATTTAGCACAAATGTTGCCGTTAATAGCATTTGTTTGACTGCATATATACGTAATTCTTGTTGCAGTCCCAGCCAAGGCCCATGTTGCACATCCGGGTGTATTTACAAGAGCACGAATGACGCATGCAGACAGGAGTCCGAGTGCGCCCAGGAGGGCAGGTGTAATGGAGCTACTGCTCAATGTCCTACCTCAGAACCAAAGGCAAACTTCACCTCTTGTCATGCCGAAACACAAGTCTGCCTCAACGGGGTATGTTGGTATTAATAACCTCCTTCATTTTATGTGGTATAAGCTTGTGTTTGTGTTTCAACGAAACCTTTTGAAAACTATTTTTCCCCCTGCATACTTGTTTGGAAAAGGTATGTTCTGGTTCCATTTGTGAAAAGTATGGTCTGGAGGTATGCACCTGTGTCAGCCAGAACGAAAAGGATGAGGCAGCTGAGCTGTGTCACGTGTGCTGCATGGACAAGAGTGAGTGGCAAAACTCCTCAATCAGAGCAGTAATATCAAGCTAGACTCATGTGATGACATCATTGACAATAGTTGTGTCATCTTCAGGCTAAAGAACTGAGTTATTGTCAGCATCCAAAGCATCACTCCCTCTCCCTCTGCCCTCAGTGAATCCCATCACCTGCAGCAGTACAGGTTCAGCTAAATGGACCCAATTCTTCAACAAGAAGACAACAACGCTGCAGCCCGGCTCCCCCTGCAATGACTTTAAGGGCTACTGCGATGTGTTCATGAGGTGTCGTCTGGTGGACGCCGACGGGCCCCTGGCGAGGCTGAAGAAAGCCATCTTCAATGCCGAGCTCTATGAAAATATTGCAGAGTGGATAGTGGTGAGTGCCCCAGGACAGCAAATGTAACAAAGACCTGTCAACACAATGACACACATACAGATAAACACTTTATATGATGTTTCACACCTGTATCTATTATCTTTTAATATATACTCTGTGATCCAGGCGCACTGGTGGGCAGTGCTGTTGATGGGCATTGCTCTTATTATGCTAATGGCTGGCTTCATCAAAATCTGCAGCGTCCACACCCCCAGCAGCAACCCCAAACTGCCCCCACCAAAGCCACTGCCAGGTACAGTACATCATATGTGTTTGTATACATAGTTGAGTGCAACTTAAGGAGACAGATGTTAAATGTTGAGGGACTTATTTTTGTTGTTTCGGGTGAAGGGGGTCGGTAAATGTGACTTTTAGTTTTAAGATTTTACATGTTACTGCTATGTTTGCATCATCTTCTGCTGTGGGAACCTTTCTGATGGTGTAGAAATGTTGATCCTCACCGAGATGTTTATGTCCTGTAGGTACACTGAGGAGGAAAAGGCAGCAGCAGGCAAACCAACAGGCACAGGGCCAGCGCCTCCAACGTCAGAACAGAGAGAACTATCAAATGGGACAGCTGAGACGCTGAGACTGGTCTGCTCTTTGCCTTGTTTCTTCCTTGTGCCTACGATATGAGCACTTCAGTCCAAAGAGTTACCTTTACCACCTATTGCAAAATTCAAAGAACTTGCAACTGGATCAATTTCACTGGACAAAGCCCAAAGTGTTGTGTTGGGCCTAGCAAACTCACTCAGTTTTTATAGGAAGTAAATAAATACCTTTTCCAAGGAAAGGAGGAGAAATTCACTGATCTCTGTTATGTGGTCTTAATCTTTGAATGCTTTTTGTTTTTTTACCAGAACGGAGAAAAGAGATGCAGCTTTGTACTAGAGTCCTTAATCTGTGCCACCTTTTTCTTTTCCTGTTCTTCCTCTCAGCCAAGTGCTGCCATCATCAGCACAGTGGCAGGACTGCAAGTCACATTGGTATTTACTGCCACCAAAAACCACATTAAGATATTCTTTTTTTTTTTTTTTACCTATGTAATTACATTATTAATCAAGCACCATCAAAAGCGTTTCTTTTTTTTTTAAGCTTAAATATTCATTCAGTGTGCAATTGTACAGGGCTTGCAGTAGTTTTCTTTTTCTGCGTTTCAAATGAAATAGATTTTCTTAAAGATTATTTACTGTTTTAATTCACTTTCTCAGGATTAATACAACAGCAAACAAGTGTATGAAGTGTAAAAGATGACTGCATGCGTATTTCAGGGTACAGCCCCTCCTGGCTGAAGCCTGTACAGAAGGGTTCATGTTGGGATGTAGAAGACAGGCTCTATGAAAAGAATTTAGATAAATTAGTTCAATGAAATTATCATGTCATCTGTTATCAGATGAAGGGGCGATGGATTATATGTATGATATGGTTTTGCAGCTTCGTTTACATAAATATATAGTCTTTGAACTGCAGAGTATGTCTTTACATTCAGATCGATGATGGTGCAACCAAAACGGAGAATGTGTTCAAACTTAACTCTGAGGACAAAAAGGCCTGCGTATATAAGAAGTTATTACTGAGAAGAAGTGTCCCATTGGGATTGTCCTGACCACATTTTCACTTGTTGTATTCTGTCCACTTTTTTGAATTTCACACACTGGTAAAAAATATGTTAAAACCACTCAAGAACAGCTGGATCCTCTCAGCCTCTGTATCCAGATGAGGAGCCTTTCTGGTTTAAATGTGATTTAGCTTTTATTGATTTCCCTTGCAGTTCAGATTATTTGTATTTGTGGGGGAATTGAATCAATTGAGGAAAACTAGAGCTTCTAATGTTATTGTTGCTTTGTCGCTGCTGTTAACAGACATTTACCAGAGCAAACAATCACTATTCTTCAGCCATCCACCGCTGCTCTGTCCTTTCTTTTCCTACTGATCAGGATTTTCTCAAAGAACTTTGTTTCCCTTGTTATACCCTCTTGTTTTGTGCATACTCAGAGAGGTTTGACTGAAGTCAGTGCTCTTGACCGAGACTGAAGCCATGCACGAGCTGGCAGTTAGTCCGAGCACTGTTATCAGTCTGGACTGCTCGGCAATTAATGATAATCATCGGAAATGTAAGTGACGATTGATATATATCAGCCAACACAGAAAAAGAAAATGTTACAAAAACAAATTTTCATATTATACTTCATAATCTTTGGCTTAACTTGAGTTTTCAGTTGTCTCCAACTTCATTGACAGGGCAGAAGACTTCCAGTTGAGTTACTTGCAGACTATAACAATATGTACATGTATAGTTTCTTAAAATTATTCTTGGAGGGAACAACTTGGTGGAGCAAAGACAGACTTATTCTTTTTTTGTTTACCTTTGCAAAAGTGCTGTATGGAGCACAGCTTCAGCTCAGCATTGGGTTTTTTGCAAGATATTGATCAGATAGATTCTATGCAGAGTGTCACAGAGCTCAACAGCTAACAAGTTAGCCTCTTTACAGAGAAATGCCTTCAATGTTTTCCTCTAAACGGGCACATGAAATATTCTCTAGTGTTTTCATTACATACTAGTTACAACAATACAATTCTCTGTTGCTTCTTTTACTGATTTTGTCTTTCTGGTGCTGCTGGTAGTGCTTTTTCTTGGGCTTAAACTATATTTTTTATTATCTTTGGCAAACTTTAAAGCTGTGTGTGTGTGTGTGTGTGTGTGTGTGTGTGTGTGTGTGTGTGTGTGTGTGTGTGTGTGTGTGTGTGTGTGTGTGTGTGTGTGTGTGTGTGTGTGTGTGTGTGTGTGTGTGTGTGTGTGTGTGTGTGTGTGTGTGTGTGTGTGTGTGTGTGGCTTCTTTGCTGAATCATCCTTATCCATTTTATTGACATGGTAAGATGTGGACAATACTCTGGGTGTTGGGGTGAACTACTCTGGGATTTGTTTCTGTTTCACATGTGTCGCTGTGATGTTGAGAAAATGTGCACTGAAGTGTAAGTGGTGTAAACGAATAATCCAAAATGGTAAAGATTCAGTACTACTGTCTGATTTCAATGTCTCCTGTGTCTTATACAGTGTCTTTGCTGATCTTTTAGTTTTTCTTTACATTTGTTGGTCTGTTTCCCATTTTGCTTACTTTGGAAATGTTACTTAATTTGCAAAATTATTGTGCAAAAATATAACTTCTTTTCAATTACTTGAAATGCATTAATAAACCAGAGTTGATCAAATGTTTGTTTTCTCTGTTTTGCATAATAGCCAAAGGTAGTCTTATGATCGTTTAACAGGTTGGAGTACTTTGTTTGTGTTTAAGTCATGTCTCATTACACCATAAACGTTAGACACTCAGGGCAGCAATGACATCACGAGGAGCTTGTGTTTACTTCAGTTCGGTTTAAGCCTGCTTCTGAGTTTACAGATGTAAGAAAAACAAACCAGAATAGAAAAGAATGGCTGTATATATGTTGCTCAGATTTGACAAGTATTTATATGACTGTATTGATCAAGACTAATGTAGGTTTTTAAATAATGAGGTTGATCGTTTTACATACACACAAAAAATACATATAATTTTTTTGGCATTAACGTCATCAAAAGGTCATTGAACGGCAGACTGTTCACTGTCTGGTTAATGTTTGAATTGGCAAACTTTCAACTCTTCGTAAATATGGGTTTGTTCCTAAAACAACAATGCTTAGCTTATTAATAATTTAACACATCTTTCAGACAATTAATCTAAATTTGTAAATTACTCCCTATATCTGCACAGCCTCACTTTGAGGAGTTTACGGACTTTCATGCAATTATGAACTGCCATTCCATCCATTAGAGATCTTCAGTCTGTTAAACAGATTAAGAAACCCACTCGAGGCGATGACCCTTCTTCTGTGGTGTTTTGGAGCGTCATCTTTACAGCGCACAAACACGTTATCTTGCGACACTTCAACTCGTTGTCCATCATTTGTCATGGCACAGAAAGATGTCCTGCAAAACAGAAACAATGTAGTTGACGTGGTGTGAACAGTGAACTGTAGCAGAGTGGAAAACAATCCACTAGGTGGCATTAAAAGTCTGTGAAGGTGTAAGTGTAGATATTTTTTCAGATGTGATAGTATCTGCAATAAGGTAAACAATATTCTTTATCGAATGGGTTGAGGTGTATTGTATGTATTTAATGATTAATTACTCAAATAGTACATGATTTGTGAATGCTACTTTAAATACATACATTTGATAGAATACTCAAGTAGTAATAATCCTCTAATACTCATGAGTACAGTGCATTTACTCATCTACTGTTTTTTTTCCTTCACTACATTAATATGACAGCTAGATGTTTTGCAGAGTACGATTCTCTGTACAAAAACTATCCTCAGCTTCTAAAATATGATACACAACGATCTTAAACAGCTTCCTCTTTAAATACGTACTAACTGTAAAAGCATGTTTGAAAAGGAAAAGCATGATGTTTGGTTGTAAAGTTGCTTATATTTGGTGTTTGTAGTATTTATACAGTAAGTCACATGACTAACTGACAGATTGTATAAAATAAACTAGAAACAACTTCAGATACCATCCTGAAGGGGCAAATAGACTATTTTGATGGAATTGTGTCTTAAGCTCCCACTGGTCTGACCTTTGCTGTGTGTGCATTTTCAACTAAGAAACTGTTATATTTATCAACCAATAATAATAATTAATTTGGTTAAATTAGCTCCACTTTTGCCGGCTACGGAGTTAAAAACCTGCTTACATCTTTATGAAATAAAATACTGTGAAAATCTAAAAGGGGCCATTCAATGGCACTTTTACTTTTTTGTTGATAATACTTCTAAACTTGTAAAAAAAATGTTAATGTGGTAAAAGCTGTAATGTACCTTAACTTGACTATTTTTTGTATATTAGTATTGTTACTTTAAAACCACGGCTGCCTGTGAGCTGTACCTCTCCTGCGTCTCGCCTGCTTTCACAGTGATCCTGCCCACAGTCAGCAGCGGCTTCCTCTCACTGCCAACCCAGGGGACGATGTTCTGCACCCAGTTCCACATGTTCTTCCACAGAGCCGATCCTTCCCAGTGCAATTTAAGCAACATCAGATCCCCTAAGTCTCTGTCCAAGGTGATGAGGAAGGTGTGGGTCTTATTCCCTGACATATTTTCAGTGCTGTTGGAGTTGAAAAAAGGAAAACACAAAAACAAGGTGGACAAAGTACGATTACTACATCAGGGAACATCTTGAAACAGACAACATTTCTTAAGCACAAAACAAAGTGATGGGCACCAATTAAAGCAGGCCAGCACAGGATATTTCCTCTTCTTACACTGGTTTGCCTAAGGCTCTCTGATTCACAGAAGATGAAGGATAACACAGTTAGTTAGCCATATAGGCCCCATCCGCCCCAATTTGGTGCTTTTGGGTTTAGCCTCTGGGACTGAAAAATACTTAACTTCACCCAATCAAAGCCAAACTTCGCACAGATACTCCTACAACATTGAGCTATTTTATAGTAATTTAAAAAGTGTTCACATCGATGTGTAAGGTAATAAAGATTAACTTTTAACATAATTTTTCTTAAAAAAAATACATCTTTTTCCTTTTTTTTCCTTTTGTATGTGTATTATCATAAACCAATATACCACTAACACATATATGGCCTTATTATCTATCTTCACAAGGGTCTTCTGTATTTTATAGCATTTTACATTTTTCAAATAGACCTTGTGAATGAGGATTTAATGTGAGAGAAAAAGCATTCGCAATTTTGGCTGAAAAATTGGTGGGGAGCATAAGGTTAAAGAACAGTGTCTTAAATTATTCACTCCCATCAACCCCCTTTATAGTTCATGCAGCAGCTCCAGTTGTTTCCATGTGTGTCAGCTGCTCCCCTTAACGTGCCCTCTTTCTTTATAAGGTTGAGAGCACAGCTGCATATTGCATGTGTCAAAGACAGAGTACACCAAGTGTATGTGATGTACTGTAAGCCTGATGGGAGGCGGTACAGTACTCACACAATGATGGGGACGTCTCCACTCTCCTCCTTTGTTCCAGTGAGAGAGATGGTAAGAGAGGGCTCGATCCCCTCCATCTGGTTGACAAACTGGATCCTAAACTGGTAATGATAGACTGGAGGAGGAGGAGGAGGAGGAGGAGGAGGAGAAGAAGGCAATGTTAGTGTGCAGGATATAATAAATATAATGACTAGAGATACTTGTTTGGTTGGAATGCCGATGAAACCACATACGTTTGTAAGGCATCTGCGAGCGCGTGTTCAGGTAGAGCCTCTTGCTGCTGCCACTCCGGACCTTCTGGATATTGTAGCCCAGTGTGTTGCAGCGATGCTTCCGACAGTCCAGACAGACGCCTTTGTCAAATGCGCTTTTGTCACGGCACCTGTAAGCCATGCTCTGTTTGTCTTTATTCAGCACAGAGTCCATGAATAGATGGACGGACCGCTCATGAGCACATTTCACTGTCTGCTCGAAACCTATGGGAGGAAATAGAGAGGCATTGATTTTCCTTTGATCTGAATTTCAACCCATATATACTTTCCTGTAGATTGAGAGGCTGGGGAATACCTTAATCATAGTATCTGAGCATTATTAATGGATTGACATCATTAAGTCTGACATCTCTCAGGCTGTCCTTCTGTCACATCTCCTAAAAGCGTCTCATTATGTGAGATACTGATCTGCTCCGCGGGCCTTTTCTCTGAGCAGACTCTTGTAGCCTGAAGGCAGCTCAGCTCAGAGGGATGGGCAAAGCAGAGGAAGGCACATGTTGCTAATTAACTTGTGAGGATGACAGATGCTTTAATGTGGCTCTCACGATCGTATTATGCGGATGTGGTTTTGATTGAGAAGCACTATAACTCCCGCAGCCACTTATGTTTGACTGGAGGGCATTAAACTCATCTGCCTGAGCACTGATCGAGAAACTGTCAACAAGCAAAAGATGATATGGTGTCCAAGATATCCCTTCTCAACCAGTGTTTTGAGGTGGCAAGACCAATTAAGAAAAAACATGTTATGATAGAGCAGAGGAAGAGGCAACCCAGTAAGCGGTTAAGAACACACTGCTTCAATTAGAGTTCTGCATTTTCTTTCATAAATGCAGGGTTGTAAATGGCACACATGTGACAGAAAGCTGCATGGCAAGTCTGTTCAGGCCTAAACAACAAACCCTTAAATCTCAAAAACTATCATCCAGAGAAAGAAGTGTCCCTGAGAAGTACCGATAATGATCTTCAATCTAGAAGATGTACAAATGTTAAAACATTTAGTTTGGGTCTTATCACAATGTTCTTTTTAAGGCGGCATGCTGAAATCACAGAAACTGAAATTCCTTTCTCAATTCTACAAGTATTTCACTCTTTCTGTAGATTACCTTTCTAAAGCCAGAACTGTAACAGTGGAAAGCAATAAAGATTAGTTAATCACGTCATGGTTCCCACATTTTGGATTCTGATGAGAATCAGGATAAGATTTATTTTTCTATACCAAAATATAAAAATCCACAGTTCTCTTTGTTCTAAAGATATTGCAAAACTAATCGCTGACTTTCCAAGAGACACTCTGAATTGTATAATACTGTATTATCACCATGTGGCCTAATCTTGAAGAAATGTGAAAAATGAATAGAGAAATATAAAATAATGAACATTTCTGAGCACATTCATGATATGTATGATACCATAATCCAGGACCTTTTCTCCAGTCTCACATGCCATTTCCATTTTTAGCCTCACTACTTACTGTAATAAAACGAGCACAAGTTCTTTTTTAGGGATTAGGGATTTTAGGGTGTATTAAACATTACAGCCTCTAGGGGCCACTTGCAGAGCTTTAGATGTTGTGGTCTCCAGTGGACGTCTTATATAATTTCTAAAGTGTTGAAGTGTGTTCCTTATCGTACCATGGAGCCCGTACTGGGATATGTGGTCATAAATGTTGTGCAGATTACATCCAGGTTGGAATTCTCCTCCGTTGGGGTAAAAGTCATAATGTGCCACAGCTTGCTTGATGCCCACACTGAGGCCCAAACGTTTCTGGGTGAAGGTGTGGATAGCATCCACAAATTCAGCATCGTCAGGAGACAGTCTGTCTGTGGGAGACATGCCTTCAAAAAGTGGCCCCGCTGGATCGAGACCTGAGCAGATACAATATGCAATCAAGAGCTTTAGTTACAGAATATAATATAACTTATATTTGTTTTGGCTAGTGGATTTAGAAAGCCCAATTATTACCCTAACCGTGTAAAAAACTCACCTGTAATTCTTCCAATCTTCTCCGAACCTTCCAGATAGCTTCCAGCAAATCCAGAGATGTGAGCCCCAAGGCTGTAGCCAATCAAATGAACCTTTCTAACTGGGTACTGGTAGTGTACCTGGTGGGGTTTATGACAGATACATGATTTATGAAGAGATCTGACAACTTAAATCTGCTAGCTTCATCTTGCTTTTAGTTGCCTCTTCAGTACACATTTTACCAATTTATCAGACTTCACTTATGTTAAATGTTGAAAAGGTGGCATTCTAAGTGGAAACCTCAACAATGGTATTTACTCTGAAAATAAAGTGGCTTCAGCAGAGAAGTTTCCCCTGACCTGAAGTGACTGCAGCAGGTGAGCTATGTCTTTTCCAACAGTGCGAGTGCTCTGTGCAGCTGTGGGGTAGTGCGTGTGAGCCAGGGACAACCAGTCGGTAATCACCACGTTGATGTCTATTAGATTTGTCTTCAGCGTTGTGGCTAACCTGTGGACCCAGCTCTCCATCACACCATCCAACTTTGGAAAAACAAGACATAACTCTTAATTATAATGGTGCAAACATTATCCACTTCAACCAACTGCATCAGGAATGTTAAAGAAAGTTACAATATTGATGTGTAACTTATCTGACCTCAGTTTTCGGCATTTCAGAGAGTTTCTGTATGTTCCCTAAATGTTTTGTTATTTAGGCACATCTTAGGGATTTGTTTGTAACATCTACATCTGAAACAACGGCAGCAACAGGTCCTCCATACAGGCCTGAGTTCCATGTTTTGTATGCAGTGGTTCAAGTCAGTGAAGTGGAAGAAAAGTTGACCTTACCGACCACCCGTGAGTGATGATGATGATGGGATTACTGCTGTTGAAGCCACAGGAGGCGAGCGTGTGCAGCTGCAGAGGATCCAGTGGGCAGTTGTCCTCACCTTCTAAAAACATCCTGAAGACTGAACTGCTGACGTGCGGCTCTTTCAGCCTCAGGACTACCCTCTGCTCTCCGTTCACTGCACCTCGGAAATCAAACAGCAGAAGAGTCATCTGTTTGTTCTGGGTAACTCTGTCTGTAAGAACATACTGAGGTACTGGATGTGTTTACTTTGAGATGAATGATTACACATAACACATGACCAGGCATCTTGTCGGTCCCCTCGAGAGCAGAATAAATGTTTTAATGAATGCATTGATACAATAATAAGTAAACAGGAAGACACTTCCTGTTGAGGCCCATTTGGACTGCAGGCAGACTAACGCCCTTTCAGAAGCACTTTGCTTTGTTTTCAGATCCTGCAGACCTCTTTGGCAGATGCTCACAGATAACACTTCACAAGAAGTCCCATTAAGTGAATCTCTGCCAGACTCATCTCGTAATTTATTAAATAAACTCCTCCTCCCTCCCTAATATGTTTAAAACCACAGCCCACAGTTACACACACACACACACACACACACACACACACACACACACACACACACACACACACACACACACACACACACACACACACACACACACACACACAAACACACACACACTTTAAAGATCTCTTTCCAAATAAATCTATCATTACATTTATTTTATGGTTCATCATTGATTATTGTCCAGCATATGTATTATTCTAACATTTTAATGTTGATAATGCAAGAAACCCAGGCGCCTAAACGTTCCATTATACAGTTGCCCTCTGGTGAGCTCTTGTTGCTGATGAAAACATTTCCACAGGGAAAGCAATGAAAAGTAGTTATCCATCCATCATCCACCCCTCTGCTCATTAATCCCACATTCTCCTTGGTGTGTCTCTTCACTGTTATGACTGTTCATCCAATTAAAAACAGTGTGACTCATTGGTAAGAGAGCACCAGAGTGTACTTTACGAATCTCAGACTGTAATTAGTTTAATATGGTTTCTGCAATAATGTTGAAGGATAAAACAAAAACAAAATAACTGCAGCAATGTTTGCATGCACTGTGCTCTGATACTTTCCCCGTGGCCCAGAGACAGATTTGGATAATTCACCAAATCAAACGATTGAGGGACTAATTGGGGTTGTGGGAAATTTTGTGATTTTGTTTCGCAAGTATTATTAACAAACATCAAACACAGTTGAAGCAGGTATAATACAAATAGCCCATATTTAAGAAACTTTGAATAAAACCGTAAATGCATGCAATAAACTATTTGATTTTTGTATCTCTTGTATAATTCCAGCAACAGCCACCTGTGGTGTAACAAGTCATTCACCATTCTACTCACCCATTGATACAATAATAAGTAAACAGGAAGAAACATATTTAATACAAAACAAAAATATGTGTTGTAAAATGTCCTTTCCTTTTCCTTTTGAGATGTTTAAAATACTTTTTTTATTAGTTTTAGCTGATCCTCAATAAGAATTATTAACAAAGCACAAACAATGTTTTTTTTTTTTTTACAATCTAACAAGAACAAGATATCAATCAGGAGATAACAGCTTGACACACAGCTCTATGTCTTTCAGTACATTTTAGACGGAACATTTGATAAATTGTTTGATATCTAATATATTTGGAATCAATAATCTTGGAAAAACAATACAATACACCTTGGATATTTGTGTTTGAGTTATTGGTTAGGTTGTGAAACATTAATTTCTTATTGTAAACACATTACTCAGCATCACATGGTTTTACGGTACATTTATTGTCACTGTTTATTGTAAATTTAAATAAACTTCTGGGGAAATTTGTGAGGAAAAATACATGTTTAATCTGCATTTTGGTAGACAGGGCTCTAAAACTGTCACCAGGAGCTTGATATTGATTTCATGATTTGTTGCTTAGAATATATGAACTGACAATATAATGGCTGAATGGGAGTGGTACAATTGTATTTAGTGTGTCCATAAATAAAGGCACTTGAGCCAATGCAACAAATGCCTTTTATCACATTTCTTTGGGATCATTTAAACACATTTTACTCACCTGCTTTGTTTCCTCTGATTTTCTTCCCCTCATTGAGATGATACGCTAACAGCAAACAGCACAGGACTTTGACCACAGACATGGTGTCGCACAGACACTTTGGTAATTCCTTCAAACCAACACTGGTGTTCACTACAGGTGACGCTTACAATCTTTAGAAGGCAACATGCAGGTTATGTAGAGTCTGTCGGTAAGATCCTTTTGCTTGCTTTTTTAAAGAAGCATAAATATTGTCAGAGTTGGACACGCATTGTGCTCAACTGTACAGAAAGAGAGGGCACATAGGAGTAATGGTTATGGATAAGGGACATTTGGTCCTATCCTGATTGGCTGAGGTTTGTGCCGTGTGATCGACACATTGTGAAAGAGTGAATAGATGAAGGTGGGTGGCGGGGTGGGGGTGGGGGGGATTGGTACGATATGCACCGATAGTGACTAAAAGGTTGAAATGACCTCAGACCCTTTATTCAGACCCTCCTCATGTCCCACCTTTAACCCTTTAACCTATTAATATTATTAGTACTATTATTAGCTTTTAAAGAAAGTTTAGTCTACAGACAACACATTTGTGACTAGATGTGGAAATGTTCCTGTGTTTGAACAGGTGAGAAGTAGCACTTCTTGTAACCAGTGTTCCCAGACTAACAAGAGATTGTGTTCAGAAGTTATGTTTGTGTTTAATGGTCCAACAAAATCAATTATTATCTAGATTTCAGCATGGTGTTTCAGGAGATTATTGATCAAATCAAGTCGAGTCTCATTTATCTTTGTCCATGGTGTTTTAAGACAGTGTTTTAAGTGGATTAAATGAATAACCTGATACTAAGATTGGGCTTTGTTGGGCTCTGATCAAACATTTCTAACTTTTGTTAATCTATATCTTTGATATTAACACAAAATCAATTGATATGAATGGAAAGGGGTAAAGAGGAAAGAACCAGAAATTGCTATTTGAATTCTGAATAAATGTCCCATGAGCAGTATTCTCAAATTAAATCATTAGATTAATAATTTATGCTTTAAAAAAGTTTCTGAGAGTTCTGGGAAACTCAAATGATTGCATAAGGTGTTATTACTTGATGCCAAAATCAATTTGCAATTAAATCAACTAGGCTTTTAACATTAACAACATGCTTTTGTGCTGTTATACGAGGAAAGGTAATATTAATTATCCAGCGGTTTTCAATGCATTTACACCAACAACATTGTTTATCAAAGAGGCTTTTGATTTACCACATGATTAGATGTTGTTATGGAATATCAGATCAGTATTCACACATGCACATATAGTTTATATTGTACAACCCTTTGAACTGTAAACATTTTCTTTTAAAAGCAGAAGCAAAAGAGTGAAAGTCAGAGTTTGTCTTATGTGTTATGTCATATCTGTGGGGGAATGCTTTGGAAGAGCAAACATGAAGAACCTTTGCTTTTCCAAGTACTGTGTGTGTGTGTGTGTGTGTGTGTGTGTGTGTGTGTGTGTGTGTGTGTGTGTGTGTGTGTGTGCGTGTGTGTGTGTGTTGGCAGCCAATCGCTGCTTTTATGAACATATACACACAAATACAACAGTTTATCAAGACAAAAGACAAAAATACATTACTACAAGTAGTACAAAAGAACAAGCGGACATATTTCTTTTAGATTAGTCAAGGACAGAAAACTGAAGGAATACTTTCATATGAGCAAAGGGCTCATGTGCAGTAGCTGGTGTGGTCCATTATTATGTAAAGCTGTTAGTACTCAAGTCAAATGGAGGGTGCACTCTGGGGAAGAGCTCTGAAACCATTTAACCGCAAAAACACTCTTCATCCATTCTCCATGAAGTTATATAAGCTTTCCCAGTCGTCATCTTTTATAGTTTAATGCTGTACTTTCTACTCATATTGATGATTGTGTATATTCACTTGCGTGTTTGAGTGCTCTGGAGTAAAGTAATGACTGAAGATGTTTTTTGTTGAATGAATGCTTCTATAACAACCTGTTTTTGTGTAAGTGTGATTTTGTGTTTATGTGTATGAGTGGGTTTTAATGCTCTTGTACACCTATCTTTGTGAGGACCAGTTTAAGTACAATTTAGAGTGAGGACACTTTTGGAAGTGACAACAATGGCTGCTCCTCGCCTCTTTAAATGTTCGCTTTCGAATAGGACTTCATACTTTCTTAAGAGTTTGATATTGTTATAACAGGTAAAATAGCAATACAATGTCAAGAATCGTCTTTATTCTTGTTTTATAATTTTATAAATAAAACAGTTTTTGTATATATAATATGACTGTATACAAAACTTTATAAGCTGTGATATCAATAGTAGGCTATGTCTAGAAAAGACATAAAACATTCATAGTATATATTATGTTGAAAAAAAGTCATACAAAATTAAAGTCTAGTATGTTGAAAAAATGACAATAAAATAAATAAATGACGTAAAAAGTCATAAAAATGTCATGTTATGGTATTTTGAGAAAAGACGTAAAAAAAACGTTTTATAGGAGGTCAAATAAAAGTTGGGAAAAAGTTACATGCATACATATGTCAATTTTTGTTATAATATCGGTCATAGTATATAAGTAAAAAAAAAGTAATTGTATAGCTTTACCAAAAGAAGTGAGAAGAGAAATGTCATAATATGTTGAAAAAACCCAGAAGAGTATCATAAAAAGTCATGAAAAAGTAATTGCATTGAATTTCGATTTCTTTTTTTTTTTACAAAAGTATAGTATTTTGATAAAGGTTATAGTATATACAGTATATAGTGTGTTGTAAACAGTCATATACATGTCTTAGTATAGTACAGGGGTCACTAGTAGGTGGACCGTGGTTTGGGTCAATCGGTAAATCTTTTTTAAAGATTTCTTTATGGCATACTATACTATAACTTTACATTTTTGCAATACTACTTTTATATACTATACAATATGTTATATACCACCTGCAATCTCATAGCAATGATTTCACATAGTGAAGGTTTGTGTTGTGCATCATCATGGCAGCACAAGGTGACGCCTACCGGAGTGGGAGCTACCATTGAAGTAAATTTACTTCGGCCGGTGTTTATAGTTCTGTCTGCTGTGTGTGATTTTGTCACTGCAATAGTGTCACAGCCGTCAAAGATGCAGTCAAGACGTTTTAGTGGTGTGAAGTTGAGATCTAAGTGCAGGCCAAGTTTGAAGGTCACAGCAAGGGCACTGGAGGTTAGGGAGGTAGGAAGTGGGTCTTTTGCCTACTTTATGCACTGGCTGTCACGGCTGGAGTGTTCCCAATGCAAGATGGTCTCTAGTTGTTTTATATTTAAGAAAATCAACATATATTCAACAAATAATTTAAACAATCTTTATTCAACATTAAGATACACTGAATAAGACAAACAGCTAATTTAGATGGATGAAGGCAATACATGTTAGGAAACTGCCTTATAAAAAGCAAATACGCAACAACAGACATACAAAAAGATTAAAGTGTTACTCAAGCTACCACTCTGGAGCGATGCAGTGACATCAAAGTGTGTGACAGGGAGAGACAAAATATATACACCATTTCACTGAACAGCTGAATAGATTCAGTGAAACAAACACCTTCAACTCCTTCTCAAACATAATGTACAGTATTTATTCTAATTCACACATAGGCCACAGGGTCTGACGTATAAAGGGCACTCCCCATGAGTGTTTAGATTGTTCTGGCGAAAGGAGGACCACATTCAATTTAACCCATCTCCCAGAAAGAAATCCCTGTTTGATGTGTGTGCCTCTGCCCTTTATCACAAACATAAAACAAACAAATTCAATTTAAGTAATTGTCACGTATGTGTATTGTAAAATGACATTCAGTGAAGTGCAATATAATCCCACCATCAGTGTAAAAGTATGTAGTATAATTAGTGTAAGTACATTAATGTGAGCATAGGTCTTTATGTATCCTGTTGTCTTCCAGGCTACGGAACAAGCCATTTCATTCTAAAACATGTCTTATGTATCACAACACAGTTCATAAGAGAGAGTCCATTTCACATTTCCAAGTATTATTGTTCCTTTCTTGTGCTTTATTCCACAATTTACCTCAGCTCAAAGGTTTTAATGTAAACAGTTTACAGTCAGTGTTTGCATGTTGCCCCAAATACAGCATCTTCACTGATACAATACACCAAGGATTTCAGTATCAGTAGCAAAAGCTTCTGTTGGAAACAAAATAAACAATCTTTTTTTGTGTGTGGTTTTATGTCTTAGTTATATGTCTGTTATGTTAAGTTATGGTTTGTCAATATCAAGGGTGTCTGTAATGAGTAAATCTGTAATCCAGCAGTGTACCACAAGTAAAGTTTGTGTGCTGCAAATTATGGAGAATAACTGAGCAATGCCAGGAAAATCACTTAAGGCTGGATTTTCTACATAAACTTGTAATAAAACCTACAAAACTGTAAGCAAGATATAGAAATCAATTACACTTATTTTATACGCACATGCAAAGGATAAAGTCAAACAGAATAAGGAAGTCCGTCCATCAAACACGTCATTAGTTGGCTAAAAGTAATATAGATTACAACTTTTCACTAAGTGCTATATTAAATGTCCATGTTTGTTAGATAGACAGTAGTAAAAAATAAAAATGCTGTACAGAAACTTGGCAAATACTTCTAATGAGAGGAGATAAGCAGTTAGGAAATAGAAGACTATGGACTGCATGTCTACAATGCAGATGAACGAGAACATGTTTATCAAGCTTCTTTATTATTTGGATCTATGAAAGAGCCCCAGACAGATACAAAAAGAGACTTTAAAGGCTTCATAAAACAGTCATGCATATTGTATAAATGACTATGAAATTATGCAGTCAGATGCATGCTTTGTATTAAATATGAACAGCAAATGTTCTCTGCATGTTTATATAACAAATGTTTAAAGCTGCTACATCAAGATGGACATTTTTTGCCTTTTGAGGGTGAAAAATCAGCTGCATTGTTCCTTTGCACTGCTACCCTTGTTCTTAATCTTAACTCATAGTTATCATTTCATATTTGTCCTGGACGTTGTTCTCCTCTTGTTTTTCAGGCTCCGGATGGTGCAACTCAATGAAGAGAAAGTAAAGGCATGCTCCTACTGCTCCGCCTACCATAGGCCCTGCCACAGGGATCCACCACCAGCAACCTCCAGCTCTGCAGAGAGAATCCATACATGTCCATGACTATGACAGTATTACCAATGTATTTATATTATTATACTAGATTATTTCATAAGAATGCAAGATTTTAAAAACAGGAATAAGAATCATTTGAACACTGCGTGTACTTTTCATTGTGTAGTATGTAGTACTGTGACACATACTGTGGCTGTTTTAAATATTTTTATGCCATACTGTACATTGCTATGGCTATGAGCTTGTTTTTAACCAATAAAATATTAGATTTTAAATGAAGATTTTAAAATGGAACTTCATATAAAAACATTTGCAGACCCCTAGTTTACATTTTGAGAAATTAGATGAGAAGATTGATAACTCCCATTTCTGCACAATTATAAAACTAAAGACAGCTGCCAGTTAATTTATTTTAGCACAGAAAATGTAAATAGAAGAAAACCGTTAGTCCAGATCTATCGAAAGGTAATTATATCCACCAGTACATCTAAAGCTCACTAATTAACATGCTATAACTGCTTTATATTTATCGTATTGATATGGGAGTATATGCAGTACACTTTTGAAAAAAAAAAAAGTACTCTGCCTCTCCAATTTGAACGCTTATGTTAGTATCATCCTACCAGAGGTGAGTTATATTCAGTTATCCCAGATTACAGTAAAGTCTTAAGGAGCTCTGTGTGGTAGACACACTGCATGTGCTCTCATTTCTCCATCTGGCTGACCTCAGACTGATCCAGAGGAAGATTAGAGTCCTGTTGGTCAATGTGGCTGTTAGGAGCCTTTAGCAAGACAAAGGGCGTTGGTTAACAGACCTGATGCACGGGCCTGAAAGTAAACAAGTGCCTGAGCAGGTCATCTCTCTCTTCTGTAGGCACTCAGGAAGTAGACTAGAGAAGGGAGGTGGATAGATTATAGACTACTAATCTATGGTCACAGCTAAGATTATCAGGCCAGGCGACAGTGGGTCACATTGACGCAATGTGGACAATGCATGGAGCCAAGTGCCACCCTCCAATGGATTTGTAGCTACTGTATTTATATATATATTTATATCATGTAAAAGATTATGCTAGGTTCAGCACACACTTGCATAATATGAACATGATAGCACCAAGGGCTTACATGTGCATTAAAGCAATCTTAGTACATATCTATAAAGCTATAAGAGCCATCTGGTGATAGTTGCAACTGTGACATGGAGACAGAGAAAAACAGTATCTGTCTCATAGCAAGCCTTCAGACTGCCTTTAATTATTCTTTATATGTTGTCATTAGGTCAAATAAATCAAATCCAGAAATGTTTTGTTAATTTCTGTGGCTCAGATTTTCTGTGGCGACTGTGGCTCAGTGGTTAGCAAGTCAGTCTTTCAATCGGAGGTTCAAACCCCGGCTCAGCCAGTCCATGTCGTTGTGTCCTTGAGCAAGACACTTAACCCTCATTGCTCACCGTTGCTGTGTCTACGGTCTACTGTATATCATGTAAGTCGCTTTGGATAAAAGCGTCAGCTAATGTAATTTATTGAATGGCATATTCATCCAAGTCAAATTTATTACTTAGTTAGATGGCCACATAGTATTCACTCGTAATGCATGTCAGCGATGGCGTGCACAAGACCCTTCTAACCACATGGGCTTAAAAAGAAAAAAAACAGCATGGCCAGTCACAAATAGGGCACAACACAGTATACATGTATATATATATGTCAACACGTGGTAAAGAAGCTTTGGTTCTGGTTTAAAAAGTCATGGCAGTGACTGCTATCGAAATAAGATTTCTGAGATACGTCATCAAGCCAAAAAGGTTGCTATTTGTAAGGTTGTACATCTGTAAAAGCCTCAAAGTTTGAGAGGCTTGTGGCAGACCAGGGGGAAAGAGGGAGCACAGGGGGAGGATCCCCAGGCTCCGGTTGGGGGAGGTGGTCAACGGCCGGTACTTCCCAGTGCAGGTGCTGCAGCCAATGGGAACCTGGCAGTGGACACACCTGCAGGCAATCCCCAATCAGGGGAGTATATCTTCGGCTGGGAAGCTGGGGGAAGGGGGAAGAAAGCCAGGAGGCCACAAGATGCTGCTGAGCCAGAGAGAGGAGCGGCGTCAGACAGGAGGTAATTAAATGTTCACCTCTCGCCTCTGCTCTTCCCCTAGGCTAGAGGACTCGACCCACCCACGGCGTGAGGCCACGGACCCCGGACGGGAGGAGCTTTATGTTGACTTTATCCCAAACCCCTGTTCCCCCCCCTTTGACATTAAACTACTCTTTGGTTAATCCACACCTATCTCGTCGTCTCCTATTTTATACCTGAATCTTGCCTCCTCGCCCCCTGGGTGCCACAGGCTACAGAGAACCTCTTTTGATGTTCAGCTCAGCAACTGCATGGGAAGATCTGGAAGCTCTGAGCCTCCAGAATGTCATTGGCAGAGTTCATCGATTAGTGAGAAAGCTCCTCTGTGGAAAGGTGCCGGGGTGGTTGAGATCAACTCCTGAAATGTGCCCAGCGTTGGATATTTTAGGGTGGAACAGTTAATATGCCTTATTAGTGTCACAGAGATTTTGTAAAAGAAAAAAAAGCCTCAGGACTGGAACAAGAGTCAGACCGACTGACCGAGTCACCTGATCATTGTCATCCTCAGGGCTTGTAAAAGAGTCCAACTTTCCAAGGGATCACACTACTTTGCCTTAAGATTAAATCAAGTAGGTTGTTCTCCTTCTTTAGTTGTACTTCTACATATGAAAGTGTATCACATGTACTTGTATATAAGCCACGTAATCATGAGGCAGGACATACAGGACTGCCTCCAAGGTGGACAGGTGGCATACAGCAATATAAAGAGACAAAGTCTACTAGGGAGGAGCTTGGGGTGGATGGATGGATGGATGAATGGATGGATGGATGAATGGGTGAAAAAAGAATGTTTGACTCCCAACTCAAATATGGCAGCATGGTCTGTGGCCTATACACCTCAGACGGTCAGTTTCCGCTCATTACATGCAAATTCACTTCCCACTTTCTAGGAAACTTAATTTAGTTTACTTAGTTTTTAGATGTACTTAGGCAATACGACTACTTTGTTAGGTTTAGCCAACTAAAGTACTTGATTTGTTACGTTAAGTATGTTTGTTTTAACTTGCTCTGAACTGCTAATAATGACAGATGGGTTCACATTGAAGTTGTAATTTTTCCGGAGTTACTATTATTTTCCTCTAAAGGAGTAATATGTAATAATTTTGGAGCATAATTACTAGGCGTAGCCAGTAGAGGAGCAAATATTCAGGATAAAATCTATTGGAGTAAAACAGCATGACCACGCCCACCACGGTTCCTTAAATATGTTTCCCACCGCCATAAAACCTCTCGCTACGCTGGAACGAGCTGACAGTTTATGTGACGGAAGAGAGCTGAAGGGAGTTGAATCCAGTCTATATAGAATTCTATATATAATCTAATCTAATTCTATATACAATTTCATCTAATTATATATAGAATTTCATCTAATTCTATATAGAGTTGAATCCAATTATATATAGCATTTAATTCAATTCAATATATATTCTATTTAGACTCGGACCAAATGTTATACTTTTTAGAATACATTGTTTTCATCCATCCATCCATTATCTGAACCACTTATCCTGTTAAGGGTCGCGAGGCGCTGGAGCCAATCCCAGCTGTCATTGGGCGAAGGCAGGGTACACCCTGGACAAGTCGCCAGTCTATCGCAGGGCTAACACATTTTTTTCAATTTGAGTAAAATTTACTCTGACAAATGTTCTGTGTATCAGACAATGAGGGTCACTGACCAAACAGCGGTATTGGATAAGTTGGGAGTACTGGTTGAACAAACATGTGACTTTCATAGAGGATACCGCTGTCCGTGTTGTGTGAAACCAAGTCAATATTAACATATTGTACTGCACTTTTGTTTTTAATATTGTAGACTCAAGCAATGGCATGCGAGTATGATCTTTTCCTAAACCTAACCAACTTGTTTTGTTAACTAAACAGCTAAGCTAACTAAGCTATTTTTGGTGGCCATAACTTTTCAAAAGATATTATACCTACTTTTGTAGAGGGATACGTTGGATCAAGATACTGGAAATAGCTTGCTCTGTGACATGTCCGTGCTACAGAACATTGTGGAAACAACATTTCAGCCCTGCACAGACAATCGAAAAGTCACACCACTGTGCTTATCAACCTATATGTGTTTGTAGATTTTGGCAATGTTCCAGGAGGTGTCCTTGTCTGATCAGTATACAAAGTCTGCTGTTGTGAGCCATTCAGTTTATATAAATGTAGCATGACAGCTTTGTTTGCATTCTTAACGAAGGTTGCACCTCATGCCCTCTGCAGTGTGCAACATGCAGACAGGATCTGAAATGTTCTTTGTGAAATTAAAATGCTACCTTTGCCATGTGATGTTATTGCTTTTTGTTTTATTAAATTGCAATCCCACTTCAAAATGTAAGTGATCAGGCATCTATTTGTCCATCCATCCATCCATTATCTGAACCGCTTATCCTCTTTAGGGTCGCGGGGCGCTGGAGCCGATCCCAGCTGTCATCTATTTGTCTCTAAATTCAATATGACATTTAAATAAGCTAAATTGTATATCAAATTATCCATCCATCCATCCATTTTCCACCGCTTATCCGGGGTCGGGTCGCGGAGGCAGCAGGTCAAGCAGGCTGACCCAGACTTCTCTCTCACCCGCAACATCTACCAGCTCATTCTGGGGGATCCCGAGGCGTTCCCAGGCCAGCTGGGAGATATAATCCCTCCAGCGTGTCCTGGGTCTTCCCCGGGGCCTCCTACCAGATGGACGTGCCTGGAAAACCTCTAAAGGGAGGCGTCCTGGAGGCATCCTAATTAGATGCCCGAACCACCTCAGCTGACTCCTTTCGACACGAAGGAGTAGCGGCTCGACTTCAAGCTCCCTCCTGATGTCCGAGCTCCTTACCCTATCTCTAAGGCTGAGCCCGGCCACTCTACGGAGGAAACTCATTTCGGCCGCTTGTATCCGCGACCTCGTTCTTTCGGACACGATCCAAAGCTCGTGACCATAGGTGAGGGTTGGGACGTAGACCGACCAGTAAATTGAGAGCTTTGCCTTTCGGCTCAGCTCCTTCTTCACCAAGACGGCCCGGTGCAACGCCTGTTTTACTGCTGCAGCCGCACCGATACGCCTGTCGATCTCCCGCTCCATTTTACCCTCACTCGTGAACAAGACCCCGAGATACTTGAACTCCTTCGCTTGTGGTAGGCACTCTGTCCCCACCCGGAGGGAGCAATCCACCGGTTTCCGGCAGAGCACCATGGCCTCAGATTTCGTGGTGCTGACTCTCATCCCCGCCGCTTCACACTCGGCTGCAAAACGCCCCAGTGAATGCTGGAGGTCATGGTCCGAGGAGGCAAACAGGACCACATCATCTGCAAACAGCAGAGAGGCTATCCTGAGATCCCCGAACCTGACATTCTCCGCCCCACGGCTGCGCCTAGATATCCTGTCCATGAAAGTCACGAACAGGACCGGTGATAAAGGGCAGCCCTGGCGGAGGCCAACACCCACCGGGAACGTATCTGACTTACTGCCGAGGATACGAACACAGCTCCTACTGCAGGCGTACAGAGACCGGATGGCCCGTTGCAACGGGTCCGGCACACCATACTCCCGCAGCACCCCCCACAAAAAGCCCCGAGGGACCCGGTCGAAAGCCTTCTCCAAGTCCACAAAGCACATGTAGACTGGTTGGGCAAACTCCCAGGACCCCTCCAGTATCCTTGCAAGGGTAAAGAGCTGGTCCACTGTTCCACGACCAGGACGAAACCCGCACTGTTCTTCTTGAATCCGAGGTTCGACAAACGGTCGGAGCCTCCGTTCCAGCACCCTGGCATAAGCTTTTCCCGGGAGGCTGAGTAGTGTGATACCCCGATAATTCGAGCACACTCTCCGGTCCCCCTTCTTGAAGATGGGAACCACCACCCCGGTCTGCCAGTCCATGGGCACTGTGCCCGACCCCCATGCGACATTGAAGAGGCGTGTCAGCCAAGACAGCCCAACAAAGTCCAGCGCCTTCAGCATCTCAGGGCGGATTTCATCCACCCCCGGCGCCTTGCCACCAAGGAGCTTTTTGACTACCTTAGTGGCCTCTGCCAGGGATATGGGTTCATCCAACCCCAAGTCTTCAGGCGCTGCCCCCTGTTCAGGGGACATGTTGACCGGGTTTAGGAGTTCCTCAAAGTGCTCCTTCCACCGCCCGACGATATCCTCTGTCTGGGTCAGCAGCCCCCCTCCCCCGCTGATAACAGCCTGGGGAAGGCCCTGCTTTCCCTTCCTGAGTCGTCGGATGGTTTGCCAGAACCTCCTTGAGGCCAACCGAAAGTCCTTCTCCATGGCCTCCCCGAACTCCTCCCATGCCCGAGTTTTAGCATCCGTGACCACCGCAGCTGCAGTCCTTCTGGCCTGTCTGTACCTGTCAGCTGCTTCAGGAGACCCCTGGGCCAACCAAGCCCGAAAGGCCTCCTTCTTCAGCTTGACGGCTTCCCTCACCCCCGGTGTCCACCACCGGGTTCTCGGGTTGCCGCCACGACAGGCACCGATGACCTTCCGACCACAGCTCCTAGCGGCCGCGTCCACAATAGAGGCTTTGAACATGATCCACTCGGATTCCATGTCCCCAACCTCCCTCGGGATGTGTGAGAAGTCCTTCCGGAGGTGGGAGTTGAAGACCTCCCGGACAGGATCCTCCGCCAGACGTTCCCAGTTCACCCTCACTACACGTTTGGGCTTGCCAGGTCTTTCTGGCCGACTCCCCCGCCATCTGATCCAACTCACCACCAGGTGGTGATCAGTTGACAGCTCTGCTCCTCTCTTCACCCGAGTGTCCAAAACATACGGCCGCAGATCAGATGATACGATTACGAAGTCGATCATTGATCTCCGGCCTAAGGTGCTCTGGTACCAGGTACACTTATGAGCCACCTTATGTTCAAACATGGTGTTTGTTATGGACAAACTGTGGCTAGCACAGAAGTCCAACAACGAAACACCGCTCGGGTTCAGATCAGGCAAGCCGTTCCTCCCAATCACTCCCCGCCAGGTTTCTCTGTCGTCGCCCACGTGAGCGTTGAAGTCTCCCAGGAGAACTATGGAGTCGGCAGGCGGCGCCCTTTCCAGGACCCCTCCCACCAACTCCAAGAAGGCCGGATACTCCGAAATGCTGTTTGGTGCATAAGCACAAACAACAGTCAGAGCCTTACTCCCCGCAACCCGTAGGCGCAGGGAGGCGACCCTCTCGTTCTCCGGGGAAAACTCCAACACGGCGGCGCTCAGCCGGGGACTCGTGAGTATCCCCACTCCCGCCCGGCGCCTCACACCCTGGGCGACTCCAGAAAAGAACAAAGTCCAACCCTTCTCCAGGAGTTTGGTTCCAGAGCCAGCGCTGTGCGTGGAGGTGAGCCCAACTATATCTAGCTGGTACCGCTCCACCTCCCTCACCAGCTCCGGCTCCTTCCCCGCTAGCGAGGTGACGTTCCACGTCCCTAGAGCTAGTCTATGTCGCCGGCGATCGGCTCGCCCAGGCCCCCTGCCCGGCCCGCCGCCCGGTCTACATAGCACCCGACCCCGATGTCTGTCCCTGCGGGTGGTGGGTCCACAGGGTATATATATCAAATTATATAACTTGCTATTATAAAAAAGAGGAATATTAATAAATTACTCTGGTTTGATTAAATTAAATCACTATGTATGTACAATAAGAAAGGAGAATAAGAGGGAAAGAGAGACTGAGGAGCTCGGGTACTGAGCGTATAGACTTGTGTCATTTGAGTAATGAAGCATTTAATATTTCATATATGTGTGCATGCTTTCTCTCCCTATTCACTTAAATCCTTTTTCAAAATGCAGGAAATACATGAAATATTTATTCAGATTGTCAAGAGAGCAGAGATGGAGCTACAAATGCTGTTCATTGGGTGGTATTGAGAAGAGACTGGCCCAGTTTCTTACATAACACATCTACTATGTCTCAGGCAGTAGTGACAGTGTGAGCAGCAGTAAATAATGGACCCAGTTCTCTCAGGCAGGCGACGGAAATGGCTTTCAGCTTCCTGATAATAATCCCCAAATTGCCCTATACGTTTTCTTTCATATTTTAATTTTGCAAACACTGGTCTTTATGATGAAAAGGCACCTTTATGTTTATTTTTCAGTCAAATTACCTGAATACGTCCATTCCCCACCCAGCTACAGACGTGAAGAGCCGTGGGCCGAGGTCTCGTGCCGGGTTGATTGGATAGCCGCAATTCAGACCCATGGACACTCCGATGGCCATGATGATCAGGCCAATGCAAAGAGGCTCCATGCCTTTTGGAGCACCGATGTTCTTCTTGTCAGTGATGGCCAGGATGCACAGGATCAGAGCAGCAGTTGCAATTACCTTGAAAACAAAAGCGTTGGACAATTAACGCACATAAGTCATTTTCAAAAAATGCAAGACTACAAAATGTCAAAGTGAAGTGCTCAATTTAAGAATATAGAAATACAAGAACATAATAAAGTACTCTTTGTTGTGTAGTTGTTGTTAATGTTTGTGAGTTAGCTCAGTGACCCTCTGTTGTTTTGTATAAGCTTATTAAGGTGCTTCCCCTTTACCCTCGTTTCAGTCTGTATTAGGCAGCTTTACTACACAGACCCATATGGCTATGCATTTCACATTATTGACATATTATCTAAAAAAAAATTGGTTTAATTTCACAGATTCTAATTTGACCATTTAAAGGCACATGGTATGTGATCAAAATGCCCATTATCAAATTTCCCCATATTTCTGATGGTGTAGCTGCTTTGTTTACATCAGTAATGCATCTAAAAACAGGTTTAAATCATGGCATTATTGAAATATATTCAGTTAAGAAACATAAGGCTTTTTATCTAATACACAAGAGAGATATATTGTACTGAAGTACACAAACTAACTGTTTAATTTGTACCTCGCCTCGTACACA
Source organism: Cottus gobio (assembly GCA_023566465.1). NCBI lineage: Eukaryota > Metazoa > Chordata > Actinopteri > Perciformes > Cottidae > Cottus > Cottus gobio. The sequence continues at coordinate 16,314,198 of CM042224.1, read as the reverse complement.
TCCAGAACAGATGGTAGCTATTCTTAGCATCGGAGCAGAATTGTTCATACATCAGCAAACAACTCGCATGTCCATTTATGCTTACAATCATCCATGACTGCACTGAATGCATTGCTCACATGCATCTCTGTATGCTCTAGTGGGTTCCATTTACACTGAATCCTGTTGGAAAATGTCATTGACAACAATTCAACAAACAAAAAAGGAGAAAACCCATTCAAAGCTTTTACTTTCATGTTATCAGGCAGCTTGTTTGAAGTGTTGTTATCCATGTGTATGTCAGCGTATTTTCCAGCCCCACCTGATCAACAAACCCATTCAGGACTGAGAGATGTTTTGCTGGGTAAGATGCAAATATGTTGGCAGTGGCATTTGCACCAGTAACAGCAAATTCTCCATTGGTATATTCCATCAAAGCATCTGTGGAAGAGAGAATACCACAAAGATAAGCAACTGTTTACATACAAGCTCCTCCAATATTTGTGTTACTCATAAGACAAAAACAGTATGTAGGTAAAATAGTGGAATTGCTATTCAGGAGCATAATGTCGCCACTCTTACATCACATTCAGGGAGATCTCACACAAAGCAGGATTATAGCTGGACAACCTCACTCCAGTCAATGTTTCACACTTGATAGGGTTCTTGGTTTCCTCTGTAAGGTTATCTGGATAACCTAGTAATCCTTTCTGAGACAGTTCTCTTGTAATGATGACATTTACACATGCACACCCACCATAGTACAATCCATAGACAACACAGGACCCAGCAAAAGCCCCCAGGAATTGTGCCAACACATACACAGGGAACTTCTTCAGAGGAAGCTTCCCCAGGATCACCATGGCCAGAGAGACTGCAGGGTTCACGTGGGCTCCTGGAACAATGCAAGAAAAAGAAGATGAGCAAAATGTAGTATATACACGGTCCTAAAAACCTGCCTTACCAAAACAAAAACGTTATAGTTTATTGTTACGTAAGACAAGGAAAAGAAAATCATCATATGAGAGAAGTAGGAACCAGCAAATATTTTATATTTTTGCTTGAGAAATGACTTAAAGGCGCACTTTCAGGATAAAGGATAATTGTAAAGCTGTCGGATTGAGTATGAGAAACTTTCAAATTTGGTGCAGCAGAGCAAGCGATATTGTGTTTTTTTATTCCACACATTTAGTCATTCTTATCAAAACTTGGTCACTACATTTCCCCCAACGCAACTCTACTGCCAACAGTTTGGTGAGAGATTCGGGTTTGTTATTTCAGGAGCAGCTAATTTAGCTTTGGGCAAGTAAACTCATTTATTTCTAACTCCACACCCTCAATTTTTTTATTTTTCAAACTTGTAATCATCAGATCCATCAATGCGGACTCAAGTGACATTACTTGAGGCAATCTATCTGATTAAATTAGCACATACAGTAGTACTCCCCGAGCCGAAAAATACAAATTCTAAATAACAACTGATCATTAAAATAACAGCCTATTGTTTTTCTGTCAGATAACTAATTTTTAAATGGCTAATCATTTCAGCTCTAAATCAAATATCAAACATCACTGACTAAGCTGAGAAGGACGACTTAGCAAAGCATCTTAAAAGTCTCTTGCGTTGTCTCTTACCAGATAAAGTAAATTGAGTTCAATGGATTAAAACAAAAGCTGTCTGATCATTTAGTGCGTGAGTTCAAACCCCCTAGAGTGTATTCATTTAAAACTTTCAGGATACTTTTGAACAAAGAACCCTGGGTTTGTGTGCCGTCAAAGTGGGCCTATTCCCTATAGTCTATAATGTCTTCAAGAGGCGTGTTTGAACACATTCCAGTCAAATGTTACTGGGCTGTGATGACAGTGTGAGGTCGTTTATTTAACACTCTGGGATCTTGGCTTTGACCCCACTGTGGTAACACCACTGGGGGTATCAGCCATGCGCCCATTGTTAATCTCCCCATCCTGTTCACAAACACTGACCAAGACAACCAGCCAGACCGGCCTGCCTGAATTGCATCTGACATAATCTGCCTGAATCTGCTTAAGGCACACGTAGACTGCAGGTCATTAGAGTGACCATGATGTGTCACACTTACGGTACACTGTCATCTAGAATCTGAGACTACAAAGTGAAAACAATTGTGTTTTCGTCTCCTATGGGGCCAGGGAAGCCTAGTAAGCCAGGCTTGTCACACCTGACCCCCCTCTCTTCAGAGACCCATGCCCCAATAAAGCTCATTAGTCCAATATCTATGATCATCTTCAGAGATGCCGTTGGACAGAAGCTTCCCACTGAGCTGTGGACCCCGGGGCTGAATGGCCCAGTCATGCAGCAAAAGCTCTCCATATATTAACCTCCCTGTCCTCAGGCTTTTCTCCTTTTCCTCTGAAGCTTTACAACTCTTCTCATTAAACATGTAGCACGAGTGACACTGTATAGTCGGGACGACCAACAACAACAGCCATCATAAACTAAATGGAGATGACTCCGCTTTTTTCCATTTTCAATTCAATTTAAATTTCTCCCTGAATAATTGAAAATTTGTAGAAATACATGATTTAGTTTCCCCAAATCACACATGACACTTGATAATTTGTGCCATCCCGAGACTGTCAGGGATACTATGTATTTTTAAGTTTTTAAAAGAATAGTTCAAGATTTTTCGGAAACATGCTCATCTGCTTTCCTAACAAAATCCCCCAGCACTTCTGAAGCTTCCTTAATAACATGTTATATCTCTTTTGTTTAAAGTGTTAAAATGATTATATTCTTGGCCTGCTCAGAGCCAAGAATTACTCTGACACAAATTGAATTGTTGTTTTTACACTAAACAAACAAGACATTTTTAATGAATGAGCTTTACAGGTGTGGTAGCTGTGAATAAGTGTATTTTACACATTCATTTTCCAACAGTGATGAAATTACCACATAACAGTCTATAAGCCTGCACAACGCAACATAGTGAACCCTTTATTGTTGATTGATTGACACTCGCCATTTTGGCTCAGCAAGCCAACGAGAAGCACTGTGACATTTCACAACTATCAGTCCTGATCATTACTGGCAATGCACAGAGGGCTCCTCTTGCTCTAATCCTAGAGGAATGTATCCCAAAAAGTCCCTTTTGGACTTTAGGACACAATATCTCCAGAGCTTAGCCACACTGACACCGCTGTTACTCTGAAAATCCTCCCATTAGAGATGAGAGAAAAACACTCCATGTGTATCAGTAAGTCTTGACTTCCAGACACGAAAAGAGGAGACTGTAAGTCCATATAAGATGTATGGTCTTTATAAAACATTACTTTATCTAGATCAGTGGGCAGTTATATTATTCATAATTGTACTGTAAGAGCAATAAGTCAAACATCTGTGATCTCCACCACAGACAAACAATGAGTGATGACCTTTGGTACCAGCCTGTTTGTAGCGTTCTACAGATCAATATATCAAATAGTTATGTTTTTTCCTTGTTTTATTTTACTAAGAACCCCAGAGAAAACCCTGATAAAAAAACTTAACTAAAATGCTTGTATATCTGAAACAATTAGTCACTCAACTATCGTAATTTTTTTTTTTTGTATTTTTGTATTTGCCAAATATTCCTTCAATGCAGCTTCTTAAGTGAGAATGAGTGTGTTGCTCTCTTTATATCGCTGTAAACTGAATGTCTTTGAAAGCAATATATACATTTCACCTTGGGCTTTTGGAAACTTGCATTTTTACAGAATTTATTGACGGATGAATCAATTAATCTTCAGCATAATTGATAATAGAAATAATCATTAGTTGCAAGAGTTGAGAATGATTTAGCATTGTCCTGAATGTGATCTGTGCATGTGTCCATACACAATGTGGGCTACTTTTACCTGACACTCCCCCTGCCATGTAGACAGCCATCATGACTCCCAGAGTGAAACCAATGTGGATGGTCAAGGGCTCCCCGAGAGCCCCTTTACTCAGCACCGTCTGGGCCACTGAACCACATCCAAAGAGCTGGGACACGAACAAAAACACAAAAGGGTGGAGGTAGAAAGACTTATCGTTTTTAATGATTCCAATTATAGACATCACACAAGCACTCTTGTCTACCAACAGCCTCAGACTGCCACAAACAATTTGGCCTGTTTGGAGCCTGGGAAAAAATAATGAATCCCTCATTTATTAGGTCAAAAGCAGAAGTAATTCAGACAAAAACAAAGTGTTGGGAGGAGAGCAGTTGTCCAAAAGTAAAAAGAAAGCTGCATCACTTATCTGATAATGCATCAGGCATTAATGTGGACTCAGAGAGGTGACAGGTGGAGCTCAGGGGTGACAGGTGGAAGCGAAGACATTCCAGACTACCATAATAAGTGAAATGCTGGCAGCTGTTTCAAGGAAACAAACACTCTTCTCTGTACTGCAGATAACTTGCTATACCTAATTTAATCCCATATTTTTTTCCCATAACCTAATAACTGAGACACAATGACTCATTACAGTTATAATGAATCATCTTTGATGTTACTTTGTTCTTCTGGAGGAGATGTGCGGAAGAAAAGCAGTCCCACATCAGTCACATCTTGTTATGATTGTCAGGAGCAAATTACAGCTGCAGCACTTCAAAGAGAAAGTCTGTTATTCCCATAATATACTATCTGTTAATAGAGACATATGAGAGACAGCAGCCAGAATCCCTGGAGACCCAGTTTGACACCTTATTAGCATACTGGTTCAAAGCTTTAAAGCGGCTGTTTAAGCTGGATGACAGGTGTAGAGGGAGGTACTCACTATCAGGACAAATATCCCCAGAAATTCCGCCAGGAACTCCTTAAAGATGTCCCGCCTCAGGCTGAATCTCTCCTTCATCTTCCTCTTGCTCTCATTTTCCATTTTTTATTTTTTATTTTTTTCCGCGGCAATTGATGTCTTCCTCCGATCAGAACAAACAGCTAACAACTATGAGCGCGTCTGTGTGTGATTGTCGGCGCAGGTTGCCGCCTCCCACTCGGTGCGCTCGGGCCGTGCAGGCTGACAGGCACGTTAAGCTTCTGCATCTATTTCCCTTTCTAACCACAAGGGGTCTACTTTTTATTATACAAATAAAGGCTCCAGATTCTTGCTATGCCTTCCAGAAGAGTTGCTGAACGTCCTACGCTATCTTTAATTTACATTTATATACATTTGAACGTTTCTTTTAAATATTTTTGATCAGATTCACAAATTACATTAGATTGGTCTGCATCTTTAAATTATCTTAGGAATAACCTGATTTAATTATAAAACTAAATGTAAGATAACATATTCTTCCCAAAATATATTTTAGTAGATCACTAAATAGCCACCAGACACTGATGTCCAATATGACATGTCACCAAATTAAAATATAGGAAAACAACTCTCACTTAGGGTTGATGGCGTGAAAGTCTCAAATGCACCCATTACTCACCATTTTACTTTCGCTATTTGATTAATGTTCAGCTTTTAGCAGTTAAATACTTCCTTTATTATTGACAAACTGATCAGTGAAATATATCTTATAGCTGATGTTCTTATTGTACATTCAGAGGATCAACTCACACTAATTTAGGATGATTTTGAAGAAAATATAAACTTGGCTCAGTGGAAAATAAATAAATAATTCGGGTCAATGAAAAGTAAATTTTTAGAAGGACAGTCTGAATATTTCCAATATAATTTCATGTGGATTACATTTTATAAATCTCTGATGATTGATACCCTATCGTTTCAATATAGGCACAATAACTGTCTCAATTCAGATTATACATTGTTAGTTTTAGTTGATATTACATAAAGTATGTGCAGTTGTGGCTAATGTTTGGTATTTAAAACATTTAAAATAATACAATTAAATAAAAAAGTTAAAAAATAATACCAATTTTCCTTTAATAATCTACCGTCATGTGTCGGTTTTAATGAGTCAGAACAATGTTTAAATAATGGTGGTACATTTATATACATTATATATATATATACACACACACACACACACACACACACACACACACACACACACACACACACATATATATATATATATATTTAAGAGTTGTGTGTGTGTGTGTGTGTGTGTGTGTGTGTGTGTGTGTGTGTGTGTGTGTGTGTGTGTGTCTATGTGTTTCAGAGTTGGTTGATGTGAGCAAGTGTCAGATTTCACGCTTGATGCCTTTAGGCTATTGTTGCTCCCTTTATATAATGGCCTCGTATTGAAGCTACAACGCAGAACCAAGGAAAGAAGAAAACAACTAAACTAAGACGTCCGTGACATCGCATCATGCGTACATTTGTATTCACCTTCTTTATAGATTTTTTTGCTGATAAAAACAAAGAAGACGACATTACAATTCTCCAGAAAATAAATAAGAAATATTCCACATACACATATCCAATAAATCATACATGTTTTAACTACCAACTTTTCTTTTTGTCATATCAGAAAGTGTTCTCACTCACCTGTATTCATGCAGCTATGTTTCCACTTATGAGTCCCATTTCCATGTATCTTGCTTTGCTCATTTCCCGTTGTCACAATCCCCATCCCATATAGCTTATTTAAGCGCTCTTTGTAAATACTGTTTTAATATGTGCTCTGACGTGTCCGAGGCCCGCTCCATCCAACAGAGGGAGCTCCATGAATACATTTGAACCGCCGCCTCTAAAGTTTGTCACACCGGTATGCCTTATCTTCCGTTCACTGTGCTTTGTGAAAAGGTGAGGCGACAAGCTGAGGATGGGATGTTTTGAATGCATTAATCAATGTCACTGTTTCAGACACGTCCTCTTTGATGTGAAACAGACACGTTGAGAGTGTCGCCCATGCTGTGAAAAAAGGGTGATGTGCTGATGGAGAAACAGCATCCTCCGGGAATTTGCAAATGATGGGCCTGCATCTGTCTCCACACTCCTTTGTCCTGTCAAGAGGCTCCGATTATGAAATCCAGTACGTAAAGGCCCTTCCGCTGATGGAGTATATCAACAAATGAGCTTGTTTTAAAACTATATTGTGATTCCACTGACCACAGATAGATTGCTCTAAACCACAAATCAACTTCTGATGTGCCCTCTAACTGTTACATTCGTGTGAGGAAATCGAGATTTGCTTGAATTCCTTTAGTTTTCTGAGACACGATCGCCACAACTAATTGGTGCATGGATGTTTATTGGGAGGTTTAAAGGAGGCGCTGTAAGGAATTATCACCTGTAGGACAAATCTCCGACTACAACACCCCAGCAAGTAGCAACAATCCTTCTAGTCCGCATTTACATAACATCTTAGACCATGGGGAGGTTGTGTTCGGCAAATAAAGACCACAGGGTGATAGCGAGCCGAGGAAAGTAGTTTGACACCTCCATGTCACGTAGGAAATGGTTAATGATGATGTCAGAATGTGACTTAATATGTTTGTTAGCTAAGGTCAAGGATGAACTTTCAGTTTCAACTCGTATGCCAACATGGGTGAGAAAGCCGTATAGTGCTCAGAAAAATGGAAATATGAACATCAAACTGCGTGACAACTGATGGAGATCGTGTGATATCATAAAACGTCCAGAGCAGCTACTAAATGGACGTTGTGCAATTGTTTTTACAGAAATATATGACGGCTTTAATAGACTATTATGCTGCAGTAAGTTTGTAGACCTATAGTCTTGTTTTTACCCAAGGGGCCCATTTATATACCCTTATCAAATAGGTCCAACGTCATTTACAGTCTCCTCATTTAGTTCAGATAGCATTAACACAGTGTTCATGTCAAAACTCATTTATTATTTTATGGCGCAGTGTTTTCTTTTTTTGTAAAACTATGAATTACTTTAGAAAAGTGTCGGCTGCTGGTTGGTGAAAGTGGTGGAAACAGTGTATGGGAGTGTTAGGTGGGTGGGGTGGAAGTGTTTCTCCTCCTCAACACGCATGGCTGATGTCGTTTATGTAAATGCGTGAATTTAATCTTCAAAAGGACAACCCTTTTCTTTGCCCAATGAAAAAGAACTGCGGCTGACACCTGGCTATAAACCCAGGAAGAAACCCAAAGTCCTAATCAGAAATCTGTTGGAAAAACCCCCGAGAGGCGCAGCAGGCAAACGAGTGGAGAGACAGCCGCGATGACTTCCAGTAAGATCGAGATCCCCGGAGAGGTGAAGAGCGACCCCGCAGCTCTCATGGCATCCCTCCAGCTGATGCCCTCCCCGGTGCCCAACCCGGAGATCAAGTACACCCAGGTCTGTTCCTCGCCGCTTTGCGCGGATCCACTCCGCTTCTGCTCGTAGAGGTCTGATCTTTTTGCAACTAAACTTTTCAGTGTCAGCACCCGTGTCGCTCACTCAGAGCCGGGGCTGGAACCACTTCGCCTGCCTTAAACTTTTATACTGATTAACTGATTGTACGTTTTAAAGTCCGATAAGTCTCTTCTGCGTCCACGTGCTCATTGTATCTCTGAATTAAATAACCAATAACCCCTGGACAAGATCATTTAAACTATATAAGTTGATAACAGACTTGCATTTACATTACTTTTTTGTGCTTTAATTGTCTCAGGTTACTTGAAAAAGAATATTTTTTACATTTAAAAATTTGAGTCTATCAATAAATGATCATAAAGAGTTGATTTCTGATATACATTGCGTTGCAATTGTTTCAGCTTTCAGGGGCACGGTAACGTCGTGATAAGACATGTCATAGTTGGAGCTTGTTTAGGAAAAGTATCTTAAAGTTTATATAACACTGAGTCAGAAGGACAATTATATTTTACGATATCATATATTTTTTAAATGTATTCCACATTGCACCTAAAGACACAGACCAACGTCATCCCATGTTACTGCATGAAACGCTATTAATAAAATGTATTTTTCATTTCAAGTTGAAAGAAAGTAATTAAAAGGATACTTATAAAAAATTGCAATATTGCAAGATTAGAGCCAAATCTTTCTCTTTATTTCGAAATTTGCATCATGATTATAATGTTTCACTTGAATAACTTTGTGGTATCCAATGTGTCTAAAGTTCTAAATTGAATGTGTCTTTGATTACTCACAATGATTGGTATCAATGGCAAAAGCTGCGTTTGTGGGCAAAAAAAACAACCCAAATTCTTTCTGCCAGGTCTCGAAGTCTTTTCTTTCAAAGACTCTACTCACATTTTAGTCCAGTCCAAATATATGGCAGTAATTTAAGGGATAGTTTCATTAATAAGACCACGTTTGTTTAGTGAGTAAATGTTTAATTCAAAATACACGTCAAAGGAAAAATGTGGTATCAGAGCAGTTCTTGGATCCTTGTTCAGTCAGAAGTGTGTGGGTGGGAGGACAAAGATGCAGGAACAGCTGGAGAAAAGAGCTCAAGTCAAACAAAGAACTCTATTTGAGTCACGAAACAAATCATGTTGCAGATACAAAAATATGCTTTCAGAGAGATTTTGATTAAAACATCTGGTGAGAATAGTATCAGTCCTACATTGAGTGGTTCATTCTTCAACATGTTGTTGCCATAATAAAACCATAGCAGTACATATACTCTTGCATAACTGAATCAATCATTAATCAGTAAATCTCAGTCTTTAAAGCCTCCGTGCTTTGAATGTGAGTCTTGACCCACCACAAGTCATTAGCCAACACACACATGTTGAAAATGGCTCTCGTATGTTTGATACCGTTTCTGCAATGCATTGATAGTTTCTTCTTCTTCTTCTTTTTTTTTCATAGACACATACATATGCACACATTTGACGCTTTGAAGTACATTTAAGTCAGTTAAAGATCCTCTGAGATTCTTGTGATATTTACTGTGTGTACAGGATGCAGACTGCTGCATTTGTTGCTGAAAGGATATTTTAGCTGCAGAGCAAGTGTTTTGTGATTACTGAGATTAAAGGGCGCGTTTCATAGAGGTCAGATTCTTGATATCGTGGTGTAAGTTCAGTCACTGCTATAATTGCTCTGTGTTAACACATACCTCAGTGTTTTAAGTGCAAAGGGCGCGCTGCTGCTGCACCGTGAAGATACATGTTGTATAGGCTGTTTCCATTCCCTCTTAGTGCAGTGTTGGTTAAAGACTTGGACAAAACGGTGTACAGGAGGAAATTTAGGGAGCGACTTGGTGAATTAACCCCTTGGAATTTGGATCATCCAGTCCCTGTTGGTTTGGTGGATATAGGGGGCAGAAGGGCCCTGATTTATGGGAACCCCTGGCGTGGGCTCCCCCCACACCCTGTTCCTGTTCTCCACCCCACTGACTGCAAGGGAAACAAGCAATGCTGTTCACTGGCCTACAGGACGTGTGGATGGAGCTGCAAGCTTCCAAACACCGATTTATTTTTCCTCAGAAACCGTTTTTACATTCAACTTTTCTCCAACAAGAAGGCTATATTAAGCTTTTCCTAAGTTACATTAAAATAAATGTGTTGTTTTGTAATGCAAAGATTACATGTGAGCCACCCTGGAGATAGAGATATGGCTGATACAGTATCATTGCTTAACTGCTTCTATAACAGGAGCATGTGATACTGCAGTCAAGGTTTGCCAATTGTCCTTTTCACCGTCAGCGACACGCTGATCGTATCAGCAAAGATATTTTCATTCTTGTGGGCATTTATACAAGATTGGAGTTGTTTTTAGTGTACTGATATCCCCATATGCAACAATTGTAGTTTGTATACACCCTCTCTCTTGTAGCTAAAAGCTTGAGGAGTAAAGCTTTCTCTTGGTTGTCCTGTCCCCTACCCCCACATTTCTATCGCTAGAAGGCTCCAACAGCTGGGTTACAAGACAGAAACAGTTTAAAGGTTGATAGGACCACGAAGGAAGCCATAAATAAGAGAGCCAGGAGAGCAATTTATTGATGTTTTCCACTTGTGGTAGAAGTAGAGAAGAGATACTGTTTATTCATAATTAAAGCAAATAGAGAAACTTTTCCTGCTTCTTTAAGTGGGTGATACTTCTGGCCTTCTTAGTTTTTCACACCGCTCACTGATGATGAGTTGTTAAACCGTTTAGTGGGACAAATTTTACAGGGGTGGTAATAACTCTTTCGCTTTTACTTTGAATGAGCAGTCTGTAAAATGTTGTGAAAATGTAAGTCAGCTCATTGTTTTACCCTCCACAAAAGTTAATGTTTTAACATGATAGCAGTTTAGTCAACCAATAAGAATGTATGAAGAAAAATCAGCTTAAACTAACAGAATATAGTTATACAAATAGAAAACTAACAAAGAACAGATTGAGGGATCCAATTCATTGGCATTGTTTGTTGTCTCAACTACAGAGCTCTTAAACTAATCAATAGTTACACATTTTCTTTGTTGCTTTGCTCACGGTGACATCAGTGCACTTTCACCATAGGAACCTTTGCAGAACCTGTCTGCCGAACACCAGAGTATTTGTAAAGCAATCTATGCCGAGACAACCACTCAATTTGGATGAATAAGAGGCTCCATCAATCTGTCAGTGATTGAGATAGCACAGATGGAGGCTTGGGGCTCCCCGATGCTCGGTGCTGTCCACCAGGGTATAAATTATGACCCTGTCTCACTGTGTGGGTTAGTGGCCCTGCCTCGCCAGAGCCTGACCTGTAGTTCTGGAGTTTTTCACTTCAAAACCACCATCTTACTGCAATCAAGATCAAACAGAGCCCAAGTTAGGGGATACTGTGCAACTCAATGATTTATCACAACAGGCACAGTGAGAGCTTTCCCCCCTCTTCTCTGCCTTTGCTTACACAATTTCCCTGTTCGCACACACATGGCCACATACTCTCTAAAACACATCTCTTTGATTGTGACAGGGTAAGTGTGCACTGTCATTAATATGTCCATTGGTGTGAAATGCCTATTTGTGCAGCGAGTGTAAATTATCATCTTAGCAGACACGTCAACATCATGTCCCCTGTCTCTTAATCACTGTTTAAGGAAGAGCAGTGACAGCAAGGTTACCCTGTTAACTTCCCATACCTTCAGTCTGTGGCCCTCTTGACAAGCAACGTGTAAATCCTTACGGTGTCACTATGGAAAACACTTGGCTTCATAAATCTGTTGGAGTATTGGCTCTCTTTCCGCCAAGCACGACAGAAGTGCTTTTCTAGATGTTTATTTGTCTGTGGAAAAGCGTCACATTTCTTAAAAATTACTTCCTCTCTGTCCACTGATCCCACGAGTGAAACTACTGTTCTTTAAACATATCCCTGACCTGAGATTTAGAGGATTGGTTAAGTACACAGGAAACCCATCAAACCTCAGATGTTTCAAGAGGAAAAAAACACTAGCAGTTAGAGGAGAGGTTCATTTTATTGTTGTTTTATGTGTGTTGTTTTCTTTTTCTTTTGCTCTAGTCAGATATGTAAAAATGGAAGTTTTGGGGTTTGGATGCAGATTGGCTAAATCTACGACATAACTTACTACAGACTTTAAACATGCATTTATCGTATACAAATCTGACCAGAAACGTTGCTCAAATTATGGAATTTACTGTAAAATGCAAAACCCAATATCCCTTTCTCAGGTTTTAAAAATATATAAGAAATTATCATCATATGAGCCTGAAAAACTGTCTGATACTCCAGTGACGTGCAAAGTCTCCCTGACTATTGGAAGAATTTCATTTCATAGGTTGTTTGTAATTACAGCCTTATTTCAAATGAATACTTCTCACAAAACTTCAGAGTCAGAATGAAGGACATCAACCACTTGCACACACACAATGGTGAGACAGAGACGTTTGCCAGTCAGTGACAGCGAGGCCGCCCTCACCAAACCCAAGAGCGCAGGGTGGCATTGTCTGTGGGTGTGTGAATGAAAAACACGAAGGCTCCATGGTGTCAGACATGTGGAGAGGAGTAGGAGAAAAAACATCAGCTGGTTTCCACTTTCACATGCTCTCCACTAACTGGTAACAGTAGTAGTGCTAAGACTTTTGAAACGCATCCAGAGAGGAAATAGAGTTCCTGTGATAAGGGAAGGATATGAAACTTCCTGCGCAGACGAGTGTTGCAGGTGCCCGGGAAGCTAGAACTTGTCTGGCTGTGGAATCTTGGCGTGTTGTGTATAACCCCACACATTAAAACCCCCCTCTTACCAATTCCTCACACCTCTCAACCTCGCCCCTCTGAAAAGAAAAGTGGTAGCATATACCTATTCCTTCATTCGTTTGCATCCGAGTTGTGAGAAGAAGCAAAGAGCCAAACAGATGTTTTGTTGGCTGCAAAAAGTATTTTGGCATTTCTTACATCCTATTACAGTTCACTCCCCAAAAGTTAATCATTACAACAACAACAAAAAAAAGAGAAAAAAGACAATTAACCTGGTCCACAATTAACATTTTACTTTGTGCCAGAAACAACAAATCTTGATTTTTATTTTGGGTGTACAAAACCTTTTGTAACGGATGCCAATGATTAAGACACCTGCATTAAACGGACAAATTAACAAACAAACAAAAAAGGTTTGCAAAGTGTTTGTGTATATCATGTCTAATCTTTGCATTATCCCATGGCCAGGCTCTCATGGTTGATGTGATTGACAGCTTTTTCAGAAAAGCCTGGGAGTTGCTAAATGTTTGCAGCTGCCCTGTGGCCCATGCAGAAAGTCTTGACCTATATGCTTACTGCTCAGCTTTAATCCACATCAGGCCTCCTCGTTATGCGTCAGGCATCACAGATCACAGCTTTTTGTCTGTTCTAATGTGATTTTTAACCAATGAAGCGGCACAAAATATTTTTCACTTTTCATTATAAAGTTGTGCTTTTTATTTCGTCGTATTTACTGTCAGCGCAGATTTGTATGAACATGAAACCAACATGTTAAGGGATGGTAACGACCCTGCAGAGAATGGGAAAGAAAAACGATTTGTCATTTGAAAATGTGCACTCTTGCACTTGCTTTTTCATTGTTGTGTTCTTTGCCCCTCGCCCAAATGATCCTAAAAGCAATTTTAAGAAACCTCGAGAGTTGATTTACAACTCGGGCCTGTCATCTTAATCAAGTCTATCAATAGAACGAGACAAAAGTCTAACACCAGTCCAAGTCCAGAGAGAGGACCGAGCCAAACGGCGGCTGACATTTGTCCTTTTCTAGCCATGATTTAGGTGGCGGCCCGCTCCTCTGTTCTCGTGCTTCATCCTTTCTCCTTTAGCAGCGACTTGTGAGAGGGGTTACGCCATGCATAAAGCTACCCATGGTCTGCATTCTTGCTGGGACTGTTGAGGCTGTCAGGGGGCTCCTCTGATTTAGGGCGCCCCACTTCAGTGGCCCCTATAAATTTAAAAACTAATTCAGTGCTCTACAGGACTTTCTGTTTTTGTAGCTGGCCCTCTGCTCCTTATCGTTACTGACAATTTTATGAAGTGCTCTTAATGAGCGTCAGATTAAAGGTGGCCTCTGATGGAAGGCGCCTGAGAACACTGGGCTGGTAGAGAGAAGCCTCACCGGCCTTGTCTATCTGTGTGTGTGTGTGTGTGTGTGTGTGTGTGTGTGTTAAGGTGTGTGGGGGATGGTGTATGTGACCAGTACAAAGGAAACGTAGAGGAATGAGTCTGTGACGTATGGTTCTGTGGGGTGGTACACACAGATACTGAACACCTTAAACGTCTGCATGTGAGTTATTCATACACAGAGAGACCGCATTATGAGCCTGTGAGCCGTGGGAATGAAGAGGAGGAGGGAGGCAGAGTGATGTGTTTGCTGCGACTCCAACAGTTCTCAGACTCCCTGGCATTTTATACCAACCCGAAAGTAAACATGGGTAACAGTTTACAGCCAATTAAATAGTGCTTAAAACCCAGCGTTTATAGAGGTAAACATGTTGGAGAGTTTAGGGAGGCTTAGGCCAGTGGGATACTTGAACTCTGCTCTCAGGTTTGCTCTCCGTGCATCTGAACTCCTCTAAAGTAGAAGGACGGTAAGAGCATATGTATACATGGACGGATTTGTGCCAGCAGATGTTCTCCCTACACTCTATCTATCAGACTGACAGCCATTAAAAACAGTGTGAGAGTAGTCTGTCTAATGGATCTAAACATGTCAGTGAGGAAGGAGCTTTTTCTTAGGACCTAGCTTACGTAAGATATATTTGCAAATTTCAAATCACACCTTGCTTTTTGTTCCACCTTTCATCATCTTATGACGGGTTTGCTTGTATTTTATGGGACATAATTCTCAGCGTTGTGACTCTGTAAACATTTATTTTTCCTTTGGTCTTAATAGATGTTAAATATGTCCTGTTTGGAATCCCAGGCGGTTGTTTAACGGAAGACCTGCTTTAACGCATCACAGAAACCAAGCGCGGCACGTGTTTTATGATCTCGTAAACGAGCAGCGATGTTGTGAAACGTGTGTCTGTGTGCTTGGGGGTAGGTTGGTGGGTTGGTGGGTGGGTGGGGGTCTGGTGACTGATAGGGATTTATCTGCACCCCCCACAACACCCCCACCCCTTTGTCTGGATAGTGGAGCACTCCCCAGAGAGCAATGCAGGACAGGCAGGAATCTCTGTCCAGATTTCCAGAGATTCTCCCATATCCCTTACACAAGAGCCGGGAAGAGCTGGGACTGTTCGTCTTTCACAGCCTCAACTGCAAGCATGTGATGAAATGATGACAAAACATAACATACGTTTTTAAACAAAGATAGTCATCATCTCCCACTCAGGATGGTTTGCTTTGTAGTCAAATTAAGTTAGTTTGATTAAGGTTTTTCATAATCACTTTGTGCATTTTGCATTTAATTCATACAAAGGAAACTGCATTCACGATTTAACATTCTAATTATTTGATGCATCTGCTTACTAAAATACTAAAAACTGTTTTTTTCCCCCTTCAGCTCTTCATTAACAATGAGTGGCACAACTCTGTTAGTGGGAAGGTGTTTCCTGCCTACAACCCGGCTACTGGAGAGCAGATCTGTGAGGTCCAGGAAGCAGAGAAGGTAAATACAGCATGGCATCTTCCATCCTTTCATATCTTCATAAGTACGTACATATCAATACCATACTATATAAATCCTCCAGGTAAAAGTTGGGCACTTAAAGTATAAGCATCAAAATGTATTCAATGTATCAAAAATACTCATTATGCAGAATGGTCCCTAAAATATTATTGGATCTTTATAATTGATATGTTAACATCTCAGCATTACTTTAATGTTATAAATCAAGAGGCAGCAAACTTGAACTACTGCTGAGTGGTTTAATCAATAACTTTAGTAGATTAGTGATAGCAAATAATCCAAATTGTGCTTAAGTATACACTGCATGAGAAAATGTACTTAGTCACAATCCAGCATAGGATAGTTTGACAATGAAAAACAAGTTTTATTCTTTCTTCTTACAGCCTAAATCCTTGTTTTACTTGTCTAAACTAGCTGCTTCCATATTGCAGAAGTGCATTTGGAAATAAATCTCTTATGACTTGGTGTGCTAACAGTTGTTCTTGTCTGTCCTTATTCCTTATTTACATACAAAAATAATCCGAGGAAATATTCAGGTATATGCTACTGTCATGAAAAGTGCAAAGCAACACCTATTTAATGGATTAGTATGTAATTATTATGCATCTGGTCTCGTAGGCTGATATTGATAAAGCGGTGCAGGCGGCCCGACTCGCCTTTTCTTTGGGCTCCGTATGGAGAAGGATGGACGCATCTGAGAGGGGCCGTCTGCTGTCCAAACTGGCTGATCTGGTGGAGAGAGACAGTGTCTATCTCGCTGTAAGTTATATTGTCATGTCTCTGAATTAATTAATGTGAATAACTTTTCAGTTTGAAAAAGCTGTAATTATCCGCATGTCTATAATAACAAAAAGTCCTCTCATCCACTTGATTGTTTCCCTAATATTGTAATCATTCATAGCAGAACTGTTACTGCAGAGTAGTACAACAATGATTCCTTTGTCTGTTTATATCATTTTATATCTTCTACAAAGCACTTTGAGTTGCCGCTGTGTTTGAAATTTCTCATAAACTTGCTTTGACTTAAAGAGAACATATAACTGTAACTTAGGGGCTGTATTTGTAGGTTAGTGTTATCTTAGTGTCACATTTCACCCACGGGAGAGTGTAAAGACGGGAACAGTATGGAATTATGTGAGGATCACAAGGTTATATCACATTTTTCTCAACCGTCTCCCCCGTCTCTCTTCAGACTATTGAGTCACTGAACAGTGGGAAGCCTTTCCTGCCCACCCTGTTTCTGGACCTCCAAGGAACCATAAAGACACTGAGATATTTTGCTGGATATGCAGACAAGATCCATGGTACTTCCATTCCAATGGGTAAGATCCCTCAATGAGTACTACAGCAGAGTTTTAGTGAAATAGACGAGTAATACTATTATTAGTATTATGAGTATGTTGGGACGCTTGGCTAGGTAACTGAAATACTATCGACAAAATTTTGTCTTCACTAAATTTGAAAAACAAAACGGTACCAAAAGTTGGATTCTTGATCAGATTATGACAATCAGATAAGTCTTCTCTGACTGTGCGTTCCAATATAGATTCTACCATGCTATTTAGTGAGCCAGAAAAATATTTAGTATATTCCAATACATGTTATGACAAAAATACCAAGCTGTCCATTTGCATTCGGCCGCATTTTGAAGCATACAAGCCTGCATGCTTTTCCGGCTATTACCCAGAGTCCTCTTTGCAGCAAGCATATGAGCAGGAGGCTCATATGTTTAAATTAATGCAATTTGGTACTCACAAATAGACCTGTTTACTTTTCCCTGGGTTAAAATATTATAAATTTCCAACCTGCAATAGCTTATTCCGGCCTATTGGGGGCACCGGAAACATGCTGTAAGCATAACATAAACATACCTTTTACGTTGACGTGCCAAACTTGGTAACAAACAGTTACGGAGCATCATCTTTTTTTTTTTTTGTGTTTGTGGTCACCTGACCAATGTAAGTACAATATTCACTCTCTTTTACCTGAGGGAAATATCTGACCCGTAAACTGATACATGTTCACCAGCTAGTTGCTAACTGTGTCAGTATCTGCTGTCTGGCATATTATAGAGTTTGTAGAACAACCACACTCATACTCAGCAAAGTAAGATATCAAATTAGTGATCAATCCAAACATTTATTGTCCTGAGTAGGCTGCCATCAGTGTCCCCTCTCTAAGGCAGTGGAATTTGGGGGTTAGGAGAGGAGAAAGTTGGCTGTCTGTTTCAACAGGAAGCACTAAAAAGGAAAATAGAATAAGAGAGAGGACATGGGAAACCTCCTGATACCACCGTATTGTCCCTCTCAAAGCTTCTCTTGTACACTGCCAAACCAACCGTGCTAAGCATTCTGCCAGGGCATTGGTTTAAGCTTCAATGCTCTATTAGACTTTCAGAGGAAATAAACAAGGGTATTCCTGCAGCCTGTATGATATAAGTCTGTCAGTAATTGTGTTTGTTCACCTGGCTGGATGAAGTGCAAGCCATTTCAACAACCCTTCAACATTTATGCAGTTAGGCTAATATTACTGTGTTAAATGTGTCTTCCCAGATAGTGTGAAATGGAGTAACATTATGTGGAGAACCTTTAGCTTCACAGTTTACTATAGTTTACATTGTTGGTTCCAAATTGAAATATAAGTCATCTGGGTCATACCTCTAAACAAACCTCACAGATACTTGAGCTCTTCCTGGAAATCTCATGTCTGTAAGGTTTATGGTTTCATTCTCCCAACAATAACAGCTTTCAAATACCCAGCATCCACTTTGCTATTAAGGAGAAAGGTTGACATATGAGAAACTGTACTGCAGTGTTGTGTCCATTGTCATACCTTACTGCATCCCATTGAAAATGAGTATCTGGCTCGTCATCAACCATTGGTCAGTCCAGTCCAATTGCAACATGAGGCAATGTTTCATCAGCTGACAACTGCTGTAACAAATTTAGACACACATTTCTCAATATCAATTGTTTTATTGTGGAGAAGGAACAAGCATGGCACACCCTCAGCAAGTACCTCCTTTTACTTCAGTAATGCAAGTGGAATGAGCAAACATTTCCAGCATAACACCCATCTCTATGACCTAAAACAGTTACACACATGCCTGTGCTGTACGAGGCTCAAAAAGAAATGTAATCTCTCACTGGGGTAAAGCAACCAGGAATGTTGCGTGTGGATTCATTTACAAATTAACATGTTGAGTCAACAACACCGGGGGTATCAGGTGGTGACATTTTTCATGTCTTTCAGGCTTTTTACTGACTGCTAAAGCTAGAAATGATTTCCCTTTGTGTGTGTGTTTGTGTGTGTGTTTGTGTGTGTGCGCGCGTGTGCATGTGCATGTGTGTTCCTCTACAGATGGAGAGTATCTGACATTTACAAGATATGAGCCCATTGGAGTGTGTGGACAAATTATCCCTGTGAGTATAACCCTTTCTTAAGTGACATATGATAACTACGAATGGACATAAAAGTTTGGAGAAAAACAAAGCGGATAACAATGAATTGGTTGAGTGTCAAAGAGATGTCGTTGGTTTTGAGTCGGTTCTTTTTATTGATTAGCATTCCCGACAGTCACTGTTTATATGTGTAAATCCTTCTAGTAAGCCACACAATTTACAGTGCCAGTGAGTTTGACTAATAGAGAACGAGAAGTGAGAAGCAGAAGAACTCAAAAGGGATTTAGTGGGTTTGAGGAAAAGAGAATGGTGAGACGGGAGGAAAAGATCAAGGAGTAAGAGACACTGTTGATTGTGCAAGAATTCAGAAAGCGTGTGGTTCTGCGTTAAGCCCCATGGGCTCCTGTGTAAAGCAGAAATAACACAGGCCTGTGTTTTGTACAGTGATATGGGTCTATTGCACATGTGTTGCAATTTCCCGGCTTTCTCAGAATACTGTGGGAAGAGAAAATACTGTACAAGTGCCGAGAACATTTTCTCACTTGACTATGTTTAGACAGAGTGAAAATGAGAGTAAGTGACTTAGGAGCGATGAGTTATTGAGCTTGACTTGTGACCACCCAGTGTGTCAGTCAGATGCATCATGTCTTTTTCCGCTGTGTGTGTGTGTGTGTGTGTGTGTGTGTGTGTGTGTGTGTGTGTGTGTGCATGTGTGTGCGTGTTTGTGTGTGTGTGTGTCTCACACACAGTGGAACTTCCCTCTGATGATGACAGCATGGAAGCTGGGTCCAGCAATCGCATGTGGAAACACTGTTGTCCTCAAACCTGCCGAGCAGACACCTCTCACCTGCCTTTACATGGCAGCTCTCGTCAAGGAGGTAAATAATCTCTTTGCCAACTAACC
Source organism: Cottus gobio (assembly GCA_023566465.1). Lineage (NCBI taxonomy): Eukaryota > Metazoa > Chordata > Actinopteri > Perciformes > Cottidae > Cottus > Cottus gobio. The sequence goes on along the minus strand of CM042224.1, from coordinate 16,293,984 downwards.
ACACATGTGTTCACGTGGCAGTTTGCCAACATTGTATTTTGGCAGTCCAACATTAATACTCCCAATAACTGAATGCAAACCACTTACAGGCTCCAGTTTGGCAAGAACACAGTGTTCACTATGAATCTGGCCAACACTTTATTTGGATAATTCATTATTAATGTAACCACAAGGTGACAAAGAACAGATGTACGATAAAGTGTCACTTGTCAATCTCTTCAGAGTCTGTATTCCTAATTTTCCACCCTGAGATTAACACCAGGCAACAGGTGTGCTAGAATTAAATGGTTAAAAGGTCTAAATCCCCCAAAAAACATATTTGATCACTTACTAGTGGTATGTGCTTATAGTTCTGATTTAATTTGCTAAAGTGTTGAGATTTCAATCTCTGAAACGTTTCCTGCTACCCAAATACAACGAAAGCCAATGTAATTTTGTTTGTGATGTTTGAATTCTTGAAAATCTCACTTTAAAAACTCAACTACAACATGTCTTTGATGAAACAATGATCTGGCTGCTCAGTATAATTCACACACTTCTCTATGAACATATTTTATAACAACTGAGATGAAAAAAAAGATGAGATGTAAGTATATGAACCAACAAATATTGTTGAACGTTTATTAAAAGACTGCACAAAGCCAAATAAACAATCATAATGTTATTACTGTTGCAAATAGTTGGCTGCTAAGCTATTGTGCTGCATTCATGTCATATTGTTTAAACCACAATAACGAGTTGCTGAGTGTGGAGGACAAACTTGCACGCCAGTTTTCAATCTACTGCCAATTTCCGACATTGTGTCGCTAGGTTTGCACTCGGGATAACACCTAAAGCTAGCAAGTAAAGCTTAATCCTATAGTAGTGCCTGTCTAGTCTAGTGTAGTACCAAACTGAACACTCAACATCAGGTTAAGACTAAGCATAGTACTGAACTGAGGTTATTCAGAAGTAGTGCTGAACGTAGCGGCTGTATAAACAGTAATATGTGCACTTAATGATCTACATACTGAAGTCCGTTTGAATGGTGATGTGGGAAAATGTTTTTACAAACTACTTAGCCACACAGTAAATTTGTCAAAGAAATTTTACTCAAATTAAGAAGAAATTTACTCAAAAAAATATAACATTTGGTCCCAGTCTAAATAGAGTATAATCTACTCTTGCCACAGAGAGTATTGTTTACTCTATTCAGTGTTCATATTGATGATATATTTAACTAAACATTATGATAATGTACTATAACTAGATTCAATTCCATATAGAATTGAATCTAATTCTATTCTAGAATTATTTTCTAGAATTATTTATAGAACTCGATTAAATTCTATATAGAATTGAATTCAACTCCCTTCAGCTCGTTCCAGTGTAGCGAGAGGTTTAACGGAGGAAATGGAACTTAAAGAACCATGGTGGGCGTGGTCATGCCGTTTTACTCCAATAGATTTTATTCTGAATTTTTTCTACGGCTAGTAATTACGCTCCAAAATGATGAAATATTACTCCTGTAGAGGAAAATAATAGTAACTCCGGCAAAATAACTCCCCCGTTTTTCCTGTGCAGTGACAGATCTTTAAACTGAACTTAACGAAACATTTGGAATCAGCAAAGTGTAAATAAAAATGAGAAATGAGAAAAAAGCAAGAGTACGCTAGATTTAACCCAAAAAAAAAACAGCCAACTCATTTCCAACGAAAGAAGGGAGCTGCACTAGCTCCAAAAGTAGCTAAATTTAGCATAAAAGTATGACAACACTGACAGCCCGTCCGTTCAGGCCTCCCTCCAAAACCACTCCCCCAAAATGATCATAATGAACGTAAACAACATATATGGCTATTGTTAGTTAATCTCGCAGTTTGGGGAAGACTCCGGTCACGAGCAATGAGTGCACGGGCAGAATTCACGCAGGTAGGCAGTCTGGTAGCCCGTCCAATCGTTTATTTCAGTCTGAATTAAAAAATGAAATTAAATGAAATAAAAAATATTTCTTGGACTATTTGATTCATTGATTGCTGTCAGGATGTCAAGAGATTTTCAACAAATCTAACAAAAATGTTTTTGAAGATTACCAACCCTACCGTAAAGTCAATAGGAAATTGAATATCATTGCTGACAAATTACAAAGAAACAAAGAGCTTCATTTAGTGCAGCCAAGATGGTCAAGTCAACATGGTTAAATATGACTAATACAAGTATGCAGTAAACCCAAATCCAAAATGTGGTATAGCAGTGCATTGTATTGTCAATGTCAGTAGCAACAGGGGTAGCCAGCTGTGTACAATACAGGCAAACACTAAGTCAAACAAGATGGGAACAATGCAGCATCCCATTAAAGTAGAAAACCGAATCATGCTGTACAAATCTCAGTGTCACATTCTCCCTGCCCTCTCTCGCCTCGCCTCTTTGTGGAGACTATCTGTCTGTCGCCTTCGTCTTTTGGATGTTCTCTCGGTTCTTTGCTGGTTGGGAGGTTGGGTTGGGTCCGGATTCCCCCACACCGCCTGTGGTTTTGCTTGGCTCTGCTGTCATCTCCGCTAAAACTTGTTTCCTCTCATATTGTTTTGACAGGCTGGGTTTCCACCGGGAGTCATCAATATTTTGCCGGGATTCGGGCCAACGGCAGGAGCTGCGATCGCTTCGCACATGGGGATAGACAAAGTGGCTTTCACAGGATCAACCGAGGTACTTCTAATAACATGGCTCAGATCAACAGCTGCCTACTGTTCTCTTTTGTCAGCACAAGTGACACAGTGACCAACATGTGCAGAGCATAAGAGCAGGCTGGGTAATTGGGGGACGTTGTGTGCCTGTATTGAAGTCTAAATGTCTTATGCTGCGTGCCCTGTCTTTACTACTCATGAAAGGGGCTCTGATTTTATCTGGCACACATGCACATATTTGCACTGTCAAGTGTATACACACACATCTCTGTGAAAAACACTGCCTCTCTTCTGTTTCCCTTCTGCTGTCTCTGCTGTATTAACACACCTCCACCACACATTTCATTGAACTTACCATGAGGATTAACCCTAGTAACTTCACAGACCAGGGGGCTGGTAATGGAAAGCTAAATCATCAAGGACATACACCATGTTAGGTGTTGATCGGTTGGAGGTGTTGCGGTCTGAACACATTCCTCAGGCCAGAGGAAAAAGCCAGACTGACAGCAGATTATTTTACTGCAAGATCATTTATAAAGATTTGTGATTTCTAACAACTGTGTAGAATTTATTTTGCTGTGTCCAGCCAGTACACACATGCATCTTTGGTAAACGAGCCAGGTTTATGTAATCAGATTAGCCTTGTGATGTGTGGAGATCTCTGTTTTGACTCTGGTGGAGTGTCTGAGATAAAGTGAGTATATGTGTTGACAGCAACCTCCAATAAGCCTATACAGGTATAGATTACTGTACCTGGAAAGCCATAACAGAAACAGTAACTAACCCAAATTAGACAGCATAATAAGAAATATATGTTCAGCTGTAACGTTGTGTCTTTATAATGCAGCACAGTATAACACAAAACATGCATTTTCCTATCCCGGTCTGTCACAGACACAGACACACTCAATCAGTGAGTGCACGCGAGCTGACATAAATGCACCTTCTAACACAAACATCTTCTTTGTTTTATCATCTCGTCTTGATTGAACATTTCCTTTGTGAGTGGCCTCGTTTTTTTATACTAGTTTTCCTGTTGTTTCATGTGATCTGGAGTCAATTACAGAGAGAATGAGCCAGTGCTGTAAGAGACTGCTGATGCCCAGACAGTGAGTCACCACGCTGTAGTAGCAGTGGTGGGGGGATACCGGCCACCACAGCATCTCCTCAGGGTGGAGGGTGGCGGTGTAGCTACAGGTGGATTTTAGGACCACAACTCATCCTCATACGGATTCACATGTGGCTGCGACTCCACATGGAGGAGTCTCGCAGCCCAGCGTGTTTCCTTTACCCCTGAATAAACACGCTAACCTCCCCACAGTCAGCTGCTTTGTGTTTCCCATCAAAGACAGACAAAACACAAACACACAGAAACATTGAATCCAGGCCAAGTATTGTGTTGTTTTGCTTCGATACAACCCACACGCATTGATACCGTTCTATTCTCTCTTTTTCCATTATATCTTAGTTAAATAAAGCGACTCAGACACAAGAGAAAACAGTGAGAGATGAGTCTTTTCCATGCTGGAGATGTTTTTTTTCAATTGAAAACTGAAAGGGAATTTTTCCGCTTTATCTTATCAGTTCTCTCAGAAATTATAACGAGCTGTATGAGTAACAGGAAGATGAATACTTGTTTAGGGTGTAAGGTTCGGGAAGAGAAGGTGTGATACGTTTCTCAGGCTTCTAATCTTTTGAGTTGATATAACATTTCACAACATTGAAAAAATCTGTAAAAGCAGCTGATTTGACTCAGTAGAGACTCATGAGAACAAGGTTGACAGAGAATATCTGGAATGAAAGCAAATTACATGATAACGAAAAAGATTATGAAAAATTCAATGTATGAAGGCAGACATATAATGGCCACATAATTACCATGACTACTCAATCTTAAAGTAATAGTTTGACAATGTGGGAAATGCAATGAGAAGATTTATATAGATTGAGCATTCACTTTTGTGACATTGTGAGGAAAACAAATATATACCTTTCTGCCCTTAAATTGCATTAAAATGCGTAAGTCTTAACATTGTAATGTAAGACAAATAGATGCAGATGTGTTGTTCTCTATGATTACCCACCATAAACACGGTTTGAGAACCAACCTATTCATTTTTATATCCGTTAATTTATTTTCCTATCATAAGAAAAGGATTGAAAATCAAATGAAAGAATCAGAAAAATCTAAAATACACTTTATGCATTTGAAAATGGTCAGAACAAATGTTAAGTATACATGATTTCTAGTTCAGTAAATTAAAATGAGCAAAAACAGTGGTATGGTCCTCTGAAGACCTTATCAAGCAATCCTTTTCTCCAATTACTTATGTTAAAGAAAAAACTTACTGGCTACCATATTGACACACCCCTCAGGTAGTTACTTCACCCTCCACATACCTTGTGGTTGCTTCTTCCTGCCCGTCATAAGACATCAAATGCAACTCCTGGCTGAAACATTATTTTATTTTCATATTGCTGCTTCCAAAAAACTGTAAATGATACTCGTTCTGCGTGTTTGCAGAACTCATGTTTCAGCTGGCCAACCGGTGCATTCCCGGTTTGGAGCTAACCAACCTCTCTAAGCTATTTAATGGCTCCATCTGATTTACTGATCTGGCTGCGGTTCTGCATTTCTGTGAGTAAACTCCAAATCTGTTTCCTTCGCTAGGTTGGTAAGCTGATCCAAGAAGCAGCTGGGAAGAGTAACCTGAAGAGAGTGACGCTGGAGCTGGGAGGAAAGAGTCCCAACATCATCTTTGCAGATGCTGATTGTAAGTTTTCAAGTTATGTTTTATTCAGTGCTCCAGTCACCCTCACTAGGTGGTCTGTCACTATCACTATTTTGTTTAGTCATGTGTCCTATTCTCAGGACCTCCAGTCTGTAGATATACACACATGGACTGAGATTCTTGAAATACTCAGAAGCTTTGTAGTGCTATGAAAACCTGTGGATGAATGGGTTTCATATGAATTCTAAGTGGCTGACCAAACTGGGGGTGCTGAGGCTTTCAAATGCTTTCAGCAGCCGTGAGAGGGGCTCTCTAAGGCCTGTAAATCAGGAGAATGGACCCTGACTCAGTCGGGTGCTTCAGTCGAGACCCATAAATCACAGGGGTCCGTTAACCCTTTGTGCGCAACAGCAGGGTCCTGTCTCTCAGGTGTCATGTATCAGATTTGCACAGGAAAGCTCCAATAAATATTGTGGCACATTTTGTAACAATATACTATGTACATTACTTTCTGATTTTTCCAAATGAAGTGTTTGCATATAGATGTGATTATAAGAGTTTTGGTTAGCATAATTTGGTTAGCAAAATTTATTTCATAAGAAAAAAAGAAAGAACATTTCTTGATCTAGTTTTTTTATTTACAAACCTCTGTATCAAGCTATTGAATCACACAAATCTCTTTCTCTCCAGTGGACCTGGCGGTAGAACAGGCCCATCAGGGCGTGTTTTTTAATGCAGGCCAATGCTGCACAGCAGGCTCTCGCATCTTTGTGGAGGAACCCATTTATGATGAGTTTGTTCGGAGGAGTGTGGAGAGAGCCAAGAGGAGGATAGTCGGCAGCCCCTTTGATCCCACCACTGAGCAGGGTCCACAGGTGAGATCCACAGATATACAGCTATGCTTTCACTTTCAAAATGTGCCTTTCTCCGTCTTGTTTTATTTGTCTTCTTTGTCCTGGCCTCTCGTATAATGTCGGTCCTCCACCTCCACAGATCAGCCGGGAGCAGCAGAATCGTGTGTTGGGGTTCATCCAGAGCGGCATCAGTGAAGGGGCCAAGATGGAGTGTGGAGGCAAAGCTGTGGGCTTGAAAGGGTTCTTCATCGAGCCCACTGTTTTCTCTAATGTGAAGGATGACATGCGCATCGCCAGAGAGGAGGTACGATGATAAAGAACAGAGAACAGGATTTTGATAACTCCAGCACAACTTTAGCATGTATAATGGAGTGGTAAAAGTATTAACATCATAATATTAGAATATTCCATTCAAGTCAAAGTCCCTTATTTAAAACTCAAATACTCAAGTCAAAATACTAAACTACTTAAATATCCAAAGTAAAAGTTCAAATTATGCAGAATGATCCATTTTTAGAGTGTTATATATTATATCATGTTATGATAATTGTATAATGTTATTATCGATGCATTAACATTTAAGCAGCATTTACTGTTCTAGGTAAGTAAATTAACTTGTATATTATTATCTGTTTACAGATTTTTGGCCCAGTCCAGCTGATCATGACGTTCAAAACTATCGATGAGGTGATAGAAAGAGCCAACAACACAGATTATGGTTTGGTTGCGGCTGTATTCACCAACAACATCAACAAAGCCATGACCATAACCACAGCCATGCAGGCTGGCACTGTCTGGTAAGTTTCATCTGCTGTGTTGTTTTAGCTACAATCAGTAATATTTCTCATGTGGGAAATATCAACCATTTCAGACACTGGCATCCAGAAACTGTAAACTGGTGATGTGCCACTTAACTGTCATTACACAAACCACAAAGCAATGTTTCCCTTCCTTTCTTCACTTCTTTCCCTCAGCGCAGATGTTTGAGATATAAAAGCAAACAGACAAAAGCAACATGGCAGTGCAAGACAGTGCAGAATATAAATTGTTAATGTAAACTGACACCCACATTTTATCATTTTTATCAATGAAACGATCACAAATTTGTAGTTCTTGGGTTTGCCTGAACTTATTTTGTTTCTTTTATATTTACCAGCAGATGGCTACAGAGGTAGATTCATATCTAAAATATAGGCATAATATTGGCATCCGCTAATAATTGTTCACTACTTGTCATACTTGACTACAGTCCTCTGCTAGCTGAGACATTGCTCAAGCTTGATGCTGCCCAATCAGTTCTTTTCCACTGATTTGTTTTTGATACCAATGGTCTTTTCTTACCCTCTTTTTGCACCTTTCCCCTACTCCCACAATCCAAAAGTGTCCCCACTTGTACTCTACCTCGGCCTTAATCTTCTTAGCATCCATTCACCATTTATTTCCCAATCTTGTGCAGTAGGTTCACAAATAGACAACCTGACAACTTTCAGATGTGTTTGCTAAACAATAATATGTTAAATCTAGAGGGTTTCAATAATAGCAACAACGATGAAGCTTGAATACTTTAAACTCAATGAAGATTTATTACTTTGGGACAAAATGATGCACCATTTTACAATATCAAACCACAGGAGTCAAACGCACAAGAGTGATCAATGTTGTATCTATTTTCCAGGATAAACTGCTTCAACGCTCTAAGCACACAGTGTCCATTTGGAGGATATAAAATGTCTGGCAATGGTCGTGAACTGTGAGTATGACTTGACTTCCTGCCCACTGAATATACACAAGTTATCCACAATATTACTAATACTGACTTTGGGTTTTGAAAACTTTCCAAAAACCTTCCAAAATTGCCATATTTCCAGCAGTGTACACTTTATATTTCAATGCTGCTGTCAGCATGACATTTACTAAATGAGTTGAATTGTTTATATTTTCTGTGTTTTGTTTCCAGGGGAGAGAGCAGCTTGAAGGAGTACTCAGAAGTGAAGACCATCACGATGAAGATGGTCACCAAGAACTCTTAGGAAGCCACATCAATTTTGGGAGGAGCTAGCGTCTTCCTCATCACTGACCCGTCTCTCATCAGTCCGTCCACAGTGGCAAACCACATAAACCATCAAATCCAGTTATCTCCATGATAACTACAGGCTGTGACCACTCGCTGCCCTCCCAGTTGCTCCATGCCCCCCGCATTGCTCACCATGGACAGTAAGCCAATCCTTGTCCAGCTATCCCTACCTACCTTGAGTTTGTGTCTCCAGTCTAACTGACAACCACTGAACTGCCCCCATATTGTATACCTCCTCCACTAATACACTAAAGCACTCACAGAGACGATGGGGGAGGCTGCTCTGACTGCAAACCCCAATAACAACCCCCCTGCCAGCCGCTACACCCTGATCCTTCTCCCCCCTTCCCCCCAGATGCTGGATGCTCAGAGACTCAGTCACCGCACTTGAAATTAACCCTTTACTAGCAACTTGTCATGTGTTGGGAGGAAGTTTCTCTTTGTACTGTGCGGAATGATCGTCAAAACCTTGTGTCATTTTCTTGGTAGAATTTATGCAAGCATGTCAGCTCATTCAAGACCACTGATATTATCAGCCTCAGATACGAATGGATGAAATGTTAATTCAGAATTAAAATGCATTTTTAATTGTCTTTGTTTATATTTTAGCTTGTATGACTTAACACTGTATGTCAACCTTTGACTGATGTAAACGTGAAGAGTTTAACCTCTTAAAAGCATTTTACTCTCACCTGCTAAAAGAGGAGTAGAAACATTATGTAACTGATTTTCATTGATGTTCATCTATGTTTATGTTTATACAATCATATGCTATAAAATTATAAAATGACCATAGTTTTTCTTTTTCTTTTTCAGTAAAAACCTTTTTACTGGAAAATAGTTTGTTGAGTTCACTACATTTTTAGGACATAGTTATATAAGTATTGTATTGATGCATCTCTTTTGGAAATAAATTGATCCAAAGAGATAATTTAATTGAAATATTTGTGTTTGAGTAGTAATGAAAGACATATTTACTGTACGTAGGTAAGTATTAATAGAAGACAGAGTTCAGCTCTACCTAAGGTAGCCTTTTTTACAGAAGGCATTTTAAAATGTAACTGCAGGAAAATTGCTTGTGTAAATAATGAAATTTATGGTGGCCGAATTTCATTTAGCTGCTTCGGGTTCAGAGCCATTGAGTAAAGTCAACAAATAATAAAAGATGAAAGAGAATAGATAACTTGAACATTGATCAGGATTAAATGAAAATATTTCTACCAAACCACGACCCTGGAATTTAACCACGATTCATTTTTTTATTTATTCTTTCCTGTTGAAAATATCCTAAAACAACGATTTACTTTTTTTTAGTCTGAAACATCTTGATTTCAAGTGTAAGACATGTAAGCATGGTTAATGCTGTTTAAATTAAACTAGAGACAAGAGTTAAATACATACATTTAAAGTCAAATCACTTTTCTTCAGTATGTTGTACAAAAAGATCATTCAGGACATCAGTTCCTCCACATGAACGTTAGTTTATTGACACATGCAGTTACATTAATCTACTGCCATCTCAAAATTCTATTCAATTCAGTTTATTTTCTATAGCCCAAAATCACGAATACAAATTTGCTTCAGAGGGCTTTACAATCTGTACAAATACAACACCCCTGTCCCGGGACCTCACATCGGATCAGGAAAAACTATGCCAAAAAAAAAAAAACTTTCACAAGGAAAAAAGGAAGAAACCTTCGAGAGAGCAACAGAGGAGGATCCCTCTCCCTGGATGGACAGAAGCAATAGATGTCATGTGTACAGAATGAACAACATAACATAGTAGTACATAACAAATGACAGAAATTATTCATATAATGAGTAGTAGGCATGGACCATGATCCAGATAACCACGATCCATGTCAGCAGAAGGAGATAGAGAGGAGGGGTATCAGCAGGGCCGCCATGGCAGGGGCAGAAGAAAGAGGTGTGGACGAGTGTGCATTGCGAGGGGCTAAAACAACAGAAATATGAGTCTGGTTGGTGTACTTGTTGGAGATGAACAGAAATAAAGACAGTGCACTGCAGCCTGTCTGTGGCTAACAGCTTTTAAATAATCAGGCTACAGTTTCCCACGTTTCCCTTCTCAGTTGGCATCTGCATTCTTTCCAAAGAGAATGTCAGTGTAGACCATGCATAACTAATGAAAATAAATGAAATAAAGTTGTACAGGGTCTCACACAAGAAAGTCCACGATACAATGCATCAAGCAGTTGTATCCCTTCTTAATTTAAACATATATATTTTAGCTTACCTTTGCTGATTAACTCCTCAGCTCCTTTAACAACTGAACACATTACACATTAGCAATTATTTAAAATCATTACAAATATATTTAAAAGATAACTTTAAGAATACATTATCAGCACATATTAGTGAACCTTCCTGGATTTCAGTACTGAGTGGAAAAGTGCAGGAGAAATATTCACATGGAAACTTCAGAAATGAAAAAAAAAACATTTGCATGAAATCATTTTGAGAAAGAAATGATAAAATAAGGTCAACATCCCCTTAGTGGGAACCTTTTAAAAAGTATTATTTTCTTAGTGTGTACAAGAATAACCCAGCAGTTAAGGACCTCAGCTTGGAAACAGACCACACACTGAAAAGGACATTCACCCTTTGTCCAGATGGACAGTTATCCTTCAAAAGCCATGTGTATAGCTTTTCTTAATATTCCAGCAATATAGCGCCGCTTTTCCTCTGTTCTGTCATAATATTCTCTCACACGGGTTAACTGTCAAAACAGACATGTCTCTCTGTGTCTGGTTGATCACGATGTCTGGTCCTTTTCATTTGTCACTAAAAGGACATTCACTGTTTTGTTTTTGTTAGTTTTCAGAGATTTTTCAGAGATATCACTTCATATGCGTGTACAAAAGGTCTGATTCTTCTCACTGAAATGTTGATCAAGTAAGCGTCTCTGTACGTGCCTCTCATTCCAGTGTACTGTGAGACAGGAAGTACTGGCTGAACAGATCTGGAGAGCAGAGACGCCTCCACACAGTGAGGCTGCATGTGACAACCTAATGTCGGCATGCGGGAGTGAAGATGACAAGACTGTTTAACATCATAGATAATAACAGCTTTCTGAATCTGGGAATTTATGGCCCTCTGCAAATTTTGTGTAAAGGGAGAAAAATATATAGTCCTAGTCCTGTGCAGAAATACATCACAAGTTAAAGCTAAACAAGACGTGCAACTTCCAAACTTTCAGTCGTTTAAGTCACTATGACGACATGACTGAGGGTCAATCAGTTGGTCCAGCACATTGGTCCAGACTGGAAAACTCAACATCTTTGGATTGGCACATCAAGAACACCATAAGACTTTAATATTGTTTCCTTCACAAAGAGGCTTATTTTTATGGGGTTTCTTTAAATATTTACTATTGGATGGATTTCCAATAATCTTGTTACAGACAGTCATGAGTTTCACAAGTTTTGGACAAAATGAAGACCGAGGGTTTTGTCTCTCCAAATTCACACTATGGGTCTTCATGAAGGGTATGGAGAGGAGGAATGATTACATCAACTGTTTAACATTTTTATGAAAATTGTATTAAACCACTGTTAACGTAAATAACTTACCTGAAGTCAATTGGCTGTAGTGGAGGGACAACATCCGATGCTTTGCTGTGAGTCTTTTCTGCGATGAGAGCGAGCTGGAGCTCAAGATCGGTGGTGTCAAGGTCCCCGCCACAGCTGCTAATCATGACAGACAGAAAGGGTTTTTGCTCTGTGTACTTCATAATTCCTAAGAAGACTGGAACTGTTACTTTCATGTTGAGGTGACTCCAAAACCTAGGAAATCCTTATGGCCACTGTTCCACTATTCCCTGGCACTCTGCACCGTCAGCAGAGGTGCGGACACAGCACTGCAGCCATTGTGCGATGGTGGCATTAGGGTCTTCTTTTATCTCAGCGACCTAATCATCGTTGCCAAGTCCAGAGAACGGGCTTTGTTCCATACAGCCTAGTTGATCTTACAAATAACCAAGCTAAGGTTGGACAGCGTTGACCATCATGCAGGTATTGGGGTTTACCAGCCTCTGCTTGGATGCCAAGAAGCACACGTGGCACTTGGTTACCATTCCCCCATGGTAGAGGACAATCTACTCGACAGGCGGTCTCCACAACACCTGTTGAAGGCAATACCGCTGGTAGGAGTGACCTCCAATGTCCAATGTCCTCATGTGACCTCCAGTGTCCTCCAATGTCCAATGTCCAGTGACCTCCAATGTCCAATGTCTACAAATGCCAAACTTAACCTGAGGTGGTGAAACAGATTTGCACATTGTATGGAAAAACGGAATATGATATTTTTGCCAACTAACACAACACCCACTGCTTGCTATGGTTCTACCTATCATAGCAGGATAATCCACCCACCCCTTCATAAAGAGGTCCTTGCAAGGGGTCAGGAGACAGCACCAGTTGATGCATGCCTCCTACCGGCAGTGGGAACTGCCATGAGGGGTTCTGTTACGTTGAAGGTTATTCAGCATAAGGTTTTATTTCTTCCACCCCCCATAGGGCACAAGGAAAAGGTTACATCAGTTTTGCCCAGTTTGTGCGTTGGCATGTTTTGTTGAATCAGCTGTATGGCTGTATGGCTTTGTGAGTGCATCTCCCAAGCCTATAAGCATGTGTGACGAGACCCTCCCACTGCGGTCCAAAATATTGTACCCATAGTTCAATAAACACAGGCAGAGCCCTCTACCAGGGGGCCTTGTTGCTCCTGCAAAACATGCTGAAGTTGAATGGCAGACTTTGGTGTGTGCTGCCTTATTCTGTGAGATCCTAATGCAAATGTTCAGTGTGCGAATGCATGCTCCCATTGAGGCCAGTAGAGGGCCCCGCCCGAGTTTAAAAAACAAGGGTTACAATACCTTAACCTTCGTTATGTTTCTGAGCGATCATGTGTAAAACCACATTTTGTTTCCCCCCCCAAAAAAATAGTTAAACAGTGTTTTGGAATGAAACCCTTCAAATATAATTGCGGCAGGCAAGGTCAGGGTCAAGTGTTGGTTGGGAAATGAGAGCCAGGTCTCTGACAAGAAGCACATGATAATAATCAACTTTCATATATCTGTGTCCTGCTCTGTTAGTAGGCAGAGTCAAACCTGGTTAACCTGAAGAAAATAAAAATATGTTTGAGAAGCTGGTTTTATGTATTGGTAAATGAATTGTGCTTCTTGAACAGTCAACGTACAGTGTCCTCATTGTTTCATATCCTGTGTGCAATGCATCAAAAGTCAAAATAATAATAATCACAGGACCATTGTTACAGAGAAAAGATACAGTAACAACCTTTTGAAAGGGATAGTGATTCCCTGTCACGTTTATGTCTATGTGAATAATAGGTCACTAACACCTCCAGTTTAATTTATCACATAAAACATATTTTACATTAAGAAGTGATATCCTTAAAGACTGGTCAAGTCGTTATGGGATAGATAATACATTGGATGATTTAAGCTGTGCCTTGGAATTACTCCAAGGTTAAGTGGTAATCCCATATCAATCATCACTTGAGTCCCAATACAAATGACCTGGACTATGTATTTATTGGAAGGTGCACTTATGGAGCTTGATAAGTATCATTCACCAACCATTACCCTATGCTCAGAAAGATGATCTATGAGAACCATTTGCATGCTAATCTCTCCATCTGCTCAATAGCTTCAACGGTTCAATTTTTCAGCACACTGTCTTAGATTCAACCACTTGGATATAACTTCCCGAAGAACAGAATTACTGAAGTGATCTATTGGTTTTCCATGGTGTGCCAAATTCATTCTGGGACTAATGAAATGACTCATTTGTACCATAAGGACTTAAATGAGTTGGTGACATTGCGGCTTTGAATGTCATCATAAAATTTGTTCTTGACATGTCTATGGCCAAGCGTGAGTTGTGCTTTCTTCAATACAATGGGGGTAGAGAGGGAGAAGATGACGCCTATCAGACTGACCTAAAGGGAGGTTTGATACTTCCCTACTCAAGGCAAAGACACCTTATTGTGTTGGTTTAGCTGGCTTGGAACTATAACAAAGTATCTCATTGGTAATAACAGTGCAGCAGAAAATATATCATATACATTATATTTACACCATTGGGGACTATTTTTAAAAGTTGGGAGGGGTGTCAATTTGTTCACAAAGTATATCCAAAAATAACTATAAGCCTGCGTCAAGAGTGATGTCAGAGTAATGATCATAATGCTGTCAAGGATGTTGAAATAGTTTCCATCTGTCTATATAATCAAGTATGAGTCAAAAAAGGACATATGGATGTGATGTAAGATATTCATCTTTTCTTTCTCTCTATAATAATATAAAATACAGCCTGCACATTACGTGTAAGTATTTTATTGGTAAATACAGTACCTGACTGTACATGGAAAGATGTACTGCACTGACACCCAGTTTTGTCATATTGTCTGATACTCTTTAACAATATAAATGTATCTTGCAAAGTGTATTGCTATTTCTGTTGTATGCAGAATATTATGTCAGAAGCTGCCAACCACATGTACAGTATCATGGATACACGTTTAATTGTTACGTATCAGTCTCAAACAAAAGCTGTGTATATATCCTGAAGTCTCCCTTAACCAATCTAATCTGTTTTATAAATATTTTTTCTAGCAGCTTCATTATTCTGGAAACAGTTCCCAACATGTGCTCCAACATTATAAAAACTGTAGAGGAAAATGTTTATGGCAGTTTTCAAACAAGCAAAGTGAAAAAAAAAACTTTTCTCTCAACATAAAAAATAACTGAAAACCAAAGTGTATAAACACAACATACAACTCAGAACTTCTAAATGTTTACAACAAATTAGTGTTGTTTACATGTTTGGATGTTGCAACAGGCGGCGTGTTGGAGCTGATCTCCAGTCGGGCTTTTATTGTACACAGAACAATTTGTGTCTGTTCATAATACAGCGCTACTGGAGAGTATAATGGAACAGGAATGGTTTTACAAATAGAATAATAAGCCATTTGGAAGATCAGCAAATGCTGGTTTGAAAAGTAAAAAAACAATTTGCTCCATTTAACTCTGTTCCCGGAAAGAGGGCCACGTAACGTGGCCACTAGCCAGCTGTTCCGCTCATTTTCTGTAAACAGTGTAACGTCAGCATGAAAAACATGGTGGAATTAGCAAGCTAACGTTAGCTTGCTAACTAGCCAACCACCAAATGAGAAAAATTAAACAACTAAATGATTCGTCTACATTAACACTTGTTTACCAAATTTTGGAAAAGGCGAGCAAGAGGGTCTGATTAGAGGGCCTTAAGTCCGAAAGTGTGATCTAAAACAGGAGCAGGAGTTTTGAGCCATTTTTAACCTTGAAAGGCAGATCTTTTTCTAAATTTGGTAAGAAATGTTGTTGTCAACACCAACGTTTGTTTCATCACAATACAGTCATATCATCTAGTTTATATCTTTAAACAAAACATGTTTAGCTGTGCAGTTACTCTTAAAGATGTCCTTTTATGACATAAGTTAACAACATTGATACAGGGTAGTTGCAGGAAGTCATTAAAATCTATGGTATCACGTCTCTGCAGGGCCTGAAATCAGTTTAAGTACATAATAACTGCTACGGAGCTCCCATTACTCCTTCCTCTCCAACACTACCACGCTCTACTACTCTGTACACTGTGCATGTACTTAATCACAACTTGTTTGCACGGCATCTGAGGCCTTTTATGGTATAGTACATGACTCAGATAAGAACATGCCCAAATTACAGTATATTCTCCCTGCGGGTTGCGAGGAACCAAACATTAGCCCTCTGCCAGAATGTATCTGTTCCAAGACTCCTATCGTTTATTGCAGTTTCCACACAAATTAGCATTTCATCAAATTACCCAAACTGACAGACATGTGGCAAACCCAGGGACATCTGGAGCCATCAATAATCCAGTCTTGTTTAAGAAGTATCAGTATACGTCCAATGCTATACAGGTGTACTTTGAGTGAGTTGAGTACTCTGCTAAAAGAACAACAATTTATTATGTTATAAAGAATCTCATTATGCTCTCAATATGGCATTGTATCTCTTATGCTAAAAAGCAAACCTATCTAGCTCTTTGGAGAATACATTTCTCAAACATACATTATTGTTCAACAGAAGGTACCTCCCCTTCACACCTGTGATTATTGCTTATTTTCAATAAAAGGAGTACAACACCCATAGGGCTCTGATGAAGGCTTGTTTGCTGAAAATCGTCAGCATAATGTAATGCTAAACTGAAGCTACAGCATTATCGCAATTCCTTAACTGTGTACAACCTTGGTGGATATTGGGTGAACCTCAAGAGAAGGAAATACTGGCACTGTTGAGGTTAGAAAACCCTCCCTACACACACTCACGCGCTTGGAATCACTAAAATGTCTCTTCTTATAAAGGACCATTACTTCATATTCCTCTAATAAGTGCTTGCCTGGTACAATGCAGGTGTGCCAAAAACGTATTCCAGCATAAATGGTCATCTGTCATCATTGAGGAACAGGGCTGAGTCATCATACATAAAATAGCAACTAAATAATATAGCAGCAAAACAATAAAAAATGACATGGTTTGATACGTCATGCCTGCTTTTTTCCCCAGCAATCAAAGAGTTGCTGTTGTAAGCTGAATAGTGACACATTTCATTGTAGACAGATCTTCCCCCTTCTCCACAAAACTGAGATTTGGATTTCTAAAAAGTCTTCTATGACCCTTCGATCCAGAAAAGTGATACAATATGAACATTCAAGGGAAACAGCCATCTTTCACGTAATAGATTAGCTAGTGTTGATTTTTCATTACAGATGATGTAAAGCTTGTGCTAATGCAGCGAATGGATTAGTTTGTCCATCTAGCCATTTGTCACCGTTTCATCCATTTACAACAATTCCATCAATGCAGAGTCATCTCACAGGATGTTCCATTTAAAAAAGCTGTTATCTTTAACCCCAAAATGACAACTATTACTCTATTATGATCAATTAAAGCTCATAACCAGATATAAAGCAGAGGAAGCAGCATACTGTCCATGTTAGCCATTTGGACAAAGTGACTATGCTTTTAAGCAAAAGGGAAAGAGAATATGTTAAGTCTTTAAGCTAATCTGGGTCTCTGCCAACCTGCCTCTAACCTTTGCTCTTTTGGTTTGGGAGTTAGCTAGTTTCCTTTTTCCTCTGACATCACTCTCCAGGATTCACACAATGATAACATAGCCCAGATTCCATGACATTACTGCTTCCTTGAATGCACATGGGAGAATTGTGTTAAAAATCCCTCTCCTCTACAGACTAAATGCAGTTTCCAAGCAAGCACCAGCTGCACAGCTAGTGTCCATGGGAGAGACAGAACGGATACACAAATTCCAGACTGTTATGAGGCAGGGAAATACATTTCTTTGGGCAAGATGATCTTACAATAGTGTAAGGCTTTATGATTATGGTATCAAATGGCAAATGTTACCTCTTAAACCATACAACCAACTGCACAAAAAGTAATGTGTGCCGGATGTTTTAACAAAAGAAAAATTATAAATATCAATGTATATATTCCCACAATGTTAAATGCCTTTATGTTGCTTCTCTAAATAGATATGGTGGGACTGCTATTTGAAATACAGCTCTACCTTCAAATTAGGCACACATTGGAAGGGATACCGCTTTATTTACAAGTAAATGGATTTAACTACAAACAAATTGGAGTCATTTCTTGCCAGCTTTGAGATCCGAACCCTCTGTTTTCTTAGTAAACTAGCTTTACATTGCAATAAATCTTACAGAGCGCTTAAACGCCTACATTTAATATGGCCAGACCCCCAGGGAGTCTGGTTCTGAAATTTAAAGCTAATTGCTGCTTAATGTAAGTGTTTTTTCTCCATGTCTCAGAACTTAATTTGTTGTTGTAGCCTATTTCAGAAATTTAAGCCAAATACTAAAGTAAAGCACACACTAAGAGGGAAGAAAAAATGCACCTTGTGTGATTTTTTTCCCTTCTTTTTCTGTAATGTAAGCCAGATGTGCCCGGGACCATGGAAACAGGTGATGATAGCATTACACTGGGATTGAAAACAGATGGAGGAGGGCTTGAACCTATTCTTGTGTCATTGTCGGGGTCATAAATAAAGATTTTTTTCTTCCTCTGATGAAACGATTTCTGTATAAATAACACGACAGCAACTTTATGTAAACAAGCGAAGGCCTCTCACTGGGGTCAACTCTTATTCACAAGAACATAAAATAATATTTGTTATTGAAGTTAAAAAGATAGTTGTGTCTGGCAGGGGTGCTTGTAGCACTTCCTAGTGACAAAGCTGAGGATTAGTTCAACTGAGGCCCACAGGACCTGTGTGCCACCATGGTTCAGTACATCTGTAAGTTAATATTGTGCAATTGTGTTAAAAATTAAAAGCTATTTCACCATGGTGTTTCGCCAAACTGGATCTTCCTTCTGCAGCAGGGAGACTCCTCTTGTTTCCCTGCTTCAGTAAATGTTCAGGACACAGGCCTGCTTCACATCAGGTGAATATATCACTGGAAGAGGAATGTCTCCAGCAATCAGCCTTGATGAAGCGGCTGGTGGGGCTTGTCCTGGGAGACAGAGGAAAGCCACTGTACGTGTTAGACTAGCCTCAGAGCAATAGAGGACACTGTGCAGACCTGTGTTGAATGGCAGACTGGCCACCTGAGAGATGGTTATTTAGTGAGCAATTACATCTTGCACCACTGAGCAAAGCAATGCCCCCCCACCCCAAATGGCTTGAGTGTTCGTCTTGTGACCTCATCTCAAGAAGTAAAGTTTTTAACGTTATGTACGAGCGCTCATAGCTGAATGTACATCTGCAGCTACATAAAAAGGCCAAATGCAGCTAAATCAAGACCATTGAGTCACAACAACATGTGTTACAAAGAGTTGTAAAGTGTTTTTTATATCAGTTTAGAGAATTATGAACAGATAGAGTGACTCAAGTGGCTTACAGAAAAGGGAAGTTGCATTTGACGTTTTCCAGGCTATCCCTGGAGCTACCACAAGAGAGCACAGCTGGCCGACTCTCCCACTCACTGCTGAACCTCCCCTGTGTCACACACAGGTGTAAAAGCCCAAGCCTTGAGCCCAGATTCATGCTGTCACAGCTTCAACCAGCTACCCCAAATGGGGCCTCCCATTCTGCCATTTGGGAGAGTGGACTTTCACAGTAATAGACACTTAAGAAAGTGACACCTTGGCTCAGCAGGGTGTCGCAATGTGACAAATAGTGAGTTCTTAAATCATTACATTACCGAGTTACATGATTTATTGGCCCCTGTAGCAAACAGCGTTATCCAGGGAGCATTAAAGATGCACTCTGTTGTCGATTTCACACATTCTGTAACATGTTTATGCAGCTGGATTGTTTTATTGGAGCAATTGAATTAGGCTGTGATAAGTGAGCTGAAGTACCATGCTCAAGGGTACACTAGAAATGCCACACCTGTCAAAGCTGTGGGGATGGTTTGGCTACATGTTATGAAAGCTTTCTTTCAAGTATTCTAACAAAACACAACCTTTTGCCTTTGGGATTCATATTTTAGTTTCATAATTCATTTAAGTTTGTAAAAGCTTATACATCTTTATTAAAGATTATGACCACAGCCTTCTTGGATCTTACAAGGCCTGTTACACAAATTCATGTTCCTGAGTTTTCCCTTCTCCTGAAGCTGTGGATTATGTGCTACTACGGTTTTTTTTAAAAAAAGGCAAAGCTTAGTTGTGGTCTGCTGGAGAGGATCAGCTCATTTCCCTTACCACACAACACAGTGTGCTGAGAGCAGAGCTTGTCTTGGAAGATCAATGTCTCCTCTTTTGTCGCATCAGTCATGCAGCTTCTGCGTCACACAATGGCATTGGGATGGTTGGTGGGCTGGTGGGACGCTTGACTGGAGAGCCGAGAGGACCACCTGACCGTCTACACACACACACATGCACGCACACACACACACACCGCTGATTGTGTCTTTATCTGTTAAGTGACAGCAGATTTGTTTGAATGTTTCTTTATGTCTCCTCCCCCTCCTATAGAGTGAGCTAACATGCTTTATTCTAATTTGACATACCAAACCACATACACTATAATGTGTAATAGGCTGCTACTTGCTCAGAGGATTATTTAACACTATACAGACTTATTTCTCAGTCTTGTTGTCCAAAGCTGTTGTCCATTATTAAGTCTGCGCATTCATTAATTGCACTTATGTTTCCATTCATGACACAATCCACCCTGACATTTCCATCCACCTCATCTGCCAAGTTATTATAATCTATAAATATTTTGTCTGTTCATAATTTATGTCAGATATGAGGCCTGTGGGTGTAGAAGTTTCTGGTTGATTTGTTTATTCTTGGGATATTCATGACTCACATTGTCCCTGCAGTTTATTAGAAAAACATTGAAAACGGATTTTCAATTTAATGTGAAAATTCAAGATGCTTGGACTGGATAACTTGTAAATAAACTGTAAATTTAAATGAAGTGATTTATGTTTATTTTATTATTATTAGTGTATGAGTTTCCCAACTTCCCACATTTCTACAGCTGTGCTGATACAGAAACCAAATAGTATTTTTTATGTTTATCTTTCTCTCATAGCCTCAAAAGCAGTTAACATGAAAGGAAGGAAGATCCAGGCTTAACGTGCAACTGCACATTATCATTAAAAGGGGTTGCTAAGACAAGACAGAGAAACAAAATAAACAATCACCAGTCAAACCATTTTTCATCCCGAGCAAGAATGCAGAAGCTGTCGGATAGCTGGGATCCAGGGCCTGTTAGTGATGACACTTCTGATCTATTTTCTCTGTGGCCTCTCAGCCTTGACAAAGTCCAGCATCAGTGGTTTTCTCTCTCTCACACACACACACACACACACACACACACACACACACACACACACAAACACAAAGGCCATTTGTTTTGTTAAGTACATGCTAAATGCTACAAGGTGATTATCAGGAAAGGGGGTGATCTTTCCCAATTTTTGCAGGAAACAAAGAGTTTTAATGACTCTGGTAGGAAACACTTCGGCTCAATGAGTTCTCAGGCCTCCTTGAACTTCACAGAAGTAGTTCAATGTTGATGAGACCACCAGGGACTAATTTATAGCTACATGGCACAGATGCATGAACAATTTAAATTAAAATACAACAAATAAAATA
Organism: Cottus gobio; assembly: GCA_023566465.1. Classification (NCBI taxonomy): domain Eukaryota; kingdom Metazoa; phylum Chordata; class Actinopteri; order Perciformes; family Cottidae; genus Cottus; species Cottus gobio. The sequence continues at coordinate 16,272,457 of CM042224.1, read as the reverse complement.
TGATGAAACTTTAAGAAAATGATCTGAAAATGCCCTATGTGACACGTTCCTGTTTCACGGGTTGTCTTGAAAAAGATTACATAATGTCGTTTAAACTTCAAAACAGTGTTAGAAAGGATATTGTAGAAATGGATGCTGGAAAGGTATTGTTGGAAATGTTGTACCTTCCTAAAAAGTCTATGCTTCAAACATTTAACAAAGTGTTTAAGTGGTTAACAGTACCAGTTAACTTTACAAAGACTATTTTTTGTAAAAATAAATAAAAAGGTTTTATCCTTTATGTTTTTTTCTTTTTACCTTTGAAATCTGTACAAGCCAAATTTCACTGGATGTATCTTTCAATAAACTGGTGGGAATTGAGAGTTAGATTAGAGTTACTTGTGTTGCCTGAGATGTTTAAAGACATTAGTAGTGCATGAGAGTCCAGTGCAGGAGGCTGCAGCTAAAACAAGGCCCCTAAAGAACTTTTTTCTCTCTTTTTTTTCAAAGTGCATTTATTCAGAATTGCCAGCGTTGCTCTTTCTACAGGTCTCCAAAAGACTGGTTTTACACTGTCTACACGCATTACTCCCATAGTCCGTTGAAGGCTGATCCTGTCACCCACATCTTTCCTGCAGCCGGGCCACCCAGCCAGGATGTGCCTCCAACATGTCATCCCTCTGTGTGGTCCTTAACAAAAGAAAAACAGATAGAGACAGAGGGAAGCACAGCAGTGCCAACTGAGAGAGAGATGTTTCAAAATATGACAGTGTCATCTCTGGGAAGGGAGTGCAGAGAAGAGAAAAGGGAAACAGTGTGTAGAGAAAAGTGTGTGAAGAGAAGCAATAGAGCCTGAGATAAGTTCATTGTGATGTAGGGTGAATGTAAACCTTTTAACTAATATTAAATATTAAATACATAAAGTAAACCAAGAGTACAACAATATGTGTTAAATTTCATGAATTTAACTTTAACCAAATATGGTCATATTTAGTCATTATTCATCTCATCATTATGTTTATCTGCACAATAAAACATACAAAATCAAAGTGTCCAAAGAAAAAGTGAAAAGTGTGATTTCTATCTAAATGCCAAAAACTGTTCAGCATCCAATTTTGCTTATTCAATTACATAATCAATCTAAGCCAAAGACCAGCAGCAAATTCAATAAAGGTTTTGAAAAATACACTATTACAACTGATTTATAACAAGAAATTGTCTTAAAAACCAAAGTGACGATAGTGATGGGATCCAAACCTGTCAGGTACTGTGTGATATTTGTGGTGCTCTATTGCACACTCTAGCATGTTTGTGTTTGTGTAGTGATTCCTGTGCTTTGTGGTCATTTCTGGTTGATTTATTTGTCAGTTGATGGATATTAGATAACCCTCCACTGCCATCAGGCTCATTTGTAATTTGCAAGATAAAGATCTCCAGGTCAAAAGATAGATATCCAATGTCCTAAACGTGTTTTGTGTTAGGGAACCATTTTTTGGGCTGATTGATACCAGCCTACTTCCGCGATTTATGCAACACATTATACACGGAAAGATAAAGAGTGGTGGAAACAAATGAGCTGCAAGGCATATCCAACTCGCCATCTGAGTTCCAGTGTTGCGTTGGAAAGCTTTTCTCTCATTACACAGTTGAAATACTCTAAGTCTGCATAGTAAAATATACTGGAGACAACATGACACTCACAGCTATTACCAGTCCATAGTATTTCATTTGGCTTTAATATTTCTGATTAGTTGAACATTTGTTTGCTACCACATATAACTGTAATGACTACAAAGTTTAAAACAACAATATTTCAAATTATCTAAAAAGATTTTATATTTTCTTTGATATTTGCGTCATGTAAAACCTATTTGTTAATTACTTGATTTAAATTAGGTGTTATTGAACACTTCCATACAGCAAATGAGTGTAACAACTGATTTTGAAGAGTGTTTTGGCTATTAAGAAAAGAAAAGGGCTCAAATGACACAAAGGAAGAAAGTGTATAAAGTTGTGTTTTTGGTCACAGTGTAAGTTTGCCGGTGGGGGAGGAAGGAGGAAAGGAAAGGGCTACTCTGTGTTCGTACATCTTTAAGAAATCCTGAAACCTTAAAAACCTGAAACAGCCCCCTAAATTCACCCAGCATCCTTCAAATGTTGGGACTTTCCAAAACTGCCAATTTGACAAGCATGCCCCCAAAACCCCATGGATGCCTTTGAGGAGAGATTGTCCAACAGTTTTCACCTTTATCCACTTTTGTACAGTTCACTGCATCCTGCCCCTCTCTACAGGCGCGTTGACCCCACCTATTAAGCATTCAGAAGAGCTAGAATACTCTTGCCTACAGACGTAATTAAACATCACTTTGTCCAAAATAGTTCATTTAAAAATACCATAGACTTGATGCGGCTTAAAGCAAGAACATTTGACTTTTTTTAATGAAATTTCAGTGTAATCCCACTTTTGAAGGAAACCTATTTTCTCCCGGATTACGTTTGTTTTTAACAATACATCTGTATCACCGTCTTTGTAGGAAGGAGGTCGGGGTAGGTAAAACAAGGACAGGACTTTCACCTAGGTGACAGCTTTTTGTGTCCTGTGCGAAACCAAAAGTCAACGTTGATTGATTCTAATTTACGTCTGTATCTTAAAAAAACGTAACAAACATATGTTTTTTTAAGCCAAACCAGGATATTTTACTAAACCCAGTGAAGTACCCACTAGCTTAAAGTCATTTTGTTGCATTTCAGCTTTGTTTCACTTTACTACGTTAACCATGTGTTTCAAACTGCTACTGTAATCTGAAATTATTTTTTTTCAAGGTTTCCTCGAAATGTAATTGAGAATGCAGTTTATTTGTACAATAACTTAATTTAGTAAAAGACAGGATTGCTATGCAAGAACATTTGTGAGATCAGATATTTCCTCATTTATTTCTTGTATTGAGCCTTACACAGCTATGTGTTGAGATATCAGGTTAATGTCAGGATATTTCCTACAATGCTCAAAACGTGCTCAACATGCACACTTCTCACAAGGGTACAACATTTTTGGAGCAGATAAGTGTGAAGGAGCTGGCAGGATGTTCAGGACACACAACGAGCCCTGCAGACGACACAGGTAGTGATGCCACTGGAGCACAAGGACCTCACTCTCAGTTCATTCATCCCTCCACACATTACTCTTTTGAGAGAGCCGAGTGGCAAATAAAAGATTATGCACGTTGTGTGTTTTTCTGGGCAGACTTGGAGGGGTCGATGTAACGGTTGGGGATTACTATCAAATGACGCTCGGCAGTGAGAGTAAAGCTCTTAATTCAGTTTCTTAGAGTGTTTTTGTTTGTCATTCTTTTCAGATTTATTGGGCAGAGAGTCTGAAACCTGAGACAATATATTTGAGTCCACTAAACAATACATAATTACATATTTCCATCATATTTATAACTAGGCAGGAAAAAAAATCTTACTTCAATTAATGAGGCAATGATTGACTATAATGCATGTTGATGGCAGCACAGTTCAAGAAACAAATTATTTCTCAACATGAAATGTCTTCACTTTCTGTAAAGTCCTTGCAGTCTTCGGGAAGAATTTTGTTTGTTTGGATAGGAAAAATCCTTTCACGACATGTGAACAGTGTTTGTCCACGAGAATTACTGCTGCTACATTACACAATACAACACATTCAGTATGTCCAAGCCTAAAGTAATTCAACATGTGGCGAACTCACACAGAAGTAATGACATGAGAAAGTGAATGGATGTAAACAATACCATAATATCGGAACATTATGGGGGAGCAGCTGGGCGACTAAACGATGCTTCTCTGGTCCACAACGATCCTGCTAATGATCATTCATGCGAACTCCATATCCTGTCCCAAAACCTCCAGCCTATTTATCTCTCTCTCTCTCTCTCTCTCTCTCTCTCACTCTCTCTCTCTCTCTTTCTCTCTCTCGCTCTCCCTCGCTCTCTCTTACTCACACACACATTCATTCATTTATTCATTAATTCAGTCACACTCTCCTGTCTCTCTTCTCTCTCAAACTTGAGACTGTGAGTACATTAATACAATGAGCATTCACAGTCTGCTGAGAAGCCTGTTTTCTGTAAATGCTTCACTGTCAAATTAAGCTATCCATGTGTTTGTGAACAACAAACTACAAATGCCTCAAACTGAAAGAGAAAACAGTGTGTTCCTCATCATTTGTTGTGAAAACAGTCCCTCTGGTGGCCTCCCTCCCCCAGCCTGCATTTCCCCCACTGTAAATCATGATGAAATGGTTTGCAGGTGTCAGGATTAAAGAATACTCTCAAAGGACTTTGGCCCACAGTCACAGTCACAGCTGCTTCTCTCCTTTTGTCAGGTCCTTATTGCCATTTGTTTTCTGTTCGGTGGGATGGTCTTGTAGTACCAGTACTGGGGTGGATGAATGGCTAACCTCCAGAGGTTTGAGAACACAGAGCTTGGAGCTTTGCCATGAAGTAAACATACATGGTCTGATGCAGTCCTTTTTATTGATTTTTAATGAACAAATATTTGTTTAAACAAAAGGATCCAGCCATTCAAAGGTGTTTAGACCATCTATATCTTGTCAGTAAACAGCACTATCTAACTTTGAATTTTTTCTAAGAAACCACTTTGCCCCATGCTAGTTCTGGAACCAATAAATACCTGTCACTTCTCAGGAGAGAGCAAATCGATCACTGTAGTCTTTACGTGACTATAGAGCCTCATGTACCGACTGGCATCACTGAGAATAAACCAAAATGTATCATAATGTTTCCCCTCAGACTTCCCCTTCTTTGCACAACATCAATGACAGATAGAACAGCTTAAATGTTTCTTTAAATTACCATTTTTTTCAAGGAAAAATATGTTTTTTGACAACATTATTCTCTGTGGGTGTTATTTTCCTAGATCTGGCTATCCGTTCTGTCAGTTATGATCAGAATGGACCTCATGCAACATTCTCATACTTGGGCCACGTACGAGTGTGCCACGTCAGCTCCTACAAGTCAATCTTTTAAAGACTTAAGACATAAAGGAAAGTCTATTTTTAACAAGTCAGGAGCAGAATCAAGGGAAACAACAATGCTTGTAATGCTGTGTCACCTGGGGCTCTTAATACCACTGAAATATAGAAGAAATGGTTCGAGACCAGAAACATCTCGGCACAGTAAGACAACCGTTGATTGCCCCGGGAGGGAGTGATATAATTCAAATAATGTTTGCAGTTTGAGATGTTCATATTGATATTGTAGTGTTACACAATAGACTCGATAGCTAATTTAACTTAATGGTATCGTTATGAATCCAAAATTGGTAATAAACCATGATAAATGACCCGTACAAGAACGAATCTGTCCTGATGAGTGGCTGTTGCATGAGGCGTTGCTCTCAACAAAAGGATTTTAAATAAGTCAGACATGGCAAGGAAGACGATCATACAGGCCAAATAAAAAGATGCAAAAGAAATAACGAAGACACAGTTTTTTGGAAACCGTTACGGTTTAGAGTGAAATTTACCATAAAGTAAAGTGGAGTATGTTTTAGGCTGTGGCAACCTTGTGATTGACAAATTGAGCCGTAAAGGCCGTCTCCAACACGACTTCACTCATCCGCTGTCCAATTATGATCCCTTTGTTCACTGGTTGCTGAAATCCAAGGTGATGATGGCAGAAATCCACCAATTCCTGCGCAAAATGACTGACCCTGAGTATTTAGCTGTGAAATGTCCCACTACTTCATTATATTTGCTTACTGTGTGTGTCTCCTGGTAATGTGAACAGAGCGAGGGAATCAAAACAGTAAATATAAGGGCCAAAAAAATCAAAACAAAGAGCTGAAACACGGCACAAAGCTTCATATGGGTGCTACACCATTCCAACAAGATCCATGAAAATCAAGCCCAAAGAAAAACATCCTTATGGGAATGATATTACAGAAAATACATAATCCAGGTTTATAGGTCAATTCTAATTGACACAACAGAGATCATCCAACTCAAGCAGGAAACGATCACAGCTTTCTCACAGCAGACAATTACACAAGGTGTAAGTAACAATGGCTCCGTTCCATTTAGGTGCCCTGGTGAGCCAGCAGGCACATTAACTGGTCCTTAATACTGGAGCGGCCAAATGGAACACAGCCAGCGTTAATGTTGATAACTTTGCCTGCATTTGACAAGTCAAAGTGCTGTGAGAAACATCTATAAAAAAACATTAGTGAGTATAAATAGCATTGTGTGTATTACATAATGTGCAATAGCACACACTATAATCTTTGATGCCATTTACCTATCAAAACACAGAATTCAGTTTGATTACATCATGAGATCTCTAAAGAATATTGTGAAAACAAAGTCGCTCATAATCAATGAGACTTGGAGGAACGTTCCCTTCAAAACCTCACTGACACCAAAGCAGGGAGGAAATATAATCATTTGTTGAGGGTTAGTATGTAAGTGTGCCAATGAAATGAGATTGTGCAGATCAGGCTGTTGAGTGTTGGACCACTTATATGAAGTGTAGAGCTGTTCCAAGCACATACAATCTATTCTTTCACATGCAAGCTTGATGCAAAATGAGTGTTTAAGCCTCAGTTGTATCACACTTGGGCAGCGATGTAATTACAATTACCTTGCACCTTGAGTTGAAACCTCCTATGATGTATGCTGTTGAGCACATGCAATGCCAAAGGGAAACAGGATATCCAAGGATTAGATAGGGTGAGTCTGAACTTTCCTTCAGTATACATTCTTTACAATGAGTGCTTTCTGGACAACGTGTTTTAGTGGATATTGTCCATATTTTCTCTTGAATATAATAAATCTTTGCATTCTTGTACTGTTTAATCTACTGAGTGTTCCCAGCAGATGTTTTATCCTCTTTTACTTATTATATATATTTTTGTCCACACAGGCTGTATGGTTGACTCTCACAGTTCTCATCATCATAACACTAAAAACTAAAAACTAAAAATGCTTAGTGCATTCACATCACTATACAAGCCAACCAACTAAAGGTAACAGAAATTGAGCTTTGCTGGGTGTACATAGTGGGATTAACGAATTAAATGCATTGCTCCGCCACAAGTTTAAGGTTTCGGAATGATCGTGGTCATGCTTTTAAAAACATAACAGCAGTTTCCCATGAACCTTTATTAAACGTAAAGATAAGTTGTTTGGTGAACTCGTGGAAACATCTACATAAGGAGTTGTTTCAAACACTGCCTGTGATTCTCCTGTTTGCTTTGTTGCACCTGTTAGTGAAGAACAAATTACACCTTTTTCATAAGTAGATGAAAAAGTCCATGCAGTGACATCATGTGATTACAGTAATGGCTCTGCCCACCTTCAACCTTTCTAATCTGCACAAGTGAAAACACCTGTGTGGGCATGTAAGGCCTTTGAAGTAATATCCACACAGGAAATTCTTTGACCACCGAGCTGTCAGCTAATGTAAACAGAAACATTGACATTTTGCACATTACGTGAGTCGTTGGTGTTGTTAATCACGGGACTCACGTGAGTCATTAGTCAGGGAAGTTAACGTCAAAGAAGGCTTAGGTTTATTTTTGAAAAGACACAATGCATGTAGTAAGGAGTGGAAACTGACAAGTCCAAAACTAGATTGTTTTAAAAGTATGAGCGTCATAGTTTTAAAAGTATGAGGGTCATAGTTTTAAGAGTAGGCCCACTGACCAAGCATCAGTATTTGATGAGTTGGGAGCATAGACCGTATATAAGAAGTGGACGTAGTCATCTTGATGTCACCGGTGGGTTTGTCGACGGCTGTTTTGAAGCTTCGTCGCCATCTAGGATTAGGGCGGGTTTTTTTGCAACCAATGAACAGAAGTTACCATATTTGGAATGCGGATGAGTGATGAAGAAACAACGACAACTGTCAATCACAGTAAGCCCGCTCTGAAGCATACTCTGCTTTATGGTATGTTTTACTCTAAACGTGATCATAATTTGCTTAATGTACATCATGCTGTATTGAAGAAGACTTTAAACTAGTGATTGAGACCATAAACTCAGGGGTCATTTTCTCATTGACTTCTATACAATCAGACTGATTTTTGCAACCGGAGGAGTCGCCTATTGCTGGTCATTAGAGAGCATGCAAGTTTTAAGACTTAAACATTGGCTTCACTTGGCAAAATCGGAGGTTGCCGCCTGGTTGGGAGCAAGAATGTGCTTTTCCAATACTGTCAGTTTGGAGAAATGACTCCCAGGACATTTTTATGACCAGCTCAGTGTGAGCGGTATAAGAGCAAAATAATGAAAAAACCACATGAAATAGGACTTTGAAGCGGCAGCATCAAAATTACAATGGTGATTACACAGCTGAGTCATGTTACATTCACTGTCTATCCCAGCATGTGTCAGACCTGACAGTAATCACCTTTAGACCTACATGTTCAAAAACACAGACAAACTTCTCTGGCACAGCACAAAAATGAAGGCCTTGAAAATGACGATGATATTGACGCACCGATAACAGATTTGATTAAAGCTTTTGTCACACAGTCTCCTGAGAAGCCTATTTGCTGTAAATGCTTTCACTGTAAAATTAAGCTGTCCATGTGTGTGTGAACAACAAACTACAAATGCCTCGAACTGGAAGAGAAAACAGTGTGTTCCTCATCACATGGATAGCTTAATTTGATAGTGAAAGCATTTACAGCCTTCTCAGGAGACTGTGTGACAAAAAGCTTTAATCAAATCTGTTATTGGTGCGTTTGAGTCAATATCATCAACATTTTCAAGGCCTTAATCCTCAGCTTTCTGGTATTTATGGCTTTCATTTGAAAAACCTCATGTGTTCAACAAGGAACAAAAAAAACATTAGCGCTAAGCTAAGCACACAGTCTGAACCATGAAAGACCACACAGCAGCCTAACTGCTCTAAATATATTCAGTGGTCTCTTTATTAGGTACACCTGTGATGTAGTGCAATAGAAACATCTCTGCCATTAAAAAAAGAAACAACTTTTAATAAAATACTGTACAACTACAATAATTAGCATAGTAACATACTATCAGTATTCTGATAGTAGTCTGTATTGAATTGCATTTGATTGTACAAGTGTACCTCATAAAGTGGCCACTGCATATAAATGAATGCAACATTTTTTGAATATAGAGTATTTTTTTATCCCACTACCAAGCAGTTTCCATAATTTCCATGTCATCAGATTTCATCATAATTAATCCCTAAATGAAGGAAGATTGTCTAATGTGACGTAAAAACCACTGTCTCACTGCTGCTGTTAACTGATCACTTTGGGTTGCAAAACATCAGTGAACAATAAGATTCAAAAGGATATAAGATCATTAGAATTAGAATAGTCATTTTAAAATCTGTGTGATAGCGTGTTTTCCAAATGAGTATGTACTGAGTATTACCGAGAACAACTTTAAGGCAGAAGGGGTGTTTATCTACAGTCTGGCTGCGAGCACCTGTCTGAAGACTCATGCCATGCAGCATGTAAAACATGTCACAGAGGAGCTCAGCCTTGTTCTCTCCTGCATCCACAACTCCTCCACACTCTGCTTTTTATTACCGGGTGCCGTGGCACCTGTAGGGGCTGAGACAGGGATGTAGACACAAGTCAACCAAGACCATCTGCAGCCTGTAAATGTTTGCCAGAGTGTGATACATTCTTCATTGGTCATGGCCCTCTTTGTAATGTTATGTTTTATGCTGACAGAAAGGAAAGAGCAACAGGAAGACAAACACCCTTTATGAATTTAGTTAAGGTCAATGACACTGTACACTCCACATAAATTATTATTATTCTGCCCGCTATCACAGAGATGTTATTGTAGTTATCTCAGAGGAAATGTAAATTGTGTGTAATTGTTTTGAATTTCAGTATTTTATTGGTAACTTGGTAGGACATTTATAATGTAAAGAACATTTTATTTTTTCATTTTAAAAAGATCACAAAGACATGTACCCTTTGCTCTACACTGTGGTAGTATCAGTGACATCAAAGTACCTGTCAGTTTTAATTTAGGTTTACCTAAAGCTGTAAAACGTTAAAGAAATACAAACTTACTCCGTTCCCCTAGTGGATAAGGTAAAGTTGTTTTATTATTATTCTACAGTATATGCATAGCTTATATTACACTATAATGAAAGACAGAATTGGAAAAATGAATAATTGGCTTTATTCCATCTCCAGAACCTGTAATTTGAACCTTCTCTATTTCATCAAACATCAACAAACAGCACATGAAGCGGGTGAAAGAGATACTGTAGACTTTGACTACTTGATCATACTATCAGGTTTTAATTGTATTTGGCATAAATTCACATGTTCCATTGCTCAATAAATGTATTGATATTTCTATATCAAGAGTGCAGGAGGAGGTTAAATGTGATTCAACCGCTTCACAGGGAATATACGGTCTGTCCACTCTCAGAACAGAGCGATCCGGTATCAGGTGAGACTTCAGAGCTCATAGGACCAAAGTACACTGCAGCACATTGATGAAGTCAGATGAAGCGTCTTCATCAGTCAAACGGCTCAGAGTCTCACATTCTCCAAAACATCCTCCCCTCATTAGGAACCCATTCAGCACACGCTGTAAAGATAGGCGGGGACAATAAGCTTCTTAGATTTTCTTATTTTAAACAATAAATTAAATGAATGCGTTATATAAAGGCTTCACTCGTATCGACGCACCAACAAATAAAAACATCCAACCCACTCTGCAGCTTAATTGATCGTGTTCAGTATTCTTTAGCTGATTGGTTTGATCTAATAATGGCTCCATATTTACTGAGTGCTTCAGTCTGGCTGCTCTGTTGCTGAACTTTGTGTATTAATAGTTTTTCAGTGCATTGGACTCCCTACAACTCTGTCTTCTTTATAGGAATAATGTCAGAAACTATGAAGACAAGACAGGTGTCTTACTCCTTAATATTTAAATGGTGGATGAAGTATCTAATTCTTTAAATATAATCACACGGAGGGTTTAAACCACTTCTGCCTGAGGTAGAAACAAAACCACCAGAGGGCGATACTTTTGCACATTTTCTCCCGTCAGCTATCACTAACGCTTAATTCTTCACTGAATCTTTTTTACTTTTGTGTATTGCTCATGGTAGGTTGCCGTCCATGTAGCCAGAAACACAACTATGGCAGTGACAGCTGAGATGTTTCAGAAAACAACAACCAGGAGAGGGCAAAAAGGAAGAATCATTGACATATAAATATAAAGATGCTGGTAATGAATGCACCCCGACGGTCTAAACTTGCACATTCAGAGAAAATGTTCAGATTGTGAAAGGGAAGTCATTGCTGGGCCTAGTCTCTTATGTTTTTGCCCCTGAAACAGATTTTTGTCTGTTTTTGTTATAAAATGCAACATTGTTCCCGTCTGTAGTTTATCCAAAACATATTGCACACTGAAATGTTACATCTCAGCTGGAATAAATTTACACAGTGACGGAAGTCATCTAATAGGAGGGCGTAGCTGCCTGTCTGTCTGACAGCTTGTCTCAGAGAAAACAAAACATTAATAAATAAATAAGGAAAACAGTCTGGGCCTCCCACTCCCACTCCGTCTCCTTTGGTTTATCATTGTATCCAACCATCCTGTGGGGCCCGAGCTGTGCTGCAGAGTCTGTGCTCCAACGTGCGGTACTGCAATCAAAAACACCTGGCCTCGGGGCTTGGAATGGTCACAACATTACAGCATATAAACGAGCCAACTACTTCATATAGAGGCCCCATAATTGTTGGACTGAAGAGGATTTCAGCTTTTTTTTTTTTTACTGCACGGTTTTACTATTGTTGTAAGACACAAGGCCCAGGGCCAAACTTAACCATCCAATACAGACCTTATGAACATCATTTTACAAACAATTAGGGATTATCCAGAAAGCTGCACCACGCTGACTTGCTAGAGTTGTGAGACTCTGTCTGGCATTGGAAGTAAAATGAACTGTCCTTCAGCTTTAAGTGATTTCCAACACCCACACGTATCTGCTTCACACCTGGACCACAAAAACGAAGTTTGGCATGAACACTTTTCTTATGCTATTATGAACCAGACATTTGTAGGATTTGGCAGGACTCGGAATGACTGAATTTACACTTCTGGTGCTTGTTAGTCAGGATATTCTCAAATCAAGAAGCAATGATTTCACTCAAGCAGTAATGAAAAACAATATTATGTTGTTTGGGTCCGCCCTTGTTTCTGGACAGCTTTAGATTGATGTCACAAACAACATCGGCCAAGAAATTATACCTTAACAAACTGGTACTCTGCTTGATTGCCACAACTGACATTACCCAGAGTTTTATAATCCTTTAACCAGGCGGTTACTGAATACAATACACTGAGATAATCAACTTGTATTGGAAAAGGATGGCTCAGACTTTAAGAGTTCACTGAGAACAAACAGATTTATGTATCAAGATGTATATATTCAATTATTACAATAGGTACCTTTATCAGGACGTAGATGCCTATGATATGAATTAACTATAAAAAATGATTCAGGGCTCAAATTTCACTGAATGCAAGACGAGGAGCGTAAACAAAGAAAATGCGTAGTATAAAATGCTTCAGGAGAGAGAAAGAAAAAGTTGGACAAAAGTGTATTGTTGTTGTAACATTAATGGGGATGCAAGAATAAGAATTTCCCTCCTCATTATGACCAAGCTGCCGGGCAGGGTCTCTGGTTTCTCCCCCCTGCCGTGCCCTGGCACCCCTGCAGCATCCCCACGGAGGCGGCTTCCTTGCCATGATGAGCTTTTGACAGGCCCCAACACAGCCCGCTTAATGCTGTGCCAGGCCAGACATGGAGCGGCTGGGATGCTGGCAGCTTCTTGGCCCACACTATGCATCACGGGCCTCAACCCATTTTCCCCCTAGTGTTCCTCCCCCTCTCTCCCTCTCCCTCTCTCTCTCTCTCTGTCCGCCCTTTCTTTCCCGTGCCTCGGGATTGTTATGCAAAGCTTTCCAAGCAGAGATGTGGGAGTTCTTTTCCAGCGCAGATGTATCCAAATCATATTTGTACAATCTCCTGTCATGGCGGGATATGTAGTGTCCGGGCTGAGAGCTGCTGTTATCTGTGGCTGAGCAGCCAGGTGCGAGGCTGTGGCCTCACCTGGGACATGCACCAGATCTTTGAAACACATGGACTCACTATATTGAACCAAACTGTTATTTAGCTCTTTGTCACAAATAACTGCTGACAGCTGTCGATCCTGTCGATATCTTCAGAGATTGTGAATATATGGCTTAACAATTCATAACAATCTTTTCCTATATATTGTGGAGTATGTTGCATATGGTTGCATGTCTATTGATTTTGTGCACAATAACAATTTTAAAAAGATCACGAGAAGAAGGTAACAACCCTGATGACAGTGTCAATAAAACAACCGTTTGTTTTTAAAGATCTAGCATGAAAACCTGACACGAGAATAAAAGCCCAGGCTAAGCACGATACACTTCTGCCACCCAGTGGTGAACTATGAGTACTACCTGCAGAGACTTCAAATAAACATATAGTCCATCTGCTGACTACACAAGGATAACTCATTACAGCTATACAATGCCTTTTCCATTTGTGGTCAGTTTTATGGCTTTTGAACTGTAAACATTGTTCCAAGGAATAGGAAACACATAGTGTGTGTGTTGTGACATCTCATTGGTTTACTGTGCTTATATTAAATCTAGTTGTTTTACTAATGGGGGAAAAAAAACATGATGGTGGAAAACTACAAACTAAATTCTGTCCTTTAATAAAAAACAGCAGTGTGTACAATAAAATAAAAGTGAATGTGCATTTTATAGTGCTTTACAGATTATTAGAAGTGCATGTGATCATTCTGAAACCAAAAGAAAATCCAAGTTGTAATTCATCATTGATTACGCCTACGAAATCCAATTCATTAAAAAGAGGACAGAGATGAAGGAGGCTCTTTTGAGGAGGACGTAAGACATGGGCGGTTGTTAGAGGGACAGAGAAATGGCCTTTGCTCTAAACAACATTTGAAAGTGTGAAATAAAGCAGGGCTGCTGAGATTTTCACACTTAACAGTTTACCATGTGTAAAAACAAAAGCACACGTTGGATACAGCATCCAGTGACCACACAGACTGTTCAGATAGTTGAACTATGAGTTTATCTAATGACGGACTACAGCACATTATTAACTTTATGCATATTTGAATTTAAAGTTATCATTTTGTTTTCAATAAATAACACATTAGGCACAACTATGAAACAGTATATGCAACTTTCTCTATCCAGTGGAATGCAACAAAGGATGTTTACTGAAGTGCTACTAGAGCACAATTTGCTGGTATTGAAACATACCTGAAACTCCTCAGGTGGAAATACTGCAGACATTATGACTACATAGTAAATAATTCCAATTATATGAGTTAGCAATAATCATGGAAGGAGTAGTGTATTGATACAACATTAGGTATAGTGTGCAGCAGGATGAACAGGGAGACTGACTGGCTTAAACTCTTCGGGTGAATATTTAGCCTTCTGATGCTGCAGGTCCATTTTCAATTTATCAGATTATTGGAGAAAACCTTCCACAGGGACATCTTTGTAGCGAGGGACCAGCAAGGTTAAACAAAAAAAGAAGAAAAAAGCAGCAATCATAAGTTCAATATTTCACATAAAACCCACCATCTGCAAATCTGATCAAATAGTGGTAAACATCCACACCAAAGTAAACCAAACCTGTGTAAATCACCTGGTACAGTTCAGGCTGCAATGAACAGAACATGGTCTGATCCTAATATTCTGTAATGCCAGTGTCTGAGTGCAGTATTTAACAGACAAACACAAGCTCTGCCACATTCATTTGCAATAATCTCGCCATGTCTGGTGAATGTAAAACAAAACGAATCAGAAACCTTAATCTTAAGAATGTAAAAATGCAATAAATCCCCTGACTATGTTTTACAACCGGCACTCGGTTCAAGGCACCTCTGTCTTTTTCTTTCCTTCAACAGATTCACCCACCGGTCAGGGAATATGTTCCTATCGGCAGGCAGCTGCAGGACTCTCATGAATGTTGCAGCCACATATCATGCTTCCTCTGGCAGTCAGCAGTCACGACATGAATTATGTGCGAGCTTCCTCTCACACACACATTTCACGTTGAGATAAGTGGAGACCTCAGCACCGTCCTGTCAGGAAAGTATTTACTTTCCTCGTTGCCGCGTCAAGAGAACACACACACACACACACACAGCAAAGGTTTCTTATTCACAGCTCGAGCAATTTGCATATGAAACATTTGTTCAACTTTCACACTTTAGAAAAACACAAATGAGCCGCGTCGTCTTTCTCCAACCTGCTGTGAGGTTTGTTCCACATGTTAAGATTAGTAAAACACATTTCCCAAACTTTAAAAAGAAGTTTCTCTCAACTCAGTTCTAGTCAGTGCCAGAGAGAAAATTACTTAAATATTGTACCTTCGATCATTTTAAGATGACTTTTTCCACTTTTTGTTCTTCGACTTTTTAGAAGGAAATATTGTGTATTTAACCCTTTTTACTTTTTTAATTTGTATTTAAGTAATTTCTAGTTGCTTGTCGGTTTAAGATTTTACACTTTAAAAAACATGTTAATTATATAAAATAAAAACAAATGTTCTATGAACAAATCCTAAGTAACTGATTGAGGCCTAAAATGATAAATATAAAACACTTTTCTATGTTTACTTTAGTAAAATGTGTCATGCAACACATTAACTTGTAACATACTTTCACATTGTTGTATTGGTACTTTGACTGAAGTAAAGGATCTGAGTAGTTCTTCCACCACTGGTCCCAGTGCAGTAAGGAGGGAGCACTGGTTCTAATTGGGATGAGGAGATAACCTTATCTGCAGAACGCTGCTGTGTGTGCTGCATTCTTTCATCTCTTCATGCCCTGAAAGAAATATGACAAAAACATCAGAGAATGGAAAGCATGACCTCAGACTTTGTAACCTGGCAGATATAATCCAATCATTCTGCTGAGGGCCTAACTCGTGTTTAACGCCAGTCTATACGTCATACTGTATATCTAATTTAAGGCTGAGCTGGCTGGTCTTTGAAGAGGCAGTTTTGAAATCACATTCCAGTTTCTCCTCCCAAACAGCAAATTATTTCTACTCCCGCGAGACGTGTGATTTCGGACTCAGAGTTTGAGCAAATCACTTGCAGACTACTTCATGAGGAGTTTATTAATTTGAGACAAGGGGCCTGGGATTCAAGCTGAAGTATAAACAACTTCATCATCAACGGACAACGTATTTTTTTTTAAGCTTTGACTAGAGTGTGTGTGTGCTTGGTTCCACCTCAACAACACCAACATACCTTCAGAGTTAGCATTGACGGCAGATACCACAGAGAAAAGCTTCAGCACAAATGTGCCCCATAATTGGTAACAGTCTCTGAATTTATGTAAGCAAGGTAGGCTGTAATTAATCCCAGCACAATGAGGATCTTCTACGGAGCGTGCTCATGTATTTGTTATTGGACGTCACCACAGGGCCACTCTGGAGCCCATCAGATACAGTGTCTAAATACACAGCAATCAGATGCCTTCCCCCCGACCTAAAACGCCCACCAATATCTCAGCAAAAATTACCGAAGGTTATCAAGGGGCATCACCCACCAGAGTCTGACCTACATGAACCCAGCCTCATTTCTTCCTCATTAAAAACCCTGATTCAGGCGGTTTGAGTTAAGATAGCCTGCAGTCTTGTGCCAGAGTTGGAAGAGAGATGATGAGAAAGGCAGTTTGGAAAGACGCTGAATGTAGCTGGCACTTCTTATCTACCACATATTAGCAAAGTTGAGAAATGGTATTTGCTGTGTTGCATTAGCCTGCTGCCGTCCCATCATCGCCTGCCATTCCCAGCAACAACATGATCCAAATGCAGTCCAGATGTCTCAGCCATCAAGCTTCAATAATTCACTACCCCTGCATTAATTTTATCAAGCGTGTCACAGATCCCTGCTTGATAACATCTCACAGGGTTTAAGGACATCAGGGCCTTCAGCTGACCACCGCTTCATTAGAATGCACCTATAAATGAACTGAAGGAGCTGGAAGTCTAACAATAAAATAGTTTGCATCTATTTATTACTCTGAAAATAATGAAACGAAGAGTAAATAATCTGAATCAGAGAAACTGGGTCTTAATTTATCTGAATGTACAAAAGAGCCCAAATGTCAACACTGATATTACTTTCACATGACATATCCTTATCCAGATGAGCCTGAGCACATAACTCATGAACATTTAAGACAAGTTTTTTACTTTACACTATTAATCTATTTCAGTGGGAAATCATGTACACTATGCTATATTTAAGAGGTGTGTTAATCCCTTTAAATATGACACTGTATTTGTAATTATCATATTATTAAATGGTTTCTCTCCAAATTATCAAAAATAGCGTATTGTGGAGGCAAATGGATTAATATAAAGACCTACAGATAGATCAGGTATGGAAACAATGAGCAGTTTCATTTTCTATAGATAAAGCTTCTGTGCTCAAAAGGCTGATGAGGAACTTGAATTTGAATGTACACAACCATTTTGAAAATCAGATACATTTATTAAATCTGATGCAGGCAATGTCTTTTTTTTCAAGACAAATCTGTAATCAGTAACAGTCTGCTTCACCTGCTGATGCATAAAATTATTAACGCACTGAAATAGTAACGTTAAGAAACAGCCCTCTCTAGATCAAAAAGCCACAAGATTATTGGTTTCAGACACTGACAAGACATTTTCCCTGATGACACATGAATGTAGATGTAAGACTCCTAGTCAACAGCAGGTGTTATTATTCCAGCAGGACACTGAAACAACTGAACCCAATACGATCTGAATGACAATTAAGTAGCTAGTTTCTCAACCCGGCATTCAATTTCCTGAGACTGGGACACCGACTATGTCTTTAAATGGTGCAAAGATTCTTTTCCTCTCTTAAGAGTTCTTGTCCTTGGAGTGAAAATCCTGCTTGATGGATCCTGATTGCGAGGTCCAAAGCCTGTTTCTCTCGGGGCCAAGGCCAAACTGGTTTCCCCGGCTCCGGCCTTCCAGGATCAGTCCTCCTCTGAGGAGCGCTGGGCTTCTTCATCGTGAACCTCTCTGTAGGCAGCCATGGGGCCACTGTCAGGAGTGTAGCTCCCCATAGAGAACTTCAATCCCTCAGACAGTTTCTGGGCTGCCAGCTTGGCCTGCAACTCCTGAAATTAAACACAGAAGAAAACGGTGACATGAATAGGCTGGTAAACAGAAAATAAGCACATTATTATAAAGCAGCACACCCATAGCTATTAAACCCTCAACAAAAGTAGGACTGATAATAAGCTTAAACGGCCTCCGTGAGTTGACAGCTGCACACTGTTTGACGATTGGCTCTAAAGTCATTACTTTGGATGAGAAGTGATGCACAGCTCCTGCACTGCTTGAACACTGCCCTCTAGAGCTGAGGAAGGGATCTGATGTGGACTTCAATTCAGTCCATGCTTCATTATTAATTTATTCTCCATTTGATTAGATGAGAAAATGTCACCTTTGCATAAACTCCAGGTAAAATACCCAACTCTGTCAACATCAAACTAAATAAATTAGTTTGTTGTAAAATATTTTTAGAGAAACTGAGAGTTGCTATTTTCATCTATTGCACATAATGATGCTGTATGAACAAATTATAGTAATTGCTGGTCAAATATATGCACCTTTGCAGGGGCGGGGGGAGTTTACTGAAATATTTCACCGTATTTAAAATGAAGGCCATGTTCAGAATAACCTTGACACGGAGTGAAGGAAGACAGCACGACCAGCAAGGTGCTGTTGTTTGTCCACACATACTTGACCAAAATAGCTGATTCTGATTTATTGTTCAGTGTTTGTTTTTGTTACTCAAACTCTATTTCCTAGATGAATATTTTTGATAACAGAGCTGATTTGAACTCCTGCCAAATGTTTGCAACACAGATGGCTCAGAAGGCATTAAAATACTGTTCCTCCACATGATGCCACCCAGCATCATGAGAAGCATTATTCCTTCATTTAAAAGTAGAGTTGGGCAATATGAAATAAATCAAATATCTCAATATATTTTTACCAAATACCTCAATATTGATATTGGGATAATTATGTAGGGTTGACCATTGGTGCTTTAACAAAAATATTTACACAACGACCATTTTAAGTAATCATTAGTCTTGTGGTTATCATAACTATGTGGGTAAAGACAACTAATTGAACAGCGAGAACAGTCTGGTAGGTTTAGACATCACTTTACTGATAAGCCGCCTTTAGAACCAGGAAAAGACACTTATGCCATATTACATTTATAATATATAGTCTCTTATCACAATATTGTTATGATATTTTTATACTGAAATGTCTGACCCCATCAGTCTGCCTGCAGTTTAATGTTCATGCTGGATGTATAAGATAAGTGTGTGGGGGACTCGGTTGCACCAACCTGCTGCTTCTTGGCTTGTTCCTTCAGGAGGACGGCCGACTCGTCCAGAGACAGAAGCTTGGCCGGACTGTAGTGGAGAGGAGGATGTGTGGCTGCAGTGATGTCATTAAGGTGTTTTCTGTCCCGCTCCCGCCTTGCGTCCGCAGAGAGAGGCAATGAACCTTCAGAAGACTGGCTAGGTGACGAGGATCCTGAGGGAGAGATGTCACTTCTGTGAGGCAGCCTAGAAACACAGTAGAATATGTTATTTATGATAAGAACTATGTAGTATATAGCTAAATGAAATCGACATACAAATATATGTATTTTTGACATAAATGTTTGAAAAAGTAATCATAACATCATGAAACAAAGTCCACTCACTGATTTGCTTTGAATGGTTGCTTCCTGAGAGCTGAAGTTTTCTCTGTTCTTTCCAGGACAGTTAGATAGTGGGGCTTTTGGGGTAAGTAATTGTCTTTTGCTCTGCTGTTTAATGGTTCTTTGGACTCGTTACTGAAACCAGAGCTAGTTTCAGACAATTTGACCCTGCCCAAGGCCTCAACAAGGTCAAACTCTTTTGTCTCATCAGATTTCAAAGAGTCCCCAGCAGCGACCGTCTCCAGGGTTTCACCAGCAGCTGTGCTGGAGACAAACTGGCCCTGTTGCTCATCCAATGTGTTTTCCGGCATAAGAGCTGAGACAGGTGAGGTCTCCATCTCCTGTACCACATCACCTGCAGCAGCATCACTTTGCCTGTTTTGGTTAGAATGTTGTCGCAAAATGAAAGCCTGCTGATACTTGGACTGTAACTCTGTCCTGGCAACAGACATCGAACTCTGTCTCCTCTCCTCTTCATCGTGGTGTTCAATGGCAAGACGCAGTTTCTCCGAAAATTCTTTAATCTTTTTCCCTTTGTCAGGAAGACTCTGTAGAAACCTCCTACGAACACACAATTCAAAACAATCATTCAAAATACAGATGGGAGACAACCAAACCAACAGTAGGGTTTTAGATAGACAGACCAAACACTTCATTAAAGAGTTATTCTCTAATTTGTTTTATCCAAACTCTCCCACAGGTGTTCAGTTGAGTGTCGGTATAGCAATTGCTTCACACCATTTCCTTATTCGTGAAACTATTCACTATCCATGAATGAAATTATCTGCATTTGTCATTTTTATCAAGTCATTTCTTCAGCTTTTTTCTTCTTCACCCATCTGTCTTTTAGTGTAGGTAGGTTGTCACATTGAAGTCAACTTTCAAATCGTTGTATAATCATAACAGTATCGTAGATTCCGGACAGAAGTATAGCAAATATAAGTTGTGCGTGACATATTCAGGTATTAAGTCACATTTGAAATTGGCTTGGATGCCAACATCAATGTGTACAATTTAAAGGACAAAGCTATGTTCAATTCATTTTGAAGCATGGTAGTATAGGCTCTGCAATCCAAAAATTGACATATGACAAAGCCTTGAGCGTATTTATAACATTGTTTTCGTTCATATTATTAAACTCACAAATATTTGTAGATGTGTGCTGAGTCATTTGTAGTGAAATCCACACATCCTGTGCCGATGGCCAACAGGGTGGTTTAGCTCTCATTACAACTCAAACCGTTTTGTGTGCGTAGGTCACCATGCCTATGTCAGACTGTTACAGCAGCATGTGTTTTCCGTATAGCCTGAACATGGGAGGCACACATTGGAGTTAACAGTGTGAACTCACTTGTTAGAGAGTATCTTCTCCTGTCGCTGGACCAGTTCTTGTAGCTCCTCTTTGCTCTGCTTCCTCAGGTCTCCCAACTGTCCCTGGCGCCCTGTCCACGACGAGGACATCGCTGTTAGCTAGTGACAGCTAGCCACCGCCATTCACAGGCAGCGTGAGCTAACGTCTCACTGTACAGACTGACTATATGTATCCGTTAAGCTCAAAACTTTACCCATTAACTGACTTGTAAAAGTTAGAGAGATTTAAAAACAACTCTGAAGCCGGTAGGTTCACTTTGTCAACACACGAGATAACAAGGGTTCAATGTGGAATTCTTCTTCTTCGTGTGCAAAAATCCAACAACACGCTATGTGGCACTCTACCGCCCCCAATGTACGGGACAGTGTAATGCACCTCCACTTCATGTCACAGCCAGGGAAGGTGATTTGCTGCCCTCTACGGGCCAAATATAGTAAGCAGCAGCAAGTTAGTGCAGTCGGTCTGCGCAGGCCTCAGACTATCAGATTTAACATAGATGAATTTCCTAGTGCGGATGTTTCTCAACCACTATGCCAACACATTTCTCATTCAGTGCAACAAACAATGACCCAACCAAGAGGTTACAGCTATGTCCTCTCTATCTCCTCTCCTCTCAGAGTTTAAAGTCAGTTAAACGTTTGGCTACAAGCTGCACAGTTGAAAGAAAATGATATATATATATATATGTGTGTGTGTGTGTGTGTGTGTGTGTGTGTGTGTGTGTGTGTGTGTGTGTGTGTGTGTGTGTGTGTGTGTGTGTGTACCAAGTCAGATCACACTGTACCGTATATAATCCTCTCTTCTTATCAGAATCCTACTATCATAACGGGTGTAACACATGTACTTTGTGATGTGAAGCACATGTATTGTACTTTACTGATAATATTATCTACTGCACACTTTAGATTTTACCTCCTTGTTTATACTACACCAGTTTTTTGTCAATCTACAAATGTTTTGTAACATCACTGATATGAACAAATTCTGAATTGGTCTGTCGTCATTGTACAACATATTTTTTTTTTAAAAGGTTGCAAAGCCTATGTATATAATTTACAGTAAATTATCGGAAAACTGCCAACTAGAATAGACAATTCTTAGAATATAGTAACAGACTTTATGCATGCCAATAAATGTGAAATGGAATCATTATAAATGGATGGAATACATATATCATTTCTTAAAGCCTGTTTTGTCTTTCTAACAAGCTATGATACATTCAGACAGAGTGATCCTCAAAGAACAATGAAGTAGTGAGATGCATATGCTATAGGCTTCAGGCTTTAAAAATGTATGAGGTTGCACAGTAAAGTGCTGACACAATCAGGATGCCTGGGTACTTATACAGGAAAGTCTTTATTATCCGAACATACGCTGGCCTCTTATCATTAGTCGCGCTATGATATGTATCGTTAAAGAAAAGGCCCATCATAAAGCTTTTTCAAACACAGTTGTGGCAGTGCAGATAACAGCTGGATAATACTTGTGCCTGTGGCTCAGGAATGGCAGTCACCTAAATAAGTGATTTAAAGTGATTGAACAGTCTTTCATCAGCACATACATTTACTTAACATTATATTACTATACAACCCTGTTGCCAATTCAAAGAAATTCATCCCACCCCCAGTATCAGAGTAGGCTGTTCATCAAGGCACAAAGCATGTTAATAAATATGTTGAACATAATGTGAAAAAAACTAAATAAAATGTGTACAGTGCCAATATAAAATGATATGAATAGAGACTTAATACCTGTATCAACCTTCACATAAGACTGAATGTTCATAACTCTGTGAGCAACATAGGTAGGCTTCATTCAGCATAAACAAAACAAATATAATCTTTCAGTACATTACTTACAAAATATTTGTACAGAGCATTAGATTATTTACACCCTACAGCAAGCAACATTTTATTTTCATTAATAGGGCTATGTTAAAATATAGGCTGAAAACCTACAGAAGACTTTTTACATCATCAACCAGACTCAAGCACATATGTGTCATAAATGAATAAACAAAACTCGCTGTGAAAATAAGAATAAAGACAAGTGAGTTTAAAGGATTCATTCAACATGGTAGGAATTACGCTTCTTTGATTTCTTTAGAGGAAAAGATCAATACAACTGACGACGGGAAATACATAACTGTACTTAGCTTGAACCACAGAAACATATAACTGAGCATAAAGACTGTAAACATGTATCTAATTGCAACCCAACCTAATTGCAATGCAGCTTTAGGAAGTAAATTCGTATATCGTGTGATGTAGCCCTATGTGTGTCTTGGGAGACTTGGAACCTCAGCTCTCTCATTATCCTACAAATGTTGACCCGAAACATTACCATTGGGTGGCATATCCTTCCTCTTTTTACGTACATTCTGACGAGGGATTTGAGGATGTGTGGTGAAAAGTAATGAAAAGTGCATGAGGTTGCACTGTGATCCTCTCGTTCCTTTTGCATCCACTGCCACTTTGCTTACAGCTAGCAAGTGAGTTCTCAGATTGCTGACATTGTAGAACAGCAAGTTGCGTTTTCTAATGTCACCAAACCCTTATCCTTCCTGACAAAACAGGTTAGAACCCAAACATACTTCAACAAGCTTAGATACTTCGATGCAATAGGTCAGGCTGATAGTCCATTTCACTTTGTTTGTGTCTTTTGAATACTACCTGCAGGCTAGCTCTTTCCTCCTGTTTTCATCATATATGCTAAGCAAATAAATATATTTCAAAAATGTCAAACTAGTCCTTCAAGATCACTCTATGCTTATATTTTTGGTTATTTCCAGAAGTTTCATGAACGGTGTATTAACTTGAGAGGCTTTTGATCTTGGTCGAGAAGAGCGCAGAGAAGAGGATTCCTCAGGACTTGATCGTGTGTCTGTGTTTGTTTCTGCGTCAACCTCATCTCTGCCTGACTGGCCTGGACTCACAGGAGGCTCAGACTCAGACGGGCGGTTGTAGTGGAACATCTCAGTCGATACTGAGGGGTTGTGTTGCAGGAAACGGCTGTACTGGACAGGAGTGTATCTCAATAAACTGGAATCCAGTCTGCTTGGTGGAGGGTTACTGGGTGTGAACGTCCGTGGTTGGGTGGGCGTTGTTAGGTAGTGAAATGGATATTGAAAGGTAGATGTAGGGGATGAAGGTTGAGTTGAGGACAGAGGTTGTGTTAGGGATGAAGGAAGAGTGGGTGATAGAGGTAGAGTGGGTGATTCAGGTAAAGTGGATGATTCAGGTAGAGTGGGTGATAGTGGTTGTGTTGGGGATGAAGGTAGAGTGGGTGATAGCTGTTGAGTCGTTGATGAAGGTAGTGTGAGGGATGGAGGTTTCACTGATGGTGGTGGTTGAACAGGTGCAGGGTGTTGTATGGGATGGAGATGAGTTGGTTCATACAGAACAGGAAGTTCAACATCATGCCTTTTTGCTTCACGTCTGCAGATGCATAGTCAGACATCACAGTGAGAAACAACCTCTAAATGAAACACCAAATATAACCCGATGCAACTGAATATGTTTCTCTGACTTTTTGTCTTACCTGGGGAGCAGATCACAGCCTACTCCTATCTCCCTTATTTCCAAAACCTCTCGTGGTCTATTCTGTGTGGACATAAAATACTTCAGCTTGTCTTCTAATTCATTATTCTAGGAAAGAAGAAAGAGGAAACAACACTGTCAGGTCAGGTACATGCAAAGATCTGCAGTCACTTAACATGTAAAAGTGACTAGATAGGTGCAGTGACGCGAGGAAACCACACAGACATTGCAAAAGGTGCAGGTGATCGATTGCTCAGCAGCCCAGAGAGATTGCCACACCACACCAAATTAAAAACACACAGTAAACACACAGTGAAGGATGTGTCTTACCTCACACTCCACTATCGCAATTCTGTCCAGAAGCTCTGAGATGAACATGTCCTTCTGAGCAACTTGAGTTCGCAGTGATTGAACCTTCATAAATTAAAGATTGAAAACAATGTTCATGTGTTTTCAGTCAGACCTTTTCTCTGCTCTGCAATATAGATTGTTGGCATGATTTCCTAATAGTTTTATGGAAATATTTCTGAAAATAACTATGTGATTTGGTGCTAATTATAGGAAAAAAGTCTGAATGTCTGGCTGACCTGCTGTGCACTGACAACAATACTTTCCAAGTTGTATTAGCAATTTATAAGAACGTATTGAAAAGTGTACTAATTGAACACTGTCCATATTTTACCCAATATACAGTATATTAGAAAGAAATTGACATTCATTTACAGGAATGTTCTTGGGTATTATTCAGTAATTAAAGACCCATAAAATAAAATAAACCGTTACAGTTGAAAAAAGTCCATGCAGACCAGTAAAGACTAACAATGCCCTTTATCTTTGGATCATATTCTAAACCACTGGGCCAGCACAACGCTCCACCCTTTATTGACTTTGGCTCTGATAAAATGTTATATTCCTTGTGTGCATTGAACTCATCCATAATCTGGTTGGTAAACACACTTTCACTACTTCAGCTGACGTTGCATGCATCCACACCCATTATGAAATCACAAAAAGTACAGAAGGTACCGTAGATAAATAAAACTCTCCCCACCTCCTCGATCATTCCTTTGACTTTTCTCTGCTGGCAGAACACCATGTCGTTCAAGTGTTTGATTCTTTCACGGAGATCCCCAGATTCAGATTGCAGCTTTTTGGACCTAAGCAGAACCAGGAACCAGTTAAACTCACACGTAAATCCATCATGCTGATGAAGAAGGATTTATCTTTTCTGGAAATGTGCAACCGCTTCAGCAACTCTCCAATCAAGGATAACAAACTCTAGAAGAAAAGGACTGTAGCATACTGATTGATTTGCAGTCTTTAAAGGAACATTGTGTAACATTTATGGGGATTAATTGGCAAAAATGGAATACATTTTTATTTGTGTATAATGAATGGCCTGAATTGTTATATTTTATTTAGCTTTTAATTTTTTTAAAGGCATTTTTATCTATGGGAGGAGCGGGTCGTCTCCCACAGAGTCCTCCATGTTGCACCGCCATGTTTCTACAGCAAACACGAGCGAGAGCCATTCGTGTTTTGACATTATCTAAAGGCAGGGAAGTCGACCAAAACTCTGTATTAAACGTGCCCGGATTTTTAAAGATTGGAGTATTAATAAACCCTGACGTTACTGGTGTTTTTTTATTTGTACTTTTTATGTTTTGGTGTCATTTAATATCATGCTTCGACTGCTCTCTGTCGGGCAGAGCTCCTTCAACAAGATGCAGTTAAAAAGCTCAGGAAAAAGCAAGGAAGTGTTTATATTCAAGTTTGTTTATGTGGGAATTGTTTTTGTACCTTTTGACTGCAGTTCCATCAGTTGTGTCTGTCAGCTCCATCAAGCGGAGGCGCTGTTCACATTCCTGCAGCTTCTTTTCGAGTTGACTCTTTTCCTGTGAAAATACGTTTTCATTGTAAGTTTTGTATATTTGCAAGAAGTGTAGCTGAATCTTTGTCATGTTAAACATCAGCCTTACCATTCCCATACAGTTCAGTAGGCGCTCCACTTCAATAATCCTCTGGTCCCTCTCAGCAATCTTGGCCTCTGCAATTCTGAGGTTACTTTCTGCTTCCTCCAGTCGCCTGATGTACTCATCGAGTTGGGCCTGTGTGAGCGGACATACATTTTGGGATTAGATGTTGCTTTTAAAACCGCTCATCAAATGTCAGTGTGGTGGCGTTGTAGTGCTGTAGGCTTCCTATACGGAGACCAAGTCATGACCAAAACCCGAGCCCACTCTGTATGCCACACTTAAAACAAACAAACATGCAAACCATATAGGTGCTCGTCTAATTGATCCGAAAGAAAAAACACCAAGAGAAAAAAAATATGATTCCTCTTTATTCACTTCTTTTATGACCATTTCTACTGTATATGTGTGTCTCTATGAGTGAACCATGAGAAATTCTAAAGTAGTAGCAGAAGTGAATTTTATGTGTGGGAATCTTCTTTTTTTTAAATAGGCAATAACAATAACGATGTTAACAAATAAATCAGATAACGCACTGGCAGTTTAGTGATATCCCCGCAGATGTAGTCTTGACCAGTCTTGCAATTAAATCCAGTCCTCTTTGTCAGAGACTGGGTAAAGATGTGATCGATCTCAAGAAAAAGGCCTTCAAAAAGTGGTCTTGAGACCAAGACCGATCTCGAGTACAACCCTGAATGTAACATTTACCTTTTTATCACTTAGAATAAATGTTCACTGCATCACAATCTTTGAGAAATGTGTCATGTAATCATCACACGTCCATCCTGTTCTCATGAAACATGAAGTCTGGTATCTATTGGCACGGAAACGCAGTGTGTTACTTCATAAATAGGGAGTAAAGAATGCAGACCTGTAGGTTTTCAACCTCCTCCCTGTGTTTCCGTTGCTCCGCTTGCAGCTTCTCCTCGTACTCCTGCTGTAGCTTTGCTGAGAGCTCTTGCAGCGCCTGGTTGTTGGCCTCCTGTGCAGACTCCACCTGGAAAATTCACAGCACAGCAAAAATTGATTATTCCATACTGACAGTAGAATAGAAGATGCAGCTGATGTATGCTGCAGTGAGCTCATCTGTTGTCAAATCGGCAGGATCACAGCGTATTGCTTCATCTGCTGATTCTCATACGACTTAAATCTTTGAAATTGGGTTTGGAACAGGCCACTTGTAACACGGTGGCCTACATCTCAATGAATGTATACCGATGTTTTTACTGCAATGTATGGAGTTGTGTGGATGCATGAGGGTTTGTGTGAATGAGGATGAAGAGATGTAATTACCTGCAGTCTCAGAGTCTGGTTTTCAATCTGCGTGGCTTCCAGCTCTTTCTCCTTGTCTCTGAGCTTTTCTTGTGTTTTCGCACAGGTGCTCTGCAAATCTTTCACCGCGTCTCTCGTGTCCACTCTTTTCTGACAGTTCTCCAGAAGAGATTTCTGCAAAGGAAACTTGTTTTAGTTATCAAGCCGGCCCTTTCTTTGATGGCGTGCAGCTGTCATGGAGCAGGTCTCACAGAGTCAGTGACATTGATTTGTTACCTGCAGGCCGATGTTAGCAGATATAAGGGAGCTGTTCATCTGATCGAAGCTTTCCATGGCTGTCGTCCGGATCCTCACCTCTGACTCCAGACTCCTCTGATGTGAATTGGCAGCCTGCATACATTTATCCACAGCTTCACAGACTGGAGTTTGACGAGGGAGTTTGGAGCAGTCTCACAGTGTTACATGATTAATTACCTTAATTTCCTGTGAAAGCTTTTTCATTGATTGCTGCATTCCTCCAAACTGCCCATACATCCGCTCTCTCACCTTCTCCAAAGAATCTCTCACCTGGATACACAAAACATACAGATATCATCCCACACAGCCTTTCATAGATGATGTGTTGATCTTAAGGCCCGGATGTTTGTTAGCTTCCACTCACCTCCCTGATGTACTTCATCTCATCCTGAAGGTGACTGACCGTCCACTCTCGCGCCATCACCTCCTGCTGTCGGTCCGAACCCGTCCTCTGCACTACGCCGTACACTTTGGGCCCAGGATTCTCCTGCGCGGTCCCTGGAGCCCCATTGGTCATGTCACCGAGGTGCTGAGGGAGTCAGGATCGCACCGGTCAGGTTTCTGCAGCCACCCTCCACTGAGGCCGACTTCTACCGTCTGCTGTGTATTTGTGTAACTGTGTGTTCGTTTATGTGCACAAATGCTCACTTTGAAGTGCATCACATATTCGTGTGTTTGAGCGTGGATGCACATGCCTGCGTATGTACACTTAATCCGGTATTTCCAGTATTGCTGCTGCTGAGCACTGGAAACAGGAGGCTGGGAACAACCAGCTAAAAAAAAGGGCAGGGTGTATCGAAGGTGTCATGTTTCTGCAACCCAGTAAATGAGCTGCTGTGTGTCGTCCTATTGTGCCTCTAGCAGCCAGGCGATTGATGCACACCAGCCAAGAAGAAGTGCAGCATTTTAAACAATGCACCAACTAAATAACAAATGATAGTTATAGTCCTGGGCACCAATAAATGACAGAACTGAAACTTAGAGATTCAATTTCATTTAATATTTTAGTACTGTAGTGTTTGGAGATTAGAAAGAATGATCTCTAGCTACAAAGATAGACTTTAGACGTGGGATTTCATCGACAAGCATATGTTGAATATCCATGAATAGGTTATTAATGACAGCCTTAAGGTGCATGCACAGAAAGGCGTTTTCACAGAAAGATGTCAGTGACACACATGCTGAAGCAGTGGCAGTGTCATGCCTATTATTCATGTGTTGGATGCGGCTGTCTACCTGCTGAGGTGACTCCCTGCCAGCTGGCCTCTCTCTTAGGATCAGCCCATTCTTCTTCTTCCACGCCCCACTGGCATTCTTCTCTTTCTCAGCCTACAGAAAGAAAGAAAGAAAGAATACAATGCTCACACAAATGCTCCAAATAAGTGTTATTATTTTGTGTAAACATTCTGCAACACTTACAGACCTTCTAATTAGCAATGTTTATGTTAATAATAATTCACTCTACTGTCATTGTGTCCGATCACATCTAGGTGCTCTCTCAACAAGACTAAGAATGCAAGCAAGCACACTGTTTTGTAAAATTTTGCAATTTTACTCATAAAGCACTATTCTGATACAAACAAAAACATTTGGAGAAACAATCTAAAATAAAATATATAGAGATTCCAGGCACTAGATACAACATGTAATATACCCGTACATGTGCAACATAATTAAAACAGCCAGGCGGTCAGATAGATAGATAGATAGATAGATAGATAGATAGATAGATAGATAGATAGATAGATAGATAGATAGATAGATAGATAGATAGATAGATAGATAGATAGATAGATAGATAGATAGATAGATAGATAGATAGATAGATAGATAGATAGATAGTGTCAGTCTCCCCATCTCTCAGAGATTAGAGGGATGCGGGGCGAGAACAAAGACGCCAGTGTTGTCTTGTGGACAGAGACAAGCCTTATTCCACCATTTCATACGCAGAGGACATGCTGTTGAGGAATGGTGAATGCCTGTGTTTATGTTTTAACATCACCGCAGCTCCGAATAACAATGCAGCCATGTGCGGAAGGAAAACACAGTTTATTTGTTGCCTTGAGGAACATGACCTCCACACAACTCACTGACTCCCAGAATCATGTAAACATGCAACAACAACTCAAAGACACCTCTTTGAAATAACTACATGTTGTTGTCAAACGTTTTACTATGTAATTTGTTAAGTGACGTATGAGTCTTATGGGTGCATTAATAAGGACTCAACTGATTAGATTAGCTCTCATGTATTTCTTTGTTCATAATTGTGTTCACATTGAAGAGACCATTGTGGAGATTCAATTTAATGTACGTGTAGAAACTTCTATATGTAACAACTGCATTCAAGTCCACTGTGTGTGTGTGTGTGTCATGGTGCAGATGTTTTACATCTCATCGAGTCACTGGCTGGATTGTGTCCATGTGTGAGGTTGCAGGACACACCCGTTCAAATTGTATGGCGAAAAACAGAGCATTTCTGCCATATCCTTCCTCCATGATTAAGTTTACAACTTCCCTTTTTCCTTTCTTTTCACAAAGTCACAAAAATTTCCTCCAGATTACATCTCAAATTTAAGTTTGAGCAGCTTCAGTGAAAATTTGTCTCAGGACATTGGCTAAAAAAGAAAAAAGGGCATTAATGTTTCATGTGTAAATGAATGACTTAAAAAAGTGGACTGTTGAATCGCCTCTGCTGTGTCCCTTTTGAGCGCTGTGCTGGTACTGGAACTAGATGCTGTTGCAACAACAACAGAGTTATGTGTCACAGTTACGGCACAGCGCTGAATGCATAAGGAGCACATGAAGAGGACACAGAGAGGTGAGTTTTTAACCTCTTGAACCCTGATATTCTCTTTCAGTTTCCCCTGAAGTGGCTTCAAAGTTATGTTTTTCCACACTGTTCTTCAGTTTTACATGCACATTATGTATTAGATGGTTATCACACTTCAGTGAATTACATGATCTTATCTTCAGGGCCAGCATCATCACGCTTTTATGTTTTTGGAAACCTTATTGCAATAGTTTAAATTGTCCTTTTGGGAAATACATTTATTCCCTTTCTGTCTGATTCTTAGATGAGAGATTGATACCGCAGACAGCTGGTTAGCTTAGCTTAGCAGACTGGAAACAGGGAAGCAGCTTTCCTGGACCTGTCCTAAGTTAACAAGCTTATTAAAGCTTATTCATTACACAAAACACATTAATTTGTAAGCTAGAAAGGTGCTGATATAGATTCAGTTACTTTTGAACACAGCCAGGGCAGCTGTTTCCAGCCGTTTCCAGTATTTGTGCTACCTCTTGGCTGAATAAATAAATCCCCCACAACGTTGTTATTCCTCTATGGACATTTCTTACTATTGTGTTTTTACTCTCTACGTTTCTTCCCACCAATTTTATTGCACCTCAGGCCTCAGTTGATTGTCTTTAAAAAATAAAAAAAAAGTCCCACGCTGCTGTTAGAGCTGCAGGTCTGTGCAGAATGAGCTGCAGATGCAGGGGTGCAGACTTTGCGTCCTCACTAAACAGACAATGAAGTACACGTCATCATCGAGCACATGGCTGTTACTCCACTTTGTGTTCACTCTTGACCAGACTGTCCTCTGTCATTAGTTTCAATATGCTCACACCCTGTCAAAAGGAAGCACATTCTGAGATAATAGGGGCGTGCTATCAGTGGAGAGTGTGTAGGTGTGGTAACCAGACGAATACCATACTAAGAATTCAGCACATCAAGGACCAGAAACCCCCTCAATGCCATCAATAAGCATCATATCACAATCAGTTCTCACACTCTCTCTGTCAATCTCTGGCCTCTGGAGGGCAAACAAAGGCAGGGGCAGGGCCACCTACAGCAAACATCCACACAGCCTGCAGCACACGCACAATCATAGTCCACACAATGTGCACTAACAGACATGAAGACTGAGCAGAATGTACACTTCAGCAAGAACATGCACACTAGTATGTAATGTTTGTTTAGTTACCAGCATTTGACTTCATACTGTGTCTCAGATGTTTCATATGAAGTGTGATATTGTCTTTTCATTTTAAATATTTTCTATTGTATGGAATAGATTTACAACACAGAGTCGGAGTCGGACTTTAGCTTTGAAGTAAATGTGTAACAGCTGTGTGTGCATTATCACACACACACACACACACACACACACACACACACACACATATGCAGACCCATCTGTCATGATTGTGTAACTGGTCCAGATGATAAAATACACATAAATCTCAGTGGCTAGACCATCTTTCTTTTAGTATAGTATACAGTATACGATGAATAAAGGTTGTATTTTCACAATTTTGTTAACTCTATTCATTAAACCTTTATCTAAATAGTGCTGTCAAGCAAGACTTATAGCCAGGATGCAGAATGGTTAATTGTAGACTTTCAATGAGGAGATATATTCGACTTACAGTGTCTGAGTTTGTGTTTTTCTGCTCATTGTGTCCATTATCTCCTGCATGTAGAGTTAACCTGAGGCGTCTGATCCTCCTCTGAGAAAAACAAACAGACAAAAAGCAAATAAAAGATGTTCCGCACACAAATTGAAATTTGCATTATGTCATCAATAGAAAATATAGAAGAGTTAACATTGAAACGTCACTGAAACTGAGGGAGAGAGTGGTGTGTTTATTTATAGTCAATGGAAACAGAGCTGCAAACAAAGTTTATGTAAATGCTCCAAAACTATATAATAGTACACCACAATGAATGCTTTGTTTGGTTATTCCCAAAAAAGTAACATACTCTGTTTACTTGTTTACTAAATAATATAATAGGCTCTTTCTTCATTAGAAAACCTTGGGAATAAGTTTAAAGGCCTGTTTAGTACAAAGGCCTGTTTCTATCTGAGAGCTGTTCAAATAAACATGACAGCCTTGCCTCCTGCACACTCAGCTCACATTACGTGCTCCTGCAAGTGAACACATCCCATGACAAACCTTTAGATGATCGGGGAGCAGAACATGTTAGTCAGGCCTGGGGAACTCACTGTATACAGACAAGAGACAAGTGGCCACAGAGTCCAAGGGAAACGGGGACAAACAAAAGGGGGGAGGGGGGCTGTGCAAAAACACAGAGTAGAAGGGAGAGAGAGACAGAAGGAGAGTCCCAGTGCCCGGCCTCTTCCAGGACTTCTTACCTCACTTGAAGGATCTAGAGAGTCCTCTGTTGTGGTGGTGGTGGAAACAGTTCGTCCTGAACCGTAGCGAAGCATGTCTCCTCTTCTGTCCACTCCTCGTTTCTCTTCCTCTCCCTCTCCGGACCTCCTCCCTCCCTTCCTCTCACTGCTCCTTCCTGAGTTCTGCTCAGACTCTCTATGCGACCATCTGCCCCCGGCTCCAGCCTGGGAAAAGGAGGGAAATTCCACTCTGTCAAGTCTGGTGTTAGTGGGAGTCCACAGGTCAGAGGTTTCCTCTCCGTCCGTGTAATGATCAGGTGAAATCCAGTCCCACACTCAGCAACACAAACACAACTGTGCCATTGTCTTGATTCCAGCCTGACTGCTCCTAACTCCACCTGGTTGACAGGCTTGTCAGTCTATCAGAAACCTCCCTGCCTCTTTCTTTCTCTCTCTCTCTTTCTGTGAATCTGCATTCCCATCAGACCTGTCAGTCCACATTTCAGCTGGCTCCCTGGTCTGTGCCTCCTGCCCTGAGAGCAGGACATTCACAGGGAGGGGCCTTGTTCTTGGACCGAGACAGGTGGAGCCCTTCTTATCAACAGGAGTGGCGAATAGGAGGAGCTGGTTGTTCACAGTTTGACAATATCCCCCGTCACGGCTACACATATTACACATATTACACACTACAGGTATCGTATTTAAGTACAAATGTAAGTTACTTTTATTTTACTTAGCTTATCCTACTTCTACACATGTAGTCCATTACATTTCAGAAGTGAAATATAGTTACTGCAGGGATCATGCTGCATAATGAGTAATTTGTATTAAAAAAAAATTATTGCAGGACTTTTGCTCATAATGGAGTATTTTGTGTGTTGTATTGGTACTTTAAATACATCTTCCAGCATTGACGCTGTGAGAATGAAAAGCTCTTCCAATTAAATAGAGTCAGAAATAATAACCTTATACTAAAAGGTACGGGAAGTATCTTGTAATACAGGAGTGGTTTAAGCCAATACATTATTTATACTGTTGATAGTGGATACTGATGAAAAGGAAGAGATCACAGCAAACACCGTTGTTACCTTCTGCCTCACAACTACACCTTCATTCAGTTTTACATGATAAATTTACACTCATGCATTTATACTCACTCATCCTGTCAAATATCTTCAAGGAACAGGCAGATCACATTCCTCGTATGAATGGACTGCAGTCACTCCCTTTTGATAGAAACTAGAGACACACTCGAGTCACAGAGGAATGAAGAGTCAAGTTAAAAGGCTGAAGTTGCCAAGCAAGTGTTTGTTCTGGATTATTTTTCAACAAAGATCAGCTGTTAGATGATGTCAAAATGTGTCAATAAATATGA
Organism: Cottus gobio; assembly: GCA_023566465.1. Classification (NCBI taxonomy): domain Eukaryota; kingdom Metazoa; phylum Chordata; class Actinopteri; order Perciformes; family Cottidae; genus Cottus; species Cottus gobio. Next base: position 16,237,653 of record CM042224.1, on the reverse strand, counting down.
AAAGAAAAATTTCGAGAATAACATAGGAGGTATTTCTACAGGTCTCAGCAGTTAATCAGTAGCCAGACATCAAACACGTGGTATTTCTTTACTTCTGCAATCAGTGAGGCCTCTGGCCAAGTCCAATGTCATGTGGAAATCCTCTCCCATAAACACATCGTACTCACTTCAAGTTGTGATTGAATTTTAATGTAATTGAGTTCTTCCATTTCATGATACTTTATACTTTTACTCAACTACAATTCAGACTTTTCACATTTAGATTTTACATATAAAACATATGACAGGTTTCTCAAATATAATACTGTGTTATAGATTAAACTGCCTATCAAATCTTATCAAAGCTGAAATGATTAGTTGACTAATCCTGATTTCCGGCTGGTGTGATGATTTGCTGCTCTTTCTTGTTTAAAATTATAAATTTGGGGTTTGGAGTATTTGTTGCACAAATCCAGTAATCTGAAGGTGTAACTTTGACCTCTGGGAAGTTATGAAGGGCATTTATTTTAGTGATTGTTGTGTGGGAGCAGTGGCTTGTGAAGGATGTGCTGTTGAAACCAAAAACAATATCTGTTGTCTGTTCAGATTAAGTTTGACTTGTGTTTTACTGATTGCTTGACAGAAAAGCACCATTCCAACTGCTGACAGACAATGTGCTGTCTGTGATGAAAGGGCACAGCTTCACAATGCTGCTCTGTTCTTTTAGGAATGTGTGGAAACATTAAAAAGCAACTGACAGTTGTAATAAGTACATAGGGTTGTTCAAGAATAGTTAAGTTCTGTTAGAGATGCAATTACTACAATTTTGAAGGCTGAATATATTTACTATCTGTCTGAATCTGTCTTAAAACAGCACTAACATCCACTCTGGCTGCAAAGACATTCCTTCTAAAAGCAATTCATAATGTCGTGATGAGGGACAAACTCCACAGTCCTCAGACCATCAAAATTACTTCTTAAGTTCAGCTGAAGCTAATATTAATCTTTAGCAAAAGTGTGTGTGTTTGTGTGTTTCCACAATGAGAGTTTAATTGTGGAGAGACAGTAACACAGATGACATTTTGTACCAAAAAGAGTCAATTTAAAAGATGCTGAGGTGAGTTGTGTAACTGCTGAAGCCTCATCGGCTGAACTTCGGTTGAAATGTTTTGTATACAATTAAGAATGTGGCTGTTATTGCCTAAAATATTAAAATAGACCTGGACAGATGTAAAGCAAGCTAGAAAAACCTCTTACTGTCTCCATTGGAAAGGAAATGACAACAGCGTAGTTGGATCCTCAGCCTCTGATAAACCACTTGTTCAGTGAGCTAAGTGACCTCATCCAAAAAGGGAGGGGCCCATTGGCTGGTTGTTGACATGTACAGTAGTAGTGCCCAACTGCTCATACAGGATCAATTATTTTCTTCTCTCAGGCCTTTGATGGTTGATACTGTGACTGACAATGTACAAAGATAATCTGACATTAATCTGATCATCTTTGAGGTTATTTAATCCAAATCTATGTTTAATTTGTTACTTAATTTGTTACTTTAAAGAAATGGAATCAGCCATGTACAATACTTATAATATAACTATGTGTTGATCATAAAACAGTTGAGATACACGAGAGTATCTCAAAACACACACGGCCTGAAAGCCGGTTTGTCCTGCTGTACGGAGGTATTCACTGCCTGAAGTGTTCAGCGGATGTTTACCTTGGTGTTATTGTTCAGAACCTGAGGCTTGTATTACTCAACACAAAAACGCAATACAGCTTTGTAGGTCTTGATCTACAAATAAGATTGATATGAGGATGTATTCAGGTCGGACAGCTATATAGGTTGCTGAACCTACAACACGGTCATATACCTATGAGCACTACATTCGGTAAACGTCATAAATATAATAATCACTCACAAAAGTCTTCTAGCGAACTACTCATCATCAAGATGGAAGTATTTGGGAGTTACATATCAGAATCAGAATCAGAATCAGAACCATTTATTGCCATGTATGCTTACACATACAAGGAATTTGTCCTGGCGGGAAGGTGCATACATTTAACATTTAACAATACACATTTAACAGTTAACGCAGTGCAATAAATGAGGATGAATGGATGAATGAATATCTACATTGAGACAGCAGCATAACAAAATACCAAAGTAAGATAAAGTGCATGGAATGTGCATGAGTGTAAGTGTTGTGTGAAAGTGGCAAGTGCAATGCCCAGGTGTCAAGTGTATTCAAGTCAAGTATAAGTATAAGGCTATGTGCAGGGGAGTGTCCGGTGGGAATTGTCTGGGGGTGACAGAGTCATTAGAGTCAGTGGGGGACCCGGGCTCTGTTGATGAGCCCGACTGCAGACGGGAAGAAACTGTTTTTGTGGCATGAGGTCTTGGTCCTGATGGACCGCAGCCTCCTGCCAGAGGGGAGGGACACCAACAGTTTGTGTCCAGGGTGAGAGGGATCAGCTACAATCTTCCTCGCCCGCTTCAGGGTCCTTGAAGCAAACAAGTCCTGGAGGGACGGCAGATTGCAGCCAATCACCCTCTCGGCAGAGCGAATGATGCGCTGCAGCCTGGCCTTGTCCTTGGCAGTGGCTGCAGTGTACCAGACTGTGATGGAGGAGCAGAGGATGGACTCGATGATGGCAGTGTAGAAGTGCACCATCATTGTCTTTGGCAGGTTGAGTTTCCTCAGCTGCCTCAGGAAGAACATCCTCTGCTGCGCCTTCTTGGCGATGGAGCTGGTGTTTAGTTCCCACTTGAGGTCCTGGGTAATGATGGAGCCCAGGAAGCGGAAGGACTCCACAGCTTTGACGGGGGAGTCACACAGGGTGAGAGGGGCTGGTGGGGCTGAGATCTTTCTGAAGTCCACAACCATCTCCACTGTCTTCAGAGCGTTGAGCTCCAGGTTGTTTTGGCTGCACCAGGTGGTCAGTCTCCCACCTGTAGGCGGACTCGTCCCCACCAGAGATGAGTCCAATGAGGGTGGTGTCATCCGCAAACTTCAGGAGCTTGACGGACTGGTGACTGGAGCTGCAGCTGTTGGTGTACAGGGAGAAGAGCAGAGGGGAAAGAACGCAGCCTTGGGGGGAACCAGTGCTGATGGACCGAGAGGCTGAGACGTGTTTCCCCAGCCTCACGTGCTGCTTCCTGTCAGGCAGGAAGTCTGTGATCCACTTGCAGGTGGAGTCGGGCACGTGCAGCTGGGAGAGCTTGTCCTGCAGCAGAGACGGGATGATGGTGTTGAAGGCAGAGCTGAAGTCCACAAACAGGATCCTGGCGTAGGTTCCTGGGGTGTCCAGGTGCTGGAGGATGGAGTGGAGGGCCATGTTGACTGCATCGTCCACAGACCTGTTGGCTCTGTAGGCAAACTGCAGGGGATCCAGGAGTGGGTCGGTGAGGGTTTTGAGGTGGGACAGGACCAGGCGCTCAAAGGACTTCATGACCACAGAGGTCAGGGCGACGGGCCTGTAGTCATTGAGTCCTGTGATCCTAGGTTTTTTGGGGACGGGGATGATGGTGGAGGCCTTGAAGCAGGCTGGTACGTGGCATGTCTCCAGAGAGGTGTTGAAGATGTCTGTAAACACCGGGGACAGCTGATCAGCACAATGCTTCAGGGTGGAGGGGGAGACAGAGTCCGGGCCGGCTGCTTTGCAGGTATTCTGTTTTTTAAAAAGCCTGTTAACGTCTCTCTCTTGGATAATGAGGGTCGTCACTGTGGAGGGGGTAGGGGGCGCTGTGAACGATGGTTCAGAGGCGTGAGCCCCTGATGGGCTGGGGGAGGGAGGGCTGGTCGTCTGTGGCTGGTTGGTGGGGCTGTTGATGGGGCTGTTGGGGATGGCGTCAGGACTACTCCATTGTCTTTCAAATCGGCAGTAGAACTCATTCAGCTCGTCTGCCAGGCGGAGGTTGTTCATGGAGTGGGGGGTTTTGGGCTTGTAGTTGGTGATCTGTTTGAGCCCTCTCCAGACCGACGCAGAATCACTTGCTGAGAGCTGGTGTTGCAGTTTCTCAGAGTACAGTCGTTTAGCGTCCCTCACCGCCCTGCTAAACCTGTATTTTGACTCTGTGTACAAGTCTACACAATATTATTTGTGTAGAAGACAGACTCCCCCCCTTAATGTCCGTCTGGGTCTGCAGAGGTCTGACAACTAGGCCCGGTGATAATAACCAGCCTCCACTCCCACTTCCAGACCCTTTACTGTTTACCACATCATTATTAATGTTGTATATACATGTAGGAACATAATTGAACATGGAGAACCAAAACTATGAAACCTAGAACCGTTGTGACAGCTAGGGGGCAGCATGGCACTGTGACATTTTAACACAAATGATCACAAGCTGTTTTTTAATTTTATTTCTGTCCACCTACACCTACACTACCACAACTGCCAGAATTGTTTCTGGATCCCTGTAAGACTTGTTGAAATAGAGAGCTCCATGTGAAAACGAGTAGTTGTTTAAAGCCTTTACATAAGAACACTTCCACAATTCGCTCTCTCTCAGCTGCCCACCTCTTTATTTCTCAGCAGTCTCTCTAGTTGAAGTCACTCAAGCACATAAAGGAATCCCAAGAATGATCACCTTGTTAAGCATACACAACTTTCCCCTCTTAAGCCGTCCAGCCTGCAGACCCTAGTTTACTGCTTGGCTTGACACAAGAGAGAGAGAGATAATACTGTCGCACTCGAAAGGTTGATTTGTTTGTTCCACATAGAATAGCAACAAATGAAGGCCATGCCCTGCCAACAATAGCCAATAGACCAGTGTGAATAAGAAAGGCCAGTTTGTTCTCCTCCTTGTTCTGCTGTAATCAGCTGTAGATTGTAAAGAAAGTTTTCAGGCTGGGAAGTCTACACCTCCAGCTTTATCATCCTAAAACATGACATCATAGTAGATACAGAAAAAGATTCTTTAATATCAAGGTGTATAAAGATCTCGGCAATGTGACCCAAATCCATTTATTTCAACTGCTTGCTCCAACTAGACTCCAGGATTTGTTTTTGTTTTATACCCCAGAGACTGGTGGAGGTCAAAGCTCTGCACTGAAAGGTAAGCAGGCCCAAACTCAGGATGCATATGCTTCATATGTTCCAGCAGGAAAAATACTGACACACTGAGCACGAAATGAAAGATAAAGAGCAGCTATTGACACAGCTGCTCTGACCACAGAGACGAATGAAGTCAGTGTGCAACACTGATACAATCTTCTCACTCAAAAGCTACTTTATACTTCTACTCTATATTTCAGAGATAATTATTGTTCTTTTTATTCCACAACATTTTCTTTGATTGTTTGAAATGCTTTGTAGAATTCACATTTTGCATTGTGGAAACACAACAGTAACTGTGTCAGAAATGTAATGCTAAAAGTTGTATTTTAAAGCAAATCAAACATAATTTATGTCAGCAACAGATTAAAATAATCTACCTAAATTTCTTTAGTAGAAGCATATATTTACTTTTATAAAATTCTGTTGATAATAATTCATCCATCCATCCATTATCCGAACCGCTTATCCTTGATAATAATTCAATAAAACTTAAAATGTAAGAATTTTAATTGCACTAGACAATATTTTCATAGAGTGGTGTTGAAGTAAGGGATCTATAAACTAAAACTACTTATATTTACATAACCTTTGCAAATATTTGCATATTAATAAATAGATTGTTCAATGACAGATAGAAGGTAGACTAAAAATGTCAAAATATGTATTTGACCTTTGGTGGAAAAATCACAAGACACAATTTATTAGATAAATTAGTATTAGTATATTACATTACATTACATTTCATTTAGCTGACGCTTTTATCCAAAGCAACTTACAATAAGTGCATTCCACCTTGAGTACAAACAAGAATCAGAACAACAGGAATCAAGAAGGTACAATTTCATCAATAAAGTTCAACTACAAAGTGCTATCAGTAAGAGCCATTCCAGTGGTACTAAAGTGCTACTATCTTTATTCAAGATATAGTCGGAAAATTTGTGTTGTTAGTTTGCGACGGAAGATGTAGAGACTTTCTGCTGTCCTGATGTCAATGGGGAGCTCATTCCACCATCGAGGAGCCAGGACAGAGAACAGTCGAGACTTTGAATTTCGGGAGGTTAAAGACCAGTCGAGCTGCAGCATTCTGGATGAGCTGCAAAGGTCGGATGGCACCAGCAGGTAGACCCGCCAGGAGGGAGTTACAGTAGTCTAGACGCGAGATGACCAGAGCCTGGACCAGAACCTGTACCGCCTTCTGGGTGAGAAGTGGACGTATTCTCCTGATGTTGTGCAGCATGAATCTGCAGGAACGAGTTGTTGCGGTAATGTTGGCAGTCAGGGAGAGTTGACTGTCCAGGGTCACACCGAGGTTCCTGGCAGTCGGGGTCGGGGCCAAGACTGAGTTGTTGAAAGTAATCGTCAGGTCGTGAGTGGGAGAGACTTTTCCTGGAAGGAAAAGTAGTTTAGTCTTGTCAGGGTTAATTTTCAGACATCCACTGAGAAATGTCAGTCAGACAGAGATTCGTGCTGCTACCTGTGTTTCCGATTGGGGAAACGAGAGGATCAGTTGGGTGTCATCAGCATAGCTATGGTAGGAAAAGCCATGCGAGCGAATGACAGAGCCAAGAGAGTTGGTGTACAGAGAGAAGAGGAGAGGACCGAGGACCGAGCCCTGAGGGACCCCAGTAGTGAGAGGACCCAGGACGGAGCCTTAAGGGACCCCAGTAGTGAGAGGACAAGGCTCAGACACAGATCCTCTCCAGGTTACCCGGTAGGTGCGATCGCTGAGGTAGGATGAGAGGAGGGAGAGCGCAGTGCCTGAGATACCCGGGTCCTGGAGGGAGGAGATGAGGATCTGGTGGTTCACTGTGTCAAAGGCAGCAGAAAGGTCCAGAAGGATAAGGAGAGAGAGGCTGGTCTAGCAGTGTGAAGTTTATCAGAGAAAGCAAAGGGGGCAGTCTCTGTTGAGTGTCCTGCCTTGAATCCAGACTGGTGAGGGTCCAGAAGGTTGTTCTGATGGAAGAAGGAGGAGACTTGATTGAAGATAGCTCGCTCCAGGGTTTTGGAAAGAAAGGGAAGGAGAGAGACAGGTCTGTAGTTGTTGACTTCTGACGGGTTGAGAGTGGGTTTCTTCAGGAGAGGGTTAACTCTTGCCTCCTTCAGAGAGTTAGGGAAACAACCAGTTGAGAGGGAGGTATTAATAAGATGGGTGAGAAAGGGAAGAAGGTCAGGAGCCATAGACTGGAGGATGTGAGATGGGATGGGGTCAAGGGGGCAGGTGGTTGGGCGGGCAGAGGTTACCAAGGTAAGAACTTGATTGGGGGACAGAGGGGTGAAAGAGGAAAGCGAAGGGGAGGCAGATAATGTTAAAGGAGATGTAGTTATGGGAGGGGGATCAGTAAATGAGGAGCGTATGTCATCTATCTTTTTTGTAGTCGACAAAGTGGTTCGGTAGAAGGGTGGAGGGAGGAGGAGGACAGGGGGGGTCAAGGAGGTTGGAAAAAATGGAGAAGAGTTTTTTGGGGTTAGAAAAAGAAGATTCAATTCTGGGTTGGTAGAACAGGCTTTTGGCTGCAGAGATAGAGGCAGAGAAGGAGGCGAGAAGAGAGTGATAGGCGTGCAGGTCGTCGGAGTTGCGGACCTTACGTGTCGTAAGAGGACAGAGAGAATCAAGAGAGGGGGACAGAGTAGAGAGGAGAGTGTCTGTGGCAGAGTTAGGATGCATGAGGGAGAAAGGGTCAGTTGAAGGAAGGGCTGACAGAACAGACGAGGCCAGAGAGGAGGGAGAGAGGGAGAGAGAGGGAGGGGGAGAGAGAGAGAGGAGGGAGAGCGGGAGCGAATGTTGCGACGGACAGGTGCAGAGTCTGTTGCTGTGGGAGGGTTGTCAGTTCCCAGGAGTGGGAGAGAGTAGGAGATAAAGAAGTGGTCGGAGACATGAAGTGGAGTTACAGTGAGGTTAGATGTAGAGCAGTTTCTGGTGAAAATATAGTCAAGATGATTTCCAGCTTTGTGAGTCGGAGGTGAAGGACTGAGTGAGAGAGCAAAGGAAGACAGTAAGAGTACCAGGTCAGATGACTTCTCGGTCTGGATGTTGAAGTCACCTAGAAGAATGAGAAATCTTCTGGGAAATTTGATAGGAGAAATCTCCCAAGGAACCAGGTGGACGGTAGAGAACAACAATGTTTAGTTGAATCGGATGGGTAACCGTCACAGCATGAAACCACCCTAATCGATGTGGCTCAGTGGTTAGCAGGTCTGACTTTCAATTAGAGGGTCGGTGGTTCAAACCCCGGCTCAGCCAGTTGTTGTGTCCTTGAGCAAGACACTTAACCCTAATTGCTCACCGCTGTGTCTACTGTATATCATGTAAGTTGCTTTGGATAAAAGCGTCAGCTAAATGAAATGTAATGTCCCTAGTAGAGTTGGATTACAGAAGTAGACTTTAACCCTAGCTGGTTCAGTTGTGTTTAAGTCACTTGACTGAAAGCAAAGTCCTGGTTCGGATAGAGAAGACAGTAGTCTAGTAGAAATAATACAGCAAATAGTAGAAATAATACAGCAAATACAATAGAAATATTGCAGAGAAACCTCTTTAAAGAATGTACTCAGCCAATACCCAAGTAGTCCAGCAGTCTTGAGGAGTCACAGGTAGAGATTTTACTTTGAAAATACCTCTTAAAACATGTCTGGGAGGGATCTTTAAATGTTTAAACTAGTTGCAATGAATTATTCAACAGGGAAAAGCATTTGAGAGTAACTGGAAGTAACTTTATTTTAGTCTCAGCAGGATTTATGAACATACAAATGCGTACAGAGAGGTAGTGGCAGCGATTGGTCCACTCCACATGGTCACACACTTCAGCACAGAGCCAACAGAGAGTGCAAATTATCACAGTGTAGAAAAACATCAAAGTCAGTTTATCTAATCTGAAGAAATTCCCTTATTCAGGTCAAGGCAAATTAAAGGAGGTCTGCACATGTAAGGAATTGCAAGGCTTTATGTGCACAGTGGCACAATTCAAATACACATGTACGAGTTTAAGCAAAAGGTTCAACCATGTCCAGTATCATCACTGCCCCATTCAGGGGGGAAACCACCAAAGCTAGAAGTTAAATCAAATATTTCCAGTATAAAAATGTCTTCAGAGATTGAATGTTTTTGATCTGGGGCTTTGCTCAGTGCTGTAACTGCTAGGAGTCTGATTCAATAATCACAGAAAAGACTAGAGAAAGTTATGTTAGGTTTTGTCACATGATTCCACAAAGCAGCGCTTTCTAATAGATGTTAAAGTAATACTGTGATTTCAACAATATTTGGAGTAACATGTTACTTTTTTTTTTAACAAATGCCTGTTGATCATATTTTCATGGATCTATTATTTGTATAAAACAACATAAAACTGTATGAAAATGGATGTGTACAAACTCCCTCATTTACTATTCCCTAAAACCCTCACTGAGCCAGGATATTGTGAATATCGTGAATAAATAAGAAAAACATCCTGGCACTCATCACTTCATATACTCGGATTTGATCTTAAAAAAAAAAAAAAAGCTAAATATATTTCATTTAACAGACTGATATAAAAATGAATATTTATATACTGTAGGTAAATTTAACATTGTTCATAGGCATAAAAACTGAGGGTTAATAACCTCATATTGTTCACAAAGGCAGTACTGGTTGCTTTACAGTGTGCATCAAAGACTGTTTTCAAGTTCACTAATGCTTGGAAAATCATGTGAAATCCATTCGTTACAAAGGAAAAATCCACTCAGAATAAAACTGTAAAATTTACATAAAACTTAATTTGGGAATGTAAAAATACCAAATGAACAGTATATACATTTAAAATCTACATAACAATCAACTTTTATGATTTCATCCTTTAATCTCAAAGCTGCTCAAATAATACTGAGTGAATTTATGGACATGGAGGTTGTACACATGATTAATCACACAGATGTTTCAGTGTAACATCTACAGTTATTCTTCAAAGAGCACATGGCACATCTCCAGCCTTTTAGACCAACGGGGATGCCTGTAAAGCAGCTTCATCCTCCACCTCCGGCTTCGTTTACAAAGTGAAGGTGGACAAGATGTTTTCCTGACTCGAGGAGCGCTTGTACCCTAGTGATGAGCTGAAGTACGTCTCCCCGTCGGTGCTGATGTCATCGTCGTCGTCGTCGTCGTCCAGAGCGTTGAGCAGCGGAGCGGAGGTGCTCTTACGCCTGGAGAACACAAAACCATGTTATAACTAGGACACTGAAAATGTCTGTGCATTCTTTTTAAACCTTTTCTTATTTTAGTCCGTTACGGATGACAAATGGCTCTTATGCGTTTACCTGATCTCACTTCGCAGAGCTTTGAGTTGGCTCTGGAGCTGCTCGTTGGCCTCCTGTTGCTCGTCCAGGTCTCTCTGCAGCTTCTTCTTGCTGTGCTCCAGTCGGTCGATCTCTTCTTCAGCCTCATCCATCTGTCTTTTTAAGGCCTTTAGGCGCAGATTCAACTTCAAGAAGAGCAACAAGTACAGGGTTAAACGGGTTCAACACAGATCAACAAATATGTTCAATATGTGGCTATTAACTTAAGGTCTGTAGTAAATTGAGTTTAATGAGTTGGAAATACGTACTTGATCCTTCTGATCTTGAATTGAGTTATGTTCTTCTTCACCTTGCATCATCATTTCTTTTACCTTCCTCTCTAGCCTGCGGTTTGTCAGCTGCAGGTTGGCACGCTCCCTGAAACATATATACGCCACGCATCATCATACTGTACCGTAATGTCGGGCAAATCATTCACTCTTGCATTCATCTTTAACCTAAAAGTATTAAGAGCTGATAAGATTCTGCCAGGTTTGCTTACCCAAAGTAGGACTATTTCTCTAAATAAGAAAATAATTTAAAAATTACTGTATAGTTACAATTCCAACAGATCTACAACATTTAATCCACTATTATAGTTGTGTTCTTCCATATAAGCTCCCTAAAAGGTCTAAGTATAAACTTTTATCTAGAAGATACTACCTAGCTTGCATACCCAACCTAATGAACCTCTCTACTTTTCAGTCAACCTTCCCTCTTCCATCACCCTGACCACAGCACACCTCATCTCTTTTCCCCATCGGAGCCTTCATCTCACCTTTCCTCCCCCTCCAGCCTCGCCTCCAACTCCTGTATGCGATCCTCCAGCTGGGCTACCTGGCCCTCTTTGTTGGACTTGTGGGAGCCCTCTAAACTATCCACTCTGCTCTTCAGGGCTTTGGTCTAGAGAGGTTACAAAGAGAGAAGTAGTGGTGTGCACAACAAATTAATCAAATATAAACATAATTAAAAATATGAATTAGAAATCGATGTGAGAATGGATACAATCAAATGAAAAGAAATGTGAATGAAATGGGTTGGTGCTTTGTTCTGAGTTTGTAGAGCAACACTGTGTGTAGTTGTTTTCTTCCAGGCAGGAGAGTGTGTACCTGTCTCTCGAGAGCCATCTTGTCACACTCCAGGTCCTGTCTGCTAGCCCTCTCCTGCAGGAGTTCATTCCTCATCTGCTCCACCTGTCAAGCCGAGTCCAGACACTGTCATCGCTACGGTCCCAAACAGTCTGATGGCAATTATTATCAGACATTGTCTGTGTCTCACTCACACCAGAAAGCACTGGAGCGCCCAGTGACTCAAAATGCCTAACAATAGAACAGTTAATGCTCAAAGGGCCTTAGTTAATTGGTAAGCTGGTTTTTCTTGATTGGCCACTTTTTGTTTAAATGTCTACTCAGTGACAAATGGTTGTAGTAAAAAAAAAATAACAAATCGATGACATTGTTTGTACAAAGACTGAAGTATACAAAATAAAAGTTGTGATAATATAGTACTATTTTGTAACCAGGCAAGCAGATTCACCCTGCATCACCTGTGTTTTAAGATAAGTTAAAGATAAGTTACTGCTGGTCTTATATTTATCAAAAGAAAGAGGTATACGTAGATCTTTTCGTCTAATGTGAATGAGTATATTTCCAAAAATAATAATAATATATATGCAATGTTGAAGTATCTGGTGTCATTATATATTTACTCTCTGAACACAAAATCAACCCAGAGAGGCCTTAACACATGAACATGACTGCTCAGTGATAGCCTGGTTCAAAAGAACAGAGGATGAAAAGAAATCGATAGAGCGGTGATGGTTCTTTCTTTGTGAGGGGAGTTTAGAATTGGTGATATTTTATGCCAATTAGTGGGTGACAGTGGGCTGCTCTGATGAACGATGGCCCCTATAACTGGTGCACCCAGCACAGTGCTTGAGGGAGCTGAATCAGCAGACTGGAACATACAGCGAAACTAATCTGCTTTGTGAAAGACGGCAGGAGAGGAGAGGGGAGATTACTCTCATTTAGACAGCAGAGGAGCACCTGGTGCCAGGAGAGACGCAGGTGTTCTTCCTGCTGCCGATGCTGCAACCCACCACCCCTCCATCCCATAGCCATACATCCCCCCTCTCCCCCCGCAGACATTAAAGCACACCAGCACATACACCCATGCATGTGTGTGTGTGTGCACTGACAAACACACACCACTAGCACTCAACCATACTCCACTCTGAGTGCACAAAGCTCAAGTGTTGTCTTGACAACCGGCCTCAGCCTCATGCTGAATCAACGCCACTCTTTTCTCCCTGCCAGGACTCTTTTAAAAAAGGGGAAACCATTTAAGGAGAATTAAAACCTTCTACTCGACAACACTAAGCTACGCGACGCACATTAATACATCATTTTGGTCACAACTTTTGAATCTGTGTCGGATCCAGACGGAGACGAACCTGTAGCCAAACCGTACAGGCCTGTGTTCGGATCTCAATGTTTTACATTTAATATTAAGGAGATGCAAAGGTCCCATGAAACTTTGACCACAAGATATGAACATTTGCATAAATCAGTAGGGTTGTAATAAAGTTACCGTATTTCAAAAACTCCAGAGCCAACATCCTCACTCTGATTAGTAAGCACTCTCCCACAAGCAAACAACAATCCTAAAAGCACATGCACATTCTAGACATTTTACTTTATAGTGCTTCTGTCAGCAACTTTACCAGGGATAACTGATAACTGGATGCACACTTCAAGCACAAGAACTGGATTTGTTCTCAAGAAGAAGTTACTGAGCGTCATTTCCAAGTGAACTCCACAACCTGAAAACTTGAGACATTTGGCAGATTGCATTTTTTGGCTCGAGCGGTGCATTAAGGGGGGTCTTTTGTGACTGATGCATGAAAATTGGATAGGCGCTCTTAGACCACACTGGCAGGCCGCCAACCTGGATGATTATGCAAGATCATCTTACAAAGCAATAACCAGTCCACTTTCTCCAGACCAGAAATAAACTGGGAATTTTGCAGTGCGGATATGATATGTAAAGACAACGACACCTGAGAGTGAGCACAAGCACCAAAGCACTGATATAACCCGTCAACCAGCACTTAAATCATGTGAATTGACTCTTTCAGGATTACATTTGTTTTGTGGAGATCACGTGTTTGTTTTGTTCAGAGATTAGTGGTTGCGGTCATGATGTTAGAGGTGGCAGACATAGCAACAGGAGATGTGGATATCATTTCCAGGTTGAGATGGAACAGAGACACGTCTGTTAGAACTAAAGGGGACATGGACAGCAGCAGCAGGTCACCGACACAGGCGAGCACCCATAATGAGAATGAGTCTACCTGCTCTCTTCCTCGGTCTATCCTGTTCATCAGTTGATCTCCGCTCTGACGCTCCTCATCCAGGTCCAACTCCAGCTGAGCGATCCGGTCCTGCAGAATGAAGCGGTTACATTCGTACAGTCACTGAGTGTTAGCATCTGAATCTGTTTTCTATTAATAATCAACAACCACTGAGGTTCATCGGCCTTTAGCAGAGGCTTTGTTTGACATCCTTACGCACCTCTAAGTGTTTGACGAGTCTAGCTTTTTCGTCTTTAGTGTGGGCCTTTTTGTCGACCTCCAGCTCCAGATCCTGAACCGTTTTCTCCAGAGTCGTCTCCCTGAGCACGGCCTCGTCTCGTTCCCTCTGACACTGCCGCAGGTCCTCCTCCCGGAGTGACGCCTAAAACAAATTAATCAATATACTTCAAACATACAAATTACTGCAACTTACTTATTGCTTACACATTTCATTCCCGTGTATAAATACCTAAATCACATCTTTTTATAGGAACTATTGTATTTTGTCCCTGATGTTTAGTGAAACTAGTCTAGTGGGGTTTCAGTGTCTCATTAAAAGGACCCTATGGATGGTGATAAATACTTCTTGAGAGTCCATCTCCTTGTTAAATATGTAATCTTGCTTCTTATCTTAGCTTGCTAATCTTGCTTCTTATCTTAAGTATCACCACTGTAGCTATGACCAACAATTTAGTTGCTGTTTAGGGAAATTATTATATGGTTCCCATGAGTGAGTAATGAATCCAGTGCAGTTTCCCCCTGTGTTCATTCAACAGCTGAGCCCCCCACAGCTGGAAAATTACCCCCATTGCTTAATGCTAAGACAATGAAAAATCATCTGCCCTTATGTCTCACCCAGAACAAATATTTGGCCATTAGTGCAGAATAATTCCATATTTCATCATGTAAATACTTAAGTAAGACATAATTGAAGCTAAGCTAAGCCTACAACTTAGTAATATGTGTAAGGGGATAAGTGTGCATCCTCACTCAGGTCCTGAATAGCACTAATCAAGTTAATACATTAATCAACTACTGTAATGACTAAATAAAGCAGATCTAGGGACTGAAACTTGGCAACACAACGTAGTGCTGTTTATTGCAGCCTTTTTGGACAGGGCTCTCTTGAAAATAAAAGAAAAAGATTGAATGTGCCCTGCACTTGACATTTTAGTCATAGTCTGCCAAGTTCACATAGGTGGAGACGGACGAGGCGTTTGAGAGCAGCTGGAAAAGTGGACTCACTAAGCCCAGTCCAGAGCAATCTGTCTCAGGAGAGGAGGAGGATGTGAATCCTGCCAGCACAGCTTTCACAACAATGATATCACAATACTGACAATGTCCTCTTCCTGTGCACCAGCTGGATGTAGAGGAAAAATGGATGCTGACTATGTCCTTACATACACACTTGCTGAACGCCCATATAAAGGAACACCCAAATCAGTAAACTTGAGTGGCAACATGTTCTGCACGTCAAATATAGGCTGAAAGCTTCCAGTTTCCAGTGGATAGTTTCTTTCAGAAAAGGAAATGTCAATACTCTCTTTTTCTTTGCTATAAAGCCTTTTGAGCTTAAGAGCGGGGTATAGCCTGCCAAAACTTAAAAAGGTGCCCAGTGGAGTTTTCATTATAAACAGACACGGCTTTGTTTACAAAGTTAGAGTTACGGTACATTGTGTAACAAACATGCTGAATGCATTTTCCGCCTCAGAAAACATTTGCAGACCCTTTTTATGCGTTTTGAAATCTGCAGTGTTTGCATCAGCTTGTTTACAGTTTTCTTCTCTTCCATTATTGGCACAATGCTTCTTTTTGGAGCACATTGTCTCCAACAACTGTGCTGATTGCAGTCATGTAACATTGCATTACTTTCACCCTTGTCTTTTTACATGACCACATCAAATCTCAAACAGAACTCCCTTTGAACTCACAAACACACTAGTTGTCAGGCACTGAAACCAGTTACATTTGATGTACTGTTATGTGTATTACTCCTTTGTGTCTATGGCCCTTTTCGCCCTTGACAGCTTTATATCTATTATATATGTCCAATGAATAAGCTGTTTCTGTGTGGGCAACATAAATACAATCTCAACTGCCCTGCCTAGTTCGATAAATGTTTAATAAATACATAAAACAACATAAGCCGCCCTCTTTCCAAAATAAATTATTCACATTCATCTGTTCCCATTTCCAACAAAAGCATTCTTTACATTCTTAAGTCCTGACAAAGATAAATTGTTGAAGGGAAACAATGCAGAGTGGTCCCAGGTTGTTAAGTTTCACCATTATGGCAACAAATCAAAGGATATCTCCACATTTCCCTTTTAATTCCAACTCTGAGTGTAAACATTCATTTAATAAAGAACAGAGATTGTCTCCGGCTTTACTGAGCTCAACTGCTTCACTTTAATAATATGTTTTGGGTTTGAGAGGACAGCAGGGAGCAGAAATGCCTAAGTGATGACATCAGGACAGGATGATGCTAGTGGGAGGGGTCAAACACAATGATGGCTCATCATCTGCTGTTCTGTATGGGAGGGCTGAGATAGGCTGACTAATGATGGCCTTGATTTGACCATGTTGACCATGAAAGCAGTGTCAGCATTCCAATCTGTAACTCCTCACTGAGCCCATTACGTGAGAAGAGGCTGACGTGGTCCACTGTACCTCTCCTTGCAGGGTTTTGGTAATCAGAAGGCACTTTTCCAACTCCTGTCCTCGCTCCTTCAGAAGCCTCTGCAGATCAGTCAGCTCCCGACGGTTTTTCTCTTTATAAATATCAATCTGCTCCTGTAGCTCCAGAGTGGACGACTGGGACGCCATCACAATAGCATTCATCTGTAGGCGCAGTGAGGTAGAGGATAGGTGTGGGAGAGCACAGGCAAGAGACAGAAAGAAATGTGAGGAAAAGATCAATGAGTACACATATCCACCGGAATCCTCATTTAGAGTCCCTTAATTAAAGAAGAAAAAGGTAAATACTTAAATTGTACAAGAAAAGAAAATGTTTTTCAGGCATTCTTCCACCTGATGAAGACCCAGTGAGGTCAAAACCAGTTGGCAGTTTAACATGCGTCACTAAATGAGAAGTTTAATATTCCTGTGCTCCTAACTCTCAAAGAGGGCCCGAAGAACAGTTATTTTCTGTGACCAGTTTTTTTTTTCATCTTCAAGAGCAAAATAAAGTTCTGTGAACTGACTGCACGTGAATCTCAAGGAGCACTTGGCCCCAGCATTGTTTTAATTAACTCATTATTTAAGAGCTCAACTCAACTCTTTAAAAAGAGATTTATTAGTCTCAGAAGTTAATAAATGCATTTTACCAAAACGCAGCCTCCACTCATTCGGCGCATGCTGGGATGAAAGTTTCTGTACTAGACTCAAGTACACTCACCTCCTTCTGAAGTTTCTCCACTGTGCGGTCCAGCAGCTTCCTCTCATCCTCCATGCTGTTCTTCATGTCCTTGTACTGCTCCTTCTGAGTCCTCTCTTCTTGTAACCTCTCTTCCAAGTCACTGTGTTCAGTGCTCAGTTTGGAGAAGTTCCTCTGGAGAAGGACACGATTTTAAAGATGTCAAACCATCCTTGTGAACGCTCTCTACATGCAGTGTGGCGCAGCATCGTTGCGGATCTCACCTGCACATCCTCCAACCGAATGGTCAGCGCTCGATTGACACGAGACATCTCCTCTTCTTGCTCCACAATTTCAGCCAAAGATGCTTCCAATTGCTTTTTCTCTCTCTGTGGAGCAGACATTGTTGCATATAAGACGCTGGTATAGTGTAATATGATGCTGTGGCAGTGTAGAACTAAACCAGTAATATAATTAAAGTAGCAGCAGTTCTGCAACTGCCTACTCTTTATGCGTCTGGACCTCTTACCTCCAGTCGGCCGGCTCTGTCACTCTGCCTGCTCTCCTGTAGTTTGGCCTCATCGATGATGCGGTTGAGTTTGGCCACCTCATTTTCCAGCTCCTGTGCACGCCTGCGCAGCTGCTCGGCCTCCAGCGTCAGGCGTCCTGCTTGGCCCTCCACTGCACCCTTGGCTGCCTCCACTTCAGCCTTCTCACGGCCCACTGCTGCACTGCTCTGCAGATCAGAGCAAGACACGAGGCTTCAGTACAAAGGACGCAGGAGTCTGTGGCACTAAACATCGATGCATGATGGAACATTTGAGACTCATGCAACAAAAGCTATTTGAAGCCCTCAGGTTTCTCACTGAACCTTTGTTGCACAAACAAAGGCAACTCAATCTGAGCATTCATTAGTCTCTGTTGATTGAGGGCCACACAAAGGAGATCTGCTACTTTTTACCTGGCATACTCTGTGAGATGGCTTTTAGACTTCTGTCCAGTCTTGTGTCCAGTGGCAGAAATAGAGTCAACGGGGACTCCTGTGAACTCTCCCTGCGCCCACATTTGTGAATGAAGACTGTGTTTTTAGCTTTGACATTTCAGGGTGGAATGCTGTGCAGGAGAGAAAGAGCGACCGAGACAACAACACGACCCAATCGGTGTGACAGAAAACTGGTTTCAGTTGTGTTGACACCCTTCCAGAGAACAAGAGTCTGTTAACAACCGTCATCCAGCACGTGTTTGAGGTTGAATGTACTGAAACTGGTTTGCCAATTTTCTGTTGATCTCAGTACAGTGAGGCACAACATGACAGAGAACATTTACCAAATGGTTGCTGTTTCACTTTACCACAGAGTGTTCAATGTGTCAAAGGGAAAATAAAGTTCAACGCTGTCTCTCTGCACAGGCAGGTTACGCTCTCTGACATCCAAGTACGACACAGAATGCGTGTGCACACAAAACGCGAGAACACGTGTGCACGCACACAGAAACTAAAAACTGGTTTGTTTTTCTTGAGCAGAGCCTACATTACATCACAATCAGTAGAGGAAATCATGAAATATGGGTTCTTTTGTCTGACATATTTATCAGAAAACTTGCCTCTTTTAAAAAGCATAAAGAATCAAGTTATCATAGCAGATTGTATATGTCGGGACTCAAAAGTGTGTAATTTTGTGAGTTAATGTTCTCTTGTTAGTCACTGAGCAGTTGAAGGAGGTTTTGAAGGCGGTTACTTATTTACAAATGCATAAATTTGTTTCTGCTGAAATCCAAAGTCTACTACTCGTCACTCCTTATTGCTGTTTGAGACAAAGTTGAAAGGCGCTCGTTGAACAAGTTGTCTAGTCGTCATCATGCGTGAATATAGGCACGTCCTGTACTAGAGAGTTGACGGCTGCCTCCCTGCTTTAGTGGTAGCAGGCCAGTAAGACCTGTTTCCCCTGTGTCCCCAGAGCCGCCCTTATCTCCGCCTGACTGGGTCATTTAGTCTGTTCAAAGGAGCAAGGAGCCGAGGAACAGACTCAGTACTGCGAAATACAGAGTTTTTACCTCTCAAGATTAGCCAGACAAATCTCTTGTGTTATGTTGGGTTACAGCCGCTTCCCCACGTTGCATTGAAAACTCACATATCAAAGTGTTGGTTGCCAAATGGGATTGGATATCATGCTAAACACAGCTTTCACCACAATAACTAGAAAGGCACTGCGCAGAACAAGGCCATGCACTATCTTGCAATGTTAATGAAATTGAAAAATACTTTATGCATCTGCCTTGTGGTTCTGTTATGTAAATGTAAAGGGTTCTCCCATGGTCCATTCTACACCCTTCAGCCAAGTTTCCCGAAAATTGGGCTAGTTTTATAACCCTGTTAACAAACAAAACAAACGTTGTTGGGTGAGGTAATAAAGCATTGACAGGGTGTCAGTGCTTCATTTTAACAACATATATACAACATGTTCGGCCCTCACACTACCCGGCCTGGCCCACTTCCCACACCGGGTCATACCATTTAAAACACATGGACGAAGCCACCCAGCCAGAAAGAGAGAGACCCGGCTGCTGCCTGTGAGAGGATGCAGGAGGGGATGCAATGAAGTGAGTTTTTTTTTTCTCTCCTTGGAGTGATTTAAACAGACCTGCATCATGATGTGATGTATTTATGACAGAACACAAGCTTGTGGAAAGATCACCTTTCCTTAAATTGTAAGAAAAAAATATAAACGTCAACTCAAATGATCATGTCACTGAGAACCATTAATATTGCCAATTATATTGCCTACTAATGTCTTGTGCATTTAATTTCTTATTAGGCTTCACTAACTGGTATACTACTACAAAAAGTAAATCATTCATTAAAAGTATTAAAGCGTGATTAAATATTACTTAACAACCACACACAGATTAGTGCTAAAACAACAATCACTTAAATCAGTGATTAGACAATGATTTGTTTAATTTGTCCATTTATTACAATTATGTATCACCTCTTTAAATACAAATGTAACAAAAGAGACTAACAACACAAGCTGACTTCAGAGTATTAGTACATACAATATCATAGAAGAATAATGGTAATATCATACCGCTAGCCTTTTTGCCCTCTACACTAACTCAAAGTTTGACTTGGTCTCTCTTGTGTACTCAAACTGTTTGCATAAAGTTACACATTAACCAACTTTGTGCAGTCTTTGAAGCGCGCCACAAATACTGAGGTGAAGTATGTGCCCCAAGTCGTGTGCTGTGGTGAAATCTTGGCTCTCTCAGTTATTCCCACCAAATAAGGCTCCAGCATGACAAAAGAGCTGATGGTCTAAAGATAAATAGAGCTGCAAGAAATCGACAAAACAGAAATCTACAATCTGACTGGGTACATTGTTTTCCTACAATAGTTCAATCGACATTTATACAAACTGTATTTTCTAGAAAAGTCAGCAGGATTAACCCCTTTATCAGACATACAGGTAACACCATTCACACTCAAAATACTGCACATAAGCGTGGCAGGCTGTAATGAGCCTTTTAACTCTTAGACCGGCAGCACTGACACTTAGGTGTCTTCCTTAGCTGGAGATAGAATGTCACCAATCCTGTTTTTCCTCTCGTGGTGATGCAGCCTCGTTGTGTCAAATAAAAATGCCTTTGTTGCCTTTGACGGAAGAGGCATTAAATCGAAACTTGACTTGATTAAATAAAACTGGTCAAGGTCATTCAGAGTAGAGGTCATACCTGTGTGGTCTCACCTTATCTGAACTTAATCCTCAAATCAGGAGAATAATAATAATTTAAAAAAATGTCTTGATTGAAGCCTTGATTTCCTTTGCCAGCACAAAGTGTGTGTTACAAATACAACTGCATTCTTCATTAAAGAAGTCACCAGACATGAGGTTAACTGGAACCGAAAGCCAGCCATGGACTGAAAGGAAGGATTGAAGTAGAAATTAAAATGCGACAGCTGAGAAGCACTGACATCTCTTTGGTCAAAGAAGGGCCGTAATCAAATCTTCTCTTCTGAGAAATGGAAACAGAAACCAGCTTTTAAAGTCTCTGTGCAAAGCCAAACGTCAAGCTTGCCGAGGGTTTTGGAGACAACATGACATTATTGAGACTAGTGAGATTGTGACCATGCCGATGTGCTGAGTGACTTGGTGATTTTGATATTAGATGTATAGAAAGAATATGGCTTCCTAGAAAATACCAGCTGTTGACATTACACACACCATCATCTGCAATTGTCAATGAAACAAGCATGGCTGTAAGGCAGGAACATGTTTTGATGCCGCTTCAGCACAGTGCAACTTGCAAAATTAAAACAACTAATTCATCAGAAAAGGGTCAACACGCTATCTGAAGTGATGTGGAGCTGAGGTTTTCATCATCTCAGGGCTGCCCTGGAAAAAATATGCTCGTCAATTTTACTAGTTTTTCTTCTCCCTGACCATCAGTACAGTCACTGACAGCTTTCACCCCAAATCATGTAGGGACACCTACTGTAGCCAGTGTAGAATTATATCTAAAATCAATCATTTATTTTGGGCATATTTGATCAAACTAGGTTCTGTGATCTCACACTGCACACTACTTGGGGTTTCTGAATATCCAAAAATGTCATATCATCTAATCTGTACCCTTTCCATTCCATTATCCAAACCGCTGATCCTATTTTGAGTCGCGAGGCGCTGGAGTCGATCCCAGCTGACATTGGGCGAAGGCAGGCTACAGTTTATCTCAGGGCACATATAGAGACAGACAACCACACTCACATTCACACCTACGGGCATTTTAGAGTCCAATTAACCTGAGCTGCATGTCTTTGGACTGTGGGAGGAAGCCGGAGAATCAGGATCGGGGATCGAACCCTGGTGAGGTGACACACCACAGTGCAACCCATCTATAGGCTTTTATTTCTGTAAAATATTCAGCATACATTCCTTTCTCAAATGTAAAACTGGATCATTGAATGTGACAGCAGAACAAATGGGGTTGAGCACTGCACCAGATGAACTCATAATACTAATTACATTAATTACAGAGTATTTATTTTAATCAATAATGTTATTGAAGTGAATGACTTTCAGGCTCCACAGTGCCAATTAAATCATGCACCACCATCCTGGCTAAAACTCGAAGAAAGAATTAGTCTCAGCGTAAAGACAGCGTGTGTGTGTGTGTGTGTGTGTGTGTGTGTGTGTGTGGGGATCATATTCCAGTTGTCCAGGCCTAAGGCCAAAAAAGACAAGGTTTGAATAAACTTGTGAGCAAGAGAAGGAACGCCCAAAATTCACATTCCCCACAACACTAACCACTCATGGGAGATCTCAGCCCACGCTTTACACATTTACAGTGAAGTCCAAATCGGTGCTCTGAAAAGGTCACCTGGCATAGTTACAAATACAAGATGAAAATGTAATCTAAAATACCAGGAGACTGCCAGACACTCTGATTCATTACTTCATGGTCATGTGGATTACAAGAAGGCAGGACGTTGAAAAGAAATAGAGAAATGAACAATCCCTGACAAGTTTACAAGAAAACACACTCCCTGCCTTTTAAAGCAGTGCTTGATGAATACGTACTCTCTAACCACTAGTCTCAAATGTTATTGGTCATCTCTATGGGAGATGTGTATTTAACTCGACACCTGCAAGTTGTTTTGGCAGATTAGGCTCCCACCACATCAGCATTCCCAGGCACCGAGGTTAAGGAACACTAAAATCCAGCCTGGCTTCACATGGACGTGGCCCTCATATGGCCGTGCAGCAACATCTTCTGAACTGAACGTTTTCTGACTGAACTGCTGCTGTATTTAATTCTCATTTGTAATGTTATCAAACTATAAAGTTATAATTAAAGCTATGTAAAGTCCAACAAGGATAAATGGCTAATTCTTTGCAGTCTATGTCAGGATCCAGAAACTCTCCATCATTTCCTTCCTTACTCACTGCCCTGCATCTCCTTCCAGCTCCTAAAGCTACGCTTGGAAATATAGTGCTATCATCAAACACACAGACTCATGTGGGAGTCTTTACTTTCAAAACAAGCCCGAGGGGGAACTCTTCTGTGGGCCACGTAAGTTTGATGATCAGAGAGTGAGACACTGGCAGGCTGAGATAGAAGCAAGAATGGCACAGGCTGGAAAATTAACTGCATTGAGGTGAGTGGGAGATCACTGCGGAGTCTTTGGTGGAAACTGTGGAGTTAGGAAATGAAAAAATATGGCATTTGGGATTGAGGTTACAGATGAGAGCGTGATAACAATGTGGCCGTGTTACACACTGTGGCTCGGGGCTTCAGGTGAAACTTAACAAGAGCTGGAAATGGTGTGATAAGCACAAGGCTCCGTCTTTACAGTTAGGAAGGGTGAGTACAGCTGAGACCTATTAAGGCCTCTAACACTGAGAATCCGGAGAGCTGCGGAGATGGAGATGCAACTGCAGCACCCTGAAGAGGCATAAATGAAAAAGTCCAAGCCTCTCCCGCAGGTCAGAGCGGGTGCACTGTAACAGAGCTGGAGTTGAGTGAAAAAGGAGGTCTGCAGGGTGCACATTCTCCACTCCGACCCCGACATTCCTGGAAACAGACCCTCCTCTCTACTCACCACACCTCATCTTTCCACATGTTTTGCATACCAGCACATGCTGACACGCAAGATCAAATCCACATCCAAATTTGCAGATGCCTTTTGCTACAGAGCACTAAGCACTCAGGTAAGTAAATATTTTAATAAGCAAATTCATAACTTCTTAAGAAAGTGTGACCAAGTTTTTTCAACCTTGATGAAATTCCACAGAATTCAGCTCATTGTAAACACAATGCAGCTTTCCAATTCAGACACAAAACAGGCCCCCCGCTTCTTTCAGGGGGTCAGCCACGCATCCCTTTTTCTACAGCACACTGACCCACTTATTCAGCATGTCCAAACCCCCGCTGCTATTATTGTGTGAAACAAACTCATCATTCATCATCGACTGAGGTCCGCAATTACCCCCACTCCTTCAGGGCACAGAAAGAAGAGGGGACACGACGCAACTCAGGAACGGCCGCTCATTAGATTAGTGATGGCTTGCCACTGCAATTAACTAGTATACAGAGCAACTCAGTGCTCCAGTTTCCAGCATTCTTCTTCGCATGGGCTGCTCTGGTCCACCCAAACGTTAGGGCCACTCAGAGGGGGTTTGAGATGGGCACAAAAATAAAAGATGCACAGTTCACTCTGGCTCTCTTTCTCCTCTGTCTGACACCCTCATACAAAGTTGAAACGTACATGAGATAATAAACAGCACTCCCTTTTAATACCAGGCATTCTCAAAACCTGGAGCTCAGACTACTGGCCACATGCTGTGACCGTTTGAGCTTCAAAAGGCTTTGGGTTTCATGGTGATATTTAGCTTTCTATTCTTTTGGTATGTGCATATCACGCTTTATTCTCATTACACCGCAAACTATAATGTCTACAATAACAGCGTTTTTATTACCCACATGCTTTCAACATGCTTATTTTTTAGATATGACAACAGAATTCTTTAATTTGTGTGTCTTTTATATGCCGACTTGTCCGATCTTATTATCCGTTTCCACATTCCCCCGACATAAACGGCATATATAAATATGGAAATCATAAAAGTGCCACTGTATAGATGAATTTGAGTTCATGTTTCTGCATAATGATTGATAGTCACAGTCTTTAAATCTCCAAAGGCATCAATTTAACCTGAGGACAGAAAATTAATTCAAGGACATAAATGACTGAGAACTCCTTGATATCTTAAAAGAGAAACACAAAAATGCTTCATCCTTCCAAGTGTTTACAAAGCACTGAGGGTAAACCCCTGATGACATACTCCCTCAGGGGAGCAGTACCTCTGTTTCAACTAAAGGACATGTCCTCATAGGCTGTTGCTGCTGTGGACCCCCACCAGGCCGGCAGGAAGTCGAGAACAAGCACAACTTCCACTCTTTGAGACAAACAGGACACGTGTGAGTCACACAGTGACCTACAGAAAACAATGAGTCTTCAGTCCTTTCAGTGTGCCGTGTCCTGCCATGCACTGCTGCTCATCTTATCTTAGCGCAACTCCCTCCATTTTTGGAACGACAGAAAATGTACTTCAATCATTCACTCTTAAATGATGGCTGGTTCATCATGGTTCAAGGAGGTTTATAAATTATGATCCTCAGGTTTACTTCTTACGAATATAGTAAAAAATAGAACTGTGTCCAAGTCGGTTTGGAGTATAACAGTGCCTTTAATTGAGACTTTCTACTAAGCCACGATAGTGACCTTGCCAGCAAGGAAACTAAATAATAATCTACAGAATGTCTCTAAATGTTATTATTAAACATCCTTCTTCCTGTAAAATGTCCCTCTCTAGAGGAACAAGTTGAGATAAGACAACACCTTCAAACTAGAAAGACTTCCCATGAAAAATGATTACGAGCCAAATTTAACTGTCACATGGTGTTTCCGTTTTATCAGTTTGCTCTGTTGATGCAGCTCAAGTGTGTGAACAGAGCTGAGGTGAATTTCCACTTGCGTCATTTGAAAAGATTCATACATCGTCACACTGCTGTAGGTGAATATCTTATCCTATACTGATCAGTGTGTTTAAACTACTTTATTTAAGCAGTGGGATTACATCACCAAAAAAAACTAGAATGTTTAAGCTCTTTATCATAAGCAAAAACAAATCACAGAATCATGATTTATGACAAACACTGAAGCAGCAGCAGCACAAAACCATGCGCTTATCACATTATGAAATCTATGCAAGTATTACTGGAATTTACGGGGTTAACAGAAATGTAAATATTGAAAGTCAACTGCATGTACATGTTGCTACTTTGGTGCTGCTGAGGCAGGTTGTTAGAAGCTATTGTTTACTGAAGGAGACTGAAGAGTATTAAGCTGAGTTCAGATGTGTGAAAGTATGTTGCTGAATGATAATATTTAAAAGTTTTTCTTGTATAATATAAAAAATATCTCATGTTACTCAAGTCTTTTCTTTGCCCTCTGATCCTTTACCTGGTACAACATATGCCTCCACCCTGAATTCAACATTTCTTTATAGAGACAATGAAACAAGGCCTCTTTGCCTCCATTGCCTGCTATCTTTGCATAAACCAACAATGATACTGATTCAAAGTGCCATACTTATTCTGGAAACGTTATATCCTGCCGGTTTTAGAACCAGTGTCTGAGTATTTTGACACTCAGTGCCACAGATAAGCCTCAACCTCTGATGATGAACATATGGCATAACTTACAATGCAAAACACAGTTACAGCTCCCCCAATGCGCTGCTTATCTTGACTCTCCTCTGTGACAGGGTGTGTTTCTGGAGTGGGGGTGGGCAAAAGTGAAGGAAAAGAGGAGGAGGGAACACAAGGAGTCAAACTGGAGGAGCGGGGAGAGAGGAGAACCAAACGGGAGGCTGATTACCTGCTTGGCCTCCACCAAAGATCTCTGCAGCTTGCTTATTTCCTTCTCATACTGATCCCTCATCTTGTCCACCTCCTGATCATGAGCGCCCACTTCCTCCTTCAAGGCTCCTTTTAGAGCTGTGAGCTCCCTCTCTCTTCTCCTCAGCAGCTCCTCTTGCTCCTCCTTGGCCAGGAGAACTTCCTGCATCTCCAACCTCATTTGCATCACGTCCTGTGGAAAAGGAAGATGGTTTAGTTGTATTGTATCACTTCAGAATTTGCAGATTCAGACTGCAGTAGACCGTGACCCTCAAGTTTGCTCTTGTCTTTAGTTCGATAGATATTTCTTACTGAAACCACTTATATTTAACTGTCCATAGATACAACATGTAGAGCTGAAGAAAAGATAGAATAATGAATAACAACAAATAAGATAGTTCAATATGTAACGTTTCCAGAGAGAAATATTTCAGATAAATCCGTCACTATACGGAGTAGCTTAGGTATAATATATTATAACAAACTAAAAAGCCTTTGGTGTTAATTCGGTGTGATAAACATTATCAACATTGAAGTATAGGATTCTACAAATCATTATGCCTCATCCAGACAAGCTGGTCTCTATACTGTTTGTATTAAAGTTTAAACTTTTAAATACAGTGAAACAGCACCTTCAAAGTTAACCCACTCCAAAGCTACATTTTACATAATGGGTACCTTTCATCTGTCATGTGGTTTTGACGAGGTAGTTGCCATCAGCCACATGTTCTTCAAGCTTAGAGTAGTAACAACTTCTCCTTTAGAACAATGAACACTGCATTACCCCCATAATGATGTCTCTCTCTTCATCTGCGGCTGACTTCTTGGCTGAGTCGAGCTCGTCATGCATCTCTGACAGCTGGTCCTGCAGATCTCTGATCTCTGTCTGGTGTTGCTCCCTCTCCATCTTCACCTGGAACAGCCTGACAAACCACATGACGTGTCACAACACACAGCACAGGCTCTCTACATACTGTGTATGTACATGCACATACACACCCGCACACCTGCACCTTAATTGGCACATAGAAATGGCAGCACCTGTGCTGGGTCTTAATGTGAGACATATAGAGCACAGGGGTTAAACGAATACCTGAACGACGGCAAAGCAATAATGTGTAAACGGCTTCTACAGGACGACACAGAGGAGGAGGGTGATAAGTGATGTGAGGATCCTCAAACAAGTCACCACAGTATTGTAGAATGAAGCATAATCCTGCTGTAAACATAAACTAAGTTATGTTTGCTATAAGTAAAGAATCCTGGATTTGAAAAACAAAAAAATTGAAAATAAAAGTATAATACTGGGGCGACTGTGGCTCAGTGGTTAGCAAGTCTGTCTTTCAATCAGAAGGTCGGTGGTTCGATCCCAGCCTCCGGTAGTCCATGTCGTTGTGTCCTTGAGCAAGACACTTAACCCTAATTGCTCACCGTTGCTGTGTCTACGGTCTACTGTATATCATGTAAGTCGCTTTGGATAAAAGCGTCAGCTAAATAAAATGTAACGTACAATAGAGGAGGAAGCGTAGCATTAAATAGCAAGAAAATCCACAAAAAGTACCACGAAAAAAACATATCTGGTTAAGATATTCCAACTATATCCATCTAAAACACTGAGAACTGCAAACAAAACAAGCAAGCTATGAATAATGCCAACACCTAAGACATCAAACTGAGCTGTCCAATAACATTTTTATAATATATAAAGGAGCAAAAATGGAGCTGGACAGTTAGTGCTGTCAGAATGAAAATAGTAAATCAGTCACCAAGCATGCACCAATATGGAGGGTGAAAAATAAACCCACCAAACCAGAGGAGTCACAAAGGGCTGTATAATAAGACAGAGCAGCTGAGATAGTAACCACTTCAGTAACCACCAACAATCTGAAAGGTTTCATCAACAGACATCCTACACTGCTTTTGTCGTGCCAGTACCTGGAAATGTGAGCTTCACAAGGTAACATTCCTGTTCCCACCAGCCTGTGGGCCGGATCCTCAACAAATCAGTAGAGATCAGTTGCGTAGCGTCAAGATCATGGTTCCTCACCCGCTACCCACCACAAACAATGCCGCTTGTGTTTGCTGGAGCATGCAACCAAGATGGAGATACCAGTGAAGGGAGCAAACATAAACATAAACCATCCACTTCTAGCCAAGTTTAACAGGAGTTAAAATACTGGCACCCAACCAAGCTACGCTAGTCACTCTGCACTTACTCTTCCACTGTGGCTTGGAGCTCGGCCTCTGTTCTGGCCAGCTTTTCCTTCAGACGCTTGCACTCCTCTGCACTCCACTCTAGCTCCTGCTGCAGATTCTTCAAACCTGCTACTGTCCTCTTGTCAGCCTGATTCTTCTGTTGGTGAAACACACAGATATTACTGTTTACTTTTCAGTTTCAGTACACACATCTGGTCTTTAAAATCTACTTCAACAAGCTTTTGGCACATTTAATTTACCTAATCTATTTGATAAAAACATAAAGACAGTGTTTTGAGCTCCCACTTAGTCTATTAAAACATCCACTCAAAACAATATTACAGGTTTTCAAGTCCAGAAGAGGCTGTTAATTCTAAATGTGCCTTTGTGTTAAACTTAGCCAATTCTAAATTAAACCAGTGGACCGAAAATGCTCTCTAGGATATTCTCAAAGAATAACAGATTTAGCTATAAGCCGATCACCAACATAAACAGGCTGGTGTTGGAGGCACAGTTAGACCGTTGTTACCGTGGTCTGGTCCTCAAGTTGTCTCTTCAGTTCGGCCATTTCTTTCCCCAGTTCCTCGTTTTGCTCCTGCAGAGCTTTGGTCTGTGCACCAAAATCCGGAGACTGACAGAAGAAGACAGAAGTTTTAGGGTTGCTTAATTAACAATTATTATTGATTTGTTATAAATACAATTACAAGATGAATATTTGGACTCTGGCATTAGCACTCGGTTATTAAGTAAAGGGTAAATATTCAATAGCTTACATTGTCTGCTAAAATGTTGCAGTTTTCTTTAAGTTTGAATCAAACAGGATGTTAAAAAATAATGTACTTGTGAAATTCATGTTAACACAAATACGTTTGTTGCATTTATCAACCATTTCAGCTTCAGTTTGGGAAGCTAAAACTACACTTTTACAACCCTATGTTTATGATTCAAATATAAACGTGCAAAAATTGCACCGGAGAAGTGGCATACTTTACTGGTGCACAATTGCAATGATACAACAATGTCTCACCTTGTTGTCGCCTTGTGCGCTCGCTGTGGCCCGAGACTTCAATGTCTGTATCTTCTCAAAGACAAGGTTGACCTTCCTCTTTGTCATGTCATCATTATCGGTGCTTCTACACACACACACACACACACACGATTAAAAGTATGAAAAACAACTTTTCTTAGTGTTTGGGGGATCAAGAATTAATTGCAGACTGTTCCCAGAACAGAGTAAGTTATTCCCAGCTTAGAAAGGGTCAGGAGGGATCAAGCTGCTTTGATGTGTCAACTCTCAGCACAAACAGCTTCATGACATCCGGCCAATACACTATGAGGCATATGAGCAGAAGAATGAAACGTATGGGCAGTTTAATGGAATTGCTGCATAGTCTCCCTTCATCACAAGGTAAATTAGTAGGAGCCTGGATTCATAACATTTGGTCACAAAACCAGCCACACCCATATATTTTCTGCCTCGGGACCAGTCTCTCTGATGGCAACACATTTGATATCCTATATTTAAAGACCATTGACAGTATTAATCTGCTCAGTCAAAATCTCCCTAAACCTAAGCAACATTTCTAGAGCCAAGAAAAGCGAATGCCATTCACATGAAAAAATACGTTTTTCGTAGTTTATGGTCAGACGTTTAAAAGCCCAAGATGAGAGGGTTTTCTCAACATGAAAAGAACAATAATTCTTCCAGTTAAAGTGAAAACATCAGAATTCACAAAACTGGAGGTTCACCACTTCCACACAACATCAGGGATTAATTAGTCCAATAAATTATATGTCTGACACAGACAACATACACCCCCAAAACTTCTTTTCTCCTCATACAGATGATTTTCATTAAACCTTTATAACCCCTGTTGGGTAAATGTTTGTCTTCTGAGGCCTTGGGAATGTAGCTCCGTTTCAGCCCCACTTCCATCTGTGTTTCCTTTCCTTTGTCCTGTGACTCCTGACCTGTGGCCCGACACACCCAAGCAGCTTCCTGCTCTCTTTCTACATTATCACAAGTCTGTCGCACATGCAATAACTGCAGAAAACTGTGAAATCATGCACAACTGATTCATTGCTGTAAAGTACAGTTTAACTGGCATTTGTGCTTCACTTACACATTCTCTAAAACAAGACTTAACTACTTGACTAGTGACTTCCTACTACAAGTTAAAAGACCGTAAAGAATGCATAAACCATCATATTTAGCTGCTTTAAACCCTCAACTGCATTTAACCTTTTAACCCAACATTGCCTTTCCTTGTCAGGCAGTGAGTGTCTGATTACAGATACAAACTGAATGTTTTCACACTGCAGCAAATAGAAAGCAGAGTGAAAAAGTGGGATTCTGCAACAAAAAGAAAAACTCCAGAGAGCTGGATCTCTCACAGCTTGGATGGGAGGGTAAGATGAGCAAATTCCTTTTATCACTAACAGTCCAACTCTGAGAAAAAAAAGAAACACAGAACAGCCTCTATCTTCATGATGCATTACCTTATGGCGCAACATGTCCCATTTGTGTTTTAGAGTAAACAATATGCTCAGTTCATGATTCAACCACCAAAGAATTAAGACTAGCAAATATTCCCAATAGTCTTTTTTTTATTAATATGAGCAAATAAAGCAAAAAAAGTATATTAATAAATATTAGCATAAAGAAATTCATGATAACTTACCCATCCTTAAGGTAATTGAACAAAATTTGTTTGGCCGTCTCTTCGTGTGTTTGTTGTGAAAGCTCCTGTTGACCTTTCAAAAGATCAGGTGTCGCCTGTCAACGACAGGAAAAGAGAACTTAATGAAGTAAAAGAGATCTTAAAAAAGCTTGTTTTTATAAGACGGAAGAGACGATCTGTTGGAGAAAATTCTTATAATTCAAGACACATGTAAAAACAAAGACATTTCACATTCAAAAGGAACGATTCAATCATAGTGCTTCAGCATAGACTCCTCTTTACCTGAGCATCTGCCTCTGTATTGGGCTTTTTGTCAGAGGTGGAAGAAGGCTTGGGTGGCGATGTTGATGGCGATGTTGCCGAAACCTTTCCAGTTGAGGAGGCACTGTCTTCGCTTTTGAATGGTAGTGAATAGGTGCGAGTTCGGGGCTTGTAACCCTGTATGGCTCCTAAACTTTTAATGATGGTGGGCTGAGGGGAGCCAGGCGCACTAGTGACACGAGATGAAACCATTGAGTCGCCCTTACCATCAACAGACGTGAGCCAAGAGTCCTGACTGCTGCTTGTTTTCTGCAGCCGGAGCTGTGATGGCCGCAGGACATGCTCCATTGATGTGCCTCGCTGGCGGCTAAATCCGTCCACGCAGCTAGAGTCATCTTGTAAGCCGAAGGCGCTATCCACACTGCGTGAGCGCTTCCTGTCGTCTGGATTGATCCTGTTCCTGCGGCCAAACCTTCCCCTGCGCTGGTGGCTGCCATCTTTGGCGTCAAACTTCTCAATGAGTTCATCGACACCAGGAATGGAGCCTGTGTCAATGTCTCTGCCTGAACCTGGAAGGAAAGGGATGTAGCGGCGGTTCTCGTGGCGATTGATGGTGTCTCCATATAGGGCGTCTATTTGGTCATCCACCAGAGCCTTAGAGGTGGAAGATGAGGAGGAGTAGTGGGAAGGGGATGAGGACTGAAGAACTGGCCCGCTGGAGTCAGTCCTGCGTAGAGGAAGGACATCAGGCGCACGGCGGGTGCGCTCGAGGCTGGAGTTGGTGCTGGTCATCGAAGTGGGGGGTTGGGATGATATCTTTCTCTGTTCACTCGTGGGACGCCGCCCAGTGGAGGGCTGATGCTCAGCTGGAGACACTGGTTTCTGCTGTGCTTTAGAGGCTGGCTTGGATTGAGGTGGATTCAGATTGGCAAGACGAGGTTTGGACTGAGGCTGAGCCACTTGTGATTGTGGACTGGTCTGACGCGGAGCCAGATGGGCTGGAGGCAAAGACTGGGGCTGTGACTTTGGCTGAGGAAGGGCTATCTCACTCACGCTCTGGGATGGAAGTCGCCTTTTCTCTTGCTGCGCAGGAGCTTTGCTCCGGTCCAGACTTGAGGGCATGGCGTTGGATTGCACAGGTACAGCAGATTTGGAGAAGGAACTCTGGTGTTGGTTCCCAGTCTCAACCAGAGGCCTTGAAGGCAGGCTATGAAAACCATCAAGGTTCAGGGAGTTGTTATCTGGATCATACGGCTGAAGTAACTCAGGGTGCTTCTGAAAGTTCAGAAGGGAAGATGGTTTCTTAACTTGTGAATCTCCGTTGCCATTTTGAGGACCAGTGTAATGAGTCATCTTCTGAGACCCGTACTCCATGAAGGGACTGTTGGATCCAGCCTCCTTTCCTCCCCTGAAATCATACTCCTGGTAGTTCTCAATAAAAGAACCCTCTGTGTCGATGTACCCATTACTGTTCGGGTCCATAAAGGATTGAGGACCCCTGTCCTGGTTGTTGAGAACTACATAGGGGTGTCCATCTATACCCTGGACACGGATGCTGAGACCGTAGGTACCAGCTCCATTGCTGTGGGGCCTAGAGGGGCGGGACGGCTGAGTGTGGCCCCGATGTGGTCCACTGTTAGGAATGCCAGTCACTCTGTACGACTCCATCAGGAATGCAGAAGGAAAATAAATCCTACTCCCTGGATCAGGTGGTCCACCTCTGCAAGCAAAGATTTAGACAGGTTTATTAGATGAGACACTACATAATTCAGTAATGTCCACGAATGTTTCCCAGTTCCACACTCAGCCACTAATGAAACAATAAAGTCTTGCTGCATTTAATTACGTCGTGTTTTGCATTTATTTTTCTTGTTTTGCATGAGTCTTAATGTTCTGTTTTCACTCCACTGAGATCTCTCCAGTCAAACTGCTCAGCTAATGTGCTCTGGCCAAATGAAAAATTAAACAATAAAGGTCACTGTGTTGTCGATAACATCTCAGCTAGAACACTTAGTATCTCTGAAAATATGAGTCAACATCAGCCACATTCTTTGCAAAAATGACTAGATACTGTTTAGAAAAACATGACAGGTGTGTGACTAACAAAATGACTGTTTGCCGGGAATGACATAGAATATATACAGTTATGTTCATAATAATAGCAGTGTGTTTAAAAAGGTGAGTAAACCTCAAAATTCTTCAAATAAATTGTATTTTAATGAACACAAATACATTGGGGACACTGCACATTCTATTTCAAAGCAAGAAAATTGGAAAAAGTAATTGAATTTGATAATATTTTACAGAATGTGAAGAAATATAATGTTCAAAAAAATAGCAGTGTTGACATCTTTCTTTACAAACTAAAACATTTACTGTATAAACTAAGAAATGCTTGAAGATTCAACTTTCCTGAGAATCATAAACTAATATTTAGTTGCATAACCACGGTTTCTGATAACTGCTTCACATCTGTGGCACATGGAGTCGACCAACTTCTGGCACCGGTCAACAGGTATTGCAGCCCAGGACAATTGTACTACGTTCCACAATTCCTCTGCATTTCTTGGTTTTGCCTCATGAACAGCATTTCTTATGTCAGCCCACAAGTTTTCTATGGGATTAAGGTCCGGGAATTGTGCTGGCCACTCCATTACTTGAATTCTGTTTGTCTGGAACCATGATTTTGCTCGCTTGCTGGTGTATATGGGGTCATTGTCTTGTTGAAACACCCATTTCAAGGGCATTTCCTCTTCAGCATATGGCAACATGACTTCTTCCAGTATTCTGATGTACTCAAACTGATCCATGATCCCTGGTATGCGATAAATAGGACCAACACCATAGTACGAGAAACATCCCCATAGCATGATGCTTGCACCACCATGCTTCACCGTCTTCACTGTGTACTGTGGCTTGAATTCAGTGTTTGCAGGACGTCTGACAAACTGTCTGTGGCCCTTAGACCCAAAAAGAACAATCTTACTCTCATCAGTCCACAAAATATTACGCCATTTCTTTTTAGGCCAGTCAGTGTGTTCTTTGGCATATTGTAACCGCTTCAGCACATGTCTTTTTTTTAACAATGGGACTTTGCGGGGGCTTCTTGCTGGTAGCTTGGCTTCAAATAGACGTCATCTGATTGTTACAGTACTCACAGGCAATCTTAGATCTTCTTTGATCCTCCTGGAGCTGATCATTGGCTGAGCCTTTGCCATTTTGGTTATTCTCCGATCCATTCGAATAGTCGTTTTTCTTTTTCTTCCTCGCCTTTCTGGTTTTGGCTGCCATTTTAAAGCGTTTGATGTCATTTTAGCTGAACAGCCTATCATTTTCTGCACTTCTTTATAGGGTTTCCCCTCTTTTATTAATTTCTTAATCAAAGAACGCTTTTCTTCTGAACAGTGTCTTGAACGACCCATTTTACTCTGTTTTTCAAGGACAAATGCACAGCCAGCATATGCAGCGTCAGTTGCCTTGATCCTTAAATAAGGGCCACCTGTTTAACACCTATTTTGTTCACATAATCACATGACCTCACTAATTGAACTCGGCACTGCTATTTTTTTGAATAAGCCCCTTTGAGTAAATTATTCAGTTTCACAGAATCAGCAGCATGCACGTCATGCCTGTTGGGTCTGTTGGTTTTCTATACCTTTACTAAACCTTCTAGAAACTTACTTGCAGTGTAGAAGTTGAAATTCTAACAAAAACAGTGATTTATCTTGCTAGTGATGTGGGACTGCTATTATTTTGAACACAACTGTAGGTTAAACAGGTTAAGAGGAAGGTAATAAGAGAAAGAAAAAACGTATGACTAATATGAGTCAGTCAGACCTGAGAGAAATGTGAAAGCTCGGCCATCTCTTCACAACTTTAAAAGGTGTTAGATGTAGAGTGAATGTGTGTGTGTGTGTGTGTGTGTGTCACAATGTAATCAATCCTTGTAAATGACATTGTAATTGCAACCCACGCTCATGGGATATGTCATGAAAAGAGAGCAACAAAATCTTATTCGGCTCAATTTTGTCACATTTATAATAAATGCGGGGTTGTCGAGGTTTGACTGATTTGCGGCACGACCGTGAGAACACAGCTGGCTATAAATATTAAACTCTGTACAAACATTAAAGTAAGCTACTGAATGTGTTTAGACACATTTATGCCTGGAGAGCCAGTGAAGACAAAGCCATCAGCAGCAAACATGTGTTTAATTAGACAATGGGCTTTGAACAGGTTCCTGTTTGCCTTGCTGATAGCGTCCCATTCTACCTGATGTTACAACACAAAGACGGGCTGAGATGGGGCTGGAAGAAGGACACTGATAAGACTGGCAACAAAGCCACAGGCAGGATATCACATTAGCATGAAATAGGTAAAGGCAGACAATACTGAGCCTATTTAAAACATAACACCATAGGGTTTGGAGATATTCACGATTCACGTCACAAGATGTACATTTGTTAACTGACACAGACTTACCATAATGGTTGTGTTGGGTTTCATTAGGTAATTGTGGGCAACGTAGCAAGCACAAATCAATGAGCAGCATAGCTTTATGTCAATATTGGATTTTGTGTTTTAGCTTCAATATGAAACATGTTTGTCAGGTATTGAATTGGTTGGATTAGCCAAAAATAAGGTGAATATTTGATCTGTAACTTTCTGAATGTATTTCCCCCAAAATGTACTGTATTGACAAGATTGTACCAATCAAGATCAAAAGATATTAAAAATGCATGTACCCTGATAGAATATTTCAGGGTTTCCCCCCAAAAAATGGTTAGCCAAGGTGGTAAGGCGGTGCCAACCTGAAAAAACTAACTTTGTTTTAAGTTAGGTGTCCTGCTTCTGCCATAATACATACCAGACACCACTTGTTTTATCTGTGTCAGCCACTCCTAGCATGAGGATAATTCACATAATGTTATGTTGATAGGTCAATCGACTGTGCTGTCTGGTAATGGTGCTTCAATTAGTCAGAATTAGTCTGTACTGGAGAGGAAGAGTGCTGTCAAGGACAGATGAAAGCTAACGATGACACACAATAGATTATTGTACCCTTAGTGTCACTTAGTATGTTCCAACAAGTGTGCAACTGTCGTCATCCCATTGTATTTGTCACTGCAAAAGCAGGGATCCTTCACTGAGCTGCCTTCACTGACCCCTGTGCTGTCGAGCAGAGAGGTCAGCATGGAGCACAGGTTGGATGTCAAGGCCCTTGCTTGGATCTGTGCAGAGGGGAGACTCTGCAAAGATTTGACAAAGCCGAATGTTATCTCCTCATGTGAACTGATTAGTTGTCTGTGTCACAGAGAGTCACAATCACTGTCTGCAGCTGCAGCGGCTCACATGACTACACCAAGAAAACACTTCAGTTAACAGCAGCCGACCTTGACAGATTGAAGGTAAAAGGTGAAAAAGTCAGTCAAGACAGCGAGGATTTACACTGTGGGAAAATATGATGAAGTTACGTAACATGAATGGGAGTTCACTAATCTGAAGCGTCAGGTAGCAACGTGAGCGCGCGGGATCAACTGTAAACAATTAAAAAACTAAATACAATAACACCAGTGTGTTAATGACTGACACTGAGTCTTAACCCGTGAACGTTAGTGGACTGAAGTAAAGTTACGCAGTTTCTGGACTCTTTCATCGCTGCTCAGTGCAACAGGTGGTTGAATCACAAGCCAGAGATTTACTTTAAAACTTCTTTCTTTTTTCCGCGAGTCCCTTCAGTAAGTCAAGCGTGTGGCACGTCAAGTGTCCTTGTTGCTGTTAAATGTTGAGTTGTTCTGCTTTGTGTTGAGTTGAGCGGCTTGTAGCGCTCTCAAAGCAGCTTTATAGTTAACAATGAGTATTGTTAGTGAGCGGAGTTACTCACCAGCGTCGTTCTCTCTCGTTCACTGATCGCAGATCATGCACGCTTGTTTAAAATGATTTAAAGGTGAGCGGTTGTGCAAAGTACCCACGCCACTGCTTGCTAACTTATTTAGTTCTGTGTTGTTTTCTGAGAGAGAGAGCAGGACGTCCGACCCTCCGGGCCGCTCCGCCTCCTGGAACAAGCGCACGAACCCGCCCCCCTACTCAGGAACATCCAGCTGGTCCAGGAACAGATTTCAAAACCGCGAGTACGTTAATTGTCTTCCTTATTATTATCTAATTATCTTCCTCATTAACTCATTATAAAACATTTTCAATTAACTACATCATAAACTTTAGACTGTCTGAGGAAGTAATTAAATAGTATGCTCTATTCGAGTGTACTTTGTAGAAACTAGGCCAACATAATAATACAAAAAACACATTGAACCGATGGAGCCTAAATTACGTAGCTCATACATTTTAAGGAACGAGCATACAGTTTATGGGTACAAGTCGCTTTTTGGCTTTTGAAAAAAAGGACATGGGTGGACCCAGTAAATATAGCTTTTTGAAAAATACTATACTAATGAGCCAACTATTGGGAGATTAAAGTTACACACTTAAATTGATGTTCATTTATTGTGCAAACACATGTTTTAATGCCCTGCAGAGTTGTACGCGTATGTGCTCCGCTCAAACGCAATGTCAATTTAATTATCAATTACACTCTGCATAAATGCAATTTGCAGCTGCATGTCTTTAAAACCCCAGAGCGTCATCTAGTGGATATAAGGATGTCCTGAATGAGGTGAGTTAGTGAGAACCGGTGGTGGTGACACTGGTGCATATATGTTACCCACACGGAGAGGGCAGTAAATGCATCTCCATAGATATAAGTGAGCATATAGCGTGATGCACAAGGACGGGAGTCCAAGATTATAACGTAAAAGCAAACAAGAGACAGATATTATGCGGGATGAATACATGTTGAAAATTGTCCTGCATATACTGGAGAATGGGTAGTATTATTTTGAAAATAAAGTGTGTGTGTGTGTGTGTGTGTGTGTGTGTGTGTGTGTGTGTGTGTGTGTGTGTGTGTGTGTGTGTGTGTGTGTGTGTGTGTGTGTGTGTGTGTGTGTGTGTGTGTGTGTGTGTGTGTGTGTGTGTGTGTGTGTGTGTGTGTGTGTGTGTGTGTGTGTGTGTGTGTGTGTGTGTGTGTGCGTTTTTCTATCCCGATGGGGACCAACACCTGACATATCACTCACCCCATGGGGACCAATTTTCCCCGTGGGGACCGACTGCCGGTCCCCACGGGCACGAGCATTGCAATCAATAGAAAACAGC
Organism: Cottus gobio; assembly: GCA_023566465.1. Lineage (NCBI taxonomy): Eukaryota > Metazoa > Chordata > Actinopteri > Perciformes > Cottidae > Cottus > Cottus gobio. Next base: position 16,198,790 of record CM042224.1, on the reverse strand, counting down.
CTGCTGATATGCCTGGTGCAATTTTTGTGAAGAAAAAAAAATGGACCCCACAGGGTTGATTTTCACTACTTTGTGTGTCACCTAGTGGTCAAATGGGGTATGGCGGTGTGTGTCGTTGCACTGGTGGGGACCGTTTCCTGACAAAGTGTGTGAAAGTGTATAAGTGTGTATATGAAATAAACTTCATATTTCATAGAGTTTGAGCACTTTAATGTAATCAGACCTTTATAGTATCAAATCAGTTTTCATAAAATCCATGACTGAACCCATTTAATCTTTGGACTTACTTTCAAAACACTTTTATTCTTAAAAATAAACTGAATAAAATGTTTTTGTTGACCTAAACTATACTTAATGAATAACTATATTAGTACAAACTATTAACAAACCATGAACATGCTTATTGACTACATTAGTTTTCTATTTTATTATAATTGATAGATAGATTCCAGGAAGAAAGTTAGGGAATTCTTTGCTTTCAGCGTACCTAAACCTACGGTACACGAAATCTGCACTAAATTAATTACAAAAAATATTTAACTTAATTTAATCAAAGTCAAACTTTGCAGAGATACTGTTAACACATAGTGGTATTTTATTGTAGATAAAAAAGCAATGATATGCATAATTAAAAAGAGAAAATACATCCTGGAAGTTTTTTTCTTTTTCTTTTCGTGTTCTATCATCAACCAACACATATACTGCTATAATCACCTCTTAACTAGTCTCACAAGTGTTTTCTGTATATTATACCTTTTGAAATTATTATTAATAGCCCTTGTGGTTGAGAGAGATATTCTGTATTTAGTATGGGTATGCAAAACTATTTGAGGAACATGGCTGTAAGTTAGCCAGTGTTCTGATATTAGCACATGCCATGGCTGTAGGTTAGCTGGTGTTCTGACATTAACACAGGTCATGGCTGTAAGTTAGCCGGTGTTCTGACATTAACACAGGTCATGGCTGTAAGTTAGCTGGTGTTCTGATATTAACACATGCAATTGCTGTAAGTTAGCCGGTGTTCTGATATTAACACAGGTCATTGCTGTAAGATAGCTGGTGTTCTGATATTAACACAGGCCATGGCTGTAAGTTAGCTGGTGTTCTGATATTAACACATGCAATTGCTGTAAGGTAGCCGGTGTTCTGATATTAACACAGGTCATTGCTGTAAGATAGCTGGTGTTCTGATATTAACACAGGCCATGGCTGTAAGTTAGCTGGTGTTCTGATATTAACACATGCAATTGCTGTAAGGTAGCCGGTGTTCTGATATTAACACAGGCCATGGCTGTTAGTTAGCTGGTGTTCTGACATTAACACAGGTCATGGCTGTAAGATAGCCGGTGTTCTGACATTAACACAGGTCATGGCTGTAAGTTAGCTGGTGTTCTGATATTAACACAGGTCATGGCTGTAAGTTAGCTGGTGTTCTGATATTAACACATGCAATTGCTGTAAGTTAGCCGGTGTTCTGACATTAACACAGGTCATTGCTGTAAGTTAGCTGGTGTTCTGATATTAACACATGCAATTGCTGTAAGTTAGCCGGTGTTCTGATATTAACACAGGTCATTGCTGTAAGATAGCTGGTGTTCTGATATTAACTCAGGCCATGGCTGTAAGTTAGCTGGTGTTCTGATATTAACACATGCAATTGCTGTAAGGTAGCCGGTGTTCTGATATTAACACAGGTCATTGCTGTAAGATAGCTGGTGTTCTGATATTAACACAGGCCATGGCTGTAAGTTAGCTGGTGTTCTGATATTAACACAGGCCATGGCTGTAAGTTAGCTGGTGTTCTGATATTAACACATGCAATTGCTGTAAGGTAGCCGGTGTTCTGATACTAACACAGGTCATTGCTGTAAGATAGCTGGTGTTCTGATATTAACACAGGTCATGGCTGTAAGTTAGCTGGTGTTCTGATATTAACACAGGTCATGGCTGTAAGTTAGCTGGTGTTCTGATATTAACACAGGTCATGGCTGTAAGTTAGCTGGTGTTCTGATATTAACACATGCAATTGCTGTAAGTTAGCTGGTGTTCTGATATTAACACAGGCCATGGCTGTTAGTTAGCTGGTGTTTTGACATTAACACAGGTCATGGCTGTAAGTTAGCCGGTGTTCTGACATTAACACAGGTCATGGCTGTAAGTTAGCCGATGTTCTGATATTAACACATGCAATTGCTGTAAGTTAGCCGGTGTTCTGACATTAACACAGGTCATTGCTGTAAGTTAGCTGGTGTTCTGATATTAACACAGGCCATGGCTGTTAGTTAGCTGGTGTTTTGACATTAACACAGGTCATGGCTGTAAGTTAGCCGGTGTTCTGACATTAACACAGGTCATGGCTGTAAGTTAGCCGATGTTCTGACATTAACACAGGTCATGGCTGTAAGTTAGCTGGTGTTTTGACATTAACACAGGTCATGGCTGCAAATTAGCCGGTGTTCTGATATTAACACAGGTCATGGCAAAACGTTTAATACAAACCAAGACTAAGTTAGCTGGTTTTCTGATATTAAAACAAACCAAGACTATAAGTTAGCTGGTGTTCTGATATTATACCACATATCAACCACATTTCAGCCAAAAAACTGAAATATGTCTTATGAAACAATACTTGCTTGGTATGTATTGTTGCATCTGTTTGAGCAGAGCCCCTCTGTTGTGGAACCAGAGGCGTAAAAGTTCCAGGAAGAAAGTTAGGGAATTTTTTGCTTTCAGCGGACCTAAACCTACGGTACACGAAATCTGCACTAAATTAATTACAAAAAATATTTAACTTAATTTAATCAAAGTCAAACTTTGCAGAGATACTGTTAACACATATTGCTATTTTATTGTAGATAAAAAAGCAATGATATGCATAATTAAAAAGAGAAAATACATCCTGGAAGTTCTTTTCTTTTTCTTTTCGTGTTCTATCATCAACCAACACATATACTGCTATAATCACCTCTTAACTAGTCTCATAAGTGTTTTCTGTATATTATACCTTTTGAAATTATTATTAATAGCCATTGTGGTTGAGAGATATTCTGTATTTAGTATGGGTATGCAAAACTATTCTGACTTAAGGAACATGGCTGTAAGTTTCCTGACATTTGCGGTCCCCATTTGACCTATGCCCATCCCCCACCCGCCGTGGTCACGGAGTTTCATCTGCTCACCGTCAATAGGAACGAGCATTATAAAATGTAAAAATAATATGAATTATGGTCAACTTACTATGCTTTTTGTATAGTTTGGAACATCAGCAGAACTTTGTAAAATTAATTTAGAATTAAGGATATTAAAAAGTATTAACATATTTTTTCTTTTGAAGCACTGATGTTTTCATAAAACACAAATTAAGCAATGCAATGATATTTCTGCACTGACTGAGGAATGAACACACCTTTCCTGACATTTGTGGTCCCCATTGACCTATGCCCCTCCCCACCCGCGTGGTCACGGAGTTTCACTTTCCTGAGGACATTAGGAGGAACATGTGGGATCAGCACAGGCAGCAAAAACTACAGCAGCACTGACTGACAACTGATGGCCGAAGAAGGGAGAAAAAATGAAAACGAAGTAAGTAAAGTCAAATTAAACTAAAGTAAACTGTTTTAGTTGTTATTTAGTAGTGAAAGCATGGAGGCTAACATGTTTATAGCCAAAAGCACACTTAATCTTATATTAGCATGGGATGGTTATACCAACATGAGCTAGCTTGTTACCGGTCTGGTCTGGACCATATTGTCAGCATTTTCCCAGTTATGGACTTTTATTTGGCTGGCCTCAGATAACGTATGAATGTAATAACCAGGGGTGTTTGAAGAGTGTTGGGCTGAGGAGCGGAATGTATAAAAAGCATTTTCACCTGCTACTTTACAGCCATCGGAGAGGACTGTAAAGTAAAATTGCAATTGACCTAATTATTATTTTATTATTATTATTTTTCTCTCCAATGAATCACCTTTTTGGGGTCATTATCATATCCTAAAACTCATCAAAGTTGATATGTATGACATTAGCTTTTGCTATTTCAAGTATTTCAAGTTACTAGTTCTTAATTAACTAACGGGCCTAAAGGTCTTACACAAAAAAAGTTAAACCTTATTTCCCCTTACAGCAGCTCAGTTGTAGTTAGAACAGGAGTTTTTGTATTTGTATTACTCTTCCCAATGTGTTTGCATGCACCAGGTTAAATACTGTTAACATTCTGCAGATCAGTAACATACTTGTCTTTTGAATATTTTCATCATGACAAACATAATTATATATCTATATATTACTGAACTGCCTTCTGTCCCATTTAATAGTGCATGCACTGTTCTCTGAAAACCACTACCATGTCTTCAGAAACCAAACTTCTTGTTGATAGTCAAGAACTCAGCTCACTAGAGAAAGCCACTGTAACCTGATTAATTGAGTGCAGGTCAACACTGACTAGAGCTTCTTGAACTTCACTCAAGCCAGTTTAGTATTTCTATTACAAGTTTAAGTATGGATGATTATTTTACAAAGACTCTTTTCAATGGGGCCTCTTGCACATTATGTTTTAATAATAGAAAACAAATATGTCTGTATGAGTGTAGTGCTCTGGCTCATCAGCTCTTTGTGAACCTCATGTTCTGAAGAAATGTTAATTGATGTGTTTGTCTCTGGTGTTCAGCCCTCAGGACGTCCAAACCCGGAGGGGGAGGTCTCATTACCAGCGCTACTGGAGGCTTCCAAGAGTTTGGTAAGTGTCAAACAAGTAGTTATTTTAGTTTGTCCCATATGACAGGCCTCCTGATAGGTTACTTCATCGTGGCCTTTATGGCTGCTATGTTTTAGATTTATATTATATATATACATATATATATGTATGCATATATGCATGTATGTATGTATATACACACATATATACGTATATATATGTGTGTGTGTGTATATATACACATATATACGTGTATATATATATATATATATATGTATATATTTGTGTGTGTATATATATATATATGTGTGTATATGTGTATATATATTTATATGTGTGTATATATACGTGTATATATATATATATGTATATATATATACGTATATGTGTGTGTATATATACGTATATATATATATATGTATATATATATATATATACGTATATGTGTGTATATGTACGTGTATATATATATATACACATATATATGTGTGTGTGTATATATGTATGTATATATATATTTATGTGTATATATATGTGTGTATATATATATATATGTGTGTATGTATATATTTGTATATGTATATATATGTCTTCCCAAATCCTACATACCTTGCCTCGTTGACCTGAAAAACTCACACTGTGATTAAATTATGTGAGAAATACAGACTACTCTTTTCCTCAACTTTGATCCGTGCGGCTTACATATTGGTGCGGCTAATTTGTGGACTTTTCCGATTCTAAATTTAGCAGCAGTTGCAGAGATATACGGTACAACTTGGTTCTCTGCTGGCACCCACCGACGATGCCACCACGCTCACCCGAGGAGGCGCGGTGGAAAATGGGTCTGACGGCGAGGGAATCCCTCCCTCTCCCACCACCACCACTAGCTGCTTGGTCTGCTCACCGCTTGCGCTGCTAGCTGCTCGAGCTGCATATAGCTATGCTAGCTATATACTGCTAGCTGCTCATGCTGTGGAGGTGGTGGAAGAGGCAGGGGTTCCCTCTCCGTCAGACACGTTTTCCATCGCGCCTCCTCGGGTGAGCGTGGTGGCATCGTCGGTGAGTGCCAGCGGAGAGCCACGCGGGGTGAGGCTTGTTTATGATTAAATACAACTTCTCTTTTTTTTTATTTATGCGTCTTATAAACGGATGCTTCTTGTAATCCGAATTTTACGGTACAGCATGTATCTACCCTTGATATCTGCTTGTTTTCAGACATTACGTTTTTCATTATGTACAGTTTGTATCAGAACGAGTTAGGTTTTCATATTTTCATCACACAGGAACAAATTGCAAACATTGTCCCAACCATACATCCATCGCTGTGTTGCCATTATGTATCTTTACTAAAGATTACAAGGGTTTTATATCCTTCTCCAATATATAACAGTAACTACTTCGGCCAGTGCTTTATATTGTTTTGTTTTTCCCTCATAGGAAACAAGCCTTGATTCTGATAGCAACACAGAGACATTAATCCCTGAAAGTCCCTCCTCTGGTGTTGGTGATGACCCAGATGTACCACGTCTGTGCAGATCTGACAGCACATTTGTAAGTTTGCATGATAAAAACTAGCAGAATAATTAACTTAGTCTAGAGAAAATAAATTCTGGTAATTTTTTATATTTCTTTCTCTCTAATGTTATGTTACAAACCTACAATAAACTTATCTACTAACAAGTATTGCATCCAAAATGATAGAACTCTGTTGTTGTTCAAAAACTATTAAATACATATTGAGATTTGTTGAAAAAGTGAGAAGATTTTCAGCCAAGTCCTTTCGGAAATGAAGTAATCAGTGGAATTAAACCTGATCGCTGTTAACATGTTATAACCTTACCCTGGCCCTGTATGGTGGGTTGATTGTCAGGTTCAGTTCACAATGTAAGATTTTCATGCCTGCTTACTGCAGATAATTTAGCTATAATTATCTTGTATATTTAAATTTTAGCTGACCAAAGAATACCTGGAAAAAGAATACCTGGGCAGCAAGCTGTCTGATGTATCAGAAGCTTCTATGAGCAGCCAAAGCAGTGGTGCTGAATATATTCCGTCTAAAGACTCAATAAATGAAAGCAGCTCAGAGGAGGATACGAGCAAGGTTCGATTGGGGAAACAGAGGAAGCCACGGAGGACTTATACAAGAAAGACATTGCCCAGTACTTCCTCAGATAAAGATAAGAGAGCAGAAAGTCAAAACTCTGAAACAATCCTTGCAAATGTTGCTGTAATGAAGCTGAAAAAAAAAAAAGATGGTGCCCGGGATTATAGCAAAACACATTATTGTTTGTACTGTCCCATGCACTGCCATAAAATGGCAAGGCACTTAATGCGCAAACACAGCAACGAAGCAGCTGTAGCAAAAGCCATCACTTTTCCTGTAAAATCAAAAGAACGAAAATTGCATTTTGACCTCATCAGAAACAAAGGAAACCGTGCTCATAATAATGAGGTCCTAAAAGCTGGTAGTGGAACGCTGATCCCGAGTCAGCAATCCGGAAACCAGGTGAAAGCAAGTGACTATATGCACTGCATTAACTGTGAGGCTTTGCTGAAAAGAAAGTCATTATGGAGGCACATGTCCAGGTGCAAGCTTGCACAAAAATGCAAAACAAAAAAGCCAGGCAAAAGTCGGATCCAAGCACTCTGTGCTTATGCACAGCCAGTCCCAGATGATGTTAACAAAAAACTTTGGGAGCTGGTACATGGTATGCACCAGGATGAAGTGACTAACATCATCAGGGAGGAAAAAAGTATTTTAAAACTTGGAGAACACTTGTACGCAAAGCATGGACATGACAAAACCAAACATGATTACATAAGACAGAAAATGCGAGAAATAGGAAGACTCATTTCGCATTCACGGAAAACTGAAGCGAATTCAGGACTTTTATGTACCATCTAATTTTAATCTCGTTGTCAAAGCAGTACAGGGTGTGGCTGGCTTTGATACAGACAAAAATGTCTATAAAATCCCATCATTGGCCCTGAAGCTTGGCCACAGTCTTAAGAAAATTGCCGATATTCTGGAGTGTGAAGCGAAGATGTCGGAGTCGGACAATGAGGAGCTTCTCAAGAATCTGGAAAGAAGCCTCTTAGTGCATTCACCTTAAGGGACACGTCACAAGTCCATTCTGATGTTGCACAAGGACTTTCGGAATTAGAGCAAAAGCTGTGTCAGCATTTTCAGCGTATTGAAATCCGAGGGAAAAGGAACAGGAAAGTTCCAGTCCTTCTAACACCTGAAATGCAGTCATCAATGAAAACCTTGACTGCACATCGGCGGACCAGTGGTGTACCCGACGAAAATCCATTTTTCTTCTCCAGACCCGAAGCAGAGACGTGCTTAAGGGGATCAGACGCCATCAGACAGATTGCAAGTGAATGTGGGGCCAAGCATCCTGAAACCCTGTCCTCAACTAAGTTAAGAAAACATGTGTCCACACTCTCCACAGTTCTAAACCTAAAAGATAACGAGATGGACATACTCGCAAATTTTCTTGGTCATGAAATCCGGGTCCACAGGGAGTACTATAGATTACCAGAAGGAACCCTTCAGTTGGCTAAAGTCAGCAAAGTGCTGATGGCCCTTGAACAAGGCAGACTTTCGGACTTCAAAGGAAAGAGCCTGGACCAAATCCAAATAGACCCCAACGGTAAAATAAATAAATGTGTGTCTGTGAATATTTATTTATTTGTATGTATGTGTGTGTGTGTGTGTATATACATACAATTTCTGAGTAAATATCTTATCATATCATGTCATATTTGGTTTTGTTTTCACTGATTTTCAGAGGTAGTGCCACAAGCTATGGACAGTGATCTCTCAGAGACTGAGGTGGAGAAGGACTCAACTCTCTGCTCTCCGTCGACATCAGGTGACAACACTTTTTACTTTCCGGCACTTGAGGCATTGTTTCGTGCTACTACGTGAGTGTTGAGATAAAATATACTTATTGTCATTGTTTGTCAAAGGAACCTCAAGCACTAAAAGAGGGCAGTCAAAGGATCAGTTTGAGGATGACATTGAGCCAATAGGTATCTCACAGACTAACACGTCACTTTCTTACATTCGTTCCTTGTTTTTATATGGACTGAGGAATTCAAAAGATAGTGATTTTAACATCACTTGATATGTTAACAGAATCCTCAAGCTCCAAGAAAAGACAGCCCTTTGGCTCTGACAGTGATGCCCCCAAAACAGGTATAACCATCACCAGTCTTTACACTGGAGCAAATAAATACAGATAAATTGAACAAAGCAGTTGAGAATTAAATTGATGCCAGCTTTTGCTTTCTGTTATTGATATACTCATAATTTGTCACTTTTACAGGCTCCTCAAGGTCCAAGAAGAAACTGCGCCTTGGCTCTGACAGTGAAGCCCCCAAAACAGGTATAACCATCACCAGTCTTTACACTGGAGCAAATAAATACAGATAAATTGAACAAAGCAGTTGAGAATTAAATTGATGCCAGCTTTTGCTTTCTGTTATTGATATACTCATAATTTGTCACTTTTACAGGCTCGTCAAGCTCCAAAAAAAGACAGCACTTTGACTCTGACAGTGATGCCCCCAAAACAGGTATAACCATCACCAGTCTTTACACTGGAGAAAATAAATACAGATAAATTGAACAAAGCAGTTGAGAAGCAAATTTATCTGCAGGTCAAATCAGTGTTTTCAGTATGAGATAAGATCTCTGTACTCGCAGCAGGAACGTAAATATTTACATTGCTGCGTACACCCCTGATTGTCTTTTGATTTCTTTTTTAGAAACCTCAAAGAAGAGGACTTGGTCACTGGAGGAGGTTACTGCTGTGGAGAAGACCCTGATGGCCTTTATCAACTCTGGTAAAGTTCCAGGAAAATCTGTGTGTGTCACCTGCATTAAGGCTTCACCAGAAGCTCTTCAAAATAGAAGCTGGACTGCAATTAAGTTTTATGTCAAAAATCGCATCACTGCCATTCAGCGTGAAAGTGCAAAACGTATTTACTAAAAAAGACATTGCACTTGTTCGTACACGTTTCATAGATTGGATGTTCTTTGCAGTTTTTTGTAAATGTTGTTATGAGCATGTTGTTAAAACTCTGTTTATTGTAAAGTTAAAATAGAGGCAAAGTGCCTCACTTTGTTAGCTGTAAGAGGATGGATGTTTTTAATACATTCAAAGGCTGTTGAGGCTGCTGAATAAAAGCATTGTTCAAATATGAACTTAATTTGTCTCCTCTTTTGAACAGTAGGTCTATGTGTTTTCCCAGCAGCTGAATTTTGACGACATCATTGAATACAGGGTAATAGTTAGCTGGCATGGAGATAACATCTTTTATGTTGAACCAATATCACTGTGCAGATGAAACACCTGTTTGTCCTGTTTGTTAAAAAAGCCAGGTAAATTATCCATCATGTATCAACCATTTAATTGCATGTTGTTTGCTCAACAATTATATTTTAAAATCAGATATGGTCTATTTAAAAAATAAAAAATAATCTGGCAGTCTAGGTTATGAGATTCAGTGTTAATGTAATCTCATTATAGGGTTTCATTCAATATAGGTAGACTCAATGATAATCATAAACTGTAGAGTGCCTAACAGCGGTGTTAATTGTATACCAATAGTCATAACCTGAATTTTCTCTCCCCTGGGGACCAGACCCCAGGGGGAGAGAAAATTCAGGTTTAATAATTTTGAGAGAGTTTTTGATGTTGAAAGTCATTTTCGTGTTAACAAAAAATTATCATGATTTTAGCAGTTAAAACCATGACTCTAGACCCTTCAGAAAGGCTGGATCCTACCGGGCTGGTGCCAGTCAGTGGATCCCACGGGGTAGTAAAAACCAGTATGTGTGTGTGTGTGTGTGTGTGTGTGTGTGTGTGTGTGTGTGTGTGTGTGTACTTTAAGACTAAGCAAACAACAATGCGCAGTGATAAATAGTATCTGGATGGCTTAAAATATGGTAGTAGCAGGAGAAGAAGTTTCTTTTTCTGTCCATTCATGTTACTTCAAATTGGATAAAATTATCTTAAAATAGAGGGTTTCATACAATGGCAGTTTCCCTACAGGCAGATGTTTGTATACAAAGTCCAGTGAAAAGTACTCAGATTGTTTGCTTAAAAACAGAAGTGATACCACAAACAGATATTTACCAAACAGATATTTACCCTTGAAGTATAAAGTAGCATAACAATTAAAATATAAATGTAAAGTGCATAACATGCCTAAACATTTTACTGAAGTACAGTAGTAAAACTTAATTACTTTCAAGCTCTAAACAACACAAAAAAATATACTTTTTGAATGTTCATTCTGCTACTGAGAATTTGAACAAAATATAAACTGAGTGTTCTCCAGTCATAAACCGTGTCACTGCAGCATACACTTTGTAGCGGCCCACTGTTTATGTTTGTGTGTGCAGAGATGCCGCGCAGCACCGCAGCCTTTAATCCAAGCTCTTTGCCACTGTGCTGGGTTACAGCAGCACACAATAAGAGCTCTGTACTCCGCTGAGGTGCCATTGCTGGGACCTCTGAGCATGCTCAGTACACAGCCCAGTCGAATGATGATTATAAGCAGATAGACTGCAGGCTTTTCAACGGCATGCGCCAGAGATGTCATTGAGGCATGCATTTAGCTCATTAGATTTCATCTTTTACGTTGTTGATTTATGACAGGAACATTTTGGGAACGTTTATGTAAACTGGCTTTGCACCAATGTGACAGGCAAAAGCCAAAACTGAAGACAATGTGGTGGAGAAATGACTGTATGTCCCTCTCTCAGTCTGTTAAGTTGTTTATGATTGCAGATGATACTGATTAGAGGGGCTATTCATTTTTATGAGGCAGCTCAATAAGACTGCATGCCTGGTGGATAAGTGTGCATCCAACAACTTTCCAAAACAATAAAAATGGTAGTGGACCTCCATAAGTTCAGGATGGTCAGGAAATTCAACAGGTGTACTACAAAATTACAATTTCCTTTTTCTTCTTTTTAGGATATACCTTTTCTTTTTAGGACACCTAGAGATTTTATTCATATAAAGGTAAGGTTTAAGGCAATTATTCTGGTACTAAGAGTATCTTCACTGTATGTGTACACCTTAGAACAAAGTGGTGCAAACTGTATCAAAAATCAAAAGCAAGAAGCTACTGTCCCCCAGACAAAAAAAGATTATTGAAGACTCAGCCTTTTAACCATCCTTTTAACTTCCTTCTTTCTTTTAAAACACTGAAAAATATCAAAACTGGGTTCAGCGACAGCACTTACCCAGAGGCTGTTTATGTCCTTAACTCCAAACAACCAATGTGCTGTTATTAGTCTGGTCCAAAAGACACTGTATCATGAGATTATGAGACAACAGGGTAGTCATGTAGAAGGCTCCTTATAAGACATCTAGACTGATGTGTCTTTTTTGTGCATGGTTCAGTGACATTTTGAAGGTCAGATGCTGATGTTCATTCGGAAAACTGCACCTGAACTCATATTTAGTTCACACTGGAGATAAAGAGAGGCGGTGTGACAACCAATCCACACTGCCACTCCTCTGCACAGATATTATACGACATGCAACAGCACAGTTAACAACACATTAAAGGAAACGATCAAATAAACCCTGTGCTGCAGGTTCTAAAAGCAGAGCTTTACTAATACATTGCTTTTCTAATTTGATTGTTTTTGAATAACATGTTACTTAAGCCTCTGCTTGATATGCAGCTGTAAAATGAATATTCGTATAATTCTGTAGTAGTTTTCAGAAGTTCCCATGAAAAATAATGTGGAAAAAGAAATGTGGAACAAATTATGAGGAAAATAAGAATGTCCTTTAAAGAAAAGCACATTTTTAACCAGTGTGATTATTCAATCAAGAAACTGAAACAGCAAAGTGGAGAGGAGACAAAAAGCTTAGCGCAGCATGCATCATGAGATTAGCAGAGAGGCGGAGAATCTTACTGTTCTGAGCAGGAGGAGCAGCAGGCTCTTTGGTCGAGCTTCAAGGATGTGAGCCAAGACTCCCTGTCAGCTGGCCCAGCAGCCTTGACAGGAAGTCAGCCTTCAGACATGGTGGTCCCACTTCTACAGAAAACAAGCACCACCAACCCAACTCACTCATGTTCTGTTTCTTCCTGGAGAGAATTGAAAAATGGCATGCATGATTTATGTTGCATCACTGAGCTCACCACAAGCCAAACAGCAGTCGGCAGACACCTCTGTTGGAACAATGAGCTGGAAGCAGACCTCTCATGCTCACATCGGCATGCAAGGATAATTTTGTGCAGATGTAACGAGGTCTGAGATTTACAGCACAACACTCCTCCAGGTTTAGAGCAGCATTTACACAACACTTTGGGGATTTATTAACTTCAGTCAAGGCACAAGATTGAGAACTGCCGTCTACTGAAAGCTTCTTCCACCAAAAACATACATAGGGCAATGCAGTTTGTTCTTTTCATAATGGCTGCAACAATGTCTGCACTCTTGTTTTCAGTTCATCAAATTGTGATTTATGTTTTTTTTGCCTCTGCATTAAAATTATGTATTTACAACCAGAAATAAACAATCTTGGAATTAACACCCTGGAAAAGAAACTTTACCAAACAAACTTAAGATGTGTTCTAAATATACATTTAATTTTCCCCATTGGAGTGACTTTCATCCAGGACCTGTACCTAGCTGTTGTTCATTCTGCATGAATCTAAATATTATAAAAGTAGGACGACAGTACATGTACAGTATGCTGCTATCACACTTTATTAAAAATAGAAACATATATTCAGAGTACTTGTCATACAGACTATAATGGTATTATATTTAAAAATGAGTTCCATACTATAAAACATTAATTTGGGCTGGATCCACTGTAGAAATGTCTTAAAAAACAAAAGAAAACAATGAGGAAGTCTAAATGAACCCTGTATGTATTTGAGCTCATCCCACTTCATCCTTCTTGTGCCTTTTCATGAAACTTTATGGAGAGGAAAAATGCAAAGATGGAGCAAAAACAGAAGAAAAAACATTCTCAGTGAGAGAAATAAATGGACATACAGTACAACTTTAAAAAAAGATGGCACATTTATTGCAACATAAATGTTATTTACATTGTTTTTCTGTTGAAAAAGACAGAAAATTCAAATTCTCGTTGCCGCATTTTTTTTTATGTGCATCGACAATACCTTTTCATTTCACACAAGAACAAATCTTTTATCAATCAACAACGAGAGACTGAAAAATAAGATGACGGTCGCCCTTTTAGGAATCTGAAGCTCGTGCAAAGTCTTTTGAAGGACTAGACTACCAGCAACAATTCAGCTATGTTCTTGAGATGTCATTTGTAGATTTCTTGTAATAATGGATAGGCTATTGTAAATAACCCTACGTTTTACTATCTAATATAGTAAAATAAAGTAAGAAACTTTTTACTCAAAACTTTTGCTTTCAAAAATCTAGAAAGAGTAATATTTAGAATTCAAGAAATATTCTTACAGTATTATTGTATAAAAGACTAAGATAACTACAGTGAAAAATAAGCCAAATGTTTTTTTTTCCTTTCAAATTTCTTTTTTCTCATATATTATACAAGGAAAAGCATCTTGGAATACAGCAAAGTCTAACTTGGCAAACAGAGGACCAAAGAAACATCGCAAGAACAGGAAATTAAGAATAAGAGCAGGAAGTGACATACTATTCCCTAAATCCAAGTCTGCCAACATGAATACAAGCTCATGAATACTGAAATGAAGAACAAGGCCACGTTCCATCAGAAAATACATGAAAATGGTTTGTTTTTTCTTCTTTGCAAAAAAGTTTTAAAATCATAAATCTTTAATGTAAACTCTTGATGTGGCAATTTTTTATTCTAATTTAAGTCCCTTTTTTGTACAGAATATTCATTCTGAATGTGGCAGCCTTGTTTAAGGTGTAGATAATGATAGAAGACAATATACAAAGAAATTAATGGAATATAAAGCAAGTCTTAAGACCAAAGACAAACACAAAGCATGCACCCAGACAGGAAAACAAATTAAAGATATGAACGATGTCTTGAAACATAAAAGACAATCCTATTAAGTGTTTTTGTTCATTAATGTGCTACGGTTCTATAATATTCAACAAAATGCATAAAGATATCTAGTCTGGCTTATTGTTTGTTTGATGAAAACATAAGTGAAAATGTTCTCTCCGCTGAAACTGGACATTATAATGCTGGAAGCCTTAAGACATGACTTGTTACAGGACAAATACGCATAACTAAAATTTTACTCAGAATAACTGCGTTTGAACTGTAAGGTCTTGAATTATTAACAGAAATAAGTGTTATGTGTTCATCAGGCCAGGAGAAAGTGTGGTCGTTGTTTAAGAAAAAAAAAAATAATTAAGCAATCTCTGATTAGCTGGTGGTGAAAAGAAATGACAAAAACAAGCCCATTCGGTGCTGACGTCAGGAGAATGTAAATGAAACTGAACAAAGACAAGAATCTGCTCACATATGTCACTGCTTACATTTAACACTATATGGCAAAGAGACGGGCAATGCAGTGCCCTTTCCTTTAGTTAACACACTAACTTTAGTTAACACTAACAATATGCAGGGAATGCTAAGGTTTGCAAATAGTTTGCTCACTTTATTTCCACTGTTCACTACCAAGGAAAAAAAAGCACAACTACATCTG
The DNA here is from genome assembly GCA_023566465.1 of Cottus gobio. NCBI lineage: Eukaryota > Metazoa > Chordata > Actinopteri > Perciformes > Cottidae > Cottus > Cottus gobio. The sequence goes on along the minus strand of CM042224.1, from coordinate 16,183,429 downwards.
AGCTTTCAATAAACCTTGTTGATGCTTACATAATCGGGCCAAATATTCCGCTGGTCAGCAGCACAGAAACAGATCTAAACTACACAGAAACAATCATAGGTAGTTTTGGTAACATTTGGCCAGTGGCAGAATTAATAAAATATAAATATAAATAATATCCTCTTTTTTTTAATGGGGCGCGTACGTCTTCAATTCTAATAGCTAATGATAATTTTAAGTTGGATATTAATATCCCTCTAAACCAGCCAATAAATTAATCTTCTCAATATTTTCCCCCATCTCGGACTCGCCAAATATTTACCAGGGTGGAGTGCTCAGTATTAATGGTGACCCTGACAAACTATAGATCAACGGAAAAGCACCACACTTTGAATTTGCTCAACTTTCCCTTTAGACGTACACTTTATAGCTCAATAACATAATAAATAGGAAAAAAAGAAACAGACAAACAAAAACAGTTGCTGTTACAATGCATTTGTCAATTCAGTTTAGGCACAGGGCAATTTCCACGAGCGGTTGGAGGAGATTGCAAAGTCTCTGATTCTTCAGAAGCAACAACACTTCTTGCAGACAGTGATATGTGCTGAGGATTTTTTCTTTGAGGTGGGGAGAAATTTGCAGATGGAAACTAGACGCTTGGCTCTTCTTCAATCTTTTTGGATTCGATTGTGTCAGTCTCGTAGATTTGATTCAAGTGGTCTTCGATTGGTGTCACAAACTGTGAGTCCTGTCTGTCACTGGGAGGCAAGGTCACCGACTCAAAACGGGAACAGATGTGATGTGGATCACTTTGATCTGGAGAGACGAAGGGGGAAATACGCTGATCAGATGGTGCAACTCAATAATCAGACAAGAAACCAAACAACTCCGATATATCTTAAGTTTAAAATTATGACAAATGGTTGATTCTAAAGTAAACGTGCTGCTGTTTTATATATTTATAGCAGAGGTGAGTAGATCAGAAACAACTAGTCAATTAATACATTTTATCGATGTCCATAAATTACCTGCAACTAATTGATTAATCACAAGTTGTTTATCATGCAGCAACTAGTACATCTTCTAGCTTCTCCAAAAATCTGCTACTTTTATTGGGTTACAGGATATGTTCCGGTTTGGGAATGTTGGTTGAAAAAACAAGCAATTTGAAGATGGCACTGTAGAATTTAGGAAATTGTGATGACATTTATTATACCATTTTATACACAGAATAAAACAAATCTAATGTAAAAAAAAAGATAGATAGATATAATAAAAAAAAAATGTAAATAAAACAAAAACACATTTTATCAGTTAAGGAAAAGTGCAAGATGAAAATTACTGACTTTGCTGAAGATTTATATTTGACTATCTTCAAATGAATCAGCATTGAGAACAACGGGTAGTTGCAGCCTTGAGTACCTGTCTGCTGCTCAGAGGTGGCCCATGGGGTTAGATGTGTCAGTCAGGCCTGGATGGACCCCTGGGTGGGCTTGTTGGGTGTCACAGGAGCCCCCGGACCCTTTCTCCTGCTCCCTTCTCTTCAGGCAGGCTGCTTTGGGGTTCAAATTACGCTCTGTGGGTTCAGAAAGACAGAAATCAGACGTTTCTGCCACTTTTCTTAAAATAGTGCTTTGTTCTGTTCTTTTTATTTTCATCATTCCACATCATAAGTGTAAAATGTTACATGAACATCCAGCACTTCAGTGAATGAATAAAGAACCAAGAGGTGTATTGTGAAACCATTTTTGATTTACCATTATTAATATTAATATAATTACAAATATGCCATAGAAAACCAGAATGTCATCAGCCAGCGTATTTTTACTCTTGAACAGCTTCCCAGCAGTTTCTCCACTGGTGTTGTGATATCTTGGCTGAGTATTCATACTTGGCAGCTATGTCAGTGAAAAAGCTCCCTATAAATCAGAGTGCAGCTGCACTTCTCTTTTTTTATACCTCCATATTTACAGTATGCTCTTTGGATGTGACACTCAAATTAAATTACTGCCTGGAGGAATATTATGTGAAGCATTTTGAAAGAATCAATAGAGTAGATGTGATGTAGCATGGACATTTCAGTTATTTGCAATATTGCTATTTAAAAAAGCCTTCATTAGCTGGACACTGACCTCTGACTTGCTGCTCCAGGTTAAGTATGACAGTCACAGCCTGGTGGAGGATGAGCAGTTTAGTCTGGGGCTTCTCGGTATTCAGGTGCATCTGGCACATGCGACCCAGCTCCTTGAAGGCCTCGTTGATGTCTCGCACCCTTAGGCGCTCACGGGCATTGTTAGACATCCTCCTCTCGCGCTCGCGCTCGGCCTTCTGCTCCGGATTAAGGTCCTCGTCCTCAGTGATACTTTGGGAGAAAGAGCTGTTTCACAGTTAACGTTACAAAACATTAAAAAACAAATATATGTACAGATTTCTATTTAGAATTGTTAATAAAGAGATTATTGTCATTGATTATGGATAATGTCTAGACTACTGCTCAGGTGTTGACATCTCTTTGTAATTACCATCTTTAGAAAACATCAAAGTAAATTGCTGGACAAAGAAAAACACAATCCTCAAGATTTGGACTGGTTCAAGCCATTTTTAAGTCCAATAATAAACCAAACATCCTTTGTTTATTTGTATCTCAACATGTTCTTACCTGGTGCGTGTGCCTGCTCTGGGGGTCCTCATATCTCTTCTGTTGCTCTCATCATCTGATTTGTCATCGGTAGAGAGGTTATCATTCATGTCATCCTTGTCCTGTTTCTCCATCTTCAGCTCCAAACCAGCAGGCAAATGGCCAGCCAGGGCTGAAGCGAGACCTGCAGTCGACAATGTGAACGCAAAGGTAAGACATCACACACATAAACTGTCAGCCATATAATGAGTTGACAGGACTGGGGGCCGCATCGGACCTCTGAAGGTTTCCAATTGGTGGTGAAGTTCTGTGCTGGATGTGGAGCCGACGCTGGGAAGACCTCCATGGCTGTTGTTCAGGCTGGCAGAATCGTCAGCGTGGGCACCACCCTGTTGCAACACCGACCGGAAGGACATTGTCAAGAAAGGAAGCAGACGTTCTCTGGAGACGGTGCATACAAATATACTTTTGAGCAAGAGAAGAGTGATTCATTAGAGCCTAAAATGGAGTAATAAACTTCAGGTGCCATCAGTACAGTCGTAAAGCGATCTGTTTTACAACTGTAAATCGCTTTACAGTTGTAAAGCGACGTGCTTTACGACTGTACTGATCTCACTGATAACTAGGTCACGGATTCTAAGAAAGGTGTTTTCACATGTTCTGCACATGTAAACTAATAGTATTTTTTTAGATTTTTTTGCAAACAAAATGTTCAGTGTTTCATATTTAATTAAAGCCTGTGATTCCCAACACTGCTGCTTTAAGGACTAAACACTGAGCTTCACATTATGCTGGAGAACACATAACCATGGGTGCTGTTGCATTCTCAGGCCCAGCTCTCTGTAACCACAACTACAACCACGTCCGTTTCTCATGTTTAAAATGAGATCAATCCGTCTGTGCTCTGCTTCTGAAGATGTCAAACTGAACCATCTCAGCAGTCTGAATATGTCCTCCTTATTTTGTACATATTCATAACATAAAAATGGTCAACTCCCATGGAGTTGTATCACAAAGTCCCTCCTTCCTGAAGTTCAGCACATGTTCTTGAACTATTTGATTTCCCCTCTGAGAACCAGAGAAAGGCGGGGAAATCGTCACTGAGGGTGGAGGCCGTCCCCTCCTTTTCTTAAAGGAATGTGATCCCCAGTCACTGTTGGCCTCTGTTAACCCCGCCACCCCGAGCCCCTCCCCTTCCTCAGCACTACCATAATCTTTGCTGTGCTCTCAACAGGTGTCCAAACAACTCTTTGTCTGCAGCAGGAGGAGGAGGAGGGAAGCCGGGCTCTGGCAAGAAAAGAACGCTGCCATTTTCATGGCGGGGCCTGATTACCATACAGCTGAGGACCTCTATTTGGGTGGAGGCTGCTGGTTCAGACACACGTTTCCAACGATTCAGATTTCCTGGGTTGTTAAAAAGAAGTGATGAAAAGGGATGGAAGGGGGGAGGAGGGGGGGGGGAGTAAAAAGCCTGTGGCTGTGCCGTGCCGAGGCTGGTGAGCTCTGTCTGAGTGGACCTCTTCCCACACAGGAAGTGCTGTGTTAGTGCAGACACAGTATGTTCTATCTCACAGTCGCAGTCGGTCAACATCACTGCCACAACCCGGTTCTCTGTAACAAATACATCAAACTGAGCTCTTCTGACAACCACAGGGGGATTCTTGTTCGCGGACAAAACCAGTCTCTCTGAAAGATCCAACAACTTCTGCACCAGAGTGAAAACACAGAGCTTTACAAAAAACAAGAAACATTCAACTGTACTTAAAATAAGCTCTATTCAAAATCATTTTGGGATTTAAGAGCTCAGACCAGAGAGGGACATAAAAAATCCTGATTCAAAGTTGGACCAAAACACAGTGCAGCTTTGATCCTCATGCCAACAAAACACAAAGAAATATTTATGTCTTAATAAAAACATGATTCATTCTTCCTTTTTGTTGCACTAAATTTCAAATGGACGTCAGAAGAAAGTATTTATATTCATTAGCTGGATGTCTGGGACTGGGTTAAAAAGCAGGATATAACACGACTAGAGCTGAAAGAAATCGATCAACAGAATAATAATTGACATTTAATTCACTTAATGAGCCAAAATGCTAATTATTCTGTAGGTACAGATTCCCAGCCGGAGGATTTGCTGCTTATCTTTGACTAATATTATAGTGACTTTGGTGTCAGTAAAGCAAAACTAGAGGACATCGTCTTCATCAGAGTACTTAAAAAAATTAGTGATATAAAATGATTAATTATGAAACATATTGTAAAAAGTGTTTATGATTGAGACTTTTTTCTTTCATTGTTTGCATCCAGTATCTTTCCAGATACGTAACCTGAAGTCTTTAGAACAGATTCAGCATTGATTTTGTTTGTGTGTGAAAAGTATTATTTCCAACCACCTCTGGATTACAGTTGGACGAGGCGCCACATTTTAATTTCTTTACAATGAAATACTTCGGATGAAAGATGGGTGAACACATCATGATCGATTATACGACCTGCATTCTCCTGTTTCTCAAGCAAATTTGTGCAACATATAAGCACTTCCTTCACCAAACTATCTATTAAGATTCAACTGTTCCAGTCAGGAAAATGTCTCGTTTTCACACATGGCAGAGGAACTGTTTTGAACAGGTGGTGTTGTGAAGTTTGAAATAACATGTAGGATTACACCAATGTTTTCTCCCTCCTGTTCTGCAATATCCATATACAAATAAAGATATAAACACTTGTGTGCGGTTCTCATACCATCGCTGCTGTCCGACTTGGAACCAATGCAGAGGCAGGGAAGTTTGCTCCGAGGGCTGCTATAGGCCCATTTTGTGCCTGTCCCAGCAGACTGTGTATGTCGCTGGGCAGACTGGCGGTGGAGCCCACTGCATGGTTCCTCAGAACAAGGATTGCATCATCCAGTCTGTCCAGACGATCCTCCATTCGAGACTGGGAGGACCAGAGGAATTGTAGAGTGGAGGGTTAGGGAGAGGGAGAAGAGAGGAAAAGAAGACAGAGAAGCTTAGTATAAGCACATTAGGACAAAAATGTAAAACATTGATTGTATGGTGTGGACTTAAAAAGAAGAAAAAAACATCTGAAACACAAGATAAAGAAGGCCATTCAAATGCAAGATCAATTGAGCTGTTTCAGCTTGAGTTGTAAAAGTCAAACAAATGCCTTTATTTCTGTTAAACTGAATAATTGACAGATGCACATCAGGAGTGCTTCAACAATTAATTTAGTATTTAACATTTAAGAATAACTTGAGCCGATTACTGCAAGCTGGAACCGCTAAAACATAACGTGAAAATACGGCAAGAAAGGCAATAAAAATGAAACGGCATTACATAGTGAGGTATGTGCACTGCAAGTCAAAAACAAAATGAGGAATGAGACGCATGAGACACGTAGTGAGTAGACTCTATCGGAAGAGTACCTCGCAGACATCCTTTAAGAAAGACATGGCATCCTGGAGATGCTCATGTAACTGCTGATGAACTCTGTTTTTCTGGCAAAGTCAAATAAGAATAAGACAGGATTATGAAAAAAGAACAATATCTATAAATACTAAAAAACACACTGTAGATAGAGATTGTTTTTGTAAAGACACACAGACAAGAAGGGCAGGATTTGGAAGGAAGCATATAGATGCTGACCAGTCACTTTGTAAGGATGTTTGCACATTGAATAACCACGCCGACAGTATTGGTCTATTCTATTGGTTTGTGGGATGGGTTATATTACATTATATTAATACAATGCACAAAAATGTATTTACAGCTTTGGCTCCCAAGTGTAACTTTTTATTTTCCTGTTGATAAAGGCTGTCCAGTATCACCCGTAAGAGATAGAATTATCATGCATAACATTCCTATGGATTGTTATATTCATTATATATATATATATATATATATATATATATATATATATATGTATATATATAAGCCTTTCACTATACTCAAGTAATATGAAGCAACGGGCCACTTTAAACAATTGTTTTGTGGGTTATCAAACCCGGATATTTTACAGACATTAATACAAATAAGTTTTATCTGAATGAAAATATATTCACTCACAAGATTAGTCATTTAGACTATGATCTAATGCTCAAGCCACATGTTTAGACAGTGACATAATGTATTCATTAAAAACTAATGGAATCATTGGGCATAAAGATTAGGCATTCTCAAAGCTCAATGTTTACTTGAAAAATATGATGTGATTTTCACACAGAATTTAAGGTCACGTAACCATCAAATTGTTTTTCCACAAGCAAGAAGTTGATGCGTACCACATGGCTTAATATGTTAAATGATCATTTTTTTGACTTTGACCATGCCAATGGTTTTGAGCAAACTGTTTTGTATTATTTGTCTGTATTGCTACATTATTTTGCATATTATATGTTTAGGCTAGATGAAAGGTGATCTGCACTTCTGGTCGCATGGCAGCGAAGGAATCCTGGAGAAATTGTTTAGCAAACAGCTGCCACCCCAACACCAGCAACCCAAACTAAGCCCATCCCCCAACTGTCATCCCCTCCCTGGCCCTCGGAGTGGAGGACAGATGGCGAGCCCCTAGGGACAGGTATTGTTCAGTTTGGTTATCCCTCTACCCCCACCCTACTCAGCAAAACATTTGTCAGACAGGAATCTCCCTGTAATGTTAGCTCAGTCCTTCCCGTGTAACTTACCCAAAGCGAGCATCCATCATATAAGAGGGAGGCAGACGGGGAGCTTACCAGTGAGTGAAGAGAGGTCTCGTAATTTGGAGAGGAGGGGGTTTGTCCACCAGCACGGGGCCACTGGTTGGTACCTGAGGAAGAGAGGAAGAGATCTTAAGGAAATCCGCATTAGCAATCCGAAAGATGCCGTTTCATATCAACATGGCTGATGGCTGCATCCTGCTCCACTGGGTACACCAATACAAAGGATAACTGCCGCATACAATAACACGCAGTCATAACACACTGACATCCTGATTTTCCGGGTTCTTGTTGTTGTATGTGGGATATTTTGATATTTTATGACTCAGTTGCGTCACTTCCTGAAGGCTGGACTGCATCCTGACACACAAGCCAGCGGATTGTTTGTCGAATACCCACTTTCTCCCTGAAATGTGAACTACATCTGCACATCAATACGCAATGCTACGAGAGAACCACTTGAGAGATCTGATTTTACACACTTGTTTTCCTTCGCACTTCCTCTTTCCTGGAAACTTTGAGTCTCGAAACGCATTAGAGTGATTCTAAAAATGTGGTGTGGTTGAGTAGTCTTTCAGTTCATGGCCTTCATCAGGGTTTCCGATGAAGGAAATATGCCAAGCATCTGGGTTCAATAAATCTCCACTACATTTTACAGTGTTGCCGAAATATCTTTCTTTTTTAGCTGTTTTGTCAGTCAAACATTGGTTTGACTAGAGATGCAATGGCTGTACAGTGTCAGTTGGTCTTTATGCATTTTACCGCATACACATCTGGGTTCCATATTTATTTTATAACAATACATCCCATTTAGCCGAATATTCTGCAGAACTATTTCTCTTTCCATTCAAAATAAAGATATTGCGTTTTAATAATGTAATTTAAATATAGAGAAACTTAAGACACTCTGCTCTTGATATTACAATCGGCATTTGGCTGGAGGACGTTCCCAGTGGATTTTGTACATTTATTTGAGCCAAAATGTTAATCTACGGGCCAGAACAGGAAAGCAAATCAAGCAGATTGTATCTGGTGTAAATTAGTGCAAAGGAAAAGGAATCCACATCTGCTCATCACATTTTCAGTTCAACGTTTCTTTCATTCTCTTTTTTGAAAGCTCAATCATCATAACTTGCCTCCCATGCGCAACAGGAGTCAATGCATTATATAATCAAATAACCTCAGTGGACGATAATGAACCTTTCCAGGTTGTTCACAGGATCGGACGTGTGTGGATCTTTCCAGCACAGTGCTCCTCTTGTGTCTATTATGGTGGAGGGATGCCAACCCCAACCTAGATCCCGGTCAATGGACTCAACTGTAGCACACTTTCTTTTGGTTATCTATCCTGGAGGGTGAATCAAAAAAAACATTCTTCTAGCAAGGCTACAAAGAGTAGAATGGTATTTGGTATGTGTGAGCAGACTGATTCAATGTTTCTTTTTACAATTCAAGGCTTAAATGGTTTAGACAAAACACATAATAAGATAATACACAATGGTTCTCAAAAGCAGCCCAACAACATTGACATGGAAAGAAAGTAAACTAATTGTTTTAAATATGTTTTTCTCTTAATTCTTTCCAATGAAATGTCTCACTAAACTTCTGTACAGGTGTTTTCATGTTTCTTTACACTCACAGCCTAAATCAGACTTTAATAACAGAGTATTAAAAGTGACTTTAAAAGAGGAAATAAAGAATCTGCTTTCTCCCAGGTGAGGGAGGCAGGAACTTCACATGAACCTCTGCTGGCTGGCGGCTATGAAAAATTAGCCCCAGACGCCGTTTCCCACGTGAACCGGAGAGGACAACCAGTGTTGAGTAATGTGCTGTTTATTGGTGTAATCCTAATGATGAATGGATTTTCAAGAGCGAGTCAAATTTCGTGGCAATTTTAAAGTATCGTTTGTTTTCTAACCCCAGAAGCATAATAAGAGTGAATAATTAACAACACAACATTAATTTCCTACAATCCCAGAAGTATTATTTTTGCAGTATGTGTTTTTCTATTTATTAAATATATATTATTTTCATGAATTACAATAAACATTGAACTTGAGTACTCATATATCGAATAAAAACACTGATTAGGACATCTAGTTGTAAACCACGACATATTATATGATGAACTGGACTATAAATGATATTGTTATGCTGCCAGGTGTGGCATGCGGTACAGTAAATAGGTCAAGAGAGGGATCTACCGATGTGAGGCCATCATAGTCCTCATCAGCTGAGTCACAGCAACCCTCCTTCATCCATAAACGAGGCCTTTTGCAGCCTGTTCTGTGTGTGTGTGTGTGTGTGTGTGTGTGTGTGTGTGTGTGTGTGTGTGTGTGTGTGTGTGTGTTGGGGACAACAGCTGTCCGTGGGGCAGGGCAACAGCTGAGGATGAGGGGGGCATACGTAGAGACAGCTGTCACCACTCCATTACAGCTCACGACACAACTGCCCGTTAAAACAACACGCTGGCTTTCCCTGACTGTCTCCCCTCGCTCACTTTCCATTACTCTCTCACCTCTGTCAACACATCTGACAATCCATATTCTTCTTATCAAGTCTCGTTTTACTGTAAAACCCCAGTCTATCACAAACAGGAACTTCCTCTAGTGTGCTCTCTCAACTGTATGGGTTGCTTTCCTGTTTTTGTTTTCTTGCATTTGTTGCACACAAAAAAATACTATTCAGAGGGAGGCTTGTCTGTCCATCCTCTAAAATGTAAATGGACATAAAACACAAACTGCCAAGCACAAATAAGGATTATGTAATAATAAATCTATGACCAAAAATAAATAAAATCTCAAAAGCTTTTAAAAAATGAGACCCACCTCAAACATTTTCATTACAAGATTTTCAAATCCTTAAGCACCCTAAAAGCCACAGCCCGTCTTTTTAATTTACGCTGTCATTCCAGGACTTATCATTCAAACTTAAAAACATTCAAAAGTTAAATATTATTCCTAAAATACTTGTCAGCTAGATCTAAATTCATGAACAAGGACCTCCTAAAATCTGAGAGAAAATTTGGTCTGTGATGTCACATGGTGTCGGCCATGGAAATAAAGCCCATGTTGTGGACAGTAAACCAGCCAGTCAGGCACAATTTGAAGGTGCAGGTGCTATATTTTTACTTCAACACGGATTTCATGCATTTAGTACAACCCACATCACTGAGCTCAGGGACTGCAGATAGAAAGCAGCAAGTTCAGTCATCAAGTAGAGATGCACCCATCTGACTCTTTACGGGACCTGATTAATCAGCTGTGTGCCTCACTGTGTGGAGACTGGGATCAATCTCTTATGTGTACGGCTTGACTTAAACACTGCTTTCTTAACTTTGTAAAATAAAACATAACAAATGAATACATATATAAATGTAGTACATTGTTATTTATCAAAATAATGTAATTGGACACCAGATGGGCAAAGATACTCCATCCATATATCTTTAGATTAATGCGTGTTGTGCATACAACAAAAAATACATTTAATAAAATGAAATAGTGACATTGTTTGTACGATTAAACACTTCCCGGATTAAAGTCAGCTTTATTTTACAATGAATTAATGTAAAATAAATAATATTTAAAAAAAAAAAGGCCATTACCTGCCCTGGCATAGATAAAGCTTTGAGAATGAGTATGATTAGAGCTCCTTCACAACTAAAAGGGGTATTAAATTAAGTTTTATGGAAAAGGCCACACTTCACTCTGCTTAGGCTTAATTAATCCAACTAATGCACCATATAGTAAAAGTAATTAAATTAATAGAAAGCCATATTCATGAAAGGCTCTGAATTAGTTTGGCTATTCCAGATCGAGGCCGACAATAATTCTGTCTGTCACTGAAACTTATAAAGTAGCTTGAGAGAAGTACGTGTACTATTCTCCTGTTAATAGCCGGTGTTGGTGCATAGCAGGTGTGTATGCGATTAAAATCCAACGTTGGTGCTCACCTGGCCTTCCAGACGGGGGGCCGGCAGCAGTCGCCACAGGGCCTGCTGAGGCAGCACCTGCTGTGGCTGTCAGAGGTGAAGGAGAACCCACAGGTGTCGACGGGTTGGAGGGGAAACTACTGCTAGTGTGGTCAGGAGAGTAAATCTGTAGGAGCAAGAGCAAGGGAGAAAAGAAGTCTTCATCATTAATGCACCATCAGCAGCCCGAGGAACAAAAAAGCATCTTCAAGCCAAAACATGTAATATCAATTATGGAGATTGTGTTGCCAGGAATGTCATGAAAATGCTATGTGCATATTATATATGAGCCGTTAAAAGTCATCTGCTCTGAGCACGGCCATAACAAAATGAACCATAAACAATATTCACTTTGATGTATTTCGTCTGTATCCATTTTTGAGTCAGTCAATGGTGGCTGAAGGTCAACACCAAAAGACAAATACTGCATATCTTATCTTATATCTTAGAATCTTAATTATATATTTATCTATGTTTGTAATTTATATGAAGAGGTCAACTGTGCAATTACCTTGGTTTTCTGCCACAAGTGAAGTTAGAGTTACTTCAGTTTTATTTCTCCACTAACGTCATTGTGTCAATGCATCCTTTGCTGGTTACACACAAGGTCATTGAGTTTCAGGATGATATGTGCATCACAAGGGAACGAGGAGATTACGTCTTCAGAACGTCCACAGGGATTCCATTTGTTTAAACAAATGCTGGATTAAAGCACAAACACATCCCTCACATCCCTGATTCTTTTCCCCTTCTGTAATAAGAGGATATTGCGCCATACAGAGAATTCAGGGTATTACTGGTGGATCCTGACTAATTAGCAGAGAAAAAACCCTGCAGATCCACAGAGATTTCTCCTCCAAGTTAAGATCAAATTGAGCTTGCAGGAAACCGTTTGACTTCTGCGGGGATGATAAAATGCGCTCATTATTAATAATCTCCTTATTCAATCTTGATCTCCGGGCTTAACTTTTTCAATCAACTTGGAGTATCAGGATAAAGGTTACATTGAAGTGTAGAGGAGGAGAGATTGACTGTTGTCTGAAGGGAGAAAAGACTATTTATGCTTTTCTATACTCTGAGAGCACAAATATATCCCAATATTTCTCAGTTTCTCAAAAGCCAGCTGTTTATTACCGTGACTTCTGACCCGACAATATATGACTTTCTATTCTCTTCACTCACTGGCTACTAACGCTGCATTCAAAATGAAACATGGCTCATTTTACTGGAATAAATGAAAGCTCCGCCTCATCATCAGTCACGCTCCCGCAGGCGGCATGGGGCCAATAAGCACAGCCAATTTAAAAGGGCGAAGAACAAAAGCTCTACAAAGGGCGGCCCGTGGAGTTGAGCCACAGCAGTTATAAACTCCCCTGTGCCCCCTGCTTCATTCCACCCACCCCCACCCCAGTCCAACCGTGTCCATTTCACTCCCGCTTTGTCATGCTAATAGAATTGAGTCTGCAAATATAAAGGACTTAATTTGTTATTAGCATCCCCAAACTCTCATAGTTTGTCTTTACACTGATGAGAGATATCCCTCCTGAACATACAGCTTCTTCTGCTGGGGCGTGTAAAAAATAAAACGTTTCTAAATCCAATAACTGTGTCAATGCACACATTATGTCTACGCAACATGTTTAACAGAATCTCAGGACATTTGCTTGAACTTGTAAGGTGTAGAATTTAAAAAAATAAAAAGCAGCATGTAATCAAGCAGAATTTAAAACAAATTGGATATATCTGATATCCAATCTGATATATGGAAATAAATACAAATACAATACCAGAGATAGAATATTATTCCAATTAGACAGATTGGGAACCTGTGAAGGAAAGTACTGGGATAGGATAAGTATTGTCCGATATTTAGTTTATGACGTGCTAATATTGGTCAGGTCAAAGAGTTACTCCCTGTGTCTCAGCTGTGTCACATATACCTGGTCACAAAAATGTTGGTTCAAGGTTGAATGTAAACCTGTTGATGGTTTTTCTTATGTTTCATTATTTTTTAATGGAAAAATGTCCTTCTTAGGTGAAAACTATGATATGATAGAGCTTTAGGGCTCAGCTACACATAATAGAGACATTACTTTGGCCCTATCAGTGACAATTTTGGGACACTGGGTTTCAGCCTCTGGGACTGAGCATATCAAAAAATATAAATATCATGTTTATAACACTATTACACAATAAATATAAACATAAACCGTAAAAATGACTCAAAGTGACTCAAAATTACCCCCAAATTGACTCAAAATGCACCCCGAGTTTTGAAAAAATGCTGATAAAAAAGTTAGGAGCTAGCTAGAAGGCTAAACTCAACAGAACCTGCAGCCAATACCTCTCCAAAGCATTCCACTCTCACACAAAGCATCGCAAAGATACGCACATTAATGTCTTTTGTGTCCAGCAAAAAATATGAAAATTTACTGAAATATGAATATTCTAGGCCTTCCTGCTCCCTCCTCACAGTTAAGGCCACGGAGCACCGTGCTGCAGTGAAACGAGCCCCGTTCAGGGACCACCGAGGACTGTGGGAACTTTCATGACTGAGCGGAGTTGACATGAGTTCTCGACATGTCTGAACTAAAATAATTATTAAAAATACTTTGCACAGATACTCCTATAATATTGAGCTATTTTATATTTAAATAAGTGTTCGTTGATATATTTAAGATAATCAAAATTAACTTTTTATTTTATTTTTCTGTGTACTATCATAAACCAATATACCACTAACACATATATGGCCTTATTATCTATCTTCACAAGGGTCTTCTGTATTTTATAGCTTTTTATATTTTTCGAATAGACCTTGTGAATGAGGAGATAATCAGGATTTAATATGAGATAAAAAGCATCCGCAATTTTGGCTGAAAAATGTGTGTCTCCTTAAAGGTTAATCTATCAGCTGATACAGTAAGCAAGACACATTTCCTTCCATTATGAGAGCTACAGCAAATTAAACACTTAATATGATACATGACAGGATGTCACATATATTCAGGGCTGTTTTTCCTAAGTGAAGTGTAATCCACTAGCTTTAGGAGCATTTCCAATTGTACAATTCCCTTTCTTGAATGCTCTTAGTTTAAGCCCACAATTATCCAGGCTTAGGCCAAAAAAACAACTACAAACATGTCCTTTGGGCTTTTTTTAATCAGCAGTCAGTATAGCACTTAATTCCCTGCATGATTACTGAGGTCAGCTTCTTTAGAGACAGAAACGGACCATTATTTTATTTTGCAGAGAAATCCAAAGTTATCTGAGGGAAGGGTGCAGAGAAGACATGAGCGTCACACTCTGAGAGCAAGTCCGACTTGAGCTGCAGAGACTTCTGTGTGCTTGACAGCGAATGCTTTAGCTAGATTGAGTGTGTTTACATGTGTATGGGTATCCTGGCTATGATGGGGCTTTTGGAGTATACTGTACCTTACATATTACATATTGCCTATGTAAACCACATATGCTGGTTTTGATGATCTAATTCTGCTACCATGTAAACACCTAAGCCATGTTTCTGAACATTCTTTGTTGGTGCTGAAAATTATGACTGTGATGGTAATTATCAGAAACTTGAATAATGTTATAATCCAATTTACAGCGCTTTGAAATGAACTCATTGATGCTATTAAAGAATGGGAGAACAAACTGAAGTCCAAGTTAAAAGTGGGGTTGTGACTCACTGAGGCTAAAGCCTTGCCCAATGCGTCTCCAGTCTGTGAGCTTCCAGTGGCGTTCCCCCGATTTGCAGCAGCTAAGAAAACAGAGAGGGAGGCTTTGTAACAGCAAACTCAGACAAATGACAAGTGGTCACGCTATAGAAAGCAGCTGTCGAACTGCCTGACTCACTACTTCTACAGAATGGATGTTCAGCGGTGATTACGTCGGGGCCATTGAATTAGTCATTCTGACCAGGTAGCTGAGCTGATAACAAGAGAACTTACCCATGACCCCATCGACTGTGTTGACAGACGTGGTGTGCGCTGCGGTGACGAATGGTGAAGTGTTGCTACGGTGGAAGCTGGACATGGGAGGAAGACTGGCATTGATGTCTGGAGAGACTGAGTGTGCGGGGTAATTCTGGAAGATAAAAAAAAACAAATCGGTCACAAATGTAAATGTATGTGTGTATTTGTGGGAGGGAGAGAGAGAGAGGTTATTTATTCTCTGAATTCTATATTCAGCCTGAAATCTCTCGGACTGTGATAAAGCAAAAGTTACTGAGGGGAGGGCCAGAGATAAAGAGAGGGCAGGCAGCATCTGCAGGCTCCCTGTGATGCCCAGCCAGCTGAGGCAGGCAGGCGGAGATCAAACACTGACAAAAAGGGTCAGCAGTGTCTTCACTGATAAAATCCAGACAACTGAAGACGCAGACGCACACACACTCTAACTGTGAGCGGGTGGAGGGCTGAAAGATAATGTACATGTTGTATACATTCAAACTCTTGTGTTAGTTTGATACAAAAGAAAATCACACAATCATTTATCACTTATAATATTAGCTCTATCACCAGCTGAGAGGTGCTGCTTACCAAACGGTCGTGTGAGTGCAGGCTGCTGTAGCCTCCTGACTGAGGCATGTGAGAGGAAGATCCGGCAAGCATTCCCCCGTAGCCGGGCTGACTGATCCCATTGGGCGAGTTCCAAGGGTCAGACGAACTGTGGGTGCCATCTGAAGATAATACATGAATCATTTCAGTTTATTATTGGAAACAAAATGCATTTTAGTTCTGACACAGTGCCAGACAGCGGCTAAACTCCAAACCTACACTTAAAACTTCCTTTTTGCTCTTGGAGCTAAAACACGATCCTCATCCTGAACACAGCTGAGATAATACAAAGATAAAAACCTGCTCGTCGGTCAGTCACACTGAAATAAATACTGAACACAGGATTCCTATTAATACATACAAAACACAATCTGTCTGGCAACTTAAAAATATCAGTACTGAATGTAGTTTGGTACGATATTCTAGTCTTTTGTATGTCATGTGATAAATGCCCTAAATGACAGAATGATGATGAATTAACAAATTGTGTTCTTAGAAACAAGCCCCTATTTCATACTTTGCATATACTATAGACTATATATATATTATATATTCAATAACACAAAGATATTATTGGATCAAAACCAAAACATATACAAGAGTATTATTTGTAAAACCTGTGGTGTAACAATCGGATCGTAAACAGGCTTTTGAACTTACCAAAGAAAGTGCTTGCGAACATACTGCTGGAGGGTTTAGGAGAAGAGTAGGAAGGTGAATCTCTGTTGAAGTCTTCTGAGTTTGGAGATGGTGCGTACACCTGCCGTGAGAAGATAAATGGTATCAGTAAGATAGCCTACGGCCCACCGCACAGTAACATCCCAATGTAACGCTATTGGGAAGAATGAAGATGTTGAAACCTATAAAACATTTTTTAGAGGTTTCAAATCTTAATTCATGTGAAGTATTACAAATAAGATTTTAGGTACATACAAGTATGTGCTAAAACACATGTACAGCAGATACGACCCCTTAAAACCACAAGCACAAGATAAGGACTAGCAAGCAATCAAGCCGGGGACGCGAGGAGTGGATTATCAGGGGTATTTGCATTTCAGATCAACGCAACCTCTAATGGAAGTATAATGATACCCGCTTACATGCGTACACTAAATGCCTGACAAATTACAACATTCCCAGAGAGACAGAAATCAAATGAGTGCGACAAAAACAGCCTGCTTTGCTTTCCTCATATTTGTACCTGCAAGCTGGTGGTGGTACAGTGAGAGGAGAGGCACAATGGGCATGCTGTTGTACAGCTGTGTGTGTGCCAAGCAAGGCGGGAGGATCAAAGAGACTGGAGGCCAAACGCCAGTGATGTGGTCCCTGACTTCATCCACTCCAGATGGAGGGAGGGAGGGCGAGGGAGAGAAGGTCTGAACAAACAGGACCGTATGACCCCACCGTGGTGTAACACTAATCAGAGCCAGACCTGCCAGCTCGATTCCACCTGCACATTTCCAACACAGTGTCTCCATCTCTGCAAGTTGAATCCCTCTTTTGAAAGCCTCACATCGCAGTCTGATGTTGGCAATATGACAGTTCATAGCTCAGAGTTGGGTTTCTAATGGCTGCGGTGATGACAGCCACAAAGGTTGTTTACTTGCTCAACTTGTTTTATGACACAGCGCTGATGGAAAATGTGCCACAAAAAAACAAAGTATATAAATACATTCGCTTGCGCACTTGTGAACATAATATCAATACAGAGAGCGGCCTGAGTGAGACTCGTGCTGTGGGGCTTTGCTGAGTGAGCTGGACTCCAGCGTGTTGTTGCCTGGGACTGTAATTAAAGTGCTCTGGGAGGGGCTCTCATGGGTCTTCTGGTTTACACATGTGCCCAGGGTTGATAGTAGTTCCATGGAGATCTCCGGTTAGGAGCCGGGCTTTTGTCTTTTGCCTCTGTCAGACGCTCAATGTGCAGCATATGGTGGCGGATAATGCTAATTGTCCTTTTTACCCTGGGCTAACCAGTCAAAGCATTAATAAACCATCCCCAAACACTGGGTGTCTCATTCGGCTGGCCTATGGAAGAGAGGGCCCACCTGGGTTTCCTTTTACAAGGCCAATAATTAAAAGCTGTCACTCACACGGATCAGCCCTCCAACACAGACCTACACCAGTTGTTTGAGCATCAGCGGGTATTTTTTATTAAAAAATAAATTCCCCTCTGTACTCAGTTCACATATCCTAAACTGAGGCTCACTACTATAACAAGTATCCTTGTGTTACACAACAGCAAATGGACAAATTAGTCAACACCAAAGTTGCATTAAAATAGCTTTGATTTAAAATAAATTATAATCTATTTATTTTCCTCTCAGCAAAGACCTGACAGCTATTTATACTAAATAACAGTAAGGCAAACAATGGGGTAATAATTGTACCTCCTGATAAGTGAATGATACATAATGAGGACTAGTTATTTAAGTTAGTGGTGGTAGAAACAGTTAAAGCTGTTGGTTAATAATAATATGCTTCTGATTAAAGCGACTGTTTTGAGTTATGAGTTCAGTTCTTGGCTGTGCCATTCAACAGGACTGGACTGAGAAGTGCATGTATCCTGTACACCTTTGCCCCATGTTCCCAAGCCTACCTGCCTTTGAAGTTCATGCCATCAAAATATCAAGTGTTAAAAACACAAACTGTCAACTTGCTCTAAGGATGTAACGTAATAACAGGAAAAGAAGGGAAATTAAAAAAAATAAAACTAAGGAAAATAAGGCTTATGGCCAAGAAGCTCAAAGAGAGGAGTTCAAAGTGCTGTATGTCATTATTTGGAATTGAACCATGTCACTGGGGAATTTAGTTTCAAGTCCAAATCTAACACACTTGTGAGGCTTAGTATGCACGACAGACACAATGCCTCTTCAAACAACTGCTACGCTCAGCCTGCTTGGAGGGGCGCAGTTCAACATTTGTTCGCGATACTCTCCAGTGCTTTCTGGAGAAAAAAAGGGCTCAGTATTTTCATGCATTAAGCTGTGACATTGAAACTAAAGTCTTGAAAAAGACCAACATTCACTGGTGAGACGTTTTGATCGATGAAGTTTGTTTGACATGAGGAAGCAAGATGCAGCCGTGATCAATTCTGCAAGCTTAACAGGAACATTTTACAAGTATTTTTTTATCTTCCCTCAAATAAATCTTACTGTCCTAAACCTTTATTAGTAAGGAAAGGCAATACCTTACATAATCATAAAGCTCTTGAAATTGTAATTATATAATACATTACAAAACCCAGCATAATTTACTTACATGTAACTGGAATATAAATAACCCAAAAACAAATGAATAGATTGAGATATTTAACAAGTAAACATTAAACCACAGGTAGGAAACACTTTACAATTATAAATAGAACAGAACAGAATATAATCTTTTTTTATATCAACAAAATAAAGATATGTAATATATCTTACTAACCAAGGCCAAAGCACATACATATGCATTTAAATGCGCAATTTCAGTCAACAATAACAATTAGTTATAGATCCAGCACGTTTGGTTTTCTTTATCTTTAACTCAGCAGTAACATATTTGAGCCAACTGCACATTCTGACAGCCGAGCAGTTTCTCTGAAGCCGGTACTCTAAAAATAGCACAACTACACAGCAGAATAACACCTATTAGTTTTTGGCATCAATGCAGCCTCGATAACCACTAACAACATGTGTGACATGTAAATACAGAATAGAGTATATGATATGCAATATGCAAGCATGCATGCTTCAGTGCATGTGCAACACATGTAAGGATCAGCTTCAGGCAATGAGTGAACGCCTGTTGCGCTACAAAACAACAGGCCCTTCAAAGAACACATGTTGTCTCTGTTGTGTTTTTAGATATTTTTCAGATCAAATTTTATGACATTCCACTTTTGTTCTGTTTCTGTTTTTATCAAAACAAGGAGAACATGCTCTTAACATCACTGCAGGGCTCTCATCAAAGTATTTCTCAATGGAAGACAGATCAGTGAGCTGCTCCATCTGTATTGGTTCTGTGCCACCAGCTCACCAGCCACCAGCCTACTGTGAGTTCTCCCAGTGCTCCAGATGGTGAGCCCGCTATGCAACTCTGCACTATAACAAATTAATGTGGATCAAGTTGATGCAAAGAATGAGCGCCACCTTTCTTTTTTCCATTGCAAGGAAAACAGGAACAAAAAAGTGCCTTTGATCATTAAGTTTGCCCATTCTGTCCACATGCTCTCAATTTTCTCTGAATCATCAACTATAACACAAGCCTGTTAATACTTAATATTAAAAAGATCAAAGTCATCTTTTATGCAGCGGGAACAAAGAGGAAATGCCTTGACAGGTTATGAGGAAAAGTTGAAACACAAGCGTGAGTAAGATTATCTTTGCAATACAATAACTATCATAACGTATTTTTCCTTCATGTGCCCTTTATGTAATAACAAAAACCGCACAGGCAATGACAAGTGGAAATCTGCCTGTGTAGTTTGCTTAGGACAGGATCATCACTTAAGGATTACTGAATGCACAACAGAACTCATTCAGCCAGCGTCAGAACTGTGTCCTTGAGCAGATTCATACTGATTTTCACTGATTTTGATTACATTGACCATACAAACGAGAGGATTTATTCCACAGGAGAACCGTTACCGCACATCTTTATATCAATACCGTAAGTTGTATTAAAAACTCACTTCCATCAAGTCCAAGTGCAGCAAACACAGACACACACACCTACCCATTTTTATCACACACAGACACACAGACAGACACACACACAGACAGACAGACAGACAGACAGACAGACAGACAGACAGACAGACAGACAGACAGACAGACAGACAGACAGACAGACAGACAGACAGACAGACAGACAGAGACACACACACACACACACACACACACACACACACACACACACACACACACACACACACACACACACACACACAGACAATGATTCCTAAAAAAGCAATTTCAGAGTAACAAAAATCAAAGAGATGATTACAGAAAAGTTCAGAAATCACATTAGGCTCCCTGTGGCGTCAAGAATGCCAATGTGATTAAAAACAGATGGAATAACAGCAACACTCATGCTTAGAGCTCAATCTGCAAACTGGAAAGTCTAACCTCAACAGGCAGCCTCTTTCCCCTAATCATTCCCAGACTTCCACTTGTTATTATTTCAACAGTCTCAAAGCTGAAGCAATAAGCCAGTAAAAAAAAATTCAAGGTTGCAAAAATCGTATTCTGCCAAAACGTTTTACTTCTGTGTATGAGAAAAAGTTTTTAAAATGGCGTAACTTTTTATGTTTGCTTGTACACAGCAATAAAGCAGCATACAACATGTGAGCTAAAATACGTTTAAAACAAAGTTAAAACTCTAAAAATGATAAGTAAATTGTACTGTCATAGCATTAACTGATGTAATGGAAAATCAGAGAGGGCAGCCTCAGGCATATTCACACACACACACAACACACACACACACACACACACACACACACACATGCACACACACACACACAGTAGTTTTATGGTCAAATAAATAAAATACTGAGACCGACAGCCACACACACACTTCTTCCAGCTCCTCTCTGTCTAATACACACACATTCCCGAAGAGACTACTCACCGATTTTCCGTTGTAGTAATACATTAAGGAGTTACTGCCCATTCCTGGGACAGGGTAGGCGCAATACATTATAGCTTTAACAGTTTAAGTGACACAGATACACTACAGCAGCACACTAGCCTTCTCTCTAGACATACATCCAAGCCGTTCAAAAGGGTTTAATAATTCTTCCAGTGCTGGCCTCCACACAAGACCCACTCAGAGGAAACTTATGCAAAGCAGGACTGTGCCATTCCACACTATGGGAAGGGGTGGCTGTCAGAAGGGAGTGGCCCATGTGGTACATCCCTCTCTTAAGCCTCGAAGTGCTGAGGCAAAGAGGAAAAGGACGAGGGGGAGGGGAGGCGATGGGGAGGCGGGTGTAGAAAAGATAAAGGGAAGTGGGTGGGACAGAAAACAAACGTGTGAGCGGATTTAGTAAGAAGAAGAAGAGGGTCAAAATTAATTCCCAGCATAAAAATTGTAGATTTTATGCAAGGGAACCCCAACAAACTGGAACTAAAATAATTCATATCTAAGCAGGATTTCATTAATGCGTGGAATTAAAAGGCGTTCAAATGAGTGCATAAATAACTGTTATCTTCCACACATTTTAATCCAGAGCGTTTAATCTCTTTTGTTTTTGTGATGACTAAACGAGTCTCCAGGAAGGGAGATATGGCTTTAAGATCGCTTTTCCCGCACATGGCTCTCACAACAAGTAGGAGTCAATGAGAGCAAGTGAAGGCTCAACAAGAATGGCAAAAAAAAATGCAAACCCATGAATATAAAATCAGGTAAAGTGAGAGAAAAGAAAGATGGACGAACTGTTTTCATGAAATGTGAAATATGAGAGTTTTAGTGTTGGCACGGTGGAAAGTGTCTGTAAACACTGAGTTGTAAAGCATGCAACAGCTGCAAAAAGGGCTGGCTCGTGACATCGAAACATCAAAATAATGCTCCTTTTAGGGGCTGTGGGGGGGGGCATCGACAGCCATTTTACCATGGTTTACTGTCACTGAAAGCCACAGAGCTCCCCATTACCTTTATCATATGGGAGGAGGGGAGGAGAGGGAGAGCAAAGGAGAGGAGAAGAAAGGAGAGGAGGAGAGGATAGATATTCCAGTGAGAGCCAGGTCTGTAGAGTCTGACTGGAGCCTTTCATGTCTGCCACTCGAAGCTTCCTGGACTAAACACAGGCCTGGGCCTAGACTCATTGAGAACATTATTGTTATAGAGAGATGAAAGCTGCCACTTCCCTAAGAAAACTAGACCTTTATTATGCTTTACCTTTTAGTATTGTTATTAGTCATCGCCCTTTCTTCTTTTAAACTGGTCCAAAACACGGGCTCTACATGTGCTTACTGCTTTATATCCTGCACCGTTTCAAGTTGATGCTTTAAGGAAAATGGCCCGGGTGGAAGTGTTTGAAGGGGTCTAAAACAGGTCCAGACACAGCACAGTGTTGTGAGGAAAACACATGAAAGCAGAAGGAGTTGGGAAATGATGCGCATTTCATTCCAGTGCTGGCTGACTCAGGACACTGATAGCCCATTTCTATTAATACTGACTCCACGGGAGACACAGTGAGAATGACTTTGTCAAGTAGTGAAAAGGTTTAAAGTAATTAAAGTCAGGCAAAGAGGGGAGTGCATGACAGGAAAGGGACAGGTGCATGCCAGTGCTGTGAAAACAACAGGAAATTGGTTATTGTAGTTTGACCCGCTGATTTGACCTGCTTACCAACACAGTCAGCAGCTGCAGCAGCAGCATCAGTGGCCGTCACACTCAGCATAGAGGCAGTTCAAGTTAAAATGTGCACTCCTTCTCAGAGTCATAACGCAGTCTAGCACACAGACATGATGCACATATTTTTAGATTTAGTGTGACTTTTCGAAGATGTCATTATCCCAGATGTCCGTCACAAATAAACGTCCTTAAATCCCCTTAGAAATCATAGGAAAGAAGACTCCCCTTATGACTGCAGAACGCCTGAGAATCATAATGTTATCAGGTGTTTTTGAGTATCAATTTAATTTAGAGATGGCTATCTGTACATCTGGGGTTGCGTTGCAAACAGGAACTGCTTGTAGCTCAATTCATAATCAGTTTTATCTGAAGGTGGGCTCACAGGGAAAGACTGTCTCGGAGAGGAGGGCTCAGCTCCACCCACCTGTTCACACTAGCCTCTCTAAAGACACTCGAGTCATCACAAGGTGCTTTTCTTGGGATTTGTTTGGGTGTTGAAAAACACAGAGCAAATCCACAGGCTGAGGTCACCCCCATCTCACGGTTGGATTTAGGGATGATATCATCAGACAGGAAGATTGTTTCCTGAAAGAAACTGCTTCTAATTAGAGAGGGCTGAATCTGAGTGTGTGTGTGTGTGTGTGTGTAAGGGGGCGGGGGGGGGGGGGGTGTTAAGACTTTAATGACTCACCGTGACACAGCCACAGTGCATAAGCTTCCATAAGCACTGGAAAAATAACCGATTAAAGATGGATAATTGATAGAAGTTCAATAAGTCTTGCAATATGACATTTTGTTTCAGATAATGTTTTCTCATCTAGAATTGCTTCTTACTAAAGTTTTTTAAATACAGTTTTTATGTTTGCCTAATTTATAGATGTATTTATTTGCATATTCAACTAAAACATGAGACTATTTTAAAAGGCAATTATGATAGACCCTCTAAATCAGTCTTTGCTTACTTTATGCCTGAATATGCATTTGTTTTTATTCAATCAGGAATGTTGTATATTGAAATGTATTATTCATGTACATCAATAAGAGTTAAATACAAATTATGAAAATGTTTTATTAAAAGCATTTACCCAAAACAATGTTGAAATGTGCCTCACATTGTTGACATTAATTACAAAATGGCTGATCAATATATAATCAGTGAAAAGCTTTCAGGATTTTGATTTCTTTGTTAATATATGCAATCAAAGTAAAAGTGCAACTGAGTCAGCCATATTTAATAGAGGGGCATCTTATAAGATGAACGTTGTCATCGCCCTCTAACAAATATACTTAGTTGGGCATGGATTTCATATTTTTTTAATTTTTCAGCCAATATTTCTGATGAGAAATGAGAAGAAACACAAGAAAGGGATCCAAAGCAAACTTGAACCGCAGATGTTGAGGGTCATGGTTTCCATCTTTAACTACAGTACAGGGGCACGGCAGACCGACCTCAACACCTTACGACAGGCCCAAAGTACAACATGAAGACGTGGATATAATCATTAAGATTATTAGAACTGTATCATGCAAAAAAAGACTCAAGCACTCATAGTTCTGTGACTTCACTCCTGTAACACCTCTACAACACTGTTCCTCTCAGCCAGCAGACATAGATGTTGTGATGGAAGAAGAGAAGCACAAAGGGAAACCTCTGTGACGGGACCGCCCTGCACCACGGGGTGTCTGAGTTTACACACCATTAGGGCTGCAACTAACGATTATTTTAATAATCGATTAATCTGTCGATTATTTTTCCGATTAATCGATGAATCGGATAAAAAACAAAAAAGCATTACTTTCCAACCCTTTATTCAAAAACAGAACTGACGGTGCAAAAATCTTCAGAAAGTGCACAAACAGGTTGCTCCTTGAACATCCCTGAGCTGTTAAAGTAATAATAATTAAAAAAATACTAACACAAACATACACATGTATGCTTTATATCTGCCAAATATATAGGCTTTTATTAAATAAAGTGCACAAAACATTTTGCACAACATTTTGTTTAAAGGGACATGAGTTGTCAGAACAATAAATAACTTATAAAAAATAAAGAAAAATACTAATCAGAAAACTTAACAGGATTTGTTTGAACGTCAGAACTGGTTCTCTACACTACACTCAGATACACACACTCAAACTCTCACAGACGCACACACATACAAACCCACAGACACTCACAGACGCGCGCACACGGATATGTGAAGTGTGGGCAGAAGCCGCTTTATCCACTGTAGCACAAAAGGTTTTCAGTGACTAAAGAAAGAAAAGTAGATTCCTTTTGTCAGACCTACAATAGGAAGCAAGGTGCATTTTCCCCACCTCAACCTGAATACTGCAACTTCCAATGTAAGATAGATCTTTTTTTAATCTATAATAGGCTTCATGACTCAGAAACCTGTTTTAGAGAATACATACAGTATTTGACCATATGTTGAATCCCAGAAATCCAATCTCCTGTTGTTGTTTTGTTTATCTGCAATACAGGAGCTGACAATAGGCAGAACAAAAGTATATTCTGGGATGTGGGGTATGAAATTGGCTTAACAGGAAAAATAAATAAATAATGTTTTAAACTGATTTACATTTCCAATAAATCTAACCAATTTCCATGGCTTTTAATTGTTTTACATGATTTTAATAATTACTCTGTCATCTTTACAATTACTTTTTGAGATGTGAAAACTGAATATATTTTTTGTGGGAACTCAAAACTTGTTGTAAGATTTTCAGTTATTAAAAACAATGGACAAGCTTTGGTACAGAATGTCCAAATGTCATACAAATTGAATTATAGTACTAATGGTGGCATTCATCAGGCAGCAACGTGTTCCCATTCCTGCCCATTATAATTTTGCTTTGGTGTATATGTTGCATGCATTTATGTTTTCAATCATGCTTAAAAGGCTGCAAGAAATCTATACACAGATTAATAATTGGGCACAGCGGCCTTCAAACGACGGCTATTCAAAGTGCTTTAAAAGTCTGACAGCTGTAAAAACGCAATTACTTCCATCCCCCGAGCTGGCAGGAATGAAAGTTAGCACATTTGTTGGACATCTGTCCTAAACCATTTGCTGGAAGAACTAAAAACCCCTGAAAACATACTTTTCCTGTTTACATTCTCATATTCACAAAAACATATTTCTATTGTTTCACATTGTAGAATTAATTTTGACAATGAGAAACAGAAGGGCATACGAGACATGTGAAGAGAGCGATGGAGATTTCGTTGTGGGAGAGTGAGGATGCATTTCTCCGGCCGCTTCATTTCAGCTGACTTGTTCTTTTCTTACAAAACCAGGACAGTCACGTCATAATTGGAGAGCCAGAAATGAAAAAAGTGAGGAAAGCAAGTTGCTTCAAGAAAAGACATCTTTATACTACAACCATTTTGAGGAAGTCATGTATTGTTCAAGCTTGATGAATTTGCCTTCCATTTGAACAAACTCTCTCATCTTCTTTGTCGCTGAATGGTACCTTACACTTCTATCCAGCAACATCTCTCACAACAAGCTCATTCAGGCTTCTCACAGCTCTGTACTCATGTTAGGCCCGTGTGCGCCCATGTACTGTACGTGGAGCAAACATGTAAATGTACACTGTAAAATGTAATCTATTTTTAAACATATCAGAGACACTAATACTCTTTATATGAAACTATTTGGAAATAAACATGATAATGATCTAATAGTTCACTGGTGCTGTTAAAATGTATATTTGAAAAGCGGGAAACAACAAGCTGACACATCCTGCATTGAACAGGATGGTCAGCCACTATCACCATTACTTTATCACCATTACATTGGACTGCCGTGATTCATCCCTCTCACACATCACTTTACACATAAAGTTCCATGAACCTTACGTAGTTTAATGACGTACTCTCCAGGTCACAGCGCTGGCTTAGATGGTCTCTAAATAACAAACACTCTACGATTGTTGACAGGCTGTGTTCTTAAGCCTGCCAGCGATCTAAAATCAAGGTTTGCATTAATGCTGTAAACTCACGCAAGCCCAACATGAATAATTTACAACAGGCCAGAATTTGAGTAATTACTTTAATCTGTGCATTATTTCCGTACTCTTTGTCCTTTTAACTCCTTGTTCTCCTGGTAGATGAAAGGGGTCAGGCCTCTGGCTTGTTTGCCTGATCCATTATCTGCAGCCTCTAATGGCAGTGGTACATTTCAGCAACCCAAACAAAGATCAACACAAAGGCCAGGGTCCCAGAGGTGGCCGTGACTGTTCAGCATCATCCCTGTCAAACCAGGGGTGTCTATCTAATCAGCCATCTGATGAGGCCATCTCCGGGGAGCTCACTCACTCGGGTCAGGTCGGAGCCTAAAATACTGTCCCCTGACAGTTGCACAGGCCGAGCAAAAAGTAATAACATGTAGAACACACATCATAGGATCCCATGCAGTCATGTTTCTGCAAAACTAACTCACACAGAACAGTACATTTGGAAAAAATAACCTAATCATCTAGATATAGATCACACACCAGATCTACACATACACCTACACTGAATTACAAATAATTTACAGCAGCATTACAGATGATAAAGTTTCAATTAATAAAAAACAACAAATTGAATCACCAGTTCTGCAAAACCGCTATCATGTACAAGCGCTGCACTATATTACATTACATTACATTTCATTTAGCTGACGCTTTTATCCAAAGCGACTTACATGCTATACAGTAGACCGTAGACACAGCAACGGTGAGCAATGAGGGTTAAGTGTCTTGCTCAAGGACACAACGACATGGACTGGCTGAGCCGGGGTTTGAACCTCCGACTCTCTGATTGAAAGACTCTCTGATTGAAAGACTGACTTGCTAACCACTGAGCCACAGTCGCCCCTGAACGCCTATATGAACGCCTACGTACACTATCTGAGACCTTCTTACACATTCAGACCCAGCTCTCACTTACATGTCTGGTGTGCCATCTTGAATGGGGCAGGAAGCTTATACTTGGCTTGTCTGAGCTTGTTTGCTGCCTATGGTTTTATATGTCTGGACTCAATAAAGAGTTGCAAGACTACCACAAAGTGTAGAGCAGGAAAACCCAAAACAATTATCTAAAGGCAGATTAAAGCTGCAGAGACTGTCAGTGTGTTTTAGCAGCATGAGCATATCGTTCACAGTACATTTGTTTCATTGTTATATCAGGTTTCTCTGGCATTCGGATAGTAGCAGGCAAACTATACTAAATGTAATTAGTACAATGAGCATTCTTCTCATTCTCAGTCTTCTTTTCACATAACTTCACATATTTAGATCAAATGAAGTGAATAATGAATGAAGTGAACAAAGAATTTCTGTGGTTGAGGTTAACCCAAATAAAAACGGTGTTTCAAAACAGTTTAAAGTGCAAAAAACTGTATCGCCTAAAGTTTCCTCTCCTCAACTGGCTGCACTGTGACATAATGACTGGAGTACCCGGTTCTGCCTAGTGATCCATAACAATTATAAATACACTTTTTTGAAAAAGGATGTAATGCATGCATGTACATTCATTTTTATTATTTAACCCTCCCAGTGTAGATGTACATGGTGTGTGTGCATGTGCAGCTTATAGAGAGGCCTGGGGTGATCCTGACTGTTTACATGGGGCTTTACTGATGCATTTTATCCATGCACAGTCTATTCACCAAACCCTGCACTATGTTCTGGCCTGCTGTGGTTCAAAGAAAATAAACAAAATAGAGCTGCTTCCTCAGCAAAAGGAACATTAGGTTACTGATGGAGTACAATCAAAAGATATCTTGTCTTTGAGCTGTTGCAGTCAGATGGATAGAAGGAAAGAAAAAAAAAAATATATATATAGAGAGAAAGAGAAAGAGAGAGAGAGAGAGAGAGATAATATATCTCTTGAATGTCAAACACCAGACAGCACTGCAAGAAACATCTTAGCCTAAAGCAAGCTTCCTTTCTTACAGCTCACAGAGTACAAATATCTCAGAAACAAGGGTGTCTGAGTGATCTGTCAAAAGCAAATGTCAATCTATTTTGTCATCGACACTCAAGATTCTCGCTTGCAAAAGTCCCTGAGGGCATCAAGCCGCTGTGCCTGACAAGGGTTTGTAGGGGAGGGGGGGGAAACTATTTACACAAACAAACTGACACACACACACACACACACACACACACACTATACCCTTGCAGCTTCCCATAAATAACCTACAAGATGGAACTTTCCCCCAGAAGCCACAAAACCCTCTCTCTCTCTCTCTCTCTCTCTGTCAGACAGGTGCCCACACAGCTGCCCATCAGCATCCTTCAGCGTAGCAGCCTGTCTGTCCAATGACAGCATGCTCTGTCCTTTGGTCTCAGCTCTCAGTTTATACAGTCAAAAAATGCATCGAGCCAATTATAGCAAATAGCTACAGTACCAAGGATAACGCTTTCATGCTAGAGCGCTTTAAAGATGTTTGTCTGTCACACCGGGGTGTTGAGCTATATGTTACATTTGTTTTCATGTTTTACTCCTACATGTGGAAACACTTGGTTAAACAATGGCGGGTAACAAGGATTTGTTCAGCATCACATAATTACAGAACTGCAGAATCCCATGTCTACAAGCATATATCCAGCAGACAACAGAGAAAGGTATTTGTGTGTCTGAGGGAAGAGGGTTTCTGTATATAAGTTGAAGAAACATTTAAATGTTTGCAATCATCCAGCTGGCCTGTCTAGATAGCCTTCACATCCTGGTGCACTGCAGTGTCAAAGCCTAAATGCACAGAGGATGTGCTCCCGTAAATATTTTGATTTAGCTCCATCATGTAGTGTACACACACATACACACACACAAAAACACACACACACACCCAAACACTTCATTACACACACATCAGGCCTGGGCTTGCAACTTACATTGCCCATCTGATTCAAAACTACAACATTTATTTTTAGACTGAGTAGCGAGAATACAAGCTGGAGGAAAAGGGGGATTTGAGAAATGAAATAAATAAATAAGAAAATTCCCAGCAGTAGACATAATGATAGGAAGCGCTGTGTTGGTTTTTTTTTTTTTTTTTTTTTAAATCAAGCATCTATTCAGGTCTCTGGTGAGGCTCTCTCGCTTGCTTACACAAGCAAAAGCTTTCAGTGGCATCTGCAGCTGCATTCATGCTTTACAGGTACGCTGCAGGCTCTTCACACAGCTGCCTCTGGCAAAGGAGCTCTGACTCCAGGTGCGCCTTCCCCCCGACACTTCAACACCACCCTCACCTCTTCCAGTGTCCAGGGTCTTGGCTGATAACCATCCTGAGACATACAGCAATCTCAAACAGCCACTCAACACATTTTTAGGGGCCACCAGTAGCTCTTTACACCATCAAATGGTTCGTGCCACCATACCTCACCTACGCCTCCAATACTAATATCCTAACACCTCCTAAAAGCTGCCAGACAACCTCCCACTCAAACATTTTCCACATATACCACCTATAAAAAAACAGCTTTATGTTTTCCTTTCTCTGTCGGCAGGTTATAAGAGACCTATAGCCCGTTATTCAACACTACCTTCTTTTTTCTTTCAAATGGGATCAAAGACTAACTGGAACAATTCCTCCGAGCTCCAGGCTTTATCTTCTGAGCAGCACTGAGTGACAAGAAGAAGCTGTATTTTATCCCATGCTCCTTCACTGTTTTCCCCCATCTAGCATTGTACTGCTTGCTTGTACTCTTATGAGTCACAGAACTGCACCTGCGCCCATGTGTTAAGTACAGACAAATAAAAGCCCAGCGTCCATTTACACAACAAAGAGATGTAACCCGTGAGGCAACCATTCTTTGCCTCCCTCCGTCTGACAAGACCGCAAATATATCACTTACTTAAGAGGAAGGCAGAACCCGTTCCTGCTGCTGTCAGAGACTGCTTCTCTCCCTCATGCTCTGACAAACTTCTTTTCAAATACAAATCCAGAAACAAAACACATGCCAGCCTTTTATGTGGCACAGCCTGTTCCATATTTGATTTCAGAGAAACAGCAGCAGAGGTGACGATTATCAAAGCTCTGAAAAGCAAATCCTGTCTCAGACTCCCTCACCAAAAAGAATAAGAAAAGAAAAGCTCTTTCATTGTTTAAGGACAAAAAATGGTAGGATTTTGGTAAACCAGTTGCTTCTTAATAAAAAAAAGAAGAAAAAAAGCATTGTCTTGTACCAGTTCTAGGAATTTAAGTCAAGGCTTAACACAACCTTTGCCAATCCACCAGGGTTTTAACAATGAACATCTGACTTTCTGATTTATGCATATTAATGAACTCCAACACCCCCTGTCTAAGCAAATGCAAGCTGAGCTCCACACTTCTCTGCATCCTAATGTTTTTTGCTCCACCGGGATCATTACCAATAGAAATTTCAGATATTCTGTGCTATTAATCTCTGTCTGTCCTCCTGTTCGGCTACGTAATGACTAATTAAACATCAAAAGAGCAGAGCTGGGGATCTGCTCTGACAGCCTCTCTTTCTCCCAGGAGATGCTGTGAGGAGGCTAGACTGTGACAGGGCAGCACTGAAAATCAATCACCTCGCACTGCACACGTGTTTGCAAGCACACACACACACACACACACACACGCTCATGCATGTTCACACCAACACACACAACCACAACAACTGTACAGAAAAAAATGTGGCCAATAGAGACATGTTCATATTAATATTAAACAACAAGCATAAAAAGTCAGTCTAAAATTATCAGGCATCTCTGCTGAGCCACAAAAACAACCAAATTCCCATCCAAGAAGTGTGGATGTGAAGTCAAGAGCGCTCTTTGTGTGCGAGTGTTGGGAGGGAGGGCGTGTGAGCAAAGATGTGTGTGTGTGTGTGTGTGTGTGTGTTTGTTTGCTTAAGTAAGCTCACTGTGAAATCTATTTATATGAGAGGGAGATGATCTTCCACTCACAGATGAAGGCAGGCCAGGAGGGACCTTGCGAACCTTCTTTGTTTGTAGAGGATCTGTGGAGAGATGAAAGCACATCCAGTCATTCCCAGTCAAAAAGGAAAAGAGGTTACTTTGAATGTGTTGTAAACAAGCCATAACTCTCTATCAAACATCTACTTTGTGGTATTGTTCTGTAAAAAGTATTATCTGTGATTCAATTGTGACATAAACATCCTTTAAAAGAAAATTTAAATTTTATTTTTACAATACATTTAATCCAGAGTAAAAGAAAAAAGCAAGTGTATCCACTTGCTAACAGATGACTGCTAACCAATGTTATAATATATATATAAATATTATTTATTAACGTCAAAAATAAACTAAAGTTTAAGACTTGAGTGAAACTGTGTCAACAAAAATGATCTATTTAGATTTAGTTTATCATGAGTTTCTGATTATTTTAAATATTTCATACACCTGTCCCTGTGGTGGGACAATAATTTTGATGCACTGACCGATGGGCGGAGGATCTTGCAGAGCACGTCTTCTGGGATTGGCTGCAGTGAAGGAGTAGAAAGGAGCTGCTGACTTCCCTGATGGAGTCACTGGACTGGGACTTGCCAACGAGACGTCTGGCCTTACAGAAGAAGACTGACAGAGAAAACAAATGCTTAAAATTAAAGGATAATACCAGCTTTCGTTGTCAGAAATGAGAGAATTAACTATCATATCACTTATTAGGTGACATGTGTCACTTCTGTTTATTCTGTGTCGCAGGACGGACTGTGGAAGCTCCCCGCATCATCCTATCACCAATATTAACGTCTACAACACCAACAAACTGGGCTCAGAGCCCAATTAAGAGCTTGGTCTAATTAGTGTAAGATGCAGCAGACCAGTAGAGTCGGGGACATGTGAGCGAGTATAACTCGCCTCATGTGCACCGTTGGAATCAGCCGGCTAAAGATTGACACAGTAACTACTGAGACCTTTCTAATACTGACGAAATCCAAACAATTAAAAAAATAAACCCTATTCGTATAAGAAAAGAACATGTATGAAATTATCTATGAAATAATTTCTCTGACCTAAAATGTAGGTGATCAGAGGCAACATAACACAAATGTAAAACAAAACAAAATGAATCAGGCCAGGTTCAGTAAAATGACAACGTGTCACTGGTGCTACCGCATGACACCATAGACCCACTTCTGCTGCTGCCTTTGTTCAATGTTATTGAATCCCTGCAGCAACACGGGCTCTGGCCTCTTTTACATTATTAGCTATACAGGGAGGAACCACTGAGGAGTCATGCAAAATTAGATGTTTGTGACTCTCTTTGTGAACACTTCAGCTTTATTTTCATTCATGCAACCAGATAATCAAACTCTCGCAGATTAAATACTTTGTCGTTTTTAATAGCAGGTTGAAACCTTTGCATCTTGAGATTGTCTTTGTTAAGTAGGAGACACAAATATTCAGAAAAGAATATCAGGCAAGTTGCAGTTGTGATGTAAAGAACCTATTTCTACTCGCCAAATCAGTTGTCTTATTTTGCTTAACTATATTACATATATGGCAGGCTATACATAAACAGGGCTATTAGGCAATAATACAGAACAAAATGTAAAATGGTGTGCTGTGTAACTCTTCCGGTGGTTATTGTATTTCATTCTTATAATATTGTGGCTGTTGAAGCACACATTTGTGGCAGATTCTCTGTGGAAAGAAATGCATTTTTTGTCATCCTGTTTGTGTTCTTTGACCAGAGAATATCCATTAATTTCAGATCTCTGCAGCTGCAGATCTGCTCTGACTAAATAATCTCTGTCAACTTTAGTTTAATAGTGGATATATGAATACCTTATGGGTTCAAGGCACTTTTTGTTTCTCAAGAGATCAACATTTCAAGTAATTTGGGTTTACATCTCGGTGAGCCTTGTAAACTCTTTGAAACAAAGATCTGCAGCCCCATGTTGAACCTTACAAACTCTTAGAAAGAGTGAGACATTGAAATCAAAGCAAATGAAAGAGTTGAGTTATGTTAATAAGTTATGGACTCCCAGTCCTGGCAGAAACGTGCCTGCTTTGTTTGTGGTATTTATAATGAAGGGAGTAAAATTATTTACAGTAATCCAACTTTAAAGGCATGGACTCCCTTTTTTAAATCAGAGGCAATGTCTAATTTGAGCAACATTTAAAAGCAGTCAAAAGTCAGGACTGCATATATAGACTGCATATATATAACAATTTAGAACATGTAGCTTGATTTGTTTTCAGGTCAACCAGTTTGATTGGTTTTAGAGAATACAGAAGCTGATTTATTTCATCAAAATTGCATGTAGCTCAGTTTTGAACTCACCTGGCCGCTAGATGCTCCAGGATTCCTCCCGTAGCCAGGAAATGGAGCCTTCTCTGATTTACCTGTAAAAACACACATAGACCATAACAGCACTCGTTATATCCTTCATGATAGTGAACATGCACCTGGCTTAACACAGAATAATAGACTACATGTGCTGGTTGTTTTGTTCTGCAGTGCTTGGTGCAAGATGAAGACTTAATTAGCTGTTGTAAAATGTTTTAACTTTATTGGCAATAAAGTATGGCAATTGTGTCTATGAGGCTGGAGTGATTGAACTAATAAAATACCATTGGAAAAACTAAGAGGTGTGGTTGGGGGGGGGAGAAATTGCATTTCATAGAAATGTGACTCCCTCCGGTCCCTTAACAATGTATTACGTACTAAATACATGAACCAACAAAGTAGTTGAATCTTAAGTTTAATCTTAAGAAAAGCCCAAACCAAAACCTGCACCAGGAGTCCTTCTATCAGTGTCACATTCGATGTGCACACCTCAAAGGAATGCTTCTAGCAGCTATCATGGGGAAAATACAACTTACAACACACATGAATCATACACATCACAATATTCAAACTCAGCAGTTTTACTCCCCTGGAAACAAACAAACAAATGAGAGCTCCTTGGGGAGAATGATGAATAACTTTCACAGCATTGTACATTATTTTTTGTCAGACTTCCAAATATTACAAGGACAGACACAAGCGTTGGAACTAAATTCTGTTTACTCTGGGGAAAATGTAAATATTGTTTTGTGACTTCAGAACTTGCATACCCTGTATCTTTTGTTACACAATGACTGATCTGAACATTGCTTTCACAAGCGCAGGTGAACAGAGGCACGTCTAAGAGAATTCACTTGTGCTTATCTGCGCAGAGACAGTTGTTCTGCATCTGTGCAGACCGTCTCTAGAGACGGAGGAAGCTGAGGAAATCAGGGAAGATGGTTAAACTGGCAAAGCTGCTTCTCGCCTAACAATAATGTGATACAGTTCTGAGCCACGGCTCTTGTAAAAGGAAATAGGATTAAGTTGTCGGTTACCACCAACATTAACTATTGTGGCAGCATGATGAAACATCTCTTTGACAGGGAATTTTAATTTCTGTATTTATGTCTTATATTTTAAAGGTGGTTTAGTGGAATTCCTTCTCACTCCTAAAATGTATGCGGAGGAAAGGGAGTTAAATATTCATTGGCAGCATGTGTTTTTTCACACACACTGTGTCTTGTGTGAATAATTGATGGTCACTGTCGTAGTTTCAGGGCCAACCGGGGCAGACAGATGTGAAACAATGTCTCGGTCCACACTATGAGACAGAGAAGCAGCCACACAGCACTCCCCAAAAAACTGTGGAGCCTGAATAAAGAAAGTCTATGAAGACGGTCAATCAACAGTGAAGCCTAAATACACAGGAATGCACAGTATAACCAAGGCAAAATACCATGTGTAAATATTTACTGCATTTGTAAGCTTTGCAAAATGGCCACTTTCTTGCCAATGCATCTACAAGGACACTACTTGTTACAACAGAAAACTGCTTGTATAAAATGAGCGAGAAAGACAGTTTTACTTTTTCCCAGCCATCATATTACTTAGTTTATGCAACTTAAAAAAACAAAACATGCTGAATAGTTATGCGACAATATCACATGACATGCCACCTGCTATACCTGATGCTGTTCCTTTTCCTCCATTAGAGAGTTATCAACCAGGTATAAATTGAACTTTTATGAACAAAGCATTGAGTGCATCTGGGCATCGTTGGTGTTATATACATACATCTCTCCAATAATTCATAACAGACTCGAAATGTAATAAAACTATATTTTGTATTATGTAAGTACAGACTGAACCATGTTCCGTAATCACTCTGGATTTGCTAAATAGAGGAGAGAGCATTTAAAATGGAACATTATTGCTTTAGGAGTCGTAAACACACATTTTCAAATTATGATTGTAACAAGCTAAAGCTACTGTTGTCCATTCAGAGGAATAGACCAACACCACTGTAATACTATGAAAGTCACTTTCTTTCAACATGATCGACTCCTTCTACTTAGCATTGAAAGACTTCTCATCTACACGAATGGAGAAAATTATGTTCTCTGTCTATCTGATGCACCACATTGATGTACAATGTCTCTCAAAGATAGTTAGTCACTCGTATTTACTTAAATGTGGTACGGTAAAATAGTGTTACTTATAGGATTAGTAGATTAGGAGAATATGAAACAATATGTTCATGGCATACCAGATCAAAGTGTAAAGTCTGTCCAAAACGCCATCACCTGACCACTAGACATGGCAGATGATGCTCCCTCCCCGACCTCAGATGACACGAATCAGCCACCATGAAGAGGAGGATGAAGCAGTCCTCAGGGACCAGCCACGTGGCAGCGTATTTGGGGATTAACTTCAGCTTGTATACAGAGGTCATGGACATGTCTCTTTAGTGTGTTTAGACTGTCCTGCTGGAGATGCAGCAGCTCTGACAACTTTATCTGATTGTGTATGTCATCTCTGTGAGTGGAGAGCAGTAACGTGTCTCCTCCATCTTCTTCTTTCTGCTTTATATCTTTCCTTTGAATAGAGGAAACAGATAAAAAAAAATTATCTAGCCTGTCCTTATGACAGTTTAAATCCATGTGTAGCCCCTTAAACTTTAAAATAAAGCAACGACCTGAAAACACCGCCTGCTTATAAAAGTGTGAAATTTACACTTTGCAACTGCGTGGCTGAAATGCTTTTCAAATTTCAGGAGAATGCATATTTATGATGGGGAGGTAAAGTAGAACAAAGTGATATATCAAGTGGAATGTATTGCTGGGTTGGTCGGTTCTAAACCAGGAGCCTAAATTAGCTGAGTAAAATATACCCTTATCATGCAGTGACACAATCTCCTCCCTGACGCACACAGACTGTAACTCATTGTGGGGAAAATAGGTCACTGTAATAATCTGTATTTCCCAAAAAAACACCTTAAAACAAGTTGTTCAATCACAAATATTCCAGATTGGAGTATTTAGGCGTTAAACACTAGCTTATAGCCTACTGTTAGAAAGGAGAAACACACACGGAGAAAACTGAATACATTTTATGAGTTCCAGGCTTGTTATTAAAAAAAGCTTGGTTTTCCCTCCTCTGAGCAGGCCTGTGTGACCACAGCCGCACAACAGCACTATTATCGTTATCAT
Source organism: Cottus gobio (assembly GCA_023566465.1). NCBI lineage: Eukaryota > Metazoa > Chordata > Actinopteri > Perciformes > Cottidae > Cottus > Cottus gobio. The sequence continues at coordinate 16,145,782 of CM042224.1, read as the reverse complement.
TATTTCTTGAGTAGGCCCATTTGTTCTGAGCAGGGCTACACGGGTCTAAGTGGGTGTGTTTTTTGTGTCACAGGCCTACTAATGAGTCTAAAGTGCAGTGATTGAGTGGAAGCAAAAGTCATTATCTGCCTTAAAACAGCAAAGCATGCAAAAGATAAAAAATGCAAAGAAGCATCATGAGCAAAGTGGCATAATTACTGCACCATCAGTAATATCCATTTAACTATGCAGACTGCCATCACACAGAACAACCCCAATGCAAAGAAAAATCAATCTAATGAGGATAGAAATTCCATAAATTCTAAGTTGCTAATTAGCATATAACTCAGAGGTGTGATAGTGTAACTGTGACTGTGAAACCTTTCACTGCTGAAGTATCTATATTTAACAGAATTTGTCCTGGCGGACAGATTATATTAGTTGGTAATTTTCCACAGGAGACAACATTGGTCATTGGTGGTTTATGACAGTCAAACCCTCCAGGATAACGCAGCCAACAATGTACAAAGATCTGGGTGTCAAGCTAAACTACACAATGTCTTGTCAATCCCAAGTGAAATATCTATATCGTATATAAGTGAAGTATTTTATCCAGAGTCAATGCATTGAAACCTTCGGCAGCAATCATAGCGTCAGGTTTTCGTGTCTACATTACAGATTCTCTCACTGTCACTGCCACATTGGCACAGGGTCAGTCAAGCTTTTTAGGAAGCATCTATGAACGGCTGTCGTAGTAAATCCATCGATTTTAAAGGCATCCAAGCACTGCTGTTATTGTGCCACTCAAGGACTTTCACATACAAGTTGTGTTGCCACTCCAGTGTTGCAACAACAGTAAGTCTTGAATGCCTGAGGTCAAGGTTTTGTGAGCATATAAATCATTTCCCCAATGTAAGGCTGTGGGGCAGGGGCGTGGTTAAGCGCAGCTGCAAAGGGGGACAGAGAAGGGCGGCTCAGGGAACAGGTGCGGACAATGAGGGCAACGAGCCGCACCTGGGTTGAGGTGTGTGTGTGTGTGTGTGTGTGTGTGTGTGTGTGTGTGTGTGCAGGCAGCCTGGGAAGGAGGTCCTTAAAAGGACGCCGGAGGAACCGGAAGGGGGTGTGCCGGGCGGAAGCGGAAGCAGAGAGCTAGCGGCCGCGAAGAAGAAGAAGTGTTGTGTTGTTGCACGGGAGGGTGAGGGACAACAATAAAGTCCTTAACGCATATCCTCCGCGTCTGTGGTCCTTGGGGATACGGGGCACGAGGCCGAACCACGCCACAGTGGAGCCCAACGTGACTCGTGCCGTAACAGCGCAGACGACATGGAAGCGGCTGGCCAGCCGGTCGTGGCTCTGGGCCAGCTAGTGGCGAGCCTCGCGGAGATGCAGCGGGCGCAGGCGGATGCGACGCATCGGCTGCTGGGGGCCATCCAGGACCAGGTGGAGCGGCAGACGGAGGCCCTGGACCGCATCTCCCTCAGGACGTCCGGTCCGCCGGGGGGGCCCGGGATGCCGATGGGGACCCTTCCCCGGATGGGGGAGGGGGACGACGTCCGGGCGTTCCTCGAAGCCTTCGAGGACACGGCGCGCGCCTGTGAGTGGCCGGGGGGAGAGTGGAGCGTGCGGCTGCTGCCGGTGCTGGCGGGGGACGCGCTGACGGCGGCCATGGGGCTTCCGGCGGCGGCGCGGCGGGATTACGCGGTGGTGCGCCAGACCATCGTCGACCAGTTGGGGCTGACGGCGGAGGACTACCGGCGGCGATTCCGGGCGGCGAAGCTGGGGCCCGCCGACCGCCCCTTCGCCTTCGCCCAGACACTCCGGGACGCCGCGGGCCGGTGGCTTCAACCAGGGGACGAGGCCAAGGCGTTGGCGGTGACGGAGCAGGTTATCCTGGAGCAGTTCGTGGACGGGCTGCCTACCCGGACCGCCTCCTGGGTCCGTTGCCACCGACCCCAGGACGTCGCCGCCGCGGTGGTCCTGGCGGAGGACCACCTGTCAGTGTACCCGCCGGACAAGGGGAAGCCAGGGGGGGCCGAGGGTCCCGCCCGGCCGGCCGCAGGCCCGAGAAAGAGGTGGTCGGGGCCGACATCACGGGACCCGGAGCCGAGTCCGCCGCATGGGGAGGGCCCACAGGGGACCAGGGACCAGACGCCCGTCCGCAGCCTTCCCAGCCTGCAGAGGGCCCCTCCACCGTCAGGGCAGGGGTGCTGGAGGTGCGGCCAACCCGGACATATCCGGCAGGACTGCCCCTTGATGGAGGTGGGCCAGGTGGTCCGGGTGGCCGGGCCTCCAGCCCTCTCCCCGGATCCAGGAGCGGCGTACCGCGTTCCGGTAAGTCTCCAGGGGGGTTCATATCAGGCGATGGTGGACTCAGGGTGTACACAGACCATGATCCACCAGAACCTGGTTCGACCAGGGGCATTGGTGGAGGCTGCACGGGTCAGGATAAGGTGTGTGCATGGGGATATTCACGAGTATCCCATTGTCCCGGTGGAAATTCGGTTTAGGGGGAAAAAGCATAGGGTTAAGGCCGCGGTTAGCTCCCGCCTTACGCACCCTCTAATTTTGGGGACTGATTGGCCGGGGTTTGGTAGACTGATGGGTCAGGTGACAGGGGTGCGACCACGGCAGACAGGGCAGTGGGATATGTGCGCGGTGCTCAGCGGCGACGCGGGGCCCTCCGACACTGCCGAGAGGGGGGGGGAGCCGGCGGAGCCGCCTGCGGCGACGCCGTCGGCTCCTGGGATTTCCCCCCTGGAAGATTTTCCACTCGAGCAGTCTCGGGATGAGACCCTGCGGGCAGCATTTGACCAAGTGATAAGCGTTGATGGTCAGCTGGTGAGCCCGGGCGCAGCGCGGACATATCCCCACTTTTGTATACTTAGAAACCGGCTGTATCGGGTGAGCCGTGACGCCCAGGCCGGGATAGACAACACCCAATTGCTGGTGCCGAAGAGCCGCCGGGAAATGATTTTCCAGGCGGCTCATTGTACCCCGATGGCTGGGCACATGGGATGTGATAAAACATTGCACCGGATCATGGCCCGATATTATTGGCCGGGGATCTGGGCGGATGTGCGCCGCTGGTGCGCCTCCTGCCCAGAGTGCCAACTGGTGAATCCCCCGGCCATTCCGAGGGCGCCATTGCGTCCCCTCCCACTGATGGAGGTGCCGTTCGAGAGAATTGGCATGGACCTTATCGGGCCATTTCACCGGAGCACACGCGGATATCGCTTTGTGTTGGTCCTAGTGGATTACGCAACGCGATATCCGGAGGCGGTGCCGTTGCGCAACATCTCTGCGAAGAGTGTTGCGCAGGCACTGTTTCAGGTCATCTCCCGAGTCGGGGTCCCGAAAGAGATTCTGACTGACCAGGGCACGTCGTTCATGTCGCGCACACTGAGAGGGCTTTACGGGTTACTGGGGATCAAGTCTGTTCGAACCAGCGTCTACCACCCTCAGACCGACGGGTTGGTGGAACGGTTCAACAGGACGTTGAAAACCATGATCCGTAAATTCATTAGCGAGGATGAACGTAATTGGGATCAGTGGCTTGACTCTCTTTTGTTCGCAGTGCGGGAGGTTCCCCAGGCCTCCCTGGGATTTTCTCCCTTTGAACTGCTGTATGGCAGGACGCCGCGGGGGGTGCTCGACCTGATTAAAGAAAACTGGGAGGAGGGGCCGAGCACCAGCCGGAATGAGATTCAGCACGTCCTGGACCTGCGCGCAAAGCTGCACGCCTCGGGTCGGCTGTCACGGGAGAATTTGCGCCAGGCCCAGGAGCGGCAGAAACGCCTGTACGACCGAGGGTCTAAGCTGAGACAATTCGCACCGGGAGACAAGGTACTTGTGTTGCTTCCTTCCTCCAGCTCCAAACTCCTCGCCAAGTGGCAAGGGCCCTTCGTGGTCACACGGCGGGTCGGGGTGGTCGACTATGAGGTGGCGCGGTCGGACCGGGGCGGGAGCCCGCAGATATACCACCTCAACCTCCTAAAGGCATGGAGGGAGGCGGAGTCTGTTTCGCTGGTGTCCGCAGTTTCGGAGAGGGAGGAGCTGGGGCCTGAGGTACCAAAATCGGGAGTCCCCGCCTCACTCCATTGCGAAGCCCACCTCTCCGCGGCACAGCAAACAGACGTGGCCAGGTTGCAAGAGCGTTTTGCCGACGTGTTCTCGCTCCGGCCCGGCCGCACCGACCTCATGGTGCATCCGATTGAGACCACCCCGGGGGTGACGGTGCGTTTGCGGCCCTATCGGCTCCCGGAACACAAAAAGAAAGTGGTTCAGCGGGAGTTGGAGGCGATGCTGGAGATGGGGGTAATAGAGGAGTCCCACAGCGCCTGGTGTAGTCCCATAGTTCTTGTTGTCAAGAAGGATGGGTCTATACGGTTCTGCGTGGATTACCGTAGGGTGAATGCGGTGTCACGGTTCGACGCTTACCCGATGCCCCGGGTCGACGAGCTCCTGGATCGGCTTGGCACTGCGCGCTTCTTTTCCACACTGGATTTAACCAAGGGCTACTGGCAGATTCCCCTGTCGCCGGAGGCCAAGGAAAAGACGGCCTTCTCCACTCCGTACGGTTTGTTCCAGTTCACCATGCTTCCCTTCGGCTTGTTCGGGGCGCCGGCGACGTTCCAGCGACTCATGGACAAGGTGCTGCGTCCGCACGCTGCATACGCTGCCGCCTACCTGGATGATGTGATCATCCATAGCACCACGTGGGCGGAGCATGTGCAGCGGGTGGGCGCGGTACTGGAGTCGCTGAGGGCTGCCGGCCTCACCGCCAACCCGGGGAAGTGTGCGATTGGACGGAGGGAGGTACGGTATCTGGGGTACCACTTGGGAGGGGGGCAGGTGCGTCCCCAGGTGGACAAAACAGCGGCGATTGCGGCCTGCCCGCCGCCCAAGTCCAAAAAGGCGGTGAGGCAGTTCTTGGGGCTGGCGGGCTACTACAGGCGGTTTATTCCCGGCTTCGCGGAGCTGACCAGCCCCCTGACCGACCTCACCCGTAAAGGTGCTTCAGATCCGGTCCAGTGGACGGAGCAGTGCCAGCGGGCGTTCGAGGCGGTCAAGCAAGCCCTCTGCGGGGAGCCGCTGCTCCACACTCCTAACTTCTCTCTCCCCTTTGTTTTGCAGACTGACGCGTCGGACAGAGGGGTGGGGGCCGTTTTGTCCCAGGAGGTGGAGGGGGTCGACCGGCCCATAGCCTACATCAGCCGCAAGCTGTCGGAGCGGGAAGGGCGGTATAGCACCGTGGAGAAGGAGTGCTTGGCGATTCGGTGGGCGGTCGACTCCCTACGATACTACCTCCTGGGGCGCCAGTTCACCCTCTGTTCGGACCACGCTCCGCTCCAGTGGCTCCACCGCATGAAGGATACCAACGCCCGGATCACCCGGTGGTATCTGGCTATGCAGCCCTTTAATTTCAAGGTGGTCCATAGGCCGGGGACGCAGATGGTCGTGGCTGACTTCCTCTCCCGCCCCGGGGGGGCGGGGGGGGAGTTGGCTAGGCCGGTGGCTTCCCGGCCTAAGTCGGGCGGTGGGGGTATGTGGGGCAGGGGCGTGGTTAAGCGCAGCTGCAAAGGGGGACAGAGAAGGGCGGCTCAGGGAACAGGTGCGGACAATGAGGGCAACGAGCCGCACCTGGGTTGAGGTGTGTGTGTGTGTGTGTGTGTGTGTGTGTGTGTGTGTGTGTGCAGGCAGCCTGGGAAGGAGGTCCTTAAAAGGACGCCGGAGGAACCGGAAGGGGGTGTGCCGGGCGGAAGCGGAAGCAGAGAGCTAGCGGCCGCGAAGAAGAAGAAGTGTTGTGTTGTTGCACGGGAGGGTGAGGGACAACAATAAAGTCCTTAACGCATATCCTCCGCGTCTGTGGTCCTTGGGGATACGGGGCACGAGGCCGAACCACGCCACAAAGGCACTCTGAAGCAGGATATGCTTAATAATGTGCCAGCATCTGGCAACACAACCTGGTGACATCTGAGCGATGCGCTGTGCCCAGTTGCTGCAAAATATAGCACTTTGTATTGTACATCAGCTATTGTTTAACCAGATCAAAGAATCTCATGCTTTTAGTCTTTCATTATTTTTTCCATACTCCACGCTGTCATGTGCCATCATTTCTGTCCATACAGCCCAAACTTTACAAGCGTTACACTGACATGTTCTGGTATGTTTGCCTGCTTGCTCAGTTTGGTTGAGATGAGTAGCTCCAGGTCTCTTGTTCAACTTTTTTATTTCCTGAGATGAAATCTGCTGAGCTCTTGCAAAACTTTGCATTGTATGACAAGTGGTTTAAGACAAAATTATTGACATTTTGTTTAGTGAGCCTTTTCTCAACAAACTGTGCAGCCATAGCACTTTGGTGTTAATGTGAACACACTAAACATACTAAACACCCCATACACCCCGTCACCAAGCACATAGAAAGCACCAGTGTACCGTGTCCAATAGTTGTATTATTGTCCACAAACTTATATATATTAACATGGCGTTTACACAATTATTTCAATAAGAATTCACAAGTAACGTGTCAGAAAAGCTCTCAAATAAAATGTAAGAGAATGCATGCTTCATGCTTTGTTAGTCTATTGGCTGTTGCACACACCACAAATTGTTAGTAAAACTAGTAAACATATAATATCTAATTGCAACCATTCAATTCAAATAAGTAACTTAAATCCTTAATCCAATTTTGACTTAAAATCCAATTTTCCATCTGGTTCAACCTCAGCTACACCAACGCTCTGAAATCCGACTGAAAGGAAAAGCACGAGGGCCAGTCATTTGTAGTGTGCATCCTTATTGATCACAGGGCTGCAGTGCAGCCCCTTCTTCGGATAATGTGAGAGGTAGTGACCTAAACGTCTCCAGGGATCAATTCAAAACCTTCGCCACAAAAACAGCCAATTAGTGAGCATGCTTCACCGCCTCTCCGATGTATTCCAAGAGCCTCTTATTTTTCCATCCAGAAAACAAGTCTATTTTCCTCGCTTCAAGGAAAGTCATGAGACCATGAAAACAAACTCATAATACAGGATGAAGAAATGTTGTTAATGTAGAAACCATATGAAATGATCACGTGTGTTTGCTCTTGGGTGTCTGTGCTCATGTTACCATGTAATGTCTTACATGGCACTGAAACATTGATCCTATCAAATTAATAGTCTGTTTCTTAATGCCGGACCCCCTATTAGGACTAATTTATGGCAACAAGAAACATTATTGTACATCTTTATTTAAGGCCTAAATACTGCAACTTTGTTTTTTTTCTGTTGATTTCATTTAAAAATCAAGAAGGAGCTGATTCCGTGATAATCAAATCTTCTACCTGATATAAAGTCAAGTTTACACCTTGAAAGTAAAGCCAGACAGGCTCCATGGTTATGAATACATTCCTCTGGCAACAAGAGACAGCCCAAGGACAAATCAGATGTACACTCACTCACCTTTGCCTAGTACCTTTTAAAATGCCTCCTTTTGTTTCCTTTGCTCAAGAGTGTGTGTACATCCATCCTGTCAAAGCTGTTTGATGCTTCCACCAGGTTCTGTTTGATAGTAAATAAAAGCTGGCTGGGTTAGAGGTTAGGTCAAAGAGGATGAGGAAACAGGGAGGGGAGGTAGTGTACCACATCAGCTTCCTGCCTCCCTTTGCTGGGGGTCTACAGCCCATCCGCTGGAACAGCAGTCAGTAGGACGGAGATACATGATGGAGCCACAAAACACTGAGGAAACATGTCTGCCCTGCCCTGAGCTTGACATTAATGTCTACGTACAGCACTGTCAGCAGTGACATTATTCAAAACAGCAAGAGCAAATGTTAATGAGTTCTTATTTGCATATTTTTTTTCTTTCTTTGTTAAAATGTCACTGATTATTACGTTCTATGATGATAAATGCATCTGCTCATGCAGCCTGATGTGTAATTAGCCATTAGGTGGAATAAATAGATCAATTAAAGGAGAGGGACCATGATTAAGAGAAATCAAACCAGGAGGAAGGCAGGAATGAGAAACAAAATAACACATTAGGCTCGGGGGAGGGAACGCTTACACCTCCATTGCTTTTAAATTTTACTAGAAATCGGGAAAGAGATCAAAGATATTAAAGACTTTACTGCACATTATTTAGCCTTGAAGTGAAACTTTCAAAATCAGGAGCTGCTGCCCTTTGCACCAACTAAACAGTTTATTTTCTACTAAAATACATCTCTGTGTGAGAGAGGAGATGTGGATTTCCTGATTGTATTTATCCCCTCCCGGGATAATCAGGTGCCACGGCTCGGCCTATTTAAAAAAAAATTAAAAGCCGGTAAAAATAAAAGAGGGGGAGGTGTAAAGGGGGAAATGTTTTAGCTTGGCCTTTGCCTTTTTCCGAGCCCAACGCTTCTCCTGCCAGCGCTTGTTATTCACAAATGAAAAAAAAAAATGCATTACTGCAGACCAGATGGGAACATTCCACATGACCAAACCAATCAATCACCTCGGTGAGACGCAGGTGTGACACAGCCGTGCAGCAACACACCATTTCACAGTCTATCAGGCACAAACACATGGTCACCAATCAATGGCACCCTGAGGACCCATGAGGAGGGGTGCTCCTCTGCAGCCCCAGTGGTTCATGGCTGATGACTTCATAATCACACATCCATTCTCTCTGAGGAGGAAGGCGATGAGCTACCTAATAATGTCTCCCACCATGTGGGCACCAACACTGTAATGGATGCCGCTTCCATCGGGCCAACATGCTCCCCCCTGCATCGCACACTCACACGTGAGCTCACCAGCTCTGTCCCTCTCAGATTGAGAGAGGGCTGGAAACAAGAGCACATTTAACAAGCTGAAGAAATGTCCCCCAGGCGGATATTGGAATCAAGTCAGTGTGTGACATCAAAGTGGCGTTGTGTGTTTGGTAATAGATGCCACCAAACAACTGTTGGACAGTAAAACAACAGAGGTGAAGGACAAGGAAAGGATACACACATGGGTTAGGAATGCTGACCCAGCTCCAAGCACTGTGGGCATATTTCCTTACACAGAAAACCCCTGCAAACCCTTTAAGTACGTAAGCCTGCACTAAATAAAACACCAAAACAGCCTGAAGGGGATACATCTTTTGATGACTGCTTTCAGTGGGGCTGGCATTGTATGTGGGCAAAAACCGTAGCAGCCATTTAAAAGAGTTGTGTTGATTTTAAGTTGACAAAAAGAAATGTACCTTCCCACCCCCATATTCCTGGCTGTGAAGAAAAAGTCTCACAGAGCTGTGCCTCTCTACACTTCCCACACCTCGCACTCTGAGGGGCTGTGCCAGGCATTGTCAAGTTGGAGTAAAGGCGAAACAAATGTTTGCGTTACAATCCACTACAGTCCAACAAGAAAGGAGTGTAACATTATCTAGCGTTTTGTTTGCCAGCACACCCAGCATGGACACAGGTCGCCTGGGAGAGCAGTTGTGAAAAATGGAGGCGGGGGTTAGGAGTAGTGGGCACGGGAATTAAACAGCAACTGTTGGCCAGCTTTTCTGAGGCTCTTCTCAACAAAGGACTCAACCTTTGATGTGTTTTCAAAGTAGATGCTTTAGGTGAGAGAAACTACAAAGTTCCCCTAAAACCCGACTTGTCCATGTTCCAGAGATTGTCCAGGACGCAGGGGCCAAGTCCATGCCTTCTCCACGTTGTAGTAGAGTTACTCCGTTTCAAGAAAAAGAAAGAAAGGAGGGATCCAGTCATCTGTGCTCAACCTGGATTCACACCACGCGCGTTACAAAATAAATGAGTCATGAAGTTGGTATTTGGGATACACGCAAGCAGACCACCACTTGATGCTTTTACTTTGTATTTCACGTTCACACAGTCACAACAATCACATCTTCATTAACAAAAACGTTCATACCCTTCAGTACATATCATAAGTCTTTTTTTCATACTATACTGTGCTCTTCTATGCTCGTATATAGTGTACATCTTGGAGAAGATTGCTTTTTTTCATTTGCACATAGGCCAACAACACGAATCTCTAAAGGAATCTATAAAGGAAAATCAACCCATGAACGCCCTATGGATCAGCTAAGGCTGTGCAACGTGTGTGTACAATAACACTTAGTGTCAGGTAAGATTATGATTCAGATTTGTCTCAACTGAAGCCAGCTGTTGTCTAGCTTTGATGCTCTCAAGACAACGCCTGGATATTCAAGAGATTTTAAAGTCAGTGCCAACACTGCAAAATGTATCAAAGTTGCAATGCGATTGCTATGTATAGAGATTGAAAAATGTTTCCAGTCATCCAACTAAATAGATGAGTCACATACTCACTGCATGGTTTGTGTTTACAGTAAGTACTGCTTTCTGCGAAGAAGACAGAACATGTTAGGACTCAATGGTCATGTATTGGAGCTACACAGAGAATTCAAAACAGTCTGCATTGCCAACGGCAAGCACCAAAGTCAGCAGACTTTAATTGTTCCACTAACAGTAATTCTTCTGAATTAATCATTTCCCTTTTAGCTTTGCCACTTGTATTAAATGAAAGCTGCAGGCAGCATGAGGTGAGAGAAATGAGAGAAAGGGGGAGGGGAGAAAGAACCGAAGAGAGTGGAGAAGAGAGCGAGATGTGGGATATACAAGTAGGCCAAATTGGATTTATCTTAACTTCTCCTAACCATTATTCAAGAAAAAAATGTCAAGACATAATTGTTTCTCTTTTTGATGTGCAAACATCTTCAGATGCACATGTACACAGTTATCGACAAGTGGCTTATCCTGGACCCTAAAATAAATAAATATACATAACAAGCATTTTTTTTCAAACAAGCTCCACAAGGACACCTGACTCTAAATACAATCGTAATGCGTGATGACTTGTTATGTCATCATACCTTGGCCTCAGCCAGGCTCTTCCTTCCTCTTTGGAGAGACAGCCCTCCAGGCCTACTGAGACTACAGCTGATCCTCTGCAGCTGGGCAGCCTCGCCAGTCGCATGCTGGGGGCCGGGGCCTCTGGAAGGCAAGGCCAGGGCTGGGCAGGGCCGAGATGGGCTGAAAAAAGCATGTGGGCGGGGAGGGCTGGGATGTGTGGGGAGATGTGGGCAGCATGTGGATGGAGAAAAAGGATTTGCACCCTTTCAGCTCGTCTTCAGCTCTTCATGCTCTACTGACCGTGGTAATAGATAAGCACACCCTGCAGCTCTGCATAATGACCGGCTCCATTCACTGAAATGTACCGCACATCTCCTCGTCTTCCCATCTCTCTGTTCTGTTCACATACTGTATACAGTACATATATATATATATATATATATATATACAGTACATATATACATTCTGCATTTAGCACTTTTGAGAAAGTGAATGTGGAAAATGTAGTTAGTGCAGTATCAAGCTCTTAGTGTGAAAATGCAGTGTGTGTGTGTGTTTGTGTGTGTGTGTGTGTGTGTGTGTGTGTGTGTGTGTGTGTGTGTGTGTGCCTGTGCGTGTATATACGGGTGTGACTGACAGAGTCGGAGAGGGAGCAGCATTGGCACCTGTGACCCACTCTGCAGTGAAAAGAAAACTGAATGCACACCTGAACAGCACCTGGCCACAATCACAGCCTGGGTCTGAGGAAGGTCCCCCACGGGACGGAGTATTAACACATGACACCTGCCCCAATAAAAACACACTGGGGATGCCAATGTGATGTGGGATTTGACACTTCACCAAAAGCATCGAGCAACAATAAGAAATTAAAAGGGAAAAGGCTGAAAGAGATTAATTATATTCTAGTGCAAAAACTACCCAATGTAGCATGGTGGTATGATGCCTTTTTGTATCTTAAAAAATGCAATGTCACCTAAACAACCCCACAATGTTTTAAAGGAAACAAAACCAACCCAAAACAGATGATTTGTGTTTGTACAGTTTGCAAATGAGGAGAGGAATCAACTGCACCATCAAACGCTTACTGAATGCTAATATGATGCAAATTTTAGGTTCCAGCAGGGTATTATTACGCTCCCTTTATCCAACATGCATTATGGCGTTAAACTACCTAGAGAGCACAGAGAAATACACAGCATATGATTACCATTTTATGACATCCGTGATATCGATCCAGGCAAATAATATGGATATGAGGTATTTGAAAAACCATCATATTACAACTAAAATGTTTGCTAGGAGCATACTCAGAGTAAAACAATAACAAAGGTCTGCCATGAAAGAATAAGCAAACATTAAACAATCAAACTATCTTTAATAACAAAATATACAAAGCAACACAGGCAGCTAAAAGGTTGCATGCCAGACATATTAACACCTAAACTATTGTTTAAGGTGAAGCATTGGCCTTGAGTAGTTAGGGTCAGGACAGCCCATTGGTCATGGTGTCGTACCTGAACCGCTCAGGTTACGGGACAAGTGGAATAATGCAACATTAACACAGTTGTTTTCTCAGTAAATAAAATGAGTTAAAGATTATTTGATCACATCGACATAAACGTACGGCTTAAACAGATTTTTTATTTCAACTAAATCTTCCAATGAAGCCCTCATGAGAATGAGCTCTGAGTTAGGATGAAGTCTGAAATATATTATTATACAACACAAGGAGCTGGTCTGTAATCATGACTGCAACATCAGTACTGTGTCTAGACTTTTTTTTAAATTAAATAATCAGCTCCATGGCAACAGAAAACTCCACCTGACTGATGGTAATTGAGACCACAGCAATGCAGCAGTTACATAAGGAAACAGAAAGTAGTCCATTGTGACTTTTAATGTTCTATATAACTAAAATGTAGAGCCTTTAAAGCTGCTGATATTTTACTGTTGGCTATTCAACGCCCAGAGAAAGGTGATTGATTGGTTAAGGCCACATGTGAATGCCGACGCACTGGGAGCAGGATGCATGCGGCTGCATGCGTGTGTTGGTGAGAGCGTTAAGCTGATTAGTTTTCATGCAGGGCTAAAGCTGTATGAGTAATATGCATGAACGTGAGGATGAAAGTACGACTCAGCAATTGTGATATCATGCCCTCGGGCGCATGGCTGGAAAGAAGTGATGCTGTCATCACCACAGGAGTGGGAAACAACACTGAAACCATCTGTTTGTATTTATTTAATTAAATAAAAACCTTTTTTTGAAAGGTATACAGGGATATGGAGTAACTTTTAATCAATTATGGTTTATCGCAATGAAAAAGGGCATTTTAGAGACAAGAGACCGGCTTTATCTCTCACTCCTGAACTTCATGAGGACTTAGAAAATGTATGTTTGTGCATCAGAGAAAGACATCCAAACAATGGCTGTTCCTGCAAATTAACAATATCATAGTTCCAACCATGAATTTGTTTATGATCCTAGCCAGGTCATTAACACAGAAAGTGATCAACACATTTTAAGTTTTGAGTTGAAGTGAAGAGTTTGTAGTAGACAGACCTGTGAAGAAATGGGGACTTGAAACATGTAAGCAATAAAATAAAGACAGTCATTTTTTCCTAAAGAATATACATCAAATAAAAGAATAATTTATATCATAGGTCTTCTGATCTCCCAATAAGACTTTTTTCCTACTTATTACGACAAAAGTTCACAAACGGTGACTGATGACAGCTGTGAAAAGCTTTATGAAACCCGTCTTGCTAATTAACGCAGAACATGAAAGCCTCATCTGAGGGTAGGCCTGAGAATCAAAAGGCTTTCTAGACTTGGTAGAAAACAATATCAGTCCATTTGGTAAATAATGACAAAAATGCAGCGTACACACACGCACATCCAGTCAGAATGCAGCGAGAAGTAAAAGCACAGAGTGCAGCTCTTTCAGCTCATCGCCTGTGTTAATTGCCCAGTTTGCTTGAAATCAACCTCCCCACTTGCTTCTCCTCATCGAGCTATCGCCACAAGAACGATTCTGAGCAGATAATTAAATCTATCCATTTCTCGTCGGGGCTATGAGCCGTTGGTTATCCCTGTGGCTTCACAATTAGAACAACTGGATGAGAAACAACCTACAAGACCTGCAGAAGACCTTAAGTCAAGCATTACTACCCACCGAGAAGGAAGAGAGGTTCAGTGAATCACATCCATCGAAGTCATCAGCTGCGCAGTAACATGAAATAACTGGGAAGAACAAGCAACTGTGTGACTCGTAAAGATAATGTGTAATCCTAGAACAGTTGGAGGATTGTTTTAGAGTCTGACACAATCAGGGCTTCAAGTCCTATAATGAGAATTTAAATTGCCAGCTCATCAGTGAATCCCAACAATTACATGGAGATGCTTCAGTGTAACTATGCGCTTTCAAAGTCACACTGCAATATAAATACGATTACAGCATAATTGTAATATAATTTCAGCTGGTGTGGATTTACAGGATGTTTTGGAGGAGCAGACAGAGGCCGGCCCGTTCTTTGAATAAAAAAACCTTTCTGATCAAAGTAATTTCACCACCTATTGCTTCATCAACTGTAAGGCTGTACATCTAGAGGTAGTCCAGTTCTTGTTTGTCTATCTATGTCTTTGAATGATTTGTCGTTGACTGTTGTGCTGAATGTGGGCAGTGCAGAGTGGGGTCAACCACACATAGATCTTTGGTATTGGTAGAGGCTGCGACTTTGTAAAAGTTTGCGATGCCAATTTGCTTTGCCACCGTAAGCGAATGTTTAATACGCCCTTCACATTGATTTAAGGTGAAAGGTAGGCGAATATTATAATATAAAATGTTAATTTTGCACATGTGTGACCGTGCCCTGATGGAGGGGGTATATAAAACAATTGCTTCCGGTGGCCAAGCAAATTCACAAATCGCATATTTGCATCACATGGAGTTCAACTTTAGTCCACTTGTGCATGTGCGGTTGACCCCACTTGGCACTGCCCACATTTGCATATGTATTTGCGCTTATGTGAGTCTGCCCTGAATCTTTTCTCATTGTCATTACGACGTCCACTTGTGCGATAAACACATCGCAAAAGACATATAGACGATATTGCTCGATCAGGCCGGTGCTTGAAAAAGAGAGCGAGCAAGCGATGTACCAGTTCTGCTCCACGCCGAGACTTTTCTCTGCTCTGCCTGAGTCTGTCTTTGCACAAGTAGAGCGTGTGCTATCGCATATTTTCTTCATATCGTGCAGCCGAATGACTGGTTGAGGCAGAGGAACACACTAGGCTGAGACTGAAAATATGTTCCAGAGTGCCCTATAATAAGAAGGAACAATGTGGCTGCCACCTGTCCGACAGCATGCAGTGGATGACGTGCGGTTAGTAAGAGGATTGTGGCACAAGAGGGCGGGGCTAAGATGCACGTGAGGGCCAGAACAGCTGATCCATACTAACATGGGAGAACTGGTGAGAACAGTGTCATCCTTAAGCAATCGGTGGTTTCCCGGCATTCACCCAAAACCTCAACCAGCTTTAAAGCCTCTCACTCTCCTCTTGTGAGCCCCTTTTGTGAGCCATCTATTACCAGTGCTATGACGATACAACCCCTTGAAGTCCAGAGAACCGAGAGCTGGCTTTTTCTGATGAGATGTTTGTACTGTAGCTACATACACACTGATTCATGTTTTTAATTGTCCCATGTGAGCGTGTCGGAGTTACGTCATTCTGAGCACATTCAAAAATACTGACAGTATAAATGAATGCATATACAATAGCTGTATATTAGCACAAGGCTATACAAAGAGCAGCCTATTGCTAGTGTGCAGTGTTTTTGTGATCAGGTATTATTGCCAGGTGTTATTCCAGGTGTTGAGCTGTAGCTGAAAGCTTTAGTAGTACAGAGGTCCACTGTTGGTCCAGTGTTTCAAGAGTACACCAAATTTAAACCAGATGCAAACCATAATATACAGTACAAGATCAGAACACTACATAATACTTGAATACATGAATACTATTGTTTGGACATTTGGTGGGCACATGTTTGATGCAGCACAGATGATCAGACTTTCACAGAGGTCTGAAGTGTTTTTTTAATTTATTTCCAGACTAAAGTTCAATAAAAACTTTAAATAAATTGTATTTTATCTGGAAGCTATTTGGCCAAGTAGCAGTATTATTTGATCATCAGGAGATAAAAGACTTCACTACAATAAGGACTGATAGACTTCAGTATATTTTCCCAAAGAAAATCTTTAATCAACATATTTTTTAAATACGAAACACAGTTTAGATCTACTGTGCTCATAAACTAAATAATGGAAACATGGAAATGTCATTAAACACTTCCCACTAGGAGCAATACACTGAATATGTGGAATCATGAAAAGGCTCCTAAGGGCCCCGACACACCAAACCTACTGCTGGCCACTAATTTACCATTCTCACATTTTCATCAAACATGTTCCAAATTGGTTTCCGATGCTTACATTTAAACATAATCTACAGTTGTAAAACGGGTGGGCTAGTTTTCTTTGTTTATCTTTCTGCAATCCTGGGTCTTCTGCCTTTTTTCCACTTTATGAATACAGATTTGTGACTAATTATTTAGGTGGAGAACCTACATACAGCTGCATCTGCTGTATTCTTTACAATGTGCACAAGTGCAGCTTTTATCAAAATAAATGAGGTGCCATATGGTGCATTTAAGCAGGTTGCTTTCTCAGCTTTATTATTTTGAAGTTGACTTGATATGTACAGTAAGTGCCGTAATAGTTCGTTACAGTATCCAGAGCCCTGAACACGTTGGGAGCATTTTCACTCGCAAACACTTGAGAGCATCTCCTAACAAACAGTACATACTGTGTTAATAACATTAAGAGAGGGAAAAATACCAGAAGGTCCTATCATGCTATATTTATGCTGTGTTGTAAGGATTGTGTTGTAAGTAACAGAATTATGGTGTTACATTTACAAAGTAACTTTTTCCTGCATTTTGCTGTGTGGAGAATTATGAGTTGACCGCCTCCATCAAATTGTGTCCAACCTCTGGCATTTGACAAAACTCTGACAGATGTGTTAACTATCTTCTAACAAGTGTTGCACTTGGTGGATTTCTGTCATTTGTCACTGCCATTGTGGCATTATGCCGTTGTGTTGGAGCTGTATTGTAATCAGCACAGTGCATGGGGAAAGGCGCTGCTAACACTGCCAAAGAGGAAGAAAAGAGTTGTCTGTTTGGTTTTCGGCTGGACCGGCTGGACCACAGCAAAGCGTGTGTTTTCCACTGGTAACGTCTTTGCAACCACAGCAAAAACAGGGAAAGATGCAAAATGACCCATTCAACAGTTCAGAAACTGTATTAACTGACTTCTCCCGTTCAACCATTGCTATCACTACTGCAGGATGAATTGAAGGTAAAGTAAAACTGTTGTGTGGAATAACACTTCAGACATGATTTAATGAAGTTATGAAAACTCCATAAATCTATGAAAGTCCCAGATATTGCTGTGGAAAAACAATGTATTAAGACTAAACTCATCTTGAATTCCAAGCCTGAGAAAAGCTCAGCTATTTCCAAGTGTACAATCACGCTGTCTAAATCTGAAAAATCACTGCAACAGATCACATTCACATTCTGAAGCTGTTAAGTATAATTGCAGATGCAGTTGAAAAGGGGAGAGATACGCAGTGTGTGCGTTTGTGTCGGAAACAGTCATGTGATCAATTACAAGAAAGATAACATTTTGTTTCAATTCAGCAGCAACCATTTGTGAACTAATCGCTTTTCTTGGAAACCAGTCTCCAGGGTCATTATATAATGAGCAGAGATGTAGTCAGCCATAAAACTGTCAAGTGGTTACACGTCACGTGATGCCAGGCCAAAGAGCTGGATAACACACAGTCAGAAAGTCAGAAATAGAGTACCAGATGTAGCTGCACATTTTATATTTGTGATCATTATCAAAATAGAAGTTATCCACAAATGTATGTTAAGGAGGAAAATAAACAAACAAATTTATCGTCACAAGAGCCAATAAACTACCAGCAGCCACACGTTCGCCAATCTGAGTCAGTTGGTTGTTACACCTGAACACCACATGTTCTAATTAAGTCTGTGTGAAAATAGATCGCTTTAAAAGTAACGGATAAATGGATAACAATATGCTGCTTCTGCAACTCAAAGTGGCAGACAAATCAATTTGAATAGTGTTAAATTACACTAATAATAGTCACGGGACTTGACGATTGGTATTGATGAAAGGGTACTTGAGCAAATCTGATGACATCTAAGAAACACTACAATAAAAAGAAATCACTGCTGCTCTGCACTGGAAATTAAATATAATATGCAGATGTAGAACTCTTCCCATTTATATCATGAAACCAAAAGCTGGTTCAATCAAGCAAAAAATGAGGACGAGCAAGAAATATTGAAAATTTAAAAAAATCTACAATAAATTCTAAACCTTAGACTTTTATGTGAGAAGGTCTTTGCTACATCAGTCAGTTTAACCTTGCACCCTTAAGTCACCATGCTGCCAGTGGCAGTTGCTGAGGGTGGTTTTGATGTCTAGGAGGCGGCTTCTTATGACAGAAAGCTATACTGATGGCGTGATTTCTAGCCTGGGGGAGGGTCATCACAGGAGGAGGAAGAGGGAGATACTGAGAGAGGGGAGGGGGATTAAGGGAGGAAATAAAGACAGCAGGAGATGGAAAGAAAATAGCCCTGAAGCCTGGCAAGCCTTTCAGTACTGCTACCTCCAGATGCATGATGTGCCTTAACCTCAATCAGGCAATTTTCAAACAGGATGTCTTCCCACTACCAAAGGGCATGTGAGGGGTGAGTTGAAGAGAATCACTTACTTACCCATTATGTTCGAGTTCATGAAAGGTGTTGGGGACAATCCTTCATGGGACACTAATCGACTGTCACTCAGATGATCGCCATAATGAGGGCTGTCAGCGAAACCCTGGGGGAAGAGATCAGAATATTAAGCACATTATTGGGCAACTTCACTAATTGAGTGAGATGGCATTCCACTAATTAGAAAGAGGAGAGCACAACTGGTTTGCTATGCTAATAAACTGTCATCTTTTTTGTGTAATAGTAAAAAAAAAAAAAATCAAAGAGCCAGAGGAGGAAAACAGCATTGGCCTCTGCCTACACTGCAAAGCACCCCAAAAAGGAAGACAGACTTATCAAAACGAGAGTCTGGCAATATCGGCCAAGTGTTTCAGAGATGGAGAGAAAATGTTGCAAATAAATTTGTCTTTTGCTAACCGCAGCCAAACACTCTCCGCTAACACTCTCTACGGCGCGCTGAAGGCTAATCAAGTAGCAACATTTTTCTCAATCTCTTGAAAAGTTTCAATCTGCGTGAGCTCACCTTTGCAGTGCAGCAGCCATGATGGCTGAGGTAAGCTCAATTATTAGCAACACTGTCTCTCCATCTCTGAAACGCTTCACCAATATTGTAGCTCCTAGAGCCTCAAATCACAGTTTGTCATCTCAAAGGTATCGGAGAAATGTTCAAGGTGGAGCCTTACGCCTTTGATTCTGGCACCCAACAACACAGAAAGTTGACATGTTATGTGTAACTTGAGCTTACTGCTCTGAGGGGATGTCTGTTTGAATCCTGTCTTTCCTTTGTTTTGCGTCCGGTTAACACAGTGATGTTATCATGGCATTGGCCCTATACGGTTCTACAGGCTAGTTGTTTATGTTTATAACATAGTAAAACAATTTCTTGGCCAATTTTCACAAGTTTTGGAATTTTAACACATTGCCATTAAATTCTCCAGCAAATGAACTTCATATTGCCAACATATCAGCACCAACAAACAGGGATGTACATATTTGAGCTGTTTCTTAGAGCTTAGAACACAACTGAACCTGAAACCTTTGTTTAATATTTATCACAATATGTCTATGAAACAAACATCTAAACCTTTAAGTTTTCTTCTTGATTCTACTGTTTTATCTATACGATAACAGGTTTATATATATCACCCCACCGTTCATAAGAAGATGTTGTTACATAGAAGAGAAAGAAACAGAGATACAATCCCATATCATTCCCAGGTACCTGCAGCTTAAAAAATGTATTTTTCTCCTTCAGCTTAACAGCGCCTTTTCATGACAGTTATCAGCTTCTGGGGCTTAGGTCTAAATATTGGTCACAGTATGGTTTTTGAAACTCGGGGTCCTATGTAATAAAAGATATAGTCTGTTACAGTGCTAATCCCAAGCCCTGTGAAAATCCTCCTGTGCTTCAGTCAAATACATCTCCCCAAACTACATTAACTCCCACCCGAGTGACCGAGTAGCAGCGGGCTTGCATTTCTATGGAGCTATTTTCACCAACTCATACCCTTTGCATTCAACATACAGTAAAAAAAAAAGAAGCAAATCTTATTATCCATCTTTTTTGAGAGTGGATGGTGATGGAGTAATTTCAAAGGCAGTGGAGTGTTGTGCTGTGTGGAGGGAATCCTCAGAGATTCCCTATTGTGCTCCTGCCAGGCCACACACACTGTTAATCACACCATGAACAGACTCAATAACAACAACAGCCCTGTGAGAGGCTCGAGCAAGCTAACACACACCGGCTTACACGGCTAACGTAAGCAGGCAAAAAAACATCTCCTCTCTTCTGCAGCAAAACAAGGAAAACTACAGACTTAAAGGAATAGTTCAACATTTTAGAAAAATACACTTATGTGTTTTCTGACAGTGAATTAGATGGGAACATTGGTATCCACAAAACATTAGGCTAGAGACAGCAGCCAGTTAGCTTAGCTTAGGTTACCATAACCAGCTAGCCTGGCTCTCTCCAAAGAAAAGAAAACCCACTATAACCAACACCTCTAAAGCTAACTAATTAACATGTTATATTTTAGTTTTTGATCACCAAACCTTGCCAGAAAGCAAGTTTCCCAAAAAGTAAAACTACTCCTTTGACAAAATAATAGAAAGCACTTGATCATTCATCAACAAGTCTTCTTTAATTGTTATGACCACCACTGTCAATCCAGTGTGTGTGTGTGTGTGTGTGTGTGTGTGTGTGTGTGTGTGTGTGTGTGTGTGTGTGTGTGTGTGTGTGTGTGTGTGTGTGTGTGCGTTTGTGTGTGTGTGTGTGTTAATGCAAACATCTGAGACTGTTGGATCATCAATCACAGATCCCTTCTCATTCCCAAACACGAGTGGCCTGCATCTATCTGAGACACTAACACACGCTGTCATCGCTGCCACGGGGCAGCGTTGGCACTATTGGCTAAATAACTGTCAGATCACTGTGGCAGCGTGCAGGCCTTTTCCTCCAATCACACGACACAACGTTTAAAAAGTCATCTCTTTCACACTCTGTGCTGCGTCCCAGGTGAGCATGTGGCTGCATGTGGCAGCTTGGGAAGTGATGATATGGTCGTGATGGATGCGTGTGGGGTCGGGTATCAAGTCGGGGCAGGGCACTGGGGAAGTGGGGGTTGTCGTGCGGTGGCGGTGGGCACAGCCCCGACCGTCAGACCGCCAGCCTACAGCCACAGCTGCCCAGGATACAGCGGCTGGCTGGGAGCCAAGGTCAGCGCGGCGGGGCTCGGGACTGTTCACAGTTGACTGATCACACACTCGTAGCTCACCCGCTCAAACAAGCTCAGGGACCAGACCGAATTCCCTTCTTAGCAGACTGAAAGATACAGCACTGATTTCTTCAGAGAGCCTTGGACAGATATTGTGAATAGAGCATATTATTAAGAGAATAATTGAATGAAACTAGTCAAGCCTAAAAACCTTTTATGACTAAGGGCAATATTCGCACCTTAAAGAATAATACCCAAACTTGTTCTACAATGTAACACACACTGTTAGCCTTTCGCCATCGACTTTCAAAATCAAAGAGGAGAGAATGACAAGAAGACATCTTAAAATCTCAGGGTCACAATCACCTCCGTAAATATGCAAAAGTATGAATACTATTCTTCTAAATTTTTCCACGTAGAAACTTTGTTTAAACATCAAACATTCAGCTTAATTAGGACATTCCAGTTATTTCTGTTATCACTGAATGTGTTTAACTTTCTACTTTCAAATGAATGGACCCAATGTTCAGAAGTGAAACATTTCCAGACTTCATGCATTCTCAACTCTTATCCAGTCACTCTTATCCGTATCATTCATACTTTTAGCTACAGTGGAAACCCCATTCAAACCATTCAAATATCAAAACTGTTTATAAATTCTGGGTTTTATTCAACTTATTTAGCTGTTTTATTAACCACATTTTTCTTTAATATTCAACATTCTTTGAAGCTTAATACAAATTATCTTAGTTGTTTCCATTTGTTTGTGTGGGGTAAAATTTTTAAAGTGCCAGAGGAGCCTTACAATCATAAATAGTTATCTCTCATTCCCACCATGTTTACTCTTCACCTTCATAATTTTAGCTTTGAAGGGAATTGTATTCTCTTTCCTACAATGTTGCTAGTGTAAACAAACCGACTCAAGGATATGACGCATTGAAATGTTACCATCACATGGCAACATTTGATTGCAGCTGATAGAAATTAGCTAATTGGTGCTGTTTGACAGACACGGACACACACACACACACACACACACACACAAACACACACACACACACACACACACAAACAAACATACAGGACATAAACAATCAGTTTTTCATGCATTATTTTATTTTTCTCTACCTATTCATACTTTTAGCTAGTAACTTTATTCAAGCCTTACAATGTTCCAAATGTTTCATACATTACGGGCCTATTATTCAACCGTTAAAGCCAGCAAGTCAGATTAGTGTCAGTATTTCAACACACCTTCAAATAGTCCAGAGCCTATATTATGGGCATTGTTCAACTGTTAAAATCTGCACTTCACCGTCAGCTTTACCATCAGCTTTTCAACATGCAGTATTCAGAGCACAATTTCATTTGAAGTTAGCGTTCTCAAGTTTTAATGAATTCTTTAAAATATATCTGATTGAAATGGCAATTTAAGATTGCCATTTAAGATGTAAGATTAGAGTTAATGTGAGCCTCTTGCCCAAAGTGGTCAGCAATAACCTTCAGCCCCCCTCTTTTTTATAAATGGTGGCAAAACATGGTTTGAATAGCAATACAACACAAAACGTAAGCTCATTTTGCAATATAGAAAGTCTTAAATGGTGGTATCACAGGTCTGTTTTAAGCCAGACTTACCACTTACATTATACATATCATGATGTGTTTTGTCAGTTCACTGCAGGTGCCTTCCTTAAGGCCTTTACAGGGATGAAAATAAAATAAAACAAAAGAATATTCACTGGCGTAGACTGATGATCTGTCCAATGTGAACCCCATCTCCGCCCATTGTCAGCTGATTGGCTCCGGCCCCCCACGATCCTCAATATGATAAGCGCTTGCAGATAATGGATGGATCATGGAGGGCTTTTTTGCATTCAAACCTTTCACGCCAAGACGGACATGATGCTCACATTCTGTGCATTGCACCGAAACATTAAAGGTTTGCACCATCACACAACCATCAATTGACTGTGTGTGTATACAATGGAAATAATGTTATCGCTTATCCTTTATGGTTTTATAGTAAACCTTTCACAATGACTACATGTTATTTTGACATATATATACAAAATATGTATTATCTTAATTTATTTTGATCGTCAAAGTGGATACATCAATATAAATATAGTTGTGAGACTGTATGAACACAATTATGATATTAATATAAAATTAATTCTATTGACCGCGTGACTCATTACATTGTTAGCTGGCTTATTTTTATTGTCACACAAAATTTGCAGAAATCAAACCAGCTGCGGGGAATAAGACGCACTACAGAATATGAGTTACGTAATCAGCTATGAATGTTGTCTATAACACACACCACTCAGCTCCATTATAAGTAACCTTGTGCATTATCAAAACATATATTATTAACAGTGATGCAATGGTCAGTAGTACATAAGTATGCTACTTTTCTCTGAATATAATTTTTCATATCTGTTTTATGAAACCGTCTTCAAATGCATTTTTTATTGAAAAAACAGAAATAATGTAAATATATTATTGTAGACTACTAAGGTTTATAAGAAATGCAGCTCACTGAATAAAGCAGAATATACAGTATCTAATATTGTATAGGCTATATAAATCAATTTCATATCAATATAAGGTGTGTGTGTGTGCATGTGTAGAGTGTGGCATGTGCTTGTTTTAGTGCATGCCTTATGGTGGTGCAAACAGCTGTCTGCTGGCTGATGCCGTGCCTTGCAATGTCAGAAACACTCATTTATATGCACCTGGAGCACAGATATCTCAAGCGTCTCTGTCTTATAATTCAAATCAAGCTGCCTTTGTTACCATAGCCTGTAGATGTTCATTCGGGAAGGGCACAGAGAAATAAACAAGGTAACGCAGCCCGAGTGGCTCTGACATTTAACTGAAATCTAATTGAAAGTGACAGGAGATTGACATTAAATGAAATTCATACAGGGCATCTAGAACAAGCAATGTGTGAGGGACAAACAAACAGGGAGAGAGCTGTTCACACTTGCTCACAGTGAGATGTTCTCACTCAACCACATAGATGTGGTTTAATATGCACAGTTTCTTCACCAGCTTCAATCATCATTAGTATTATTCTTATACAAATGCATTACACATTTATCACAGTTTTTGGTGCAATAATTGTATTGTGCATTGTCCCTGTTAAATAAAATAAAGACTTTTTAAGTCAATAGCAACAATTCACATTGCATTATATGGACTATAGTCAATTTATTTAATAATATAATATATAATTTTCTTTTGTTTAAATCTGTGATCACTAGCTAACACAAATGTAATAGTATAATCTGGGGCTGAACAGAAGACCAACCTTCTCCTAGCTTAGTGCAGAATAAAATTTAAAGAAATAATTTAAAAAAAAAAATATATATATATACAGAAAACTGCTCATACTTGTAACAGTCTGTCTAAATATTAATTTGTAATGTTTTTTCTTGTTGTTTTTCATATGACCACAAGTCATATAAATTGGTGTATTTGCCTCTGGCGGCAATCAAGAGCCATCAAATAGTAACTGGGTGCCATTTGCAGTAGCAAATACAATTTACTGTAAATACACTACTTCTACAAAGATACTGAGAATGTGTAAACCCTTTGTTAGCACAGGAATACAAGTCGAACAAAGAGTTTTCAGCCGTCATGTATTTATCATTCATACATCAAGATCTCAAATGGAGGTCAGGGAATTCAATGCAAACCTGCAGTCGGCTTGTTTCATCACTGTTGGCGGACAGTTTTCAAATGCACAAACAGCTCGTTATTTTACATCAAAAGCAAAAGTTATTCTCTCAATGAAATATTTTAACAGACCTCTGTGACTAAAAGGAAGCTTGATTCCAGTAATATCAGATTCCAGTGATGGTTTCCTGCAATCTGCATAACATATTTGACTAAATGTAAACGAAATCTAATCCACCAGTCATGACAACATTCACAAGTCCTTTCTGTCACAGAGAAATGTGTCCGTTACAGGTCATACAACATGACTGGTAGTCTGGATAAAGTGAGACTAAAACATGGTGAATGTACCGGTTTGATGTAATGAGTGTTAAATGATGTTCTGTGGAGCAGAAAGGCCATTCGGAGGCGTTAAGGTGAGGGTCATCTTACCCGGGAGGACTGATAGGAGGGACTGGCCTCGCCACCTGGGGCCCAAGATGCTTGGTTGGTCCGCTCGTCCATACCTGTCAAGAAGAGAGATGCACGACTCCGTCAGCAAGTAAAGGTTACTCACATAGTTCAATGTACATGCAGTGTATCTACATGTTCTGCTCCTGTCTCAGATTGAGGCACGATGAAGAAGAGGAGAACAGCTGCATCACAATGGCAAATACAATGCTGGTCATTAAATACACAGGTGTATGCAGTGTTCCTGTGATTTTACTTTTACATTATGTTTTCAGAGGAAAACATCAAATACAGATGATGCTACACTTGAAATAAAGACATCTTTTGAATGTTACTTTATGTGAGAAAAGGATTTGGAAAATACTATTCTTTTTTAAATTAGTGAAACCATTAGGCAATTAATTGATTTAAAATGACTTGGCAATTATATTGATAATTGAGTTGTCACTTGTCAAGCAAGAATGCCAACACCAAGATGTGAATTACATATTGTCATATAAAAGGATTAATCAAGGCAATAATTGTCAATTAATTGATGAAAAAAGTCCATAAAAATAATCATTACTTGGCAAATAAATCACATCCTGAAATCAACTTACACTCTTCAGAAGTGATCTGCATACAAGCTGATGGAAAACAATGCAACAGATGATCAAAAGGGCAGGCTTATGTTAAATCTAAAGTTTGATTAACATCTCACACACAATGCTATATTACTTATTATCTATAATAGAGGCCGGATTGTACAACCTAACCATATTTTTTCAAGTTTAGAAATTGCTTTACGACAAAATAAAAGAATATTTTCCACGGTGTAATTTAGTTTGCTTTATATAAATCATGACCATGATTTATATTGTTTAATGCTTCGATGTACAAAAAAGCAGGTTACAACTTCATGATTTGGCATTGATGCACGCCAGGCTTCTTCCAGACAGCTGAGCACTAAAACTTGATAAAACTCATTTTTAAATGAAAGAAAACATCTAAGCTTCAAAAGTCAAACAGATAAACAAATAAAATGAATAACTGCAACCAACAGCAAAGACCATCTGGCATTTATTAGAAAAATATACTATCTGATCATTGGAATCTGATTTATGAGATGCACTGTGTAAAAATATTTTATGCCTCAATTGTAGTTGCTGTTTGAAACAATATTGTTAGTTATTGATTGTCCCTGTTGTAATTTAATCTGCCTCAGTAAAATGCAATACCCTGCTCATGTTCACTTTCAAATTCAAATAAAAAAAAAATCAGATTTGAAGAAATTGTGTATGCTCCAAAAAAATAATACAGCGAGCAACAAACAACTTTTTAATATCAAGTCAATTTTTTTTAATCTTAAAATATAACAAATGATATGCACTGAGCTGGCTCCATGCAGCAAGGTTAGGCATACGATCCAGGAAGCAGGACTGAACCAAACAACTCCAGTAAAAGCAGAAGTACAACCTGCTCAGTAAACGCCTGTGATGACGGATCAACACACGTGGACGAGTCCTCGGATTCAAGTCAAAGTGTAGCTCAACAAGCAGCGTAACAGAAAGACGATAGCTATTGATTCCCCTCGGCCAGGTTCAATGCCGCTTCACGGGGGCTTTGTATGCGTCACTAAGCCCAATCATTTCAAACTGAGCCCTTCAACACCAAAGGAAAATGATGAAAAAGCAGTATGATGGGGTTTTCAGGTACTATCTGTGAAGGTAAAACAATACCCAATCTGAAATGTGATCAATTACACATTTTGTAGAGAATGAGGGTGACAATTTTATATTATTAGAATTTCATTTTCAACTGTCATGCTGCCAATCAATTTTCATTCAGAAATCTAATTATACACTTAACCAGAAGATTTGTGACATTTCTTTCACCAGAAATCACGCTCCAGTGAGCAGAGTTATAACATGTTGTTTTGCTGCTCGCACACAGCAGATTCATTTCCTCTTTAAAAGTCAGAGGCTCAATAAAAAGAAAATCTATATAGAGATTTGTTTTCCCCGTATGTATATATAGTCAACAGTCTCACTTTTTCTATTTATTGCAATTGAAAACTTACTAAAGCATTACGAATTTAACTTCTATTTGTGTCACTCTTAGGTCTAAATTGTGGTGCTGTGACAACAGCAATGTGACATATTGTAGCCCAACTGAGGTCTTTTTACACACTGAATTTAACAATGGTCAGCGTTTGCTCTCTGGGCCACTGGCTGTCATCTCGTCTAATTACCATCTCCCGCCACGGCTCAAGGGCCCCCTCTCTTCTCCAAGCAGACAGGCAGCACAATAAGATTACTCACAAAAGGCAAAAGGGAATACACAAATACAATGTCTGTAATTCAGGTCTAATGAATTGGGAGAACCAGCGGCTCTGCTGTTAAGTACTCTGTTGCAAAGATGCACAAAATCAGGAAACAGGGTATCCTTTCCTTTCTCACACATCCTCAAAGCTACAATCAATATTTATACATGCACAAGGAATGTGTGTGTACTGTTAAAATCCCCCCACAAAGAATTACCACACAACTGTGCAGCTCTTCTGAGCTTTTTAGCTTCTTTTAACAACTCACTGTTTTGGTTTTATACAAACACATAGTGCAGATACAAAGCATCATAAAAAGATCATACAACTCAAATGTACCCGACCTGCTCAGCACCAAACTACAAGTATAGACAAGGTTGCTAACTACCTGATGAACATACACTCAGTTGCCAGTGTATTAGGTACACCTCTCTAAAACAAATGCAGTCTAATGCAACAGTACTGCGTAAATCCTACCTTAATGAAAATTATAATGTACCCTTTTTATTGAAACTACTTTAAAGAGGTGTTGATTCAACCGACTAAATATTAGAAACAGCACCTTGCAATTGTGCTCATTCTGTAACACTTAAACAAAAATAAAAACACTCTTGAAAACCTGATGGGGGTTTTTAATAAAAGAAATAAGAGTGAACTTCACTGTTGGAAGACCAAGGGTGATATTTTTGTGTTTGGCTACATTTGGGGTCATTCCAAAGGAAGAAGGGTGAACTGGTGAGTGTCACAAAGCCTCACATGAAAGACGGCTGCACTAGAGGGAGACACCTGAGGGACGTTTTCTTGCTTGGGTCCGGCCTGCTCCCAGCATTGCTCGAGGTTTCAATATTATGCATTTACAGGACTTGTCCTCTCATGCAACCCACTCTGTGATGGAACTTACAACGCAACGTGCCAAGTGTATGCATATTAAAATGAGCTAGAAAAAAATGTATTCTGCCATTTTATGACAGGCCATATGGCCGATACATTTTGTATCCTTGAATGTCCTGAAAGTACCCTGACAATGCAGCATACATTATAGGTATGCCCACCGTGCTTCTACTGCGGGGATGTTGTAATTCAGCACACACAAGCATTTAAAGTCTGATTCATTGAATCTGTAACTAAAGCTGCCATGGCATCTATTGTTTATAACACTTTTTATCCACAATATAAAACATGTTTCATAATATGTGGCTTTTGATAATTGCATGTGCACATGCATTATGCAGGTGAGACTGCTATACACACTATTATCCATACCATACTATCACCGTCTCCACTGGGTCATTCATAAAAAGCTGTATTCTCCCATTTCAGCAAAACATAATTTAGAAACACTGAGGCATTCTTATGCAACCTTATTGCAAAACTTCAGCTTACTTTGGCAAAATAAGGTCAAATTCACCATTTCCCCACCAGTAATACTGTATTATGTCAGTATCCAATCTATAAGACAGAACACAAAGTCCCACACTGAGAAGACAATCTTTTTTCTCCATTTACTGAAGGGTGCTTTCACATGTAACCTGTTGCTAAAACCAACTATGTTGCAATAATCCTCCCCGTACTATTGCAGGACAATACACATATTTCTCTCCCTGATTGTCATTATTCATAACATTCACTTGATTTGCAGTCTTATAACACAAATGATGGTCATGATTTCTTAGGGAGCTCTTTGTGAGAACAGAAAACTTAAATATGAATATAAGAAGCATTAAAGTGCAGCATTAAACTGCAATCAGTCACCAGAATTGTATTTCCCCGTGAAGATCCATGTGGCGCTGATGATGCAACAAAACTGTCCAATCAGTGAGTTACCTGTCGGTCTGCACGACTTCATATTTGTAGAAAGTATGTCAGAATATGCAGATAAGATTTGAACTAAAGAGCAACAATGCATATTAATTCCCCTTAGGTCCAGACCGAATAAACTAAACTACAGGTCACATCAACATTGTGCATTAAATGATCAACTTACTAGTGTCTTTATTTTTGTTGTTATCAATTAATACAAACATAGAAAGAAGAGGGATTTTTTCTTTTGACATTAGCATCTCATCAGTTTATGATTTGCCACAAAATACCTAAGAATATATGTTTGGTTTTATTCATTTGTAAGTCAAATTGTATGTTTTATCTTAAAGAGAGACAGACAGAGAAATTACAGATAAAACCAAATGGTTTTGGATAATACAGAAAAACATAAAAATGATAATAAAGACAAAAGCCCAACAAGATAGAAATCCGATTACATATACATTTTTACAACACCTCCAAATTCAAACTAGCCAAACAATTTCTCTCAGGACAAATAGTTAAATAGAACAAAGACTTTACAATATGAAACACGGAAACCCGAGAGGTGTTTTCACTTGCTTCCCATAAACATCATTTAATACATTCAGACACAACGATAAACAGTTTTATTGAGGAATCTATAAAACCCCATTCCTTCTGAGATCACATACTTCCCGTCACTCACAAACAGTTGGCAGTAAAACTACAGGGCTGAAAAAAGAACGACAGAAAAGCTTCTGGTCCGGACGGCATCTTGAATAAAATGAGAAATGAGAAATGTCAGACATTTAAAAACGAGTTAACCTAATTCGCAGCACAAACAAGTTTCCTGTGACCCAAAATAAATGAATAATCCTCCTGTGCAAATACACTGATGGAGGGTTGTTACATTTGTTTGATGAGAACAACACACAGCTCTTGTTTCCACATTGTGTTTACCATCACTGTAACGGATGAAATCAATGTATTCAATTCAACATTAGTGTGATCCACATAAAGACAATTTTTACTAATTTAATTATTTCTAACTAGGTTGAGAAATGATTCACGTCACATAGGAGTGCAGCCCAAGCCCTCTGACCTTTGGTTTCCCCAAAAAGCTGAACTCAGAGTGAGGCTCTTTGTAGCTTTTTCATTTTGGCATCCAACTGACTGACAAACCAACCTACGAGCTGCTCGTCACAGCTAACAAATTAAATGAAAATCACCTCTTCAACCGCAGCCATCCACTGCCCCGCTACCCTGTAACAGTCAATGGCCTCATCAAATTTGCATCATCAACACAGCTGTAAGGGAGAAATGATGCATCTCTGTTAGAGCCACTTTCGGTTTATTTTCCAATCCATCTCTCTCTGGCACATGTTTGAAGGGTCTTGCCATCCCCACTCTGCCTCAATTATATGGCTCTGCCCAGCTGAGATGCAGTAATCCAAACTCTCATTCCCTGCAATTTCCACACTGCACACTCTGCACACTCACTTGCCTTATGTTCACAATCACTTATGTAGGTGCTTCTTCCCTTTCCTTGAGGATCAGAGACACAGGAACACATACTGGGGCTGGAGGAAGGAGGGATTTTACCCACTGTAGGCCCGATACACTGCTGAGGTGAAGCAGTTCATTTGCACATCATTATTTCTGAGGTTTTGCATAATTCATTTCATAAAATGTTTTAAGAAATAGAAAAATAATAATTCCCCACAACCAGCTGTATCAGGCCAGCAACTGAAAGGAAATAGTACAGAAATGTTAAACTATGTTCGATGAAAGAGTGTCCCCACTAGTTCATCTTAAACATTAACTTAATTTCACTCATCATATACATAAATTAAATTTCACCTCTGCATTTAACTCATCCTATGCATTTAATGAGCAGTGGGCTGGGACATAAAGCAACCGGGGAACAACTTGGGGTTCAGTCTCTCCTTGAAGGACACTTGGACATGTGGACAGTGGGATCGAACCGACAACCTTCAGGATAACCCACTGTACCCATGATCACCAGATAGCAGATCCCAGGTTTCCTTTTACACAGTATAGCATATATGTCTGTGACAATAAAAAAAAAACTAAGGCATGAGTATCAACATTCTGTTTATGTTGAGAAAGATTTCTTAAAATACCAAAATCAAGTCTCAATCCCTCAGTATTGGTCAGGCCATGCTATTAACCTCCTGAAACTATAATCAATTCAGAAGTTAAAAAAAGGGGAAAAAAGTGATATTTAATATCTTTAGGTCTTTTGCATTATTGAAACCTTGGATTAAGATCAACTACCAAAACCCTGGAAACTGAAAAAGATACTAATTACCTTCTATTGTTTTAATGCTGTCCAACTATATTTTCAGACCATCTACTATCCACAAAATACCATACTATCTCATCTTTGATACTTTTTAATATGTGGGGTTTCAATAGGGTCTTGCTTAAGGACCTGTAATAATTAAGATAATTTTTTCCATTTTGTATTCATTCAGATATTTTTCTGCTGAAAAGTCAAAGCATTCAACTGTGAAATCTTGTTCATCAGTGTTTCCCTTATAACAAAATGAATCTACCAACATGTTAACCATCATATGTGGATGCAATATTAGGTCACCCAAAAATAATCTAGTTATTATGGCTGCCTTCTACCAATGAAGTTTAAATTGCTGATAATCCACTTGAGCCTGACAAGTTTGTTTTTTATGCCATTACAGATGGTTGGGATTTAGAAACATTTTTAAAACTATATATAGACTGATATTTCATTTGTACAGACAATATGTAGTTAACAGTAAAAAATAACAGTAAATTGGAAACAAAATCGTATAAATATGAAGTATAAATAAAACCTTTCGCTTTGATTAAATATAATTTTTCTTGTCATGTACAATTTATTTTGTATGCATATATTTGTGGGTCTTGGTGCAAAACAACAGCCCTCATTTAGACTGTGTTACGTTTGTAAAGAACAAAGCTGTTGACCAGATGACAATGAACACAATTCTCCTGACAGCCTCCGATTCTTTTCTGTTCCCGACAAAAAGCACCGCGCTGCTGATGGTGTCTTTTTTTAGAAGTCACAGAGAGCAAGTACCGGAAGGGCGGCTGTCCACAAGACGTCAACGTCTTACTATATTAAATCATAAAGCACACGCAGCAATGCTTTGTAAATAAAGTACAAGGAATACATGTTGCGGTCATTCTAGTGTAGAATCATTGTATGCAGTCTGGTCAGGGGCGGACTGGGGGGAAAAGTGGCCCGGGAATTACCGTCGGACCGCCCCCCTCAATACACGGCACGCTGCCCACTCAATTTTGGGTATTAAAACAAATTTAACGTGTTCTGTGAAGCATAGAATATAGTCGTGGCCGGCGATGTCAGAACGAGGGCCGGTTGGTGATGGAGGTGGGCCAGTATTGGACCAGCCCAACCCCGTCGGCCTACCGGGGAATTCCCCAGTATCCCCTATGGCCAGCCCACCCCTGAGTCTGGTTATCTGCAAACTATCAACCTTCAAGAATCAAAGGTTTCACTATGGTTTCACAACCTGGCTTGTGAAAACTGTCACTCATGACACTGAGTTACCAGCTTATTAGGTACACCCATAAATTTATGCAAGAATCTTGACAAATGTAGTTGTTGTTTTTATACATCTTTAAGGCTGCAGTGATAGTCAAGTTGCTGCATTATATTAAAAAGTGGATATTTGGTCAACAGGTTGATAAAAACATTACACTACATAAACACTCT
The DNA here is from genome assembly GCA_023566465.1 of Cottus gobio. Classification (NCBI taxonomy): domain Eukaryota; kingdom Metazoa; phylum Chordata; class Actinopteri; order Perciformes; family Cottidae; genus Cottus; species Cottus gobio. Next base: position 16,112,397 of record CM042224.1, on the reverse strand, counting down.
ATTCTAAATAAAATTTTAAAAAAATAAAGACTCAAAAAATGAACATCGGAAAGGTGTGACATTACAGTAGATTTGACCTTGTTTTAATGAAGAGAGCACACACACTCGCTTGGTTAGGTATTCTAAAATGAATCCTCATAACTGCATAGGACATGTGAGACAGCTCTGTTCTCGTTCCTTTGTCTTTTCGTTCAGTTTCCACTAAGTGTGTGTCTTTAGTTTCACAGATAACCGACTACAACAAGGCTTTGTGGATCGCACACAAAACATGCTTTCAGAAAACATAATGCTTGATTGTTGATTTTCTCTAGTAGCACATCAGACAATAGATGTTCTTTGGATTAATGTCCTGTAGCATTTATAGCTGGGAAGCCATCCAGAAGCAGGGAATCTGAGCTATTGTTATTACAACCAAACCATCCATCCATCAAGTCAAGATGCCTCATAGATAAACAAAAAACAACCAGTAATTAGTGGGAAAGACAATTCCGTGTGTGTGTGTGTGTGTGTGTGTGTGTGTGTGTGTGTGTGCTATCAGAGGGACTTGCCAATTATCAAACTACTTGTTCAAAGGAAAAAACACAAGAGAATAACATGAGAGGATGTCTCACAAACCCATTACACTACAGTTCACAGGCAGCTCCACTTCTGATTGCATCTCACTTCGACATATTCATTAACCTGATTAAAAAAGTGCCTCAAACACACCTCACAGCAAACCCTGATCAGAACAGTATTGTTTCTCTGAACACTTGCTGCACTCAGAGCTGGGCGATATGAGCAAAACCTTCTATCTCGATATTGCTCACTTCATATCTAGAAAGCAATATATATCACCATAGAGCATATTTTATTAGGAACTTTGGTGCAAAATGAACGTAACAGTTTCAAGTGAAATCATAGAGATGAAAATAATAAATATTCCCATTTAACACCAACTATGTTTACATGCATGCACACAAATACAGAGTAATCAGATTAAGACAATAGTTTGCTTTAACTACACTGGGTTATTTCTGTCAGTATAATTCTTATCAATTCATATTTTCTGAGAAATTTGATTTAGTATGTGCTTGTTATTATTAGTTTAGATAAAATGTTTGTGTATTACAATATCTTGATCTATTAAAAGCGATACATTATTACATTGAATTATCGCCCAGCTCTGCGCCCAAAATGCCTGATTAACACCTAATTTATGCATCTGATAGTACAGCAAAACATGATTCACTGTTTTGCACAATTATGCTAATTAGATCAAGAAAACATTTACAAATGTCAATGAACTGGACCGTGCTTTGTTCTTCATCTTTACTCCAACACTCCACTATAGTTGCAGGCGGAGAGCCCATGTTTTAACCACCAGAGCACACAGAGGAGGGGAAGCATCACATCAATGCAAGACTGGACACTAACAGCACATCAGACGTTTTACTGGAGTGGCTTTGAGGGATCCTACCTGGTGCAGTGAACTGACTGCTTCCGAGAGTGGTGGGCCTGTTTTTCGCTCCGCTTACAGGTGGAGAGAACATCTGAAATGAAGAAAATGGACCTTCAATTAGAGCAAATACTCAACAATGCAAAAGCAAACATTCACATTATGTGCTGCAATTATCCCGAAAGCAGCTTCTGATTTTCATAAAACATCAAGGATAGTCTGTCAAATCCTATTAACCGTCACTCATATGAACTGATCAATTAGTCACGCTTTAGCCGATGTGGTCCTCACACCTCAGCGCTGCATGGCACCAAGAGGTAAAGACCGAAAAAGAGTTTTTTAAAGTCATCCTACCGCACTAAAATCCAGCAGGTCACTTAATTCCTTGTCTGTTCCGAGAGCGGCAATCCGCTGCTGAGGATTCATCCTGGCGATGTAGAAACCTGAAGAAAACACAGTCCATCAGGTCACCGCGTGGCTGCTGCGCTGAACGGCGGAGAGCCGCAGGAAGCGACTGCCACGAGAGGTGATCGTTACGGGAAGACCAACGCGGAGAAGTTAAGTTGCCTCTGGCGTCGCAGCGAATAGAGACGCCGACAGCTCGGTCACATTATGACGGATTTAATTAAAATAGTGCAAACATGTAGTCCGCCCCTTAAGTTTATTTAAAAAGGTTGATGCGTGGATGCCAGTAGACCTGCAGCATCAATCACACCGCTGCAGTCACAATGTATCTCTCTGGCACCAGCGACGTTTATGTAACTCGTTGACGAGGCTGCCGACGGTAATGTCAGTGTTTGTGTGGCGGACTGAGGCGCATCGCGTCCCTTTGCTAGCTGCTCCTGGTTCGTTTGTGTTGAAATAGCGACGAGCTGCAGCGCTTGAAGACCTGAAGTACGGAGCAGACTTCTTTCTCCAACGAGTGAGACATCAATTTACATGCAAGTGACTCAGCCAAACACATATTTAACATGACAGCCTGAATCTCCTGCTCCCGAATACAAAACGCAGTGATGGTCTTTTCTCAACTCCCAACTTCTTTCACTGGTCCGAGAGCTTCTGGTAAACTCCCGCTGATATTTTACCTTTTTCTTCCGATTAAAATCCCGACTAGGGTGATCTGGCGAAGACACGCTGTCTTGCAATACGCCTCACGAGCAAAATGTGGGTTTACACGGCAATACCTGGGTAAAATATCCTCTATATATATATATATCAGTTACGAGTTTCCCTTAGGCAGACATTTTTGGTTCGCAAAAGCCTCAGCACCACGATGACATTGGTTATGTATCCCTCCGCCGAGCACAGCGACACGATGGTCCCACACAGCGTGAGATGCTGCAGGAGACCGCGCACACTGTCGTGGGTCCCACTGGTGCACCACATGTCTGTCTCTGCTTCATTAAAGGGGCATCTAATGGATTCTACAGACATATTTACATTTGAATGCCTATATAATTTATACTAAATTTAATTTACTTTTCTCTCAATGTAAATGTTAATATCCGTCATGCAGCAGAGGGATGTAAGTGTAATGGATGTAATATCAGCTAATATGGATCCTGCATTCTAAGCTAATTTAGCTGTGCTTTGTACAGTTGTTACCCTAAACAAACCCAAAACTTTTATTCCAGCATAGAAGCACAAGTTGCATTAGATTCAATGGAAACTTGGAGTTGACATGCATGGACACACATTGCACAGAAGACTGTGGGATGGGTGTCCGTATAGGGCCCAACAGCACATTGCATAGGTTAGTTCAGCTATGGTTGTCAGCCTACTCCTCCGCTGCAGCCCTGTTGCTTTGTTCTCCGTCTGCACCAACTCATGTCCCATTAATCCACACTACTCTGCCTCTTCCCCAGTGTCTTTGTGCTCCCTCCTCAAAATGCTAACTTCCTCCTTCAGTGTTTGCAATTTCCACACCATATGTGTTCAGGGTAATATAACAAATCATCTTGTTTGTTTTTTTCAGCCTTATTCAGTTATACTGGGTGATTTTACACCTTAATTTGATATTAGTCCAGTTGCCACAGCATGACGTTTCTTGAATGCAATTATTATATGCTTTTATGGCTGATATTTTGTCAGTAATTGGCATTAGGTATTTGCATTGGGTTGGTTAATGCAGATAGGTCGGTCTTCATTGCACAGAATTTAAAATAGTATTCACAGGACATGATGTATGCATGTTCTAAACATGATGTGATGCAGAAAACAGTGTCTGGTCAATTTTATTTGGAGTCTCTCATTAGTGGAAGGATTTGAAAACAGTGGATATACCATACTGAGTTGTTACTTCATGATTCCCTGTCACATTACTCACCACGCTTGTCACTGCCCTTATGTAGAGTGGGATGATGCACCACTTGTTTGAGGGGGCCCACAACTGATGTAATCATGAAGTAATGTTTCATCACTGTATAACAACTCAGTGTGGATCTCTTTTTACTTCAGGGCAGGAACACACTGGGTTAGTAATAGGACAGGTAATCATTAAGTACTCACACAAAAACAGAAAACTGGATGGGTAATAATGAAGTAATGTAGAGCCTGTGCTTTTATTCTGAAGGGTTTAGACCAGAAGTGGTGTTGGTGTTGGCGGAAATCAGGCGGGCATTTGAAACCAAGCTAGGTTGAAGTTGTTGTTAGTAAGACAATGGCCGTTTCTCAATATGCGTACTTCTCTGTACTTGTGTACTTGGGTATTGAGAAAGGCCCTATCATCTCTTTTTAAAGACACAGAGACACAGGGGGCGTTTCCTCCATGGCCAAACAGCGGGAGAAAACAACACAACCCTCTGATATTAATCAGACTTCAGTTCCAGTGACGAAAAAATCGAAACTAGTCCGTCGATCTGAAGAAGGTCTGAGGGCGAGAAAGGAAAGCGACCGTCTGCGAGTGAAAACAAGGATCAACATCTCTTACAGCTTCACAAGGTGGAGGAAGTTAAAAGAAGACAAGCATCTACGAACTGACGGAGACGTCGCTAACTATCTGTTGGACTTGTAAGTATTTGGTGAAACACATTGTGTCATATTTCTGACTGACAATAGCACTGCGGAATATCAAATGCAAAAGCATATCTGTACAAATACACACTGTATCCTTGGTAGTCTGACTCTTTTCCCTCGTGTTATTGAACAACATGCACATTGAATATTTAATTTAAAGCAGGAGTTTCGAAAGTGGTGTTCTGGTTCTCTGACAACTCAACTTACCTCCAGGTGTGTTCAGGTTTGTGTTCTCCAGGTGTGTTCAGGGCCAGTGATCTACGGGTGAGTTCAGGGCCAGTGTTCTCCAGGTGTGTTCGGGGCCAGTGTTCTCCAGGTGTGTTCAGGGCCAGTGATCTACGGGTGTGTTCAGTGCAGTGGCACACTTGTTCATGTCAGATCTGACAGCTCGGCATTGCCATGCTAAAATGTGACGGTGCAAAATCAGCCAGTTGAAATATTTAATACGTAAGAAATACGGCTGCTTAAACGGTTCCCCTTTTTTTTGTTAAATGTTCTTACAGATCACCGTCCGTACAGAGAGTATTGCGTGTGGCGTAAAACATAGTTCCATGAGGGGACTACTTTTTCCTCCGCGCTGGCGAGAAACCAGACAAGAGGACCCTCTGTAAAGTTGGGTTCATATTGGTCATGACTGTGTCTTGGGCTCGTGCAACGGAAGTCTTTAATGGACGTCTTTTAGGATGGAATGTCTTTTCAGAATGTCTTTTAGAATCTCAAATTCTAAAATGTCTCTAAGAATGTCTTTTCACTGTCATTTAGAAAGAACAAATTTAACTTGCCTTTACCTCCAAAAACTGCTCTGGATGAGTCAGTTGATATTTTTGAGCTATAATTACATAGATATTCAAATGTTCTAATTTCTAGGTATGTGACCAATTTCGAAACAAGACATTTTGTTTCTCATTGCGATGATGAGTTTGCGTTGCCTTCAGTTTAAGTGAGGGCATTTGCATGAAGTGAAAGCCAACCTTGACTGAAACTTTTATGACTGAAAATGGAAACTTAAAACTGAAATTGAAGAAAATGAGAACTGTGGAGCAGCCGTGGGTGGTGGATGAGCTTGAACACTTGCCATCGACTTGACTTCAGAAATATAAAACCAATTTATCGGTTTACCCTGTCAAAATGATAAAAGACCCGATTGTTGAATGTGGAACTATGGTGTTACGGCCTGCCTATTGTGCCTAGGGGTGCACATGCGTAACACACAAATGTAGGAAAAAATAGCCGTAGCAAAGGTGGAACAAAGGAGATTAACAAGGCGTGAGCGAGGTTTGACCAACAATATATATAAAATGTATTGTCAACGACTTATTTAACACAAAAGTAGAAAACGAAAACGAAAACAAAAGGCATCAGGGTCTCTAAGGCCAAAACAATAAACAAAAGCCTCATACTAGCTAGAAAACAAAGTCTTTCTGGCCTACCGTATGAAAAGGAAAAACAATACTGACTAGGGATGCAACGATACCATTTTTTACAAACCGATACGATACCGATATTTTTATTTGTGTACTTGCCGATACCGAGTACCGATACCGATACTTCTTAGATTTGGTCTCCATGAAAGTGCAATTAATTTGGAGGCAGATTTTATTTTATCCTCTGCAGATTATTTCAAGCCTATAGTACAAAATTAACAGAAGGCTATCCCAAGCTTTAAACTTCTTGTGGAAGTCCCTCTAATGTCGGACCATAAAACGCCCCGTGGCCGGGTTCATAATGTAAGCGATAATATTAGGTATGAGCAATTATATAGGAAGCTGTGTTCCAAGTTATGTTTCCGGTGCTTTTATTGTGGAGGGAGAAACGGAAAGGAAAAGAGTGGAATTGTGGGATGTACGTGTGTGAAGGAGATAAAAAAGTGGTTCAAGTTACCCTGCAGCGTGTTTTCATTTTATTAGAATTACAAATATAGACACACAACAGACACTCGGCTACAATAATATCATCCGTAGCCGCACAACAGCGTCTGAATGAGGCCGCTGCCAGCGCTACTTCAGGTGGATCAGCAGCCGTTTGATTCAAACCGGCAGGACGGCGGTGATGACGCGCAGAGCTTCTCAATTATAGATGTATTAAATATGGAAAATTTCAACTCTCGCGTCTAACGTGCCGCCGGCGTAAATTTGCGTCTGTCGCAACCACACGCGTCTGTGCATAGACTTTACATGTAATCTGGTCGCGCGAAACATTTGCGTCGCGTTGGGACGGACTGATTACAAGTAACTCCGGGGCTGTCAGCCACTAACAAGAGCACTAATATGTCATACACACGTATGCAACACCGGTTAATAAGCACAATATCGATAAAGTCTTGTATTGTACTCGCGTCTCACTTTTCTCCTGTCTATTGAAAGAAGTGAGCGCTGCGTAGCGAGGATCCAAGATGGCGGCTCCAGATTCTGCTGTTGAGACAAACTGGCCATCTGATTGGACGGCAAAACAACTTGGATAGCGTGATTGGCTGCTCAGAAGTTGAGACTGTTGAGACAGTTGAGACAGAGAAGAGTGTCTCCGGCTCCGCCACGGGGTTGCTTCTCCACAAAGTTTGACCAGTTTGTTGTAGTGAAATACTGTTGAGTGAGTATCGGTTCTTGGTATCGGCCATTGAAACCGATGCGAGTACGAGTATTTAACGCAGTATCGACCACCCATCCCTAAATTATCAACATACAATGCATGAACAACAAAGCACCACACAGTCAAACAACTTAACTTGCCTCACCATTGTCCCTAAAACAGCTGCCTGTGTGTACACCAGAGCAAACTATGTTTAAGTAAAAGTAATATAAAGTACAAACATGTCAATGGATTCATGTAAATAAACGGTATTGCGTTAATATATATATGTATATGTATGTATGTATATATGTATGTATATATATATATGTGTGTATGTGTGTGTGTGTGTATATATATATATATATATATACATATATATGTGTATATATATACACTCACCTAAAGGATTATTAGGAACTTCAGAACTGCTTTAATTCTACGTGGCATTGATTCAACAAGGTGCTGAAAGCATTCTTTAGAAATGTTGGCCCATATTGATAGGATAGCATCTTGCAGTTGATGGAGATTTTTGGGATGCACATCCAGGGCACGAAGCTCCCGTTCCACCACATCCCAAAGATGCTCTATTGGGTTGAGATCTGGTGACTGTGGGGGCCATTTTAGTACAGTGAACTCATTGTCATGTTCAAGAAACCAATTTGAAATGATTCGAGCTTTGTGACATGGTGCATTATCCTGCTGGAAGTAGCCATCAGAGGATGGGTACATGGTGGCCATAAAGGGATGGACATGGTCAGAAACAATGCTCAGGTAGGCCGTGGCATTTAAACGATGCCCAATTGGCACTATGGGGCCTAAAGTGTGCCAAGAAAACATCCCCCACACCATTACACCACCACCAGCCTGCACAGTGGTAACAAGGCATGATGGATCCATGTTCTCATTCTGTTTACGCCAAATTCTGACTCTACCATCTGAATGTCTCAACAGAAATCGAGACTCATCAGACCAGGCAACATTTTTCCAGTCTTCAACTGTCCAATTTTGGTGAGCTCTTGCAAATTGTAGCCTCTTTTTCCTATTTGTAGTGGAGATGAGTGGTACCCGGTGGGGTCTTCTGCTGTTGTAGCCCATCCGCCTCAAGGTTGTGCGTGTTGTGGCTTCACAAATGCTTTGCTGCATACCTCGGTTGCTCATACCTCAAAGTTGCTCTTCTATCAGCTTGAATCAGTCGGCCCATTCTCCTCTGACCTCTAGCATCAACAAGGAATTTTCGCCCACAGGACTGCCGCATACTGGATGTTTTTCCCTTTTCACACCATTCTTTGTAAACCCTAGAAATGGTTGTGCGTGAAAATCCCAGTAACTGAGCAGATTGTGAAATTGTCACGGTACGGGTTAGCTGGACCCAAGTGCAGACACGGAGAGGCAAGGTTGGGGAAAAGTAAAACAGTTTATTAATGGTAGCGAATGGTGCAGGCAGAGCGGTGAGGTGGCGTGGGCGGTGGCGGAGAAGCTGGATACCGGGACGGGAATCCTGGGCACAAGGAACAAAGATTAATAATACACAAGAAACACAAGCGAAGTAGATCTCGTAGACTGAGTTCTAGTGAGGCCGAGAATCAAAGTACCACGTGACATGGAGCAATAATCTGGCAACTGGAGAGATGGAAGCCAGGGTGTTTTAACAGGGAGGAGATGATGAGGTGATTGAAGTCAGGTGCCGGAGATGAGTTGCAGGTGTGGAGACGGTTGCCAGTTGCCGGAAGCCACGCCCACGAAACACACACACACGCACACACACACACCCACACAGGGAAGACAACCCGGGGACACCAGAGACACACAGAAAAAACCCAAAAGGAACATAAGTCACGGCCGAGCCGTGACAGAAATACTCAGACCGGCCTGTCTGGCACCAACAACCATGCCACGCTCAAAATTGCTTAAATCACCTTTCTTTCCCATTCTGACATTCAGTTTGGAGTTCAGGAGATCGTCTTGACCAGGACCACAGCCCTAAATGCATTGAAGCAACTGCCATGTGATTGGTTGATTAGATAATTGCATTAATGAGAAATTGAACAGGTGTTCCTAATAATTTTTTAGGTGAGTGTATATTACTGGCAACTGTGTATCTTAATTTATTTATTTTCTCTCTGACTACTTCACTTCCCAGAATGCATAGCGATCACGTCTGTACGCTCAGCAGTCACGTTCACCAATAGCTGGAGCAGACTGTCGGTCACTGCACTAAAGTCATAAATGGTGGAAGTAATCAGTCTGTAGTTGCTCGTGTCTGGACACCGCGGTCGGGTCTGTCAGCATGCCGGGGATGTGCTCTGTCCCGGGGTGCAGGGGCTACAAGAAGGCCCGGTCACGTGGGGTTGTCTTCCACTCGCTGCCGACCAGAGACCCGGAGCGATGTAGAAAGTGGCTTCAGGCCATACAGAGCCCCAAATTTGATGAAAACACACCAGTATGTAAATACGGCAACATAAGAGTATGCAGCCAACATTTTAAACCGGATGATTACGAACCGGACATACAATCAGAACTTATGAAAACAACGCCTCGAAAGATCCTCAAGTCCAACGTAATTCCAACTATCTTCTCTGGAAGGCAGCAAGAGAAGCTCAGCACACATCTGGCAGCAGATGACAGGAGGCGGACGGAGGTAAATACTTTGTTTTAACGTTACCTGGGAGAGGTGGGATTTTAAAAGTACGGTTAAAAAAAACAACAACAATGAAACGTTAAGAGCACTGCCTAGACAGAATGAACGACATTTGGTTTGGGAGACTAAAGGTTGGCTACAGTTTATGTCATGTTCATGAGAGTCAGACAGCTGTTGTGTTTCAGAAAAACCTAGATCATCTTACAACAGGAAGGTAACGTTATGTATAATGATTCAAATGTGAGTTTGGGCTACATTTCCCTTTTGGGTGTAAAATAACATTTGTTTTGTTTCAATAATAATAAGTGTCGTTAAATTATTCTAATTTTTTTAATGACCAGATATCCATTTTGGAGGAAAAACAAACATTTTACTTTGAGAGGTGAATGTAATGTCCGCACTTGTTTCATTTCTTTGAATTTTTTTTCTGAAGAGTTCAAGTATATCTTTTCAGGCTTCTTCCTTGAGTGTCCATGGTACTGGTGTGGATATTGCATCCCCTTCTCCTTCCCTGCCAATTCCTGTGAGTATAACGCATGAGTAATGCATGACACATAAATATGTGGGGGCGACTGTGGTTCAGTGGTTAGCAAGTCGGTCTTTCAATCAGAGGGTCGGTGGTTCGATCCCCGGCTCAGCCAGTCCATGTCGTTGTGTCCTTGAGCAAGACACTTAACCCTCATTGCTCACCGTTGCTGTGTCTACGGTCTACTGTATATCATGTAAGTCGCTTTGGATAAAAGCGTCAGCTAAATGAAATGTAATGTAATATGTAATACTAGCACACTGTTTAAAATTGTGTATGCGGCTATCGTGAACCCAAATTAGTTGAGTTGCACACACATACTTGTAATGCAATTTGACATCTGTCTCTGTTATCCAAGATGGCCTCAGGAGCTCCAAGCACATTGCCCCAGCCTCCTCCTCCAGCTGAACTCTGCAAACGTTTGTGCAGTGTGGCATCTGTGGACCGTTTGAGTGAGACCCTCCAACAAGAGACTGAGTTCAGCTCAACATCAACATCAGACGAGAACACGGAAAAAGACCTGAGTCAGTCAAAGGTTATTGTGAATGACAGCTGTTTGATGGAGCTGTTTAAGAAGTGTCAGACATGTGGACAGGCCATAACCAAATAGAAGCCGTCTCACTGCGGTGCACAGATGAAGGTGAGGTGGAGCTGCCTTGGCGGACACAGGGCCACATGGATGTCATCGCCTCACCTTTGGGAGGCATTTCCTGAAATCCACCTCCTCGCAACTGTTTCCGTTGTTTTTTCTGGAGGCACTTTTACGCACTTTAAAACATGGGCCAAACACCTGCACCTTAATTTTATGGGGCATAAAATCTTTTATGAAATTCAAAAGGCCTACCTCAAGCCAGAAAGAACCCAAAAACTGATGAACAGGACTGAGCAGGGAGGGATCTTTGCAAAGGGGGTCCACCAATGGCCTGAAGGAGCTCGTCTTCACTTTTCAGGTGATGGTTGCTGTGATTCTTCTGGTATCAGCATCAAGCACTAAAACAGGTCAAACTTTGACTAATTTTTTCAGGGGTTAAATGAATGAAACTGCAAGTTCAAGGCTAAAATGATGTGTACATACAGAATCTGAACTATGCAGATACCGTTCTGCTTAGTTAATCTGTGATTTTGTCATTTTGGTGTGTTTTTTCTTTATAATTCATGACAGCCAATCCATTATTTGACAACACCAGCGGACAGCAATACCTTATAGTACGTTATCAGACTTATTCAGGCTGTCAGCTGAAGTCTTTGTGTTCAACTTCTAACATAAAACACTTTGTAACTTTGGGCATTTGTAACTGAACATTTTGTTTTTACTTTGAAGGTCCTCTGATGAAAATTCAGGCCAAGTCGCTTAGAAGACAGTCAATCAACTAATCTTACTGTGTTTGGGAGGCAACAATTGTGAAGCAGAAAGCTCATCTTGAACTTGGCTTGTGGAGTTAAAAGGAAGTGGGCAGGCAGCCCTAATAACCAGCAATTTATTTAAATTACAGTTACAGAGAGACAGGCAGTGAAATTTGATCAAATGGATGAATGAAAAATGAGTTATGGCTTTCTTGGAAGAGCCTCTTAGTAATGGAGTTTGAGGTCACAGTTTTCCAGGAAGTGCAACTCTCCATGGAACCAATAATAAATAAATATTTTTGAATAAACAAGAAGATGATGTCCGGTCTGATAGATAATTTAGTTTACAAACGTCTGGCACCCTCACCCTCATGGATTGTCTGCTGTTCACTGAGATGTCAGTACCAAAATGTTGATGTCACTTGTCAATCTTCCACATGATACATTTTATCTCCCAAATCTGTATGTAATATATTTGGAATAGATATAAAGAGTAGTCCTTAAATACCTATCATGTCTGTTGTATGCATTGCTGTGTCTTTTTTATGTATCCTCATCTGTTAGTTAAAAAATAAAGTAAAAAAACAAACAAAGGCATATCAAGTTTTTTTTTTTATTCTACAAAACAAAACAGCGTGCCTTGGAAACCCCATAACTAATATTTGTTGTCTTATTTTTTAACATTATTGAGATACCAAGAATGAGACTCTTACTTTTACAAGGATCAAATAACTAATTTACTATATATATATATCCATCCATCCATTTTCATCCGCTTATCCGGGGTCGGGTCGCGGTGGCAGCAGGTCCAGCAGGCTGACCCAGACTTCCCTCTCACCCGCAACATCTACCAGCTCATTCTGGGGGATCCTGAGGCGTTCCCAGGCCAGCTGGGAGATATAATCCCTCCAGCGTGTCCTGGGTCTTCCCCGGGGCCTCCTACCAGTTGGACGTGCCTGGAAAACCTCTAAAGGGAGGCGTCCTGGAGGCATCCTAATTAGATGCCCGAACCACCTCAGCTGACTCCTTTCGACACGAAGGAGTAGCGGCTCAACTTCAAGCTCCCTCCTGATGTCCGAGCTCCTCACCCTATCTCTAAGGCTGAGCCCGCCACTCTACGGAGGAAACTCATTTCACGACCCAAAGTGTGTGTGTGTGTGTGTGTGTATATATATATATATATATATATATATATAGTATTAATAATTACTATTTTTTCAGTTTGAAGACAAACATTTCTGTTGGTACTAATAGCTATACAGTTGAAATAGAGAGAGTTGTCTGTAAAAAGTAAATAGGAGATCTACTCTAGTCTTGTCTACAGTACCTGCTTTCGGCACAATCTCATTTAGACAAGACTTCTACCAGGTAAACTTGAGACAAGAAAACAGGTGTTTGTGAAGCCAAAGACAAGTTTGCATGCTTAACATTTCCAAATGAGGTTTTGTGTCTAATGCCAGTGTTTCTTTTTTTTTCTTACAGTTATGAAACAAGATCCTCGATATTGATGACCTCTACTGGAACATGTACGCAAGAAAGTTCTGCACTATCAAGGGTTGGGTGTGTCTCGGGCTCTAAAAGGTAAGCAGTCTCAACCTGGCCTTGCTTTTTCACTCACCAGTTATATGATCAGAATACCCTCCTATGGCAGTATACTGCTTTGTATGGTTTCTGCTTTGGATCCCATATTTTACAGACGTTCATGTTGTGTTCACCACATCAGAATCAGAATCAGAACCATTTATTGCCATGTTTGTTTTCACATTCAAGGAATTTGTCCTGGCGGATGGATGGATGGATGGATGGATGAATGGATGAATGAGTATTTACAATTGAACAGTAGAATATCAGAATATCAAAAATAAGATAAAGTGCATGGAATGTAAGTGTTGTGTGAAAGTGGCAAGTGTAAAGTTAAAGTGTCGAGTGTATTTAAATATAAGGTTATGTGCAGGGGAGTGTCCAGTGGGAAATTGTCTGGGGGTGACAGAGTCATTAGAGTCAGGCTCTGTTGATGAGCCCGACTGCAGACGGGAAGAAACTGTTTTTGTGGCGTGAGGTCTTGGTCCTGATGGACCGCAGCCTCCTGCCAGAGGGGAGGGACACGAACAGTTTGTGTCCAGGGTGAGAGGGATCAGCTACAATCTTCCTCGCCCGCATTGGTGTCACACTAGAGTATTAATGTCCGCATGCTGTCATAATTTCTAAGTTGTCAGAAAATTACTTTCTACATTGTCTGCAGAGGTAAACGGTGCCAACAAGATGATGTGGAACGTCAGAGTAAAACCACACATGTGGCAAAAGAGGTGGACTGGCTCCAGGACAGGTTAATGTTGATCTTTTTGAGACTGTACATTTCAGTAGGTATATACAGTATGTCTGTCAGTACAGCATCCACTTTCCCAAGATACATTGTCACCCTCTGACTTATTCAATGCCCTCTCTGTAATTTGTCATTTTCAGTTTTGAGGAGATGGAGGTCACCATTGATGGCGATGAATGCAACATTGTGAAGAGCCGGCTGTAATTTTATACAATATTAGACAAATATAGATGGTATATAGAAATGTTGCCTCTGTTGTTTGATTCTAGTATCATTGTTTATATCTAATAGATCTGAAAACGTTGTAGAAACAACTGAGCTGAGTGCTCCAGGAGATGATGACTGCTGTGATGAAGACATCTACGTACCAATTATTCCACAGCGGTATGTAGACGTCTTTGATAAGAGTTAATTTTCCAGAGGACCTTGAAGTTAATCGTATGTTCTCTGAATATAGTGAATAGAACAAAATTGCTTTTGTTTTAAGCTTACTTAAGACTTCTGCTTTTTTGTCTTTTGTTTTCTGTATTCTCTTTCTTCTTTAACTAATATTTTCTCAAATCTCATTATAGAGAAAGACAAATTGGAGCAACAGTACAGTGAAAACTTTCCAGATACACCTACGTATGTAGGAGAGACACAGATTCATGTTGGGGCGCACTGTCCAGAGCAGTGGTTCTCAACCTTTTTTCAGTGATATACCCCCTATGAAATATTTTTTCAGCCAAGTACCCCCTTACCAGCGCAAAGCATTTTTGGTTAAATAAAAGATGTAATAAACAGTGCTGTGCCATCAGTGTCTGATTTAATATGGAAAATATAAAATTCAGTTTATGAACTTACACTTATATTTTATTGAATATTTATGTTTAAAGGATTTTTGAATGGATGCTAATTTTAAATATCTATATATATTTTTATTAATTACACCGTACCGTAGTTTGAGAACCATTGCTTAACCAAGTCTGATAAGGCCATGCCTACAGTTTTGGATTAAGCTCAATGCGTATACAGACCTCTTGGAATGTTCTACTGCCATGTACAAGGTGCCTTGTTACTAGTTAATATGATTCATAAATGGCCTACTTGGGATTCTGAACAAAAATATTTTAACAACTTTTTAAACATTTAGTTCTGCAGGGCTTTTTCACCAAATAGTGCAAAGGGCAGCAGCTTGAGCCCTCCTTGTTAAAACACTACATCACAAATTATGTCTCAATTACTTGTCTTTAGCTTACACTTATACATTGTTTAGTATTAGAGGAAGTATAATGTAAAAATGCTGAAGGATACAAAGAGTAAAAGATTGTTCTTGCATTTTTATTGCAGGTCCACATCTTCTGAGCTTTTACTGGAATGTGAAGAAGAGGAGCTGGAGCCATGGCAGAAACATACTTTACATGTTCAGCTGAAACAAGGGAACGATGCTGGGGAGTTGAGTATGTCGCACTAAATTCTTGAAGAAACATATTCATGTTGAGCTCTTGAAACATTGCATTTCTGTACTTGTCATTATGTATGCATTTCAAAATGACCTTCTTCTGTTTGTGGAACATTGGTAATTTATCATAATATTCATGTTTGAGTGGTATTTAGAAATATTAAAGGTATTTCATTGATGGATTGAGCTAAACTTCTAGAATACATGTGTGCTGTAACACATTCTCACCAAATATGGTAATTTGCCCAAAGTTCACTTGCATCCTGTTGAAATGTCAGATTTGATCTCTTGTATGTTGTTGTAGGTTATGACCAAACAGACTGTAAGCCAGAATCTTCATCTCTACAGAGCTGGTCAGCTTGTCAGGACACTCTAACGCCTGAGGCCTCTAGTGTTGTCCACACTTCTGAGGTGCATCAAATCAGCAACAACCCTGTGTCCTTCTCCAGTGTCTGGAGTCCTAAAGTATTTGCAACATCATCTAACGAGCTGCATTCAGACCAGTCCAACTCACAGACCCTCTCTGTACCTTTTGCTCTGCCGTGCTTTACCGTTATTAAACTTGAATCAACTGGCACATAAAAACAAACAATGAATAATTAACTTTAGTGTACCAACAGTCATTATGGGTGTAATCATTAGTTGTTATAAATATAATGTGTTATGTGCAATGCTCAATTGAATAACATGCAGATTACTTGCCCGTCCAGGTGATTCTATTGGCTCTTCCAGCCTGGCGACAGTCTGACGAGCCCTGAACACAGAAACTGTTGCCTCATGTTCCAAGTTCAAATTAATATAATTTTAAACTGAATTTAGTTAAACTTGTGGTAGTGGCATGTCAGTTACATTCCACATCAGCTTTTATTGTAATATTGTGTACAGTCAAATAAATGATTAAATCAAAAATCAATTTTCACATGCTCCATTGCTTTGTTATTCAAATGAATTTTGTGGGTTTATAGTTTCTTTATAATACAATTAGGATGATGTGATAAATCTGATTAAAAACGATGTTATGTAGCTGGGAAGCAGCACAGACGTATTTAGTTTACTGAGGGTTAACCCCAGCTGTTTTAATAAAGGTTGGTCTAAATAGGTGGTTTCCAAACTCCAGTTGGAAGCCCCTTCCACCATCATGTAACCTGATTGCATATTTTATTTAATCAACCGGTAACATGTCTGGGGCAAACTAGAAATAACATTTATGGAACAAATAGGGTTTAGCATTCTCAATAAATCTTGATAATCTTTATTTAGACTTGATAATAACCACAATCTCACAGGACCTGAAGTGGGCCTCCAACATCAACACCTGCGCCAGCTCAGGAAGTAAAACCTGCCTCAGGAGCTGCTGATCCTGTTTTACTCCGCCATCATCCAGTCTGTCCTCTGTTCTTCCATCACTGTGTGGTTTGGATCGGCCACTAAACAGGATAGAGGCAGACAACAGCGGATAGTCAGGTCTGCAGAGAGAACTATTGGTTCCAGCCTGCCCTCCATCCTGGACTTGTACACCTCCAGAGTCAGGAAGCGGGCTGGAAAGATCACTGCAGAACCCTCACACCCTGGTCACAAGCTGTTTCACCTCCTCCCCTCTGGTAGGCGCTACAGAGCACTGTACGCCAAAACTACCAGACACAGGTACAGCTTCTTTCCACTGGCCGTCACCCTGATGAACAATTAATCAGACTCCCCCATCTGCACTACCTGCACTAATTGGACTACTTTTTCTTTTTAATGTCTTTAAAAAATATATTTATCTTGCTTATTGTAAATGTGTATATATGTACAATGAGAGCTATGTGTAACCGGAGTCAAATTCCATGTGAGTGTAAACACACATGGCCAATAAAGCTGATTCTGATTCTGATTCTGATAATATCAACCACAGTACTAGAATACACGTGAACTACAATTATGAGTGTACATATGCTATATTTAAATGTGACAAGTCTTGTAAGGTTTTTTCTGTAGCTTTATTAATTATTTCTGCAGGGGAACTTCTGTAGTCGACTGCAGCCACAGAATATGTTCTAGACCTCACACCCATAACTACTGATCTTCTTCACCATTAACAGGCTCGACGTAAAGTAAAATGGTGTAATTGTTCAATCTTTAATCCAGAATCGAAACTAATTTGAATTGCGTTATTAGATTCAATTATTCTATATAAAAATTGCGGACGAACCCAGGAAGTACTACAAATACACAACGGAAGTGAATTCTGATTGGTCTACACAGTCCGACCACTTCTGTTTTCTGGGCTAACGATCTACACGCAACAGTCCATGCTAGCGGTACAACCTTCTCCCTCCTGTATGAGGTAGACCCGATGCCCCAATAGCGCTGCAGTTGGTATCTAGACACGGCCTTTCCTTACGACCAAGAGGCTGTCCGTGAGAGAGGTAGGCGGAAACACGAGGCATGTACACCAAACTCCGAGTGCAGTCTTTGTCCCAACGGCCACCTCTCACACAGTGTGACCGTGCTAACAAGCTAATGTTATGGTGCGGGGATCGATAACCGATAAGTCCTGCAACGCACTAACAGGATGAGTTGTAGATGGAAATGTGTTGAAATCGTTACCAAATCCTGCTAAAAACCACGTGCAATACTTTAACCTAACGCGTTTGCAGCAGTTGAAGAGCAGGAGCGCTGGTACATGTTAGCTTGTTAGCATTAGCTACCTGTCTGTAACAACACAGGTAGACGTGAGCGAGCTACACGAACATAACATTTACTAAAAAAACGGCACATCGTTTATCTGATTACGAAGTTTGAGGAAAGATAATATCTATGTTTTAATTTATTTTTGTAAAAACGTTTCATTGAGGATTTGATTGAACAGTGTTCTTTAACGTTACATCTCCACCTGTCATGTGCAGATAATAATCTACGTTAGGATGTATTTATAACAGATGACATTGTATAGTGTTTTTGTGTCTTTATTTGGGCAAAGGTTTGACAGCAGCTATTTCTATAGTAAGAAATACTGTCGCCATCTTGGTTGGCAGTAAAAGTTGACATCGGGCCCCGGTTGTGTCTGATCTACTCAGAGTACATGTGCTTTCTGTGTCACTTTTATTTCTATTCAAACACATTTGACTATATTGTTATAGTAGTTGCACTGTAGTGGTTGGTTGTTTAAGAAATCCCATTTACTTTTAAAGCAGTACTTGAGTATTACGTTGTTTAAAATGTCCATGTAAAGTGAAGGATGACGCCCTCTGCAGCCCCACTGGCCAGTATTATATCTTCTTTCAGCTTATTGTTTTGGTTTCACGGCCCACAATTTTAGTGTCCTCTTTACTGCTCTCAACATCTGTTTCAGTCACAGATGGGAGCTGTTTTCAAGGAAACGCCTGACTGTGCAGTACTGATGTTTATAGCTTGTTGCGTTTGCAAAAAAACAATTATTGCAGATTTTAAGGTCCACTATTATTTATTTGATTGACAATATGTTTTAAAATATACTATTTAATGTTCAGGTTGGCTAAATATTGTGTTTTTTCTGATGCAGGTCCACAATGTCGGAACTTTTTATGGAGTGTGTTGAGGAGGAGCTGGAGCCGTGGCAAAAACAAGTCCCTGAAGTTCAATTGATAGATGATGATGATGATGACGACGATGAACCCATCTTCGTTGGAGTGCTCTGTATGTCATAGCACATTTGAAATATATGTTAATGTGTTTAAACACCTAATTTTAATGATGTTTAAGCTCCACAAACACAAACCATTGTATAATCGTGTCTAGTTCAGAATCCCCATCTGCTTTTTAGTGTTACACTATTAAATATTAGCTCAGTATAAATAGTTTAGTATTGAATTAATATTTTTGTTTGGATGTTTTTAATGAATATTCATAATTTTTGTTGCACATAATCTTTGCTTGGAGTTTGTTTAAGTTTACTTGCATATACAGACACAATATACTGTTAAAGTGCTTATTTTGACCCCTTTGTATGTTCTTACAGCTCATAACCAGAAGGATGGTAAGCCTAACCCTCCATCGTATCCTCCACCTCCTCAGAGGAACATTGCAGCGAAACTAGAAATAAAGCATCCTGCACCTAAGGCTGTCATTGGCTCCTCACCAATAATGCTGCCATTAAGTCTGACAGGAAATGCAGTGAATACTGCAGCAGCCAATCTGACAACAGTGACCCCACAGCCTGTTATGGTCAATAACCAGGTATTTTTGTTATAAAAATATGTTTTGCAAATAATGTGCAATAAAAACAAACGGCTGTTAGGTTAATTTTTGTCTTGCTTTTTTTGTAGGGATTTATTGTTACTTCGCCACAATTGGCAAACAACAGTGAGTTTATTGCCTCTCTTGGGAGCCACTACCCTCCTGGGACTTCCTTTACAATCGTACCAGGTAAATCTAAGTATGACATAATTTGAGGAGGAAACCTGCTTTCCCCTGATTTTATTATGCCACAGGAAAAGATTCATCAAAGACATTTTCATCTGGTAATGTTAAGTTTGTCTGTTCTGTCTTTCAGCTGGTCAGCAGCATCTTTTTCAGCAGGTCACGTCAGCCACAGTAATGCCTGGTGCTGTCCACAGGCCTCAGGTGCAACAAATCAGCAACAATATTGTGACGTTGTCTAACGTGCAGAGTCCTGCTGTGTATTCAGCTCAATCTCACCAGATGCAACTCACCCGCTCCATCTCACAATCTCTTCAGACCTTTTCTATGCCTGTAAAGGCTCTGAACAATAACAACGGTATTTGTATTTTCTAATGTAATGTTTCACATTATTTCACCATACTTGCCGATGAGTCAGCTGGCAATAACCCTATTGTTTATGTATTTTTGTTTTATTTCATACAGATCAAAGCTTAGTCAAACGAGTATTACCACCACAGCAAATAGAAAGCATGGCAAAAAGAGCCAAGATTGATTTGGGTAAGTTTTTGTTCATGCATTAATTTAAAGGGTAAATTCGCCACAAATTAGACTCCCAAAATGTTAATGAAGAAAATATTTTTACACCGAAAATCAAACCGCACACCTTCAGAATTCAAGTTAATCTCACACACCGAACTAAGACAAGCTTAATTACCATGTTAACTCATCGTAAAAGACAGTTTCGTCATTCAAACTTGACAGAAACAAAAATTACCCCAAAATCGCCATGCCGGTACTGCGAATCCTTTTACAGTTTATCTTCGGTATCCCGAAAGTCCAGGACAAATACAGAGGAAAACCTTCATGCATAGTAACACACGTTTCTCTTGGTTGTTGTTGGCGACGACTCCAACCAACGCTGATGTTCAAAGCTGAAGTAGCACTCTGTAGTTCTTCCTTATCCCAAGTTATTCTCTGGTTTGTGGAAGATCAGGATGAAAATTCCCCTTTAGTGATGCAATTTTGTAATCAGATTACTGTAAGCACTGTCGATTGTAACATCCAAGCTGTTTTTCTGTAGGGACGCCAAAAGCAACCGTTCCAGTGGAAAACGGGATCTTAAAGAGAAAGTGCCTTAAGTGTCAAAAAGAATTCCTCACACAAGATGCCCTGAAATTACATAAGTGGGTGAGTAAAAAATTGTGCTATTGTGTTCACAAGTGGAAATTAACATGAAAATGGGGTGTGAATATGTATACACCTAAAATAGATCTTACTGCCACACAGTTTGATCACCAGATGATCTGAAAAGTTGATGTTAGACTCAAAAGTTGATGTTAGATAATCTGTTTACTTGGATTAGTTAAGCCTTAGGGATTCACCGATCTCAGCGCTTTCAGTTCCAGATACGATACTTGGGCTTTGTCTATCCCCCAACAGAGTACCGATCTGATACCAGTTTTTAATTAATAAGATGTATGCCTCACTGTGTGGAAGTGACAATGATCATTCTTTTATAATATAATTGTATATATGTTTTTTTCTCTTTTCTTTTTTTAATAAATTGTACACCAGCAAGCTGGTAAAGAAAATGTATTGGAATTACAATTTACAATTAAAGTATAAACCTTTTTTAAAATGCAACAACAAATTGGCCAAAACATGAACAAGAATTAGACTTCAAGTATATAATGTATATAGTTTAGAAACATAACATGTAATTGAATAGTCACTGTGCCAATAACACTCAATATGCAATATTGGTATCCTGATTATCAGAGTCTAGATATGTTTGCATCTTTGCTTTAACGAATCAGACATAAACATGAAGTTTGTTTATCTAAAACACCTCTTTATTTCAGAGCTGCGGTGCAATCACGGAAAGTACTCAATCATCCCTGAATATTGGGGCAAACAAGCGCATCATGCTGGTCTCAGAGTTCTACTACGGACGGTTTCATGGAGATGGGATGAAAAAGGAGGCGCAGAAGCCCAACATCACTTTCAAGTGCCAAAGCTGTTCAAAAGTTCTCAAAAACAACATCAGGTATGATCATGTGTTTTCTTGATCCCAGTAAAATAGGGTTATAATCGATTTATATGTATTTTATGGTTGTGGAGCAGCTCTGAATGACAATTAAATGTTTTCTAACATTCAGCCTCACATCTCTATACAGTCGTTAATATGCTCTCAAAAACCAGACTGGGACCTAGCCCTTTATCGTGCATGTAACCGTATATGGTAATTTTCCTCAAAGTATTTCAATGAGTGCCCTATAAAGGGTTAAAGGACTTGCTGAAAAGCCATCTGTTTATTTCCAATAAAGACAGTGTGGACATCTACCGTGGTCCTCACTGCAGTTTCCCTTTTAGATGGATGACAGTATCAGACCATTTCCCCTCATGGGCCTAAACATGAAAAATGACAGCTAGTTGAGGTGCCGAAAGAACTGTTCCTTTGAATAAATAACTTTGCTTCAGAACATAAAAAAAGCTTCTGTAAGCTGCTTTTAATGGGGAAACGCATTTGTATAACAACCACACTCTCATAGTCAAGGTCATAGTTCCTCCACATAAAAATTTCTATTATGGGAGCTGAGGCAGCAGAATGTGCCGGCTGAAAAATGGGCTGTGCCTCGTCAGGGCAGCTGTGGCAGGTAGCCGTGGAGGCGCTAGTTGCAGCCGTGAAGCACTACATCATTAGGCAAAACAAAATATTTGTGTAATTGCTGTTATTATAACAGTCATTATGCATGCTTAGGAAGTGAGGTGCAAGGAAAATACTTAATTTATCTTTAAAACCTTTGGGGACCTTGACCCTAACCACTGCATACTGCACACAAGCCATGAATATTATTTGACATAGGTTTGGTTTTAATGCGCCAATTTTCTTTTTTTAAATGGAAATATCCCTCAGATCACTTTAGATGTACTGCATTATACATTATGAGCCCACAGATGTGCAATGATGTTAATATCTGGTAAATGTAGAGGTAGAATGAAGACTGTTCTTTTTTCACAATCAATTAGCTGATCATTTTTAATTTTAATCATTTTAATATTTTACTTTATTGGCCAATTGATTCTGTGAAATGTCAAAGAGGTAGTGAGAAAATGCCCATTACAAGTTCAGAAAGCCCAGTTAGACATCCTCATATTGATTTGTTTTTTCTGACCAACAATCCAAACCCCAACAATACACAAATCACTATCATATATGACAAAGAAAAGCAGCAAATCATCATAACTTTACAGGTTAAGCTGGCATAGGTTGACATTTAAAAAAACATAACCAGCTATAAAAAAAAAATGACTCGAGTTAATCTTTCAGCTCTATTTGTTGTTCAATGTCGTGTGTGTGTGTGTGTGTGTGTACTTCCCGTCTCGTGCAGGTTTATGAACCACATGAAGCACCACCTGGAGCTGGAAAAGCAGAACAGCGAGAGCTATGAAAGCCACACAACTTGCCAGCATTGCTATCGACAGTACATGACTCCATTCCAGCTGCAGTGCCACATCGAGAGCGCTCACAGCCCGATCGAATCCTCAAGTATGACATAATAGTCTTTACAGCTCAATCTAACAGTTGATGGATGACAGTTTGCTTAAACACTATGTGGCCTTTTGTAATTTTATTTTTCATTCCCTTTTAAGCCAATTGCAAGATATGTGAGCTGGCGTTTGAGTCAGAGCAAGTTCTCCTCGAACACATGAAGGACAACCACAAGCCCGGCGAAATGCCCTACGTCTGCCAGGTCTGTCACTTCATACCGAGCTGTGATTTGGTTTAATATTGAAATGATGAAAGCATTCACTGATACAGAAATTCTGTTTTACTGATTCCACAGGTCTGCAACTACAGATCATCTTTCTTCTCAGAGGTGGAGACACATTTCCGAAGTGTCCATGCAAACACAAAAGACCTGCTTTGTCCTTTCTGTCTCAAAGTTCTGAGAAGTAGTCATATATACATGCAACACTACATGAAACATCAGGTATGATGCTGTATTTCATTTACTCAGATTTGGCCAACAAAGCAATGTGTTTACTGTGAATTCCTAACATTATAAAAAATATTTTTGCAAGAGTTTGAACTCACTTTTAGTTTGTACTATTAACTCCCACGGTTGGATTGATTTGGTTGTCTGCCTTGCTCCTTACTATAATACATAAAAGGCTGACAATAAAACCTGCTTCTCTTCACCTGCCCTAAAGGAGTAATAAATATGGTAGAGTTGGAACCAAACCAAATTAATTGCTGCTCTATTAATAGCAATGAAAGTAGTTTCTCTCATACTCGTTATATTCTTTCAGTGAATCCAAATGAAACATCTTGGCAATTAGCTTCTAGTCACACCACTTATTAATCAGGTTTTTTCTATTTCAGAATAAAGGGATTAATCGCTGTGGAAAATGCCGACTGAATTTCCTCACCTACAAGGAAAGAGTAGAGCACAGGACTCACTTCCACAAGACTTTCAGAAAACCTCTAGCCCTGGAAGGCCTTCCTCCGGGAACAAAGGTAGGACCCCGTCATAACAGATTCAGTACGATATTCATTTTAGACCTTTTGGACCATTGTTATAGTAATACAAATTTAATTCAGCATCAATGGACAATGGGTTCTCTTTCCAGGTGACCATTCGAGCCTCCCTCACATCGAAGAATCCCACATTGCAGACCTCCCCTGATCAATCTGGCTTTATTGTCGGTCCAGAAACACCAAGTTTCAATAAGCAAACCAAATCTCCTGTCAGTGTATCAAAGTCTGGAGCAGGAAAAGCCAAGATGACTCAGAGCAAGAAGCAAGCTGGCAGGCCTACCAAGCACAATCAGGCGCTCAAGAATCTCAGGTTGACACTACAGCAATACCTAATTTATATTTTTATGGAACAACATAATTCTTTGATAAAACAGACCAATCATTTTTGCAGCAGTTAAAACCAAAATAAGGCTTAAATCTTTATTATTAGAAGATTTTAGTACTTTTAGGTTGAAAGATGCCCATGGAAATCTCCGGCATGTCCCACATCCCACCAGACCACTAATACACAGCCCCACCTCTTGAATATTTATGACGGGGTGTGAGCTGATTAATAGATGTTATTAAAGCCTAGTAATACACAAAGTGGCTAATTGCATTTTCAATAAATTATCCTGACAGTCTTCATTAGGCTGGCTAAAAATAATAGGCTGTAAAGCAGATAGAGTGGGAAATCTTTCCTCAACAAACTAATGAGTGTGATATTTGTCTAATTGGGCTCAGTAATCAAAAACAATAAACTTCCTTTTAGTCACATGATTTGGGCTTTTAAGCAGATGAGACGTGAGATAATGTAGTGGTGTAACAGAAGAGTTCAGACTACTAGAATAAAATTGGGAACGTACAGACCTCTCTGCACACAATTAACATAAGTAATTGGTTTGTGTATCTGCTATAATGAACCAACTCGGATTGCTACAGTTCTGATTATTTATCCCTTTCAGTGTCTTAAAATCTGACTTAATAAATCTGACCCATAAAAAGAGTGTATTCTCAATCTCTTTTGATTGTTTTGTTTTGTGCACATTTCAGAGTCAATGGAGGGGGGTTGTACACGTGCATCGAGTGCAACACACAAGTCAACGACTTCTTTTCTCATTACCCAATGATTTCAAATTGTGGTGCATGCAAATATCGGACAAGTTGCAAAGTCTCCATTGGGAATCATATGATAAGGTGAGTGAAGAAATTACATTATTTTAGGCCCAGTGTATTTATCTGATCAATCTTGTGACAAACCTTTCTTTGTCCTTTGTTAGATTTCATAGCACCATAACCAAAAACAGATTTTGGAAAATGGATCAAAAGAAAAATTCATCTGCATTAAAGTAAGTATGCTTCATTAGGTCTATTATGCATTCAATAGTAAATAAAGGGTTTTCTGATTGAAACTGCACAAACATCCTTTTTGGTTTCCCTCAGATTGACCCTGGTCTGTCTCAACTGCGACCTCCTCGTGGATGCATCCGGCGGTGACCTGATGACCAAACATTTAACTGATCGACCAAATCACATATGCAAAGTCATTCAGGAGAAAGGTATGCATCTTTCTTTCTGTGGCACCTGACATGTGGCTCGTCTTTAGTGTTACATGTTTCTTGAAAAAGCTGTTTTTTGTTTTTAACCCAGCAGGTTGCAAAGCCAAAGATCGAGTGTGAGTAGAAACTACTACCCACATTACATGTTGCCATTCGACTATCTATAATCTTTAAAAAATACTTAACAATGTCAAAGAACATATATTAAATTATAAGTCCTGAAGTAAATCAAAATTAATTAGTTTTTTTTTTCTGCCACAGCTGTAAATATTCTTTGTGAATGTCCGTGTTCTCACGGATTCTTGTTTTTCTGATTCTTGTTTGTAACCGTAGAATGCACTTATTGTAAGTCGCTTTGGATAAAAGCATCAGCTAAATGAAATGTAATGTAATATGAAAATATCAAGATTGTCTGGTGTCACAATGGCGCCCCCTGTCTTTGCCAGTTGGGAAACCTCCTTATACACATTTATTTGCTTAAAGCAGTCTTCACACTGACGGTCTGACTGACACAGGTTCTCGTCCGGTCTCTGATCATCTCGTGCCTAGACTACTGAAACTCCCTCCAAGCAGGTCTACCTGCTAATGCCATTCGCCCTTTACAGCTAAACACTCAACAAAGTCTCGACTGTTCTCTGCCCTGGCTTCTCGATGGTGGAATGAGCTCCCCAGTGATATAAGGACAGCAGAAAGTCTCTACATCTTCCATCGCAAACTAAAAACACATCTTTTCGATTATACCTTGACTAAAGAAAGTAGCACTGTAGTAGCGCTTCAGTAGCACTGAAATGGCACTTACTGATAGCACTTTGTAGTTTAACTTTATTAAAGAAATTGTACTTTTTTGATTCTTGTTGTTCTGAGTTTGTACTCATGGTTGAATGCACTTATTCTAAGTCACTTTGGATTTCTTTTGGTTTTAAGCGTCAGCTAAATTAAATGTAATGTAAAAAGTAATTTTCCATGCAAAAATGGCCGAAAATGCTGTTTCCAGCCTTTCGAATGTGGAGGTTTCCTAGTTTTCTCTGACACTGAAACCTTTTTTCTCACTGTTTTTACTATTTTATTCCCTAAAATGTTATAGTTCAAAACATTATTCTATCAAATAAATGTCGAATTGGTCGAGAATAAAAGAATAATCATTAACCATCATTAATTCCTAAACTTTATTCTAACCTCTTTGGTTTCACCAGATTACCGGTAAACAATGTCCAGTACTGCTGTTTGATTTGGTTTTGGCAGCAGTGTGTTTGGCCAACTAATTAATATTAGCATATTGCTAAAGCCTTTAAATATAGTTAAAGAATGCTTTTTAATGCTGTCCTCTTATTTTTGTGCAGCCAACTCGTCCTGAAGCAGCCTGCAAAGGTCTTGTACGTCTTGACGCCGGCGCCTGCTCAAAGACCAAATGAAAGGGACGGGAAACCAGTGGAAAGTGTTACATCTGGAAATGTTACTGTCGCCCCAGTTGACCAACCAGAGTCACAGCCGATGTTACCAGAAGCTGATCTGGAAAAGGCTCCCACAGAAATAGCTGTCATTGAAGGTTCCTCTGAAGGACACTCGAAGCAGTCGTCGCTGCCCGCTATATCGCCATCAGATGGCGTTTTAGATCTCTGTGACGAGTCGGTGAGTAACTCTGAGAGCCGAGATGTCGGAGAGCAGCTCCCTGAGCACAAGACGAGGGACCAGCAAACTAAATCAGAATGACCCAGTAAGCAATGGTCCTGACATGGAGATGACTGCACACGTGTGTTTCTTTGGTTGCTGGTATTTTTTCTCTTCTGTAAAACCTCCATTACTTAAATAGATGTCAAGTGTCTTTTTATTTATGAACAATAATACATCCACTGCCGTCTTCTTAGTTGCCCTATAAACTACATAGTTAAATAATTTGTATAGTCATAGTTTTAAACATCAGATGTGAAACTTAAGTGATTGTGGCCCATTTCTTAGTACTTAGTTTCAAAACCTGATTGATTTCCTTAAGAAGAAAAAAAACATTGGTCACAATTTCTGCTCATCAGGATTTTTGATTTTCGTAACTGAGAAAGATTAACACATTTGTCAATGCTTTGACTGTTAAACACTACGTGGTACAGAATGCTCACACTCTATGGTGATTTATTGATGCATTTAAAATTCTCAATGCAGTTCCCTTAAAAGTACAAATACTGAAATATTGTAATGATTTCATGTTTGTTTTAGTTTGTTTGGGCTTTGAAGACTAATCTGGTTTTCTTTTATTTATTTTTTAAATGTTATTAAAAGTAATCTCTCCTCTCATTATTATGTAATTTGTTATGTTATAACAAGAACATATTCTTACCACAATTCTTTTACATTGTTTTCAAAAAAAGTCTACAGGTGGTACATGTACACTATATTGTTACCAGCTGGTTTTGAACATTGTGTATCAGAAAGTTGTTATAACTATTACAAATTATATAGTACATGTATAAATATTGTATCCATCCTCTGGAGTGTGAAATGTGTGGATAAATTGATAAAATGTAAGTAATGGCAGGGAATATTGGGTGAAATAACCACAACTATCTGAGGAGTGAGCAGAATAATATACGTATACCATTGTGCTCAAGTATATTTAATTGTCTTCCTTTTAACACAAACACAACATTGGGCACCACACTTTAACTTGAGAAAATCTGTCAACCAATTGTTACGCCTCAGCTGCTGGTTGATAAAGTTTCCTTTTATTTTGCATATACGGTGAAACAAAATTCCTGAAGTTCTGGGAATAGTTTATACAGTACGATTTGTTTACTTTGTCTGACTTAATCTCTCAAACTTTAAATCTTTATTTCATAGTTTTTAATTGGGATTTTCACTTGTGTAGTATCTATAGAGAAAGTCTGTAAATGCATCTTTGTCGATGAGGACACTGTAAATGTAACCCTGAGTTTCAAATGCATTCCTCCCAAGATATTGTGTTCTCTCGAGGATCCACGTTCTGCAGATCTATAAAGTACTTGGTATGGGTCAGTGTCTGTTGTGTAAATAAATCTTTATTACAAGACGTTTTAATCTTTGCTTGTTATTTTTCTGAATGTTTCTCTTGAAAGCAGGCAGACTATTCGGTCCTGTAGGTCAACAATTAACTCAGACATTTAGCTCAGGCATTTAGATGTTATGTTTACTTATTCCTAAAATATGTATGACAGGTATATTTGTAAGCCTTTATTTTACCATGCCATATTCACTTTGCACTATTGTGCTTAAGTGTCAGCAGAGTTCATATACAATAAATGGGTAGTAGTAAAACAAATATAAAATTCATATTAGTTACTTTACTATTATGGTAAAAAAAAATATATAGCATAATTAAGTAAAAATGAATTATTTCCTATTACGAAATGTCCATCAAGCGATCGTCCATATCATACAATCGTATAAAATTGAATGAGGTGTGAAAAAAACGTGAAGAAGTTTAGATTTCCCCGGATCTGACGTCATCGTCAGCGCTCATTCTTATTGGCTTAGCATACGCGGCGTTCCCAGGACAACGAGACCCCAAACAACCTCGGAAACCCGGCGACACCGCAGGTCAACGACGGCTAATTAATCTACCCTGACGACTGGCATCGAAACCCGCCTGAAGTTAATTACTCCAAAAGTGTTTACGCATTAGAGAGTTAAGAGGAGTTAAGCCCAAAAGGCGGGAAGCGACGAAAAGCAACGCAGACATGGTAAATCCTCGTTCCAGTTAAGGGAGCTCGACTGCTACCAACACAGCAGCCACGTGACCGCACTGTTGTCACCAGCGTGTTAACTACTGCTCCTCAGTCTACTTGCCTTGTGTTTCTTTGGGACAGAGTCGGCCCTGGGGGTGCAGCCAGCAGCAGAGGCTGATGTCTCAGCGCCAGAAGCAGGAGCAGCTGCGGCAGCAGGAGACCGGGCGCTTGGCCCGAGAGAGGCAGCAGCAGGCCGGACTGCGGGACGAGGAGAGCATCGAGAGGAGGAGGTCCCAGCGACAGGCGCAGGAGGAACTCAAAGAGAGGCACACGGAGAGCGCCATGCTGCAGGTTTCTTTCTTTTGTGCAGATTATGTATGGCAAGTGCCCCCCCCCCCCCCCCCCCCCACCTATCCCTAGGCCTTGGTTCAGAGCAGAACAGACACACCTATGACCATTGTGCTTAAAAACGTAAAAAATAGAATTTATTGAATGTCATTATGCAATACTGCAGTTGTAGCCTATTTGCTACACGAGAAAAACATTACAAAACAAAAAAAGGTAAATAAATGTAAACAGCAGGCACAAAACTAGTATCTGTACACATAATATGGCCTGCATCTTAACATTAAAACATGAACATCAAGGAAACAGTGTCCGTCCACTTTAACTATGTTAACTGGTGACAATGTAAGTTTATTTTACTGTCGACTAGAACTGAGCTGCCCTCTTGTTTCTGCTTGAAAGAAAGAAGAAGAAGAAAGAAGAAAGAAGAAGAAACCCCTTTATTAGTCCCACACTTAGTCCCACAGTGGGGAAATTTATCCTCTGCATTTGACCCATCCTTTAAGGAGCAGTGGGCAGCCTCGTGAAGCGCCCGGGGAGCAACTGGGGTTAAGTGTCTTGCTCAGGGACACAACGACATGGACTGGCTGAGGCGGGGTTTGAACCCCGGTCCTCTGGTTGAAAGACTGACTTGCTAACCACTGAGCCACAGTCGCCCCAAACTCCACTATTATGGATGTTTGGATTTTAAATCAACCTTAATTTATGGGTAATATGGAGGAGTTGGGAGAAAGCGGTTTTAATGAACAATAGTCCAAATCTAGCATTAGTTGGTTCATTTCTGTTTTATTGTTAATCATGATTAAAACGGGTCAAATCAAGGCCTATTGCTGGTGTGAGATCCAACCTTTGACAAGCACTGCTTTATACAACACTACTTTGTCTTATTAATGTATAAACTGTAACTTGCCTAAACTCAGATGTTGATTATCATAATTTAACTTTACTTTCAGGCCAAGGAGGAGAGAATAAACAGAGAAAAGCAACTCGAGCAAGAGGAGAGAATGGCTAAGGAGCTGGCCCGCATCAACTTTGAGACACAAAGAGATGAGAAAATGAGACAGTATATTAAAGCGAACAGGTATGCACCCCTACTTCATTACCTGGACTTACTTTATATTCTGGCTCAATATACAAAAGCAACACTTTTTGTTTTCTCTGCTTTGGTTTCTTCATTATTTATGAACATTTGAAAAGCTATTTAAATATCTTTCAGCATCGAGCTTCGGGAACTTGAGTCAAAGCTGAAATCTGCATATATGAATAAGGAAAGAGCTGCACAAATTGCTGAGCAGGAAGCTATAAGGTTTGAGACAATGGTGAGCACCGTCCTCATTGGTTTCAGTCATTTACCAAAAACAAGTCTCTGGATGTAAAATATGGATTCTTCCTTTAATTAACTAAAAATGCTTTTCTTTGCATAATAGCCACCGGGCAGAGATCCAGTGTTATTAAAACAATTTTAAAAAGCTGGATGGGACCAATCATTGAATACAGTTTGTTGAGTAAAAGGTCTGATGAGCATAATGCATCAAGGCCCATATTTATAATCAAAGTACTCAGAATCACACTGAAATGTATTAGGAAATAAATAATTATCCTCAAAGCGATTTTTACAAAATGCTGAATACAGAACATTCAATACAGGCTAGTTACTGTGCATGTTATTTTTCTGACATCAGCGCGAGGAGGCAGACTTGGCCCGCAAGATGAAGAGCGAATATGAGCGAGCAGGCGTCGAGGAGCAGAAAGTGGAGCAGAAACGCCACGAGGAGCTGCTGCGGTGTCAGAGAGAGCTGGAGCAGCAGCTCGTGGAGAGGGAGCGCAAGAGACAGGAGGCGTACAAGGAGTTCCTCAAAGAGAAGCTCATGGTTGATGAGATTGTCAGGAAGATTTACGAAGAGGATCAGACGTGAGTCCTTCATTATTAATTCTTCCAGTCATGAACAGGAATGCACAATGCATACAAGTAGGTTTGTTAAACACAACAATCAAGAGAAACTTGAATTCCATGAATTTAAATGGGGCACGCTTATACTGGACTGTTGAATTCAAGAAAGTAGATATGTTCAAATCATATTGTATCCATGGAACTTAGAAATTGGCATTGCATTCAATTAAAATCTCAAGTGACATACAAATTCAACCCCTGAATCTATCAATAGAACGAAATACTGGACATAGTTTTAGTTCACTGGTTCAGTATTTGTATGCATTTCAAATGGAGAGTTCTTCCAGATGATGGATTTATTGAACAATAATGTTGTTTTCTTAAGGGAGAGACAGCTGAAACTGGAGAAGGTCAGAGCCACTCAGCAACACATTGAAGAATTCAAGAAACAGCGTGCCGAGTGGAGACGCATGGAGCAAGAAAAGATGGAGGCCGAGAATAAACGGATCATGGCGTTTGTGAGCCATCGGGAGAACATTGAGGAGAGCAGAATGGCTAAGATCAGAGAGAGGGAAAAAGGAAAAGAGCATCTTCATAAAATAGTTGAGACAACTTTTAAAAATATTTATTACCATACTTTTATCTTTTCCTTCATTGACACATGCCTGTATTTACCACTTGATCATTCCTCTCTGTTCTCCTCTAGCTGTCTGAGAAGATGGAAGAGGAGAGGCAGCAGCGTGAAGAGATGGACCGAGTCCGTGAGGAACTTTATTTCGAAGAACAGGAAGAGGCTCACAGGCAGAGAGACATTGTAAGTATTATTACTAAACACCCATTCTAAGCAATTCTGACTAAATAAGATAACAGTTGAGACTAAGTAATAACAAATATATGTATCAATTAATTTTAATAAAAACAAACAATGGAAATGGAAAACAATGAAGAATGATCATTATGAGAGAGACACAGTCCTGTGTACTCTGTAGCTTTAATTTACAAGTGCATAATGTTTTTTTAAACATTCATCAAAAAGGAGGAGATGGAGAAGAAAATCCGACAGAGGTTGATGATGCAGCAGACCTGCCAGCAGCAGATGGCTTTCAAAGAGATGCGAAGGAAGGCAGAGGAAGAAGAAGAGGAGGCCTTCAGGAAAATGATGATGGCTAAGTTTGCAGAAGACGATCGCTTGGAGCAGATGAATGCCCAGAAACGACGCATGAAGCAACTTGAGCACAGACGCGAGGTGGAGAAACTGATCGAGGAGAGAGGACGGCAGCATGAGGCCGACATGGTACGAATATAATGGCATCAAGAATGGTCTAGATTTACTGTCAGGGGTCATGCTGCTAGTATTTCATCATGGAAGGCAACAGGCAGCAACCACATGATTTATCATGACAATATTTGATGTTTAACACTTGCAAAGTCTAAAGCTGTATTAATGGCAATAGCCAAACATGACATGCATCCCAACTTCTAGTAGCATGACTGAATACTTTCAAATTCTACCACAGAAATGAAAAGATTTATTTGAGGAACAGAAGTGAAACACAACACAAACTGTAGTGTATAACTTTGTATTGCCAGTTGGTTACGTCGAATGACCTGCTTTGATAATAACATTGGTCTCTCTCTTCAAGGAACTGGAGGCTAAAGAAAGAGCAATTGAGCAGGAGAGGGAGGCGCTGCGTCGGCAGATAATTGAAGAGGAGAGGCAGCGTCTTCTGAAACAGCATGCAACAAAACTCCTTGGATACCTACCAAAGGTATGATGCAGTGTATGAATCATAAATAATGTCACACAGGTGCATGTCTGTATGACCATGAGTGTATCCATTTTCAGGGCTTGCTCCGTGAAGACGACCTGGAGCACTTTGATGAAGACTTCAGAAAAAACTTTAAAACACGGCAGGCGGATATCTTTTCTGAGGACGGCTGGGATGGCGATGAGTAAATTGCACACTATGCCACTAGATGGCCGTTTAGGGTTGCACACAAAGTTATTTCATTTCTCAGCATCCATGATAGCGCTTGTGTAGCATTCAGTAACAACAACGTTATTAATTGGCATGTTTTTATTTGGACTGTGCTGACAGGATCTTAATACAAAATAATTCTAGAAAAGATCTGAGGCCATCTGTTGGCTAAATGTGACAATAATTAGGAGACAGATCTTTAAATCTAAAGTCTTTTATTTCTCTGAACCTCTCTGTGTATCTGACTTCCCCCAGTCTAGAGCTTTCATGAACTCGTCTTCTGTGAACGACAGCAGTTTGGCAGCTTCAAAATGCATCTGCACAAAACAAAAAGTCAGTCATTGATTAAGGTGTGCACAGGGTGTGTGTGTCAGGTGTAGGAGATGGAGACACGTACCTTTTGTCTTTTGAGGATGTCGATGAGCTTGAGCTGTTTCTTGAAACCCACAATGAGTTCTGCTTTCTGTTTTTTTAGCATTTTGTTTTCAGCAAGTAGATTTTCTTTACTCTGATGTTCCTCGCTTATCTTGTCCTAATTCAAAATGATTTAAAAGACTGAAATTAATAGAAGTTAAACAGATATTACGTTTTGGGCAACCTGAGGACTCATTTGCAAATAATTAAAAACATGTTAACATTCAGTTGAAGCTGGTACGTTTTGTAAATCCAAAGGGCTAAATTAACTTTTCCCGTTCCATCTTCAAATATCATATTCCACGTTTTCAAGTCTTATTTACCAAGTCTTACATTTTATTATTTAGGTCAGTGGGCTCTGTAGTTTATTACCGTGTGACGTTATGGAGCTCCCTGTTTCAATATCTCTTTGATCAGGGACTTTTATCTGCTCAAAGGATACATTATCTATTTTTTTTCTTCACCTTGCTTCACTCATACTTTTGTGATCTTGAAACTATTAATACTGAGACACTCATAGTCACAAGGCTTTAAAAAGGAATCCTTTGAACACATTTTGTTGCTACACCCTCTACAAGTGGAATAGATGTTATATTTAAATAAAGATTTGATTCTTTGTCATTGTCAAATATGTTATTTTTTAGTTTTAATAATTAAGGGCTTGATTGGGTAACTCTGTATCATTTAAAATAATTTAAAATTCACTCTGGATCGTACACTGTAGAAAGAAGTTTAGCTTACAAGTCAGGAGCAGTTCAACCGTATTTTATACATGAAAATCTGTAGCTTGTAATATAACAAATGAAATTGTAATAATTAGATTGCACTGTAATTTGCAAACCTTGTTCATCTGTTTCATCTTGTTGAGTTGAGTCTTGAACCTCTCCACCTCCTCCGAAGCTCTGTTCAGACGAACCTCCACCGTGCTGTGCACAGCCGCTGCCTGTTTGTGGGATCTATTCAGATGTTCTACTTCCTGCACAGACCAAAGCCAGGGAATGATGCATCATGAGCGGTTCAGTCATATAAGATGGTCGAACATTGTCAGCATTGACATTTTACAGACCTTGTGTAATGCAGACACTTGCAGTTGAAGACCATCACATTCTTTGTCGGACTCCTCTGCTAAAGCTCTGTGCTTTTCAATCTGCGTCTGCTGGATGTTTGTTGTTTTCTGCAGTCTGGCTCGTTCCTCCTCAAGCTCCTTAATTTTAGCACCAAGTTTAGCATTTTCATCATCCTGCAACAACAGACACATGATGTTATTAATAAACAATGTCAAGTCGTCTATGTTTTTCCATCACTAGATGGCTCACGGCTGTTTAACTGAAGCTCTGTCCCCATCTGCTGATAGGACAGGGAATGGGGCAATAACAGCTCATTGTCTTTCACCAAATTACCTTCTTATAATATTCAAATGAGAGTTGATCCAGTTCCTCTTGCATGATCCGTAGTTTTGCCTTCTGAACTCGTATTTGAGCATCTGAAACACCTGGATAAAACAACAGAGCAAAACAGACTTATGAACCCATGGAAAATGACTTTTCCCCCCTAAAAGTAAATACATTGAGAAGACTGAAAACTGTATTATTTAATGTTAAAGCTTCAATTTAGATTTTATTTATGAATTATTAATTTGGAAGATATCTTCATGGAAAATAATTTCAGATCCCACATTAACCCCAATAATACAGGTCCTCTTGGTTAGAAAATGTAATAATGAATAATGTCAATATCTCATTTATTGTCTTAAAACACATTCAGAACTGAAAACTGTAGTGAACCTGTGGACCTTTTGGGTCATTCTAAGACAAAATGACATGTCTTTAAATAAATATTTGCGTGGGTTTACTTTTCACAAGGTGACATGAACATTACCTGATCCTACATCGTCTCCAGCACTAGCCTCATCATCCACAACATTTTCTTGAATCCCGGTGTCGTTCATCTTCTCCTCCATGCTCCGTATTGTCTTTGCCAGGAAAAAATCCTCAGAGTCTTCTACGTCTGCTAAATCAGCCACATGAGATATCTTTGGGGTTCTGAAATCAAGCGAATGATGTAAAAACGTTTAGCGGCCTTATGAGGAACGTTAATGCAGATATATTCAACAAAATTCATGACCTGCAGTATTATTTTCTTATTAAATAAAACTGGTTGCAAACAACCCTAAAAATGTTTTACAATTAAACTCACACTGTTTTACAGCGAGGCTCTTTTCTTTGCTTTCCAGATCCAGATGTTGAAGCAATTCTTTTTTTGGTCACCACCTAAGAAGAAGGATGGCAATTAGGAACAACATTATGACATGTAGGGCTAATGCATTAACAAACTATACCTGTGGATTGTAAACTAATCTAAGCAAACTGTCTGCAAGTTTCAGAAATGCAAACTTTATCATCTGAACTGATACCTTCACACCAGGCTCCTGCATAGTGCACTGTTGAGGCTTTATCTTCCTGGAGGTGAACAGAGAGACATTTTGGGACATACATACATAAATAATTATATCGATGATTTTTGTTGATTAAGTTCTCTCTCTTACACTGCTTTGATTACCAAATAATATCTGAATGGTCTGTATGGAGGCTGGAATAAATATAGACCTTTGCAGTAGTCACAAGAATATTAACCACTGAAAAGTCAATAGCCATTCTTGTGAGAGGCCTCCAAAGATCTGAGCCTGAGATATTTATTACCTTGACTCCTCTTCATCCTCATTGTCCGTGAGCAGGAGGGTGGAGAAGGGTTTTGACAGAACTTCACTCTGTTCTCTCTAAAATCCGATCAACACCAAGAGCGAGATTCACTTTTTAAAGCAAGTCCTTACTCATCAAAATGTCAACATGTGGATAATAACTTACCATAAGTTGTTCTGCCTGTCTTACTAGATCTGCTGTTTTGGCTTCCAGTTCTGCATTTAAGAGTCTGAAGGAAATAAAATTAAGAATAATAATATCAAGGAGCTGATTTTAACATGTACAAGGATTTCCAGGGCTACAGAACAGCAAGAAATCCAAAACATCCACCGTGTTTTTAATAATATTTATAACAAGATTTAGTTCTTACGACATCTTTAATAAATAGAAAATTGAGTTTCAATTTTTGGCACTCTCTTACTTGTGGTATTAAAACATCACTTATGTTTTTTTAATTGTAAGTTTACACATGATAAATTTCTCTCGGATGGTTTGCTGACAGAATCAAAATAGAGTTTAACCAATGTATGAGAAGAAGAGTGCCTTATTCAACGTGTTTCCACATATATGGATCACTGCTTCTTGAAAACTTGAGAGAAATATATGTCTATTGGATCAGGTGCTCTTACTTGTATTGTTCTTCCTTAGCAAGAAGGTCATCTGTGCGGGTCTTCGTTGGAACAGAGGCAGATTTTGCCTGCTGTCTTACTTCAACCATCTTGGACCTCACAGTTTTACTGCTAGAGGACGGACGTTTCTTGGAATAAACAAGACAAAGCAGCAGAATTTGTAACATTAATTTGCTCAGGTAAAATTTCACACTTCATGAGATTGGATTATAGTTTAAAATTAATAGCATTTCGCCTTGTTTTTTTAAATCTCAGCTTTATGGATACATTGGCAGACACATCAGTATGTTGGCTGATAAGTACAAGAACAGCACAGAAATGGCATTTAGTTTGTCCACCAGAGAGCCCTGACAAGATCATTTTTCAACTACTAAAAGTTCCACTCAGTACGACTGTTCCCAATTCTTAAAAAAACAAAACAATTTAAGGGATGTTTGTTAATATAGTGTGTTTATGTTAGAAACAAATATCTGATATTTAAATAAACAGCTTTTGATATTGTTATTTGCATTAAAGACAAAGTATCAGTCAGCCTGTATACCTCCTATATCTGCACTCACACTTCAGGTAAGTGGTTACACTTCCTGATTAACTGAACGGCATATAAACCCTCTATATAAATGGCACTTCAGTAGAATGTGGCACAATATTGGGACATGTTTGTACACCAAGGTTGAAGTGATTAGGTGACTGATGGTGTCAAGTGATAAACTGTATAATACGATATGATAACCTGCACAATTTGAGGATGTGGTGTATGCTACTGCACATGCATGTAGGACACACCATTTTGAATTAAAAGGTAAAATGACCACAGTTTGGTTCTTTGCATTAAATGTTTTACACATTGTGAAACTGTAATTAAAACATTTTGTGACTAATGCTGGTGGACAAAAAAAAAACTAACACTACATCTATTGTCTTGGTGTCCAGTCTATTTTACACACTGCAGCAGTCTTATAACTTGTGATGTTAATATTCATTACTACTTATTTAGGTTTCCTCCGTCTCAATATTAGTAATGTTGGAAGAGACATAGCTAGCTAACTGATTATTAAATGTCGTCCCGAATAATATGAGTGGCAGCAGCGACTAGCTAGCTGGTGAACGTAGCTTGAGTTAATGTTTATTGACAAAGGTCAGCGACTTCACCTGTTGGAAACAAATAATTAGGTTTACACGTTTGCTGGTGGCATATACAACCGTGTTTTTTTAAACAATGAGGCTACAAACCTGCGAGACGACGCACTGAGACGGACGGACCTTTTTATCAAAACTTCTTTCAGCCATAGTGAAACAGGGAGGCGACGCGGCTCAGGTTGCATAGCAACTACTTGTTCAGTTCGCGAACAGTACAGTAGCCTGCAACGGACATTTAAGGGCAAACTTTCTACAAATGGATGAGGTTACAAAAGGGACACAAAATCATGTTTTTTTTTATGTGTTCATTTTTACATAATAAAGACTAATTTTAATTACAAAATTAATTGTCATTACTTAGTTATGAATAGATTAATTTAACACAAAACATACATTTCCTGAAATACTGGCTTTGTGGAAGTGATATACATATAAACCAATAAACCAGCCTACTTAAAGCAGTAATCCAGGTATTCAGCACATGTGTCAATAAAGGTGCATGACTCAGCCAGAGTATGTGTGTTACAAGCCTGATCAAATAGAAACGGTTTGAGTTTGCTTTTGACTGTATAGAAGCAGATGTGACTGATCTCATATGATCAGGCCCCAGGGAAAAATGAGCTGCTGAGCCCTTATTAACTCCCTGCTCTTCCTTGTCTCTTTCAATTTTGTAGCCTACAGTATCTCTGTTGTAGAAGTTTAAATGGCCCCAGGTTTTTTGTGCGGTAATATGAGGTGCAGTGTGACCATTTAAAACACACAAAAATGTCAGCACATGCATCTTGTGAATACAATATCAGGCAAAATAATAACGTCACATTCTGCCTCTCTGTCTTTTCCTCCAGACACATTTCCTTCTCTTCAAAAACACTCATTGCCATTCTCTACCTGTCTAATGCCCTCTGATGTTTTGTTCCTGTCCC
Source organism: Cottus gobio (assembly GCA_023566465.1). Taxonomy (NCBI): domain Eukaryota; kingdom Metazoa; phylum Chordata; class Actinopteri; order Perciformes; family Cottidae; genus Cottus; species Cottus gobio. Next base: position 16,072,949 of record CM042224.1, on the reverse strand, counting down.
AGGCACCTCACTTCCACATCCAGCCACTCCCTCATCTGTCCTGCAGTAACTCCTGTATCTCCAGTCCCAGTCACCTGATCTTCCCCGCCCTGTTCACCTGTTTAGACTTTCTCTCGTCAGGCCTGCAGTATTTAACCAGCCCTTTCCACTCACCCCATTCCAGATTGACAACACTTCTTTGTTAATTGTTGCATTTGAGCATTTGATATCCTACTGTTTCCTGGAACCTGTTGTCTGCTTGTCTGCCTGCACCGCTCCCTGCAGCATTCTTGCTATCCTAGACAATCTCTGTTTTGACTTGTCACCGTTGCAATAAATCCATAAACTGTTCCTTTATTTCTGGTAGTTTGCGTTTGGGTCCTCGCTGCCTCGTCCTCATCCTTTTCTCAAAGAGCTCACAAGCCAGAAGAGTTTGATAATGCATTGTATTCTATAAACTTAGATTGTTTTTATGTAAAATATTCACCTGAAAGGTATCTGGTATCTGCACCTTAAATACATAAAGTGGAGTAGAAATATGAAGTAGTATGGAAATATTCAAGTACAGTAAAAGTAGCTTAACATTGTACTTCAAATGTAGACTACATAGTTACTTTCTACCACTGACAGTTGTCAGATAATAACGCCTGCATTATATTGCGATTTGTGGTGCATATAAGTAAAGGTATAGTTTATCAAATGACCATGCACAAACCATTTCAAACTGTCAAGATGGGGCTTTTTGTGGCCCTAGGTGTCTGGGCCCCTAGACAATTGCCTGCATCACTATGTTGGTAATCCATAAAATGCATATAATAATACTAATAATAAAACAAATAATAATAATAGTATTATTATGTTATTGATCAATACTAGTCTTCTTATATTTATTTTTACTTTACTGTTGTGTCAACATATATAATAATAATAATAATATCCATATTTAAACCGATTTAGAGTGACATTCATAGTAACGTGCTCAGTAGGGTTTCCTGCTTACATGTTGTTTTTAATGCTGGGGGTCTTAGTGCGCATGCGTTTGCCCAACAGCTACTACTCACCATGCACATGCAGAGCAATCCCATAACGTGAGGGGTACTGCAGGACAGAGCTCACCGGAGGGACTAGCTAGTTGCCTTGCAGCTGTCCGTTTACTATTCACGCCCACCTTTATTTATACCCATGCATCACGTCGCGTTTGACAGCGACCTGTAGTTTCGTTGCACAGCGTCTTTAATTCACCAAGTGTTGCGACTCGCGATGTCGGAGGAGGACTGGTTGGCAGCAACAACAACAACAACAACAGGGCGCGCTGCTGTCCCGTTAGCATCGCAACGACCTCCGGTCCATGTTGTTTAGCCCGAGTACACCCGTCCACGCCTCCCGCCCAGTCCAGACCAGCCCAGACTCGCGCCGAGGCCCGCCGCGATGGCCGAGGAGGACCCCCAGCAGCAGCCGGACCGCGGGGCGAGGAGTCTGCCCGGCCTGCTCACCGGGCTGCAGGGCGCTGAGGCCAGTGCTCTGCAGCTGAGGATCAAAAACTCCATCTGGTGAGGTGTTCACACACTGCCACTGTGCATGGGAGGATGCTTCAAGGGGAAATAAGGAGCAAATACCTAATTGCTTGGTCCTGGTCAGAGAGTCAGTACCCAGAGGGTGAAGTAGGGAGTAAGAGTAATGATACCACAATGTAATAATACTTCATTAATGCAAGTAGACCTGTATTATTAGCAAAATGTAGAAGCATAAAATGTAACTTGTTGAGCAGAAATTTAGCCCATCATGATTATTAAATTATTATATATTATGTCATTGATTTACTGATGCAATAATATGTAAGAAGCATACTGTTATAGTTGCTCAAGTGGGAACTCAATTCTATATACACGATATGCGTTTGTTAATAAACAACAATGAATTATATGTTATAGGCTTATCATATATTTTACAAGAAAAATGTGAATCTGTAAAGTTACTGTCAAATGAATGTAGGGGTGTAAAATGCACAACAATTACAATGAAGGGACAGAATTATAAAATGTCAAAAAAGTGAAAAACTAAGTGCAGTAATTCCACCACTCTGTTTAATGTTGTGTGAAAACGAAGCAGAACCACATAGTAAACATGTTCTATTACAAACAAACTACAAGTCTTGCAATACTCATTATGCTCGGCAAATTGGTTTCCATCAGTGCCATTTTATTGCACTGTATATAATTGCTAACATTTTACTTTTTATTTCCTTATACATTTTTATGTAAATTTGAACTTTTGTCGTACTGTCAAATAGTTTCATCAACTATAACGACCACATAATCAATAACAGTATATCATGTTCTATTCACAGATTCTACATTGTGCATGTAACATATTATATCTGTCAGATACATTTGATTGAGTAAGAAGTACTTTCTTTTTCTCTGAAATGCAGTGAAGTAGAAGCATTAGTGGCATTAAATGGAAGTACTCACATAAAGTGCAAATACCACATACTTCAGTACATTATAATACTGGAAGAAATGTACTAATTGTTTGTGCTGGTTGTAAGTGCTGACAGACTTATCTATAAAGGATCAATAAGTTGTTTTAGAGTTGGGCATTGACATAGACAGTGGTGGAATGTAACTAAGTGCCTTTACTCAGCAACAGTACAACGTGGAGGTACATGTACTTAACTTGTTAGATTTTTTTTACTGTAACTCCATTACACCTCACCAGGAAAATATTGTACATTTTACTCCTTTGTATTTTTTTGTACAGCTACAGTCACCAGTTATTCTGCAAATAGATATGTTATATATGCATAACACATGATCAGCTTATATAATATGATGATGCATTGCTATAACAAACAATCCAACACTACATACAGTAGTTGAAATTAGCTCTAACATTAAAATTCTGTACTTTAAAGCTACAATTGGTAACTTGTTAAATATTTATGTTTGATGTTACTTGAATAAAGTACTTTATATATTAACCTTTGAATAAGTTAACACATGGCTCAAGAGCAGAAGTGATTAGTTACATTACTTTGCATTACCCTATCCAGCTCAGTCAAAGCTCCTTCAAACAACTCAGGAATTCTACATCTACATGTCACATTATGGTATTAAAGCTTCAGTAGGCATCTTTAATGAAATAACCTTTTTGTCATATTTGTTCAATCTGTCACTATATCCTGACAGTGGTACCTATGTAGTATACAGTAGTACCTATTTCCTCTGCTTCCTCTTCGTGCTCTCAATGGTAGTTGCAAGATTCTTGCACGTAGGAAGAAAAGCAACCAACCAGAGCCAAGGGGTCTCTAACGCAGCTGTCAATCACTGAACTTTGCCCCCCCCCACCCCCCCACCCTCCCTTTTTTTTCTTCCAGAAACATATTTTAGTGTAATGTTTAGTTGTTAAATGAGAAAGTTTGTGACACGGCTGTCATGTTTCAATTAGTTGAACCAAAACTCCGGACAGAGCAAACTTTCTAATTTCACAGTGGAACAATACACACACATATTTAAGTATTTGAGGTGCGAAATAGGCAATGCCGTAACTGAATCTTGATTCATTTTTGATCAGCATTGACTTGTTTGACAGTTTGATCAGCTTTCACAAGCAGTGATTGACAGCTGCGTTAGAGACTCCTCGGCTCCGGTTGGTTGGAATCTTTTAAACAATATTAGGGGGCAGGACATAGTGACAGTTTGAGCATATGTGACAAAAAGTTATTTTCATTAAAGTTACATTACATTTCATTTAGCTGACGCTTTTATCCAAAGCGACTTACATGCTATACATTAGACCGTAGACACAGCAACGGTGAGCAATTAGGGCTAAGTGTCTTGCTCAAGGACACAACGACAAGGGCTAGCGGAGCGAACCACTGATCCTCTGATTGAAAGTCGGGTGTGCTAACCACTGAGCCACAGTCACCCCCAAGTTACCAACTGTAGCTTTAATACACCTGTAATACTAATCTGATATTGTAATGCATGATAATATAAATCTGACATGGTCATTCTGCTTGTATAGTTCTGCACTTTCATTCATGGAACATTTTGACTGCAGGACTTTAACTTAAAAGAGTATTGCTACTTTTACTTTAGTAAAGGCACCATGGCGCTAGTTCACCCCTTCCGTCACCTCACACCAGCCTCCTCATCTTTTGCTAGATTATTGATTGGTTGAAGGCGTTGTCACAGTAATAGTCATCTACATTTAAGTTCCCTCTATTTCCATCATCAAAACACTACCGACATGCCGAAACCAACAGCTCCAGTATGTAGCTCCTGTAACAGCTGTGCTAAACCCTTGAAATACAAATATAATGGCATGTTTATTACCAAGATCTGTTTTTGTAAACTGCTCACACCTACCAGACATGGAAATGCTATTATCCAAATTATTCTCATACCAGTTTATTTAAAAGAGCTCACTGAACTCACATGCCTTTGCCTGGTTTTAGGCTACAAATAACAATTTCCAAAAGATTAACCAGACAGAAGCACATGAGTATGAAATTACCAGTTTGAAATAATCAGGACTGACACGTGTATACTCACATAACAAAATCAAAAATACTGAATCAAAGCCTCATGGAAAACTGAAATGTATTAAAACTAAATTATTGCAAGGGATAGAGCTGCCAGTCAGTTAGTAATAATACAGCAGTTGTTGTCTGTATTGTTATGCATTTGTGGGCTATAATATTGTATTAATGCATTAAATGATGTTTTAGGGTTAAGAGATGTCACATTAGAAAAAAAACTTAATTTAGTTAACTACTGATAGTGAATTTTGTCTCTGGTTGTTGTTATTAAGGGCTGTGTTCTGCCTGAAAGCAGCCTTTTATTTCTGAATGTGAATGAACTCAAATATCATTTAAATGTCAAACAACCATAAAATGTCAAAAGGCTGAACTACCAGAAAGCACGACAGTTCAGAGGTGAAACGTCTGCAAGAAAACTTCAACAGAAACACGTCACTATGCTAACATAATAACGTACTTTCGATCTTTTGTATGTTTGCACATGTAAAAAATTGATATTAAAGCTGACTTTGACTTTGACTTTGACTTTGATAATGGGATATTGGATATTTGTCCTGCTCCCTAAATCTTTAACCTTTAAGAGGATTAAAGCATAAATATTGACGTTGACTTGAGCGGCTGAGTGGTTCATGGTAGAGTGAGACTGTCTTAGTCGGGGTCAGCGAGTTTATTTGCAACAATACCGTCACTGTGTCTTGATGCTAGTCGTGAATTGCTACTGTTCCTGCTGGTTTTCAGTCAAGCCACCCAATCAGAGACTGAATTGCACCTGAATATTATAGACAGTGTGATTTAAACTTATCAATTCTGTCAATCGGTTTAGTGCCTCCGGTGTCATTTGGCGTCTCTGCCAAATCCGACTAACAAACAGCTCAATGACGGCCTTTCAGCACTGGGAAACCCTTGGCTCCCTAGTAACAGTGAATTAAAGTGAACTGTTCTTGTCGTGGCCTATAGCATCTCCTGATTCTGACCTGCCCGGTGTAAGAGTCTTTAAACGTGACATGCCTTCTGTGTCTTAGTCAACAACAACCTGACCTGTCTGCAGATTAGGAATTAGACCTGGATAAGTTATATTCATGTATCTTGGTTTGATGCCTCATTGGTTTAAATCGGTCTTCTAATGCTTGTTTCCGCATGAATACGTTGTCTTGCATAGATAGGGCTGTGTAGTTTATTTGTTAGTTTGCTCTGCAGCTTTTGTATAACCAGAGTGGATGGAACTGGGCTCCTCTCATTGTAGTTACGCTATATGTGTAATAGATTTACTCAGTGACTGCATATGAATAACTGTTCTTCTGTCAGAGACAATGTTACCACAGTGGCCGTCTCTCTCTCTTTTTACATATGACAACATGTGTTCCTGGTGGTGGGATACATGATCTGAGAGATGCTGGAGGGTCGTCTCATGCCAAACATTCCTCTGCTTTATAAATAAATACACTTTAGACACAAGCGTTCATGTTACATAAGCTTGATACTAATTTATACTTTGTCTCTGTTTTGCAGCAAATCTGTTCAATCAAACGTGGAAAACATTCTGGTGAGTTCTCCTGTGACTTGCTTTAACCGAGAAATTACAATTTAAATGAAACCTTTTTATTCAACTGTTAAAATATATTTTTATAATGTACTTTTGGTTCTAGTATGTAGGGGTGAAATACTATTGATTCATGATGGGTTTATTTGGGCCCCAGCATAATCCGGCATATAAAAATATTTAGAAAATATGTCTGTACAATAGGAAAATAATGTACAGAATATATGATAACATACTTACATTGTTCCTCGGGTTGGCAGTAATTGGTGGAAACATTACAAATATGTCCTGGGAGTGATAAAAGAAAAGTTCCTGGGATCGTTAAAATTAAAAACCTAATGTGTAATGGTTGATCCTCTTTGGAGCAAATTTAATTACAGTAAAGATTAAGCTCTGGGAAGAATGACTGAGCTCTAGGACTATATTGTCGTTATAGAGGAATCTGACCATTTGTTTCTTAAATAATAGATAACTCCTTTCGTCCATAAAACAAAAAAATAGTGAAAAATAAACATGACTACTCCCTAGAGGCACAAAGTGATTTCTTCTGGTCTATATGTTGTAATAAACCAAAGCCATTGGGAATACGCTGGGGACCACGAATATCTATAGTAAAACTGAATATCTTTAACCAAATTTTGGTAGCTGATATTAATAAGTAAATATTCAAAGCAGTTTGTGGGGCTATATATATATATATATATATATATATATTACGTAGATCTTTACAGTGTATTTAGTTATCATGAATTATGTTTTGATGTCCATCGTTTGTACATTATGACTAAGGCCTTGTTGACTTTATTCTGGTTTTGTGTGATGCTCCGGAGTAGATTGCATAAACCTCCTGTATAGGAAGTGGAGGACCAACAAGAGCCAGCTAGTGTTGTACTTTACTATATGATGGATTTGGTGTCCAGTGTTGTACAAGCCAGCACAGTTGCTAGTCAACAATAATATAATGGTTTTGTTTTGTTTAAATAATGTGCAGCTCCCTGGAGAGTGTGACGATCAACTCTAAAGCCTCATGGGAGCTGTAGCCTACATGTTGAATAAATATAAATAATTGCTATATATTTGCTAAAGTCATGATGAATCAAAGTTTTATTTGAGCAGTTGTAGATACCATTTAACTTCGCAGAATACCCCAGTATCATGTTTCAGCTTTTAATAAAAGAAACCATCAATGCAAAAAATGAATTGTGGAGCCAAGGCTCGTAGAATTTGGCCAGGACTTTGGTTGTCCTTATATTCTCTCTATATATTACATTACATTTCATTTAGCTGACACTTTTATCCAAAGCGACTTACAATAAGTGCTTTGGATATATATATAATGAGTGATGTCATCTAGTTGTTAATACAGACTGGTTCATCTACCTCATCCCTGTCATGCCTTTCAAAAAAAGAAAGTCAAAAATGTCTTTTGACCTTGTGTACCCTGTGTTGTCATCCTCCACTCCCTCCTGATCTCTCCTTGCTCTCACCTTGGATGACACACCTACAGCATCATGTGTCAGACATTGTCTACTTCACTAAAGAAAAAGCAGCCACGTCCTCTAAATGATACATAATCAGCTTTAAGCAGCACTCTCTGAAATGCAGCTCACAGATACAACTAATTGCGTATCATTATTGCCTAGGTAAAAAAAATGTTGGATTATTATTTATTAGGATGATGTGTATTACCTGTATTCCTCATGGCTGCTCAGTGTCTGTTACCTTCAGCCATGGGAGCGCTGTGGGGTCAGCAAGCTGCTCAAGGTGAAAGGTTAACGGCAGAGGATTCAAGTTCACCTTATAAGCTTGCATGCTCCGCAGAAGCCTGTCTGTCTGTCTGTCTGTCTGTCTGTCTGTCTGTCTGTCTGTCTGTCTGTCTGTCTGTCTGTCTGTCTGTCTGTCTGTCTGTCTCTCTGTCTCTCTGTCTGTCTGTCTGTCTGTCTGTCTGTCTGTCTGTCTGTCTGTCTGTCTGTCTGTCTGTCTGTCTGTCTGTCTGTCTGTCTGTCTGTCTGTCTGCAGCCATTTAAGCTGCATGTGTGTACACACTTGTGTGTCTCAGCTGCACAGCTGTAAGAATGCAGCATATTAACGCCTCAAATTTCGGCTTGGTTTAAAGTCAGGTTAAAACTTAATTAATGAAAAACTTCTAGCCCTGCTGCTTCACTGTGGGTATGGTATGTATGATATGCCACGTTTGGTTAACACCAAAAATGGGATTAAACAAAAACAAAAACACCCTTCCAACAGTACTTCACAGGTCTCTTGGACAGGAGAGTATATAACATGACAGAATTGAGCTTAATAAATGTTTAATATTCATTCAGTGAAGCAGCGTGTACTGTTTGTTTGTGTTAGTATTGTTACATTGGTACTGAGCATAGGCCAGAATCATAACTTACTCTTTTCACTGTAAGAACAGGTACACTGTTGAGCTGTGTCACTGAGAAGACGCAACGTAACAATCCACAGCAGGCCTCTCCAACCTTTTGAACTCTGAGAACTTACTTGACAAAATGAGAGTTGTACTAAGCTAATAGCAGAGATCATTTACTTTTATGGTCCTTTAATTACATTTCAGCCACCGCCTATATTTCAATTCAGCCATATGTGAAGTGCTTCTTCTATTCCTCCTGAAAATGAAAATGTTTTGCCTTTTATTTGCCTTGCTATATTCTGCAGTCATTGTCAAATCTGGTGTGCGCTTGCTAGTCTGCTCACACCGGCTAATGCCACAGCATCAAATTGAGAGCAATGTAAACAGCTAAAGTGACTTTGTGTTATCAAATTAATGTACGTATTCTTTGAATCTTTATCGAGCCACTCGGAAACAGTTTGCAAGCTACAGGTTGCTCGAGAGCTACTTGTTGGAGACCCCTGTTCAACGGCCTTTTGGCTAAATGCGTCACAATGACAAGGTTCACAGGTGTAGCAAGTGTAATATTTACCATGGTCACCTTCTTATAATTGGGTGTATTGGAATGCTAACATTTGCTTACAGCTGAGCAAAAGTCAGGTGCTCGCCACAGTTATTGCTCTTCATCTTGAGGGTTTGATGAACGTGAGACTCAGATTTCATCTTAATGCTTCCGATAGTTGTTGTTGAGACTTTTTAACTCAAAACCACAAATATGAATCTGGTGGTGGCGCTAAAGGAAAAGTCAGAGAATCAGCAAAATCCTTCATCCTCTGGGGATCATGGATGTCTGTACTACATTACTTGGCATTCCATCAAATACAGGTTGACAAATCTCAGTCTGGACCACAGTGGTGACTGAATCAACCATCTGCTCAGCAGTAGCTGGACGACCTCTACCTTTAAATCCAAGGCAGGAAGCTACTTCCTACTGATGAATAGAAAGGCCAAATATTAAAACTATATTCTTTTTTTATTTTTACAGCAAGATGTGGAGAAGTTCTCAGACATTGAAAAACTCTACCTCTACCTTAAGTTGCCTTCTGGTCCAACTAGTAGCATTGATAAAAGGTAAGAATACACCTGCTTTCTCACAGAATTTATAGAAAAATGAACAGTTGATGAAGTGGCAAAGAGTTTGTTTTTGTCTTAAAAATATTTAGTATGTGAATGATGGAGGATGGTAAAATAACAGGCAAAGTTTGATTATCTTTGGTGAGGAGGATTTCTCAGGACTTGCTGAGGTTACAGTGACTTGAGTGAGCCAAGTGTTGTTCTTTTGCTTTGTCAATTGTCGATCAATCAATGGTCCACTTCTTCTCTCAGTGACCAGAGCGCCCTGTCATCAAGCCGCACACAGCAGATGCATGCGTTTAACTGGATCCGCCATCATTTGGAGGAATACCCAGAGACATCTCTTCCCAAACAGGAGGTCTATGATGAATACAAGTAGGTGCAAACAGTCCAAACAGAGACTTTATGGTTAATCACATACTGTTTCTTATTAAACACATAAAATATACAAGTTACAGAGAATATATCTGATTTGTTTACCCTCCTATAGACTCTACTATGTATTTGAATATGTTTCATTGGTGTTCACCTCTTGAATAGATAACAGCTACTAATGGTGGAGATTCTTTCTCTTCTAAATGAAGCAACAGTATAAATAGACGCATCAGGCATGGGAATCACAGAGAGCACCATGTGTTGGTAATATTAGAATGGAAAGTCTGAGACAGCCATTGAAATGCTCTGACAGTGTTATGTAACTGTCTTTTTAACTCTACTAGATCATAAATACAGTGCCCTCCAGAAATATTGGCGCCTTTAGGCTAGACAGGTGAAAAGGCTTTAAAGAGACATTATGTGCTTCACTTTTTTAACAATTAAACAATCACATTTGCCACTATCTATTTCAAATGTACTGAAGTCAGGTAAAACATTCATGAAAGAAAGATTACCTCCCTTTATGTTGGATAGGAATGGGGATAATGGAGAATCAACCACAATACAACAATGTAGATATGAACGTCACATAGTTTACTTCTCAATTTACAGTCACTTTTCCAACTCTATTGTTGCAACATGTCTTCACATATTATACCGTTAAACCTGTATTAACTGATTTTTCTTTGGCCACTTGGGCGCAGCAAGACAAATTGTAAACACAACATTGACATTCATTTATTCTGTCTGTGATGTCTTTCAGGAGCTTCTGTGACAATCTAAACTACCATCCACTGAGTGCTGCAGACTTTGGAAAAATGATGAAAAATGTCTTCCCGAACATGAAGGCGCGTCGACTTGGCATGAGAGGAAAATCAAAATATCCTTCAGTGGAATGGAGTGTAACAGTCTGGTTCTGTCTCTGGTCACAGACCATCTGCTGTTGCAGTTCATAAGCTCTCTAAATATAGATGTGAAATGAAATAAAGTCCCCCTCTGCCTCGGAAGCAGAAGCATAATACAGAGGCCATCGGGGGAGTCGTCGTGATCTTAACCTTTATTTTTTGGCTTCTATTTTGCTGATGACGTAAAAATTCAAAACTTGATTTATATTAATAACCTTCAGTCATTGAAGTTAATTAATTATGTTGGTGTAATGGTGTAAGGGTGTTATGGGTTATGATGGCGAAATACTTTTGCCTGTTGAAGGGAGTTCTTTTTATACTTGTTAGCAGACTGCTAGTGTCCAAGGAATCAAAGATTTGTTTTCATTAATAGTTTGACAATAAGCACTAATTAAAATAACTTGTTCAATATCAACATATTAAACACATTTTAAATTAAAATAGTTTTACTGCAGCAAAGTGGTTACATTTCTGGAAACTCTTGAATATTCAATTTCAAGCTTGAATATTCTTATTTTCCGATTTCAGGCCCATGATATAAAAAATAAATCTAAAATCTAACTTTGACATTGATCTCACAAATGATAAAATGATTGTCCATCTCATATTTCTTTTTTCCCCATTGAAAATTGAACTGGAATCACATGTTTTTAATCTTAACACCAGTTTACATATTGCTACAGTGGACTGAGGAAGAGGCCATTTGTTCACATGCCATCTTTACCCTCTCTGGATCTCCATAAAACAGATCAGGTAACATTTCAAAATAATCGTAAGTCAATGTCTTGTCATGCAATGTATCATGTATATATATGTTAAAAACACAACTCTTCTGTGTGTAGCTCCAGTGTGATGTTTTAGAGTCACCGGGCCAGCTGAGCAGCATAAAGGAGGATGTGCGATTTGCAGCCTGTGACCTGGTGTGTGAGTGGGCCCAAAAGGTGCTGAAACGCCAGTTTGATGCCGTGGAAGACTTGGCTCGCTTCCTAATCGACAGCCATTACATCAGCAACAAGTCCCTGGCAGCTCTCACCATTGTCACCGGCACAGCAACAGGTCAGACGCTCTCTAGATCGGCTTCTTGCCACCTGTGTGAAAACAGGTCAACTGTGGCATCTTGAGGCGGCTGCCTGCTACTACTTGTTTATGTCAGCGCTCTGATTTGTTTTTAATGAGGACAGCTGTATTTTACGTGTACCTGACACTCAGCTTTACTGGAGGTCTCTGGTACATACATATTACACATTAAATATGTGGATAAACAAAGATTATTCAGGAATATAGAATCAACAAGTGCTCACACATTTTAAATGCTTTACATTTGTACAGTTTGATCCTGTTATTGATATTATTAACGAATGTTTGTTATTTGATTTTAATTATGTTGTATTGGGATCAGCTAGGTTTTTTAATCTAAAATTCCAAAATAGTTTCTTAGCTTTTGGACCTTGCACTCATTATTGTATTCATGTTTTATTTGGACCTTTTGAATGTGCGGACTCCTGGATGTTCAGTATTATAAACGATAAGTTGGGGGAATTTTGATGATCAAAGTATATTGTCTTTACATATTATGATGTTGAGGCTATTACTTGTTACTATTAATAGTAACATGATACGTCTCTAATCTCCCGCTGTTTCCTTTCTTTAGAGGTTAAGCCTCCGCAGACGGTTCCGGCGTTTGTCCCCACTGCCGAGGCTCACTCCTTCCACCCTCATGGGACGACCCTGTCCTCACCCTCTGTCGATGCAAAGCAGCAGCTCCAGAGGAAGATCCAGAGGAAACAACAAGAACAGAAGCTGCACTCTCCTTTACCTGGAGAGGGACACATCAAGAGGGCAGATGACAGTGTGCCTTGTGCCAGCCCAACCCCTCTTTCACCTCAGCCAGCGATAGGCATTGTGGTCGCTGCTGTGCCGAGCCCCATCACGGTGAGAGAGCAGCCCTCTCAGCAGCATGTAGATTACACCTTTGTGTGTCATTTTGTCCTTTCTTTTGTATTCGCCACACTGTAGAGTAAATAAGTGGGAAATTATATATATTTTTGTTCATGTTTAGAATGTGATTTTTTAGACAGTATTTAGCTACAAACCTATGCAAATGTTCATTATCATAATCACACTATTATGTCACTTCAGGTATATATCATCTATTGATGTGTTGTTTTAAAACTGTAAATTGCATGCTAATATATTTCTGGTCACACCTTAAATGACAGAGGATATTCCTGAACAGCCCAAGCTGTCCTGAAAACCATACATGGCCTGCATCGCTGCCTGATGGCAGTTTTATAATTAAGGAGCATTTGTTTTTACAATTTTACATTTTGGATGCAGACCTTTTGAGTATGATCAATAATTCAGTTGTCCACTTTCTGACTGACCTTTCCTCCCTGCAGGTACAAAGAAGCAGGCAGCTGTTGTCCCCCAGCCCAGTGGGAACGGTAGAGAGCAAAATGATGCCTATTAACTTCCAAATGGTGACCCAGCCGGTCCCGACAATGAGACAGAGCCCCAAAACCCCACAACGTATTATAGCCAGTCCAGTGGGAGAACGCACTGCTCGGCAGCGCTATGCGCAAATCCTGCCCAAACCTGTGGCCACGACCGCTATCACTTTGCGCTCTCCCTCCACCATGATCATCGGGAACAGCCCTGTTAAGACAGTGATGACCACATGTCATGTCAGCCCAGTCAGTTTGGTCAAGATGACAGCCATATCACTCTCACCCAACGGCAGCAATACCACCACTTCCCTCGCAAACGCCACTCTGCGGCCGGCATCTGCAGGCATTAGTAGTACCTTGTTTGCAGAAGACATCAGCTCCAATCAAAGCATGAGGAGTACTTCTGCAGTTCCCATTCTGGCCCCGGTGGCCAGGTCCGGGCAGACTACTAACACTCATACCAGTGATGTTGAAATGGAAGTTGAAGCTATACATAAATACAGCCAATTGCAAAACCCTGGCCCTCTAGTTTTCCCTCAAGAGGCAATGGCAAATAGGGCTGGAGGGGCTTTCCACAGGGCTGCCAGTGTGCCCATACTTCAGTCTAAAGCCTTCTTGGGTCTGGAAAACCCTTCCAGCACCAATTGCAATGGAAATTTCTCTTCAAGCTCAAATACTGTTCGACCAGTCGAAAACAGCAATAATGGCGCTAATAATACAAGCGCTTTGCACTTAACTCCGAATACCAGCGCTGTTTCTTTACTGAACACCAGCACACAACCTTCATTTGGGCAAAGCAGCAGTTTAATTCCAGTAAAGGAAGGTTTCCTGTCCACTCGGAAACGTTCAGGTCTCAGTCCAGACCTTTCTCCGATCAAAAGAGCTTTTATGCCCCAGCAGCCAGTAGAGGGCGGTGCTGGTCTTGGATATGAGATTAGAAACACGGTATGTAACATCCTCAGGCCAGGAGCTTCAACTAGACCTGAAAGTGCACCAGCTGCCAGAGAGGTAGAGACGAAAATTATCTCTGTCCCATCCGCTCAAGTCCACGCACCTTGCACTTCCTCGGTCAGAGCCAGTGGCTTCTACTCTGTTGCCAAAACACAGAGCTCAATGCAGAGGAAAAACACTTCCACTGTTATGGAAACTTGCACCTCAGTCAGTCACCCATTAATTCAGCAACAGCAGGGGCACACAATATCTAACGTGCATGTCATCCCTATTAACCCCGGCCTCCAAACACATTCAGATGTGGGTGATGTTAGGAGTTCAGCCACAGGGAGCCTGGAGGCAGCTCAACAACATACATATTCTAAGTCTATCCCTGTTACTACTCCCTTAGACTTTTTGAGTCAAGCTTCATCCTCAAGTCAGCTCCCTATGCAGACTGATATGGACTACTTCCCTTTTGATGATGATGTGACTCAGGACAGCATTGTGGAGGAGCTGGTGCAGATGGAGGAGCAGATGAAGCTTAACCACCTGCAGGAGTTTGGAGACTGTGTTACACTGCAGGGCCAACAGACTGGGATGCCACACAACATAATGTCTACCAATCAGACCATGACTGCTTACTATCATGCTGCAAACTGCCACAGCAACCCGATACAAACTCCAACACCGACACCGACCCCTACTCCAACTCCAACTCCCACATCGGAAATGATGGGAGGAGTCCAAGGCTTCACCAGAGAGAGCCCCTTCTCCCGCATCGCCTCCACAACCCCAGTGGACAGCGCACTGGGAAGCAGTCGACACACCCCAGTTGGTACTCCACACTCCAACTGCAGCAGCACTGTGCCTCCCAGTCCGGTGGAGTGCAGAAACCCGTTTGCATTTACACCCATCAACTCCAGCATCACTGGTTTCCACGACGGCAGCACCATCTCCAGCAGCCCAGTCAAGCCCATGCAGAGACCGATGGCAACCCACCCAGACAAGACCAGACTGGAGTGGATGAATAACAGTTACAACAGCAGCAGCGAGAGCTTAAACAAGGCAAACAGTGGAATGGGAATCCTCCCCAGCTATCAAAGCCTGATAGGTGACCATTTCCAAAAACCCCACGCTTTCGCTGTCCCTCATGCACGGCACCACGACAGCCATTTGGGGCGTTTGACTCCCATCTCGCCTGTGCAGCAGCAGGTAGCTAACATGGCCAAGCAGGAGGGGTTTGCTGTGCCGGCCCCTCTGGATAACAAAGCCTCCAACACTCCTGCTTCAACCTTTCGATGTCGCAGTGTAAGTCCCGCTGTGCATCAGAGGAACATGAGTGGAAACACAGGAAACCTTCCCCATATCCCTCATTCAGTAGTGTCTCCCTTTAACTCTCCTGTGACGCCAGAGATGTTAAACATTTTTGCAAACAGCCAGACAAATCTTGGGGTGAGCAGCATGGCGCAGAGGAGCCATTCTGTGCCGCTCAGCATCATGATGCAAACTGAAGTCCGGCCCACGCCGGGCCAACACTGCAACAGCAAAAACATCACCAATGTCCTTCTGAGCAAGCTGGATGGGGACAATGATGACACTGTTCGGGGGCTGGGCATCAATAACTTACCCTCCAGCTACACTGCGCGCATGAACCTCACCCAGATCCTCGAGTCCGACCCCAACCTCTCCTGCAGTGACCACCACCTCAGTCTGATGACCTCTGACTCCACCAGCAGATTCAAGTCGCAGAGGCCAGATTACCTCATCGAAAATGCTATTAATGAACAAATGATTCTCTCAGCCGGTGACAGCCGAGTACAATCAGCTTCCAGAGAGCAGCATCGACAGCAGGCCCAGTCTATGTTGTTAGCGTTGAGCTCACAGCAGCATCAAGAAGAACTACAGCAGCAGTTGGATTTCAGCAGCACTGTGAAAGACCTCCTGGCAGACAACAGCCTTACTGCTGGCAGTCAGCTCATGGACCAGGTGTCCGAGCTAACTACAGGCACAGCAGATTTCCCTTGTGAAATCAGAATGACATCGGAGCTCTGCAGTAGTATCAATGACCTTAACGCATTGGACACGGACCTTCTGTTTGACCCCAACCAGCAGCAAGGGCAATATCAACATGCTGCTGCAGAGGATGAGTTGGTGAATGACGTGCTGTTTCAGCAGATTACCAGCGACACAGCACATTCAAGTGGACTTGACTGGCTCGAAAGCAAAGAGCATCCTACTGTTGGGTTGATGGGTTGAGAATAGAGCTTTTTTTTTGTCATGTTGAACATGTTAACCTGTTGTTATTTATTTTCAGGTATTTACACTTTATAATGCAACACTGGACACATTGAGGTTTGTCCAGTTTAAGTGCCAGGCTGAACTGCAAAGATGCTGCAGCACTCTGATTAAAATGCTGGTCATTTGCCTTTAATCAGAGGACATCGCCTCACATTGTTTGATCAAGAGCATTTACAACAAGTAAACAAAAGGTACTGAACTAAAAACAATCTTTCACTGAAAAGTCAGGAAAAAACATCTTTAGTGTAAAGAAATGTATAAATTAATTAAGAATTAATTAAGAAAAATATGATTATTAATAAGCCTTTAACAAAACTATTTATATAATTGTGTCTAACTCTTTTAACTGAAGTATTATCTAACAAAAGCATTATGTGAAAAATGACTGCTGAACTAATAATACGTCATATTTGCAACATTTGTGTGCGAGGCATATTCACTGAAATAAAACTGCAAGTATAACAAGTTATCTTTGCAGGAGCTTTAGGTGTCAGTCTAGTTTATGTGCATTTTTTTAGCTAAAAAGGATATTAACAAGACATGCTTGAAAGTGTACACTCAGTTCATAGAAATATCATTCAGTGACAGAAAAATAGAGCCAAATGAATCCATAGAAATCCCTTTAATATATTCCTATGATCTGCTGGAGTTGGCATGGAGCATATGCAGAGCAATTTATAATATACAATGAATTATCTGATTATATACAAATTAACTCTATTAAATTAAATTATTAAATTAACTCTGATAAATAAATTTGATGGAATACATGAAGAGTAATACGTGAAGCGTACCAGAACCATAAAAAAAGGGATCAATGTCAAAACTGTCAGTTCATCTGGTCCACATTTTCAAGCTTTGAGGTGTCGTTCATTTATATACGGCCTTCCCAAACTTTGTGCCTCTTCAATGGATTCAAAGAGTCAACTGAATCAACCTCTCATGTCTTAATCATCACCCAAATCAGACGTCTGCTCAATATAGAGCTCAGACAACTTGAAGATGATGATATCAATAACATAATTACAAATAGGGGCGACTGTGGCTCAGTGGTTAGCAAGTCGGTCTTTCAATCAGAGGGTCAGTGGTTCAAACCCCGCCTCAGCTAGTCCATGTCGTTGTGTCCTTGAGCAAGACACTTAACCCTAATTGCTCACTGTTGCTGTGTCTACGGTCTAATGTATACTGTATATCATGTAAGTCGCTTTGGATAAAAGCGTCAGCTAAATGAAATGTAATGTAATAATTAGGCCTCTTTTGCACTTTGTATTGTTTTTCAAGCCACATTTTGCAAAAGTTTGGAAATAGAGAAATTGTCTTTTATAATCTGAACTATAATGTTGCAGAAACTCTCATGAAGCTCTTTTATTTGGATGGAAGAAAATGTCTTTGTTAATTATTAAATCTATATTAAGAAAACCAGCAATGTAAGATGATGGCTCTACTCGTGGATCAAAATGTAAATGTGAATTTATGAAAGAAACCATTTGATAATAGTTAAACTAAACCCCATGAATGTGGGGTTTCTGCACTTTTAGAGCATGATTATTGTATAAAAGAAGAGTTATATAATATTAGCCATTTTCCTTAGCACTCAGAAACTGCATTATTGTATTGTGTAAATAACTTATTTGATTCAGAGGTGGAGGTATTCATTTGATAAAACATTTATTAAATTGAGCATTAATTAACTCCTTATCTTCAAAGAACTTGTTGCTTCCAACTGTAGCACTCATCATACTGCACTGACAATCTGTAATACTTGTGTTTCTTTACATAAATGCACTGAGTTTTATTTGAATGACGGAGGAACATGTTTGACTGCATGGCCTGAGGATTTCAATCATAAAATCAAAGATCATATATAAAAGTCTTGTTTTGCACTGATTTAGAGCTGTGTGTGAAGAAGTCATGCAACCACAGGTGAGATGAGACTCACAGGTGCTCCCTTAGGGTTTTGGTTTCTGAGCCTTATGTCTATACCAAAGACTAACTGTTACATTTAACATGCACTAAGATATTGGGTGACATACTGAGTTATGTCTGCTAAAAGCCATAACAACTATATTCTGTAATGTGAAGAATAAAATGGGAAATAGGTGAAACATTGGGGACAGTTGCAGCACTGTAAAAAACATCTCTTTATATAATCAGTTCATCAGGACAATGTTATGGATTTTTTTGTTTACTATTGTTTATGCTTTTGTAAAACCAACAGGTAAATAATGTTTTATTGAGGCAAAAAAGACACTGTAATTCATCCTGTTTCTCTGTGTTAGCATTAGTGAGTGTGTTTTTATTTTTTGTCTCACCGTCGGTCAGGGTGTTTGTGTTTTTACTATTTATTCAGAGTGTGTTGTTTGTACAGAATATGTAACCTTGCAAACCATATAATCATGATGTTTTGTAGCATATATGTTCAGTGTCATAGCATATAACCACATATCATATATAGTACTTTTGTTCAACGGATGAGTTGTCCAATGTGGTGAATAATAAGAAAATGTAACAGAACTCTCAAAATTCAAAACCTTTCATAACTGAATTTTGGCAGAAAAATTGTCCCGGAAAATATTTGCTCACGTTTTAAAAATGTGTAAATGAGACAATCTATAATTATGAGGTGTAATATTAATGTCATGATATATTGCAAATGCAGAACATTGAATTTCTTTCAGTGTGTTGAAAAATAATAGCGTTGTTTTATACATTTTTAGAAAACCTTTAATTTATCTCAAAGCAGATTATGTATGTAATATATAGTCTCATTTTGAGTATGATTTAACGTTGATCAATTTATACAAATGTTTCTTATTTATGTTTTAGTTTATATTTCCTGTGTTTGTGAAAACCAACAAAGCATTTATTTGGTTCACATTGGTTTGTGTTTAAAGAAGACTTTACCCTTCCTCTTGCTGAAAGTGGTTCAGAGCTGTATAACTGCCCTCTACTGTTGTGTTGCTGTGATCAGTGTACGGGGATTTTTTTTAAATGGGGAAGTGCTTGTTGATACTGCCTTTTAAAGAGTTTTTCAAACAATAAACATTTTTAAGTACATTTGTATCCTGGAATCAGTGTTTTCTTTTAAAAATGTGCATAAAAGCAAAAGGCAAGAGACTTGAAGCTTGCATGCACAAGGAGCACATGCTTGCTCACCTTTGAAATGCAGTTAAGTAAAAAAAAACATTTGGTTTTGCTTTGTGATTAACTGTAAAAACGTTTAAAACTTTTCAGCGAGCCAGTTCCGGCCCTCTAACTGTTTGTCACTCAAACCCTCTTCCTGTTTGTGCATCAGTACAAACCACCAGCGCCATGCGCTGCCTGTAAAAAACGGACAGTTTCATTGATGACAACCTCAAGCATCTCTGTCCTTTTCTAGCCATCTACTGTTTTGTTTCTGTAGGCCAGCTGTGTTTGAGCCAGACATCTGGCTGCACGCGACTAGTTACAGTTGCAGCTTTGCCAGTCATGGTGGGACCATCAGTGAGACCCCACTTTACTCTGAGGTGTCCTGACTTCCAAGCAACCATTGCCTTCAGTTTCATTTCAGTAAATTGAGTTTCCGTAATGAATCACATTTCAGGAACTAGCTTTCAGGAACTAGCTTTCAGGAACTAGCTTTCAAGAACGTAAAGGTTATCCATATTGGGTAATTTATCAGATCAAACTGATTGAAATCTTTATTTGTTATCTTTCAAACATTGATTTTGATAGATGTGGTCGCACTTCAAAGATGAATTCAAAGAGTGAGCTTGTCCTTTAAGAGTTTTGAGTTTTGAACTTTCTGCTGTCCTGATGTACACTGATCCATCTGGATGACTTGTAGATTGTGGGTTGCCTCCCTGGCTTGTTGGTTTGACTGTATTTAAATGTAGTTGGCCATTTGTTGTTGACAATTTTTAAATTGTACATGTGCAATTATTGGAAAAAAAGGAGCAACCGGATATCCGGCTTGAGAAGAATAATTTATTCAATTTAAAAAAAATGAAGGTTTTTAACGGGGTATATATGCTGTATTCTATACAGTACAGCATATATGTGACAATTTGAATACTTACCTGTGCATTGTATTAGGAATGTGGGAGGAAACCTAAGGGCAAACCCACGTACACACGGGCAAATCAATGCAAACAAACTCACATACACTCGGGGAGGCGGGGTGTACACGACTCCCAACTCACCAATGGGAGTCGAACCCGGGACCGAGTGTATGACAGGCCTAGTGTCCAGCCACTAGAGCCACCGTGTGACCCAATCATATAGAACGTATAAGTTGTATTTATCTTTGTCTATTCAAAAATAAACAGCGTACATATTGCGCAATCAGCGCGTCGAAACGCAGAGCGACGTAACGCTGCGGATTTAATGGTGTTGAACTAAACTTTAACTTCTTACATTTCAAGGTAATATTGTTTGAATTATTAGAGTTAGCTTTGCCGTTATTAGAGCCGGTAAAAGGACAATAAGATATCACGCTTCGACAACTCAGAACTATGCAAAAAAAGCTCCGTAATTTCCATTTGAGGGATTACCACCACCTGCTGGATGTTTTGTTAAACTCTTCTTTACATTACATTTAGCTGACGCTTTTCTCTAAAGCGACTTAATTGATATACAGTAGACCGTAGACTCAGCAACGGTGAGCAACAACACGGACTGGCTTGAACCACCGATCCTCTGATTGAAAGTCGGACCTGTCAACCACTGACCCACAGTCGGGCCGCTTCTTTTAATTTCAGTCACTGACAAAACAGCATCTGATTCATCATGTTTCTTACATGCTTAAAGGGGTATAAAATCAGTAAATTAATGCAAATTATTGAATAGCATGACGCATCATTAATAGAACGTTGGTCTGTCTTATGGGGAAAACTCGTTTTGTGGTGTAAGGTTAACCTTTAAAAGGTGCCAAAATATCAAATGTGATTAAACTGTGTGCAAAGAGAAATCCTGCAGTAACATCCACATGTAAAAGGCCCTCAGAAACGGTGGTTAGTGATACTGGAGCCCCACAGGGAACTGTTCTGTCTCCCCTCCTGTTCACCCTGTACACCACTGACTTCTAGTACAACTCTGGGTTATGCCATCTGCAGAAGTTCTCTGATGACTCTGCAGTGGTCGGGTCTATAAGGGATGGACAGGAGGAGGAGTCCAGGGCAGTAGTGGGTGACTTTGTGGAGTGGGCTGGAAGAAATCACTTGCTTCTGGACGTGACTAAGACCAGAGAGATGGTAGTGGACTTCAGGGGGAAGAGGACGGCTCCACAACCGCTGAGAGTTCTGGGTGAGATTGTGGACATGGTGGAGGAGTACAAGTACTTGGGTGTCTATCGACAGCAGTTTGAACTGGAAGGCCAACATCAACGCTGTCTACAAGAAGGGGAGGAGTTGACTCTTTTTCTCGAGGAAGCTTCAAACCTTCAATGTGTGCAGCAAGATGTTGGAGATGTTCTACCAGTCTGTTGTGGCCAATGCTCTGTTCTTAGCCATAGTCTGCTGGGGGAGCAGCCTTGGAGCCGGTGACACCAACAGACTTAACAAACCAGTTAAGAAGGCCGGCTACATCATTGGTGGCAAACAGGACTATCTGGAACAGGTGGTGGAGAGGAGAACACTGAAGAAATTATCCATATTAGATAATCCGTACCACCCTCTCCACCCCTGCAGGGACAGAGGAGTACTTTCTCCAACAGACTCATCCAGCTCCGCTGTCACAAGGACCAGTACAGGAGAACATTCCTGTCCACTGCTATAAGACTTTACAATAAATCACCTCTGGCCAGATCCTCCATCATTTGATTCAACATCAACATCAAATGCCTTTGCACCGCTTTTGTTGTTTAGCTATTCACTTCATATACCATGCACATACTTTGCATTTTTGCACTTCTTTATTGTTTAATTTCCTAAATTAATACGCTCTGCTGTTTTGTTGTATATATTGAGTGTTTTTCATTGTCTTCTATTTTTTACTTGCTACTGTGACAAATGTCATCCTTAGGATGAATAAAGTATCTATCTATCTATCTATCTATCTATCTATCTATCTATCTATCTATCTATCTATCTATCTATCTATCTATCTATCTATCTATCTATTACATCACTGCTTGTTGCTGATAGTAGCCTACTTAATTACTCTAAGTTAAGTAACATTGATACACAACTTTTACTTGCAGAGATGTATTTTGTGGGCTCGCTACTTCTACCACCTGAATACTCTCGTTTTCTCAGTGGGAGATTATGACGCGTTCAGTGAACCTATCGGTCGTGTTGTTTGGGGTTTCCTCAGACTTTAGCGGTGCCAGGAAGAAGGCAACCAGAAGAGGAGGAGGAGGAGGAGGAGGAGGAGGAAACACAGCCGGAGGAAGAGGAGGAGGAACCACAGCAACAGGAGGAGGAGGAAAAGAAGGAGGACGATGGATCCAGTGAATGACGACGGTGTCTCAGCTAGCCACTAGGTCATGTTCGCTGTAGCTACAAACGTAAACACGCAGAGGGCTGATATATAATAGAGGCAGAGTGGAACCTAAACACCACAAGACTCTGCTGCTGGCCGCAACACTATCGTCTTCTTCTCGTTACTGTCGCTCTCTGGGAGGAGGAAGGGCGAGGATAGTATGGCTGCACTTTCGCCACAGATCCGAGGACTTCAGATAGATGAGGTAAACTAACGCTCCTGTCTCCGACCAGCCGTTAACGACCGTCGGTGTGACCACGTCGTTAGCCAGCGGGCTAACTAGTTAACGTGGACTACGGCGTGAGCTAGCCAAACACTGCCAATTAACTAACGTTGGCGAGCTAACTAAGTCACTGTATGAGGGGTTGTGTGTGAGCTACAATGTGGTGGTTATCGATTATACTGATCAGCTGTACTTCTCCGCTGCAAACATGAGAGCTCTAGCTGGTCACTTTTTCATCCAGGAAACACAACAGGCTCCTCGGCTGTTAACGCCTCCGTGTCTCCCGTCCTACACACACACACACGCACACACACACTTCTCTCCAGGTATCAACGTCAGGGCCCGAGAGTTGTGTCCTTTTTGCCAAGTCAGTGGGATTGATTGCGAAATGATGTGATGATTCACCAACGTCACAGTAAAGGCATAAATTAGGCTTATGATGGGAAATGTACAACAGTTCCAAGTATTGTCCGGATGTTACGTCATCCCGTAAACACTGATTGCATTGGGGGTATTTACATGTGGCAGGCGGTCATACTGAAAATTAGTTGTTTACTGAAATTATTATAAATATCCAGTACCTTGCTCTAGATGTCTATAGTTAATTTACATACGCCTATAGCGTGTGTGTGTGTGCGCGCGTGTGCGTGCGTGCGTATTCAATGTACAGAATATGACCAGGCACCATTATTATATTCTATTTCACTTGTAGTTCAGTTTCTAGTTAAGATTTTAACTGTTTATGTTTGCATTGTGGTGTTGTTTGGGTTATGATTAATGTGTGACCCGAGACTCCGTAGCTGTCTTTATGTCATTAACATATTCACAAACTCATTAGTATTATATATTTTTTATTTTCAGGGAGAATCCAGAGTCTTAAAAGTGAAAGTCGTTGCTGGAATTGGACTGGCCAAAAAAGATATACTCGGAGCCAGGTAAGCTGCAGATAGTTGACGCTTACTTTTGCTGTATAACTCTGGCTGCAACTAACTATTGATTTGATAATGGATTAACCTGCCTGTCATCTCCTTCATTATACAATTCTGATACCATCAAATATATGCCATATACAGTATATATATATATATATATATATATATATATATATATATATATATATATATATATATATATTACTATTACACAGGACATGAAAAGCAGCCAGTCCTCACAATTTAGAACCTAAAACCATGAAATGCAATACTAAATTACTAATTATTTTAGCTCTACATAAGTTTACAACCAAATGTTGTACTTGATCATTTACTTTTAGTGAAATTTGAACGCTCGTGTGGTGATAGGTTTAACATTTTCAGTAGAAACAGTCGTCACCTTCCTATGTTTGTGTAGTGGCCATCTCCTCGTCAGTTTGCCTCATTGTCTTCAGTAAAGCTGGACAGACAGGACTTGTATCCAGTCTAAACCATTGTGTGTAGAATGACAGGAAAGGGATGACAACCTTTTCCACAACAAACAGCACACGTACTTCAGCTATCTGTCAGTGAACCGGGAATCAGTTTGTTTCATTATTCCAATTTAGTCCGTCATTCTCTCCAAAATTCTATCGACACCTAAATGAATGTGCTATATTTCTGTCGAGAATTATTCAATTACACTTTGGGTTGTGTTAGTTAATTTTTAGTGTTTAATTCTCATTAGGTTTTTTCTATTTTCATTTATAGTTGAGTGATTTGTAAGGAACGGGTGTGTCTAGGTTCAGAAGGATTTTTTGTTGCAGTTTTCACAACAGACATTTGTTGTAAAAAAAGAAGAGAAATGTTCCTCATAACATATAAATGCAATCTGACATTGGCACAACAAAACTGGATAGCAGATTGTATGCCTTTATGTCTACTATATGTTTAATTATTCATGTCACAACCAAAATGTCTGTATTAGCATCACTCTAAGTCATAGCACTCACTTAATATATCACCAATGACAATGCTGCAGGCCTAAAGTAACATAAATAATGGGTAATTGTTGAATGTGGCTTTAATGCATGCCCCAGTGCCTCAAACCATCATTAAATAACAATTAGAGTCAACTTTGCTTTAAGTAATTAAGGACCTTGAACCATTACGTTAATGTTTCTCAGGTATAAATGCAGCAGCTGATTGATCAGACAATGATGTAAAGGGTTGTATCTCCCTCAGAAATAAAGTAGAGATCCATGGCTGACCACAAACCACTAATTCATAAAGAACAGGAAGTAGATCGTAACCATTTCAGTGTTTTATAGATCGATGTCTACACCAGACATGAATCTGATGTGTGTGTTTTTGAATTGCAGTGATCCGTACACAAGACTGTCCCTCTATGACCCTATGAATGGAGAAATTACAAGTCTTCAAACTAAAACAATAAAAAAGGTGAGCAAGTGAACATCTACATTTGCTTTTAAACTTGTTCTGTTTGTGGACTTGTATTTATTTTAATTGTATTTTGCTTACCATCACATGTTACATGAAGTCACTGGATCCGAAATGGAATGAAGAATTCTTTTTCAAAGTAAGTGGAACCTAAAATAGATAAACATTTTAAATGCATCTGTTTATCTCTCATGTTGTGTGAATATCTGCACTCACATGTATGTGCCATATTAAATTATAAATTTACCATAACATTTTGTTGAACCCAGTACGCGTGCACTTTGATTGTATCGTCTATGTTATGTTTCAGGTTGATCCCCGGAGGCATCGTCTGCTCTTGGAGGTGTTTGATGAGAACCGCTTGGTAAGTTACAAAGTATCATTTTAATATACTCAACATATCTTGGGTTGTGGATTCCAAGTGTGGAAAGCTTGGTTCACTTAAGGGCTGCAACTAATGATCATTTACCTTATCAATTCATCTGCTGAGTATGTTCTTGATTAATAGTTTTGTTCTGTAAAATATCTTTAAATTGTTGGTTTTGTCAGAACAATGGTGAGAAAAACAAAAATATTCAGATGTGCTATCACAGAATTCTCACTTTTTAGAAAGTAGGACAAGAGAATATTTCTAAATTATTGCTTGAAAAATTTCAATTTTGAATAATCAATTACCAAAATTGTTGCCAATTCATTTTCTCTTGATTGACTAATTGATACATTAATTAGTTGTTGCAACTCTTGTTCACCTACAGATATTGGGTACATCTGGTTTCTGACTTAAAATAAATATGTAACCTTTGACCAAAACTAATTTTTAGTGCACATCACAGAACCATGCTTAAGTCTGTACATAACCTGTCCTCCTCTGTCAGTTTGTTATAACTGTGGGGCGAAGTGTTTTCATTGCTATATTATGCTTAAAGGCTCTGGACAGGCTCTTACATTGACAGGGCTACTGGTATGAACAGATCTTTGATAATGACCAGAGAGTATTGGAAATCAATTTTAAGAGCCACTTTACTATAGAGGGACACACTTTAATTGATAGTTGTGATGTTGATAGTTGTAACGCACTCCGCATATTGGATACAACCCAAAGATGTTTAAGTCAGCAAATTATCTCACAAATGTTTGAAAAGAGCTTTAAAACAAATTCTCGTCACCTAATATGTGTCTACTATGAAGTGAATAGTGAATGCCAGACAAGGCAATGTGTCATATTTCTAAGGATCCTGGTATTCTCGAGTCAGTGCAAGGTTAACTTTGGTTCGTCTGCCTGATACAGCCGCCCTTATTTTGCCACAACATGTGAGTTATTGTTGGAAAACTGTGATCCCTTATTCAGAAATAATAATACGGGCAAATCTGGCTACCTTAAGGGTAACCGAAGGCCTGTCGTTGAGAGGTGTGACTGGTGATTGAAAGAGTTGTATATCAGGTCAAGAGCTGAATATCATGTAGTTTGTGGAGATATTATGTGATACATAGCTTAATAGTTTCTGTAATGACACATACACACACATACAGTATATGGTGTGTGTAGCAGCAGCTCGGGTTTGGGTTGTTGTGTGCTGGTAGATTGAGTTTTGAGATAGGAGACTGCAGTGAATGCAGATCAGTGTTTTCTCGATGATTACACAGTTGGTGCACAGCAATGTTAAAGCTTTTTTGGAGAGCCAGTTTGTAGCATGACCCTAGTCGAGCTGCTGACCCAGTTTCATACTGGTCTGAAGCACAGCAGGTACTGAGACACCTGAGCAGCCAGAGCACAGTGAGCACCGTTGATGTCTGAGCTCACTATGCTCTCTGTATGTGAACACAGTGAGAGAGTTGGTTAATGGAGATATTGTCGACTGAGCAAACCACAATTTACTCATTTCAAACAGTTTTATCAGAGCTTTACTCAAAGAATACTGTATGAGCAAAGTAATACATTCTGTAGTTAGTGCGTCCTACCCTACATTTATACTCCAGATAGTTTTTATTTATTGATCTGTGGCTGCATAGCCACACATTGTATAAAGCCATACAACATTTTTGGAAATGTGGCCTGTACTTGTTACTTGTTTTATTTAGCCTACAGCAGCTTGATATTAACATTTCCCACACTAATTCACGTTAAAACTATTTTGCACTCTGTTCTTGAGCAAAAATAAATGTATAATGTTGATGTGTTTAGTAGTTGAGATAGTAGTTTATTTTATTTTTTGCAGTTTTCTTACTGAGTTGCAGTTCTAATGAGTTTTGTCTTATCTTTACCCTGTTATCCCCCACTGCTTCAACAACCCGTCCAAACTGGTAAAGTCAGCTCAGTGAACAAGAAGCAGCATATTAGAATGTCAAAGGAGGATGTCAGTGCACAGCAGTGTCAGCCATTTGTCATAATCTGTTCCCAGAAACCTTCTGTATACATTTCTAATTGGTTCTGCACGTAACTAACAATGCTGTGCTATACAATGGAAATTATGAGTTTCTTTTGTCCCACTCCCTTCTTCTATTGTGCTTTTGTTTTGTTGTGTTTATAATTATTTATTCTTATTGGTCACAAAGTTAAAACATGCACATATATTCCACACAAATGTAGCTTCTGCTTCACAGATTCAGTTTGTTATTTTGTTTCGAGGATGTGTCTTAAATTCAAACAAACATGGGTGTGACTCACTCAAGTTAGCCTTATCATGGACCAGGTAGATTTTGTGAAAATTTGAAGGGTGTGTCTGTACCTTGAACAGGTTTTTATGTATGTGTCACTGCTGCTCTGACACTCAGATTAACCAGCAGGAAATTCAGGAAATTTGCTGTTCATTGTATTAGTATTATTCTTTAATAGACCCTGATCATTTTTGTGATCCACAGTTTGATCTTTCACCTACTGTCATGTCATTGTTATTATTCCACTTCGCCTGCTTGTTGAGCAGGTTACACTGTTGAGAAAATGAGTGAAGGTGACTCCAGGCAATAATCTAACGACAGTGTTGTCCTTCACTCGAGGCATCAGACGCATGCAAATCTATGCAAGATACTTTTTACGGTTTCCTTTCTGCTATCACGGAGATGTTTGTGTAGCAGACCTTGTCTCACTTCCAGAGACAGCATGAATAGAGGGTATGCACATGACCGTATGCAGAAGTTGCCATGGTTACCCCCCCTTGAATGAATGGCCATCATGAATTCACACGGAAAACACTGATAAAAGGGTAAAGAGCTGTTGTGCAACCAACTGCACGAACTGATTCAGGAAGAAGTTTTGACCAAAAAAAAGTAAATAATCCCAAACTTTCCTGTTGATGGGATTTGTCCACAGACAACCAAAATATCCACTGAAGTGTGATTTTGATCAGTCTATAGGACGTACAGCACAGTAATTAATATAGTAAATATAGTCCAAGAGTGAAAGTAAAGAGTAAAATACACAGCAGTAGTTCAGTACACTTCATGGACAACCTTTCTAAGAGGGTTCAGTGGTAGTGAGGTGGCTGTAAATGTGATGCTAGCAACTCGTTAGCCGAACTCCTCACGGCTGCTGATTGACAGCCATCCTGTCTCCTGTGTCCAGCCTCTACTGTAACCACACCATTCTGACAGGGTGTATGGCATAATACGGCTCATCTTTCAATGTTTCTTTTGGGCACATTATTGTTATGGTGCTGGATTCAATGCGTATATTTCCTGCGGCTTTGCTTTATTATTGGCCTATTACACATCATACTGTGTGACTTCAGTATACATTGTGTCATGTGAGTCACCAATCTTATGGCACATGAGTGATTGATAGCCAATCACGAGGTTTTCCGGTAGTTTGTCATGTTGGTAAAAAGAAATAGGCAGCTGCAGCAGCAGTGAAGTGTCCTCTGATGAATCATGTCTTTATCCAGGCTGTCTCTTACTATTCAACCTTATACTGTAACTGGTTTGGATGCACACTAATGCCCTGAAATAGGCCAGCCTGACGCACAATAGGCTGCCATTAATAAATCGGACTGTCGACAGCTACGGAGAGGAAATCAGACCAGCGCTGCCTGTTACATGAGGTGTCATATAACGGGTGTCATGTCGCTGTCAAAGCTCTTTCTTATCTTCTTGTGTTTTCCGTAGACAGGCAGATAATATGTCACAGCTTACTTTATCACTGTTATAACATTCTCTGTTTCATTACAAGCCAAAAACGGTTTCTGAAATATTTTGTTCCGTTACTTGTACTTTTGCTGTTTCCACTTGCTGTCCTGCACATTTTTACTAGATAAGGTGGTTTTATTTTGTGCTATGCGATTTTGTAACCCACTCCCCAGTTTGTTAGATAATTATGTTGAGAGTCATTTCCTTTTGATTTCCTGTAATTCAATAGTAGTGGGTAAAAATATGTTTGGGGCGCAGAGCAGTAGAAACATTAGAAGCATACCCGCAGCAGGAAGTAGAGTCTTGAGTGAGGGGCCTGAGGCATATGTAACATTACTGTGTGTCAAAGCTTCAGTCTAAGATGCAACATAGAGGGACTACCATGTTGTTGTTTTCTCCAAAGGAGTGAACAGGAGTGAGGCAGCTGGAACAGACACGAGGTGTAAGATATTAATCTAGCTGGAACTCGGGAGGTGCCGTGAACTAGCAGCTAGACTGCGGTTATAAAGCAGGTCAGCAGTGTCTTTTAAGTTTTATTGTGATTTTGTTTTCCGCATAGGCTTTAAGCTCCTTAAAGAGGCTAACGTCTGCGATTGCTCTTGTTTCAAAGGTCGTATGTTTGGGTCATGTCTCCAAACAGAACCACTGAACCCCTCTGACTAAAAGCTGAGATCAGCCTGGAGAGGAATGTAGGTTGTCACCAGAGCTATTTTGGCAATGTACAGCCGCTAATGATTGTGATCGCAGAGCTCGGAGCAGTTGCTTTGCTTTCCTTTTTTCCTCCCGGCAAGTTTGATCATGCAGCTCTCACCAGCGCTGCAGGGATTAGAGAGTTAACCGAATGGCACGTCGGCTGCGCTTACAATTTGCGTCGAGGAGAAGCAACACAGACCCTCTGTCAGAAAGCCTCAGCAGCCATGGTGAGGAGAGTGGAGTCGGTGTGTCAGATCGTAGCCCCACAGAGAGTCTGGCGCACAGCTCTGTCCACTTGAAGGTGACTCCTCTGTCACCAGACTATGCTAATTTACAGCAGTACTCCTCAGTATTCATACCCAGGGTTAACACCGGAGGATTTAATAAGAAGAGCATCCTACAGATCGCGCTGCAGCCCTGTGGAAAGCTTAGTGGAGAGCTAGATGGCAGTATAGAGGATGGAGACCCAGGGGCCGGTGAAGGAGGAGCAGGCAGTGGCTCTGACGGAGGCTCGTGCAGCAGCAGCATGGCCAGCGATGCCGGGTACTGTAGCAGCAACAGCATCTTTGAGCCAGAGGCTTCCGAAAAGCACAGGACCACCCAGGAGAGGAGTCTACTCCGCTGCAAGTCAAAGGTCCCTTTGAGACGGTGCTCCTCCTTGGTTATATTTCCAAAGAGCCCCTGCAACACCCCACCTGCTTCTCCAGTCAGTCCAATGGCTCTATCTGCTCTTCCACCAGCAAGGGGGTCTCATCAGTCATCTCTACAGACATCTGCCAGTGAATTCTCACAAGATGATGAGGAAGTGAATTGCAAAGAGTCCATTACCACAGCAGTGAGCGGCCATCGTCTCCCTAAAGGAAGCTGTTCAGCCGAGTTAAGGGACACCAAACACATGGTGCAATTTAATATTCCTTTACAGGAAGAACCAAAAGGCAAAATGGAGGAAAGGAGTAAAACAAGGGAACTGTTGTCAACTTTAGACAGATCGAATCGTCACTCCAGCAGCGTGCTGCTGCACTTTGCCCACCAGAGACCAATAATGTCCGGCAAGGGAGCTGCAACCACGGCTACAGTCGATAATCCTGAGGCTCCTCACCCAGCCACACACCCCGATGGTGAACACCACCCTCGAAAAAAACTGTATCGTAGTACTTCTGCTTGTTTGTTCTCCTCAACTAAACCAACAGAGAAAAAGGTCTGTTCATCAGGAAAAGGACAGGAAATGCCTGAGGAAAACCATTCTCATCGAGCCATACAGAGGAGCTTTTCCCTGGAGGTGCCCTACGCTAACACTGGAATTTCATGTCACGTTTCAAATCCAAAACTCAGTAGTCCTCACTCTCCACATGTGCACATTCATTTGTCTCCTTGTTGCCCTGCTAAGTTGCCTAGCTCTTCTACTGATGTAAACACAAGCCACGAAGGGATTAACGTGCAAAAGAGTCCGGTTCAAAACACCAAGGTGAGTGTTAAGTTTCTTCATTGGAACTAGCTCATGCTCGTTACCTGTCTCGGCCATAGAGGTGTCTGCCTCCTCTCAAATATTATGGGACGATATGGCACTCGTCTTGTGGTTCTCAAAGTGACACAAATATAGTCCCATTACATTGAAGAAAACA
This sequence comes from Cottus gobio, assembly GCA_023566465.1. Lineage (NCBI taxonomy): Eukaryota > Metazoa > Chordata > Actinopteri > Perciformes > Cottidae > Cottus > Cottus gobio. The sequence continues at coordinate 16,040,954 of CM042224.1, read as the reverse complement.
TCATCTCAGCAAACACCAAACAATCCAGATTGATTACAGGAAAGAGGACAAATGTTTATTTTTGTCTGTCACTTTAACAATGAATTGAGAGGAAAAGAGCTCTCTTAAGTATGTACATGACACAGAAAAGGACCTATGTGTAGCACTGTGGAGTCACCTTTAATGGTGTTTAACTGGTTCAAGTAGATTTCAAAATGCTTTTGTTTGACAACTCAGGTGACCTCTTCTTTCATGTAGAGAGTAAAATTAAAGTTGAATCTTGAATACATCACATGAAAAATCAAATAGTTAATTTTGTGCTAAATCTTTAGCTTATAATTGCTGAAGGAAAGTTAAACCTTTAAAAGATTACTTCTGACGTTAAATAATGTTCAGGATTTAAATGTTGGGAGCATGGTCCTCTCTCTCCATGCTATCGCCATTAAAATCCTTAAAACTCTGTTTACTCAGAGTCAGCCATTAGGCTCACCACAAGCTAGAGCAACAGTCAGTAACTGAGAAGATCACTACAGCTCAAGTCATGCAATTAACGAGCCCAATGTGGACAAACATTCAGAGGTATTCAGTTACATTACAGGAAATCCATTTTCATATTGCTTTCCCAAAAAAAGCATGAATGAGAAAAAGTGAGTCTTGTGAGTCTGTCTGTTTTGTTGGTGTGTATGAAGAAATTCAACTTTAGAATAGGTCTCCATTTTTACTATTCGGTTAGCGCTATGAGTAATCGACTTTAAGTATTTACCCGGGCTATTTTTAGTGGTGGGGAAAGCAGTGTCCCTTGCTGGTATAAATAAAGTGCTTCTGAAATATTCCCCTTGACTCCAGATAGTCTGGTGGTCTGTAGCACTGCCCAGTCCTGTGGATTCAAATTTAACAGCATGATACTAGAGCAGCGCACAGTCGTGTGTGTGTGTGTGTGTGTGTGTGTGTGTGTGTGTGTGTGTGTGTGTGTGTGTGTGTGTGTGTGTGTGTGTGTGTGTGTGTGTGTGTGTGTGTGTGTGTGTGTGTGTGTGTGTGTGTGTGTGTGTGTGTGTGTGTGTGTGTGTGTGTGTGTGTGTGTGTGTGTGTGTGTGTGTGTGTGTGTGTGTGTGTGTGTGTGTGTGTGTGTGTGTGTGTGTGTGTGTGTGTGTGTGTGTGTGTGTGTGTGTCCGTGTGTGTGTGTGTGTCCGTGTGTGTGTGTCCGTGTGTGTGTGTCCGTGTGTGTGTGTCCGTGTCCGTGTCCTCAGTAAAAGGTTGGCGCGTTCCCTTCCCTATGGGTCCTCCTGCCAGGCAGTGTGTGTGTGTGTGTGTGTCAGGTGTCAGCGCCCCTCCTGCATTTAGCAGGTTGTAGTAAGAAGGTGTACTCCTTACCTAATTAGCCATTTCATTTAAAAGACCTCAATTTGCTTTTGTAAATCTAGATTATATTTTCTCACTTTAAAATGCCTGTGAAATACCAGCATCAAGTGTATTTTCATTTGAACGTTGATGTTCAAAGTCCTTCGTGGATATTTAGTCCCTGTTAAAAGTCTGCTCAAAATACTACACACCTTTGTTTACAGACTGTCTGCCCAATGTGATTCAGACTCAATAAGTATATCATAATTCAAATATTGGGGAGTCATACGTAAAAAAGAAAGTTTAAATAAATATTCCAGAAATTGAAGTATTCTTTTTAAATAGTTGTGATTTTCCTGACTAAATATAGCTAAATGAACTAAATCTAAATCTCCCCTTCCCTCAGACCTATATGGGTCAAATGTGACACCCGTTGTTAATCTCAACAGTGGCAGAGACAAACTACTGTGGCGGGTTGGAGATAATTATTTTCAATACAAAGTTCAGTTTAGTTGAATGTATCGTTTGCAGCAGGATGTGGTGTTTTTGTTTTACATCCCACAATGGAATTTTTTATGGAAACTTTTCTTATCTGAAGGGCCTTCATAACCCCGTACACCTCATATCACAAGTTAATGAACAACCAGGGGTGACCACATTAAACAAGGAAGAGAAATAAATGTGACTCATGACAAATAACCAAAATGAAGGATACAAATTTAACTTTAATAAAATGTTCTGCGGTATCAAGGTGATGATGATCTACATGTCATTACGGACCGTCCAGATTTGATTGTCTCAGCTAGTTTTGAGCAGTTGCCACGGCGTTTGTGGTGGTTGTGATAGGTTGCATTTCCCAGTTCAAGCTGAAACTAACATGGTTTAGAAATGTCACTTGTAATAAAAAGACCCCAGCAATAACAAGCTTAACTCTTGGACTTTAAGTTTAAAAACTGGAATATAGCAGCAGGCAAGAAGTATATGACCCCTTTCTTCCTTTTTAAGTGTTAAAACAATAGGTTTCGGTTATACACTCTCGATCAGCATAACACATGAGCAGTGCAGGCCACCAGACTGCCTCCAGCTGTGACAGCAAATGCTTTCAGGTGTGGAAAACAAGGTCTTCCTCATTTCACAGCATTGACTTCACTTAATCCAGCTTAGTCTCTGGCAGACTCATAAGTGGTTTTGCCAAATATATCCTGTTTCAAACCTATTTTATGGAATTGTTTCTCAGATATGGACATTCCTGATCAGGATGGCTTACCATCAGACACTGCTCCGATAACATTAGCTGGATAGCTCTTCAGAAGTTTAGGTTTCACATGCTGCTCTCCACCTGTTAAAAGCAGTTCGTCGTAGCCCAGCTGAGATGGATATCACTGAGCTTGCTCCACAGATGCCCTAACATGTGTGTAGCTGTTTGCCACAACCTCCCACAGTACACGGTCAGCACTGCTTAATGCCACATGCTAAACTGAGTTTCAATGAGTGTCACCTGAACCTTCAGGGATGCTCTTTATGAACATTTACCTATAGCTATCTTTTTATCTTGGGTAGTCTTGTCATGTGTCCAAAGCAAACACTTGCTCGTTGTTAATCGTGGAAAGAGACGGTTTCGCTTGATGGAAAACACTTGATATAGAAATGATCTACTTGACTTGTGAAACCAGCAGGGACCGCCATCGCTATTAACCTGAATTGTTTATGCATTGCTGTTTACTGCATACTTAGTTTTAATTTGACCGAGGGATCAGTTGTCCAATTAGGCTGTAATTGTTTGTATATTGTTAAGTTTCTCATCTTCTGAGCAGACTGTTAAAAGCTATGAAGGGCAGATTGGATTAACAAACATTGTTGTAAACATTTCTAAGAGGTACAGAAGAAGTCAGTGACTATGTGAAAGTGGAGTTTAGATGAAGATAGATCAGATCAGTGATGATGTGAATGTGACACTAAAATGTTGTCCTGCTAGATATTGTACTTGATTTATTTACTTAAATAAGTTATGATAAACATTGCCATAATTCAAGATTATAACAGTAATAATCTGAGACAAAACAATGAAGTTTAGAAATGTCTTTTTTGAATGTCCTGTAGACCGTGCCGTGTAAACACATATAACCAACATTAATGCCACTGGTCATAAACATCAGTATTTTAGAAGACCTCACTGTCAGGGAAGCACTGTGCAAAGCTCTTCTCAAAATGCACCATAAAAACAGTTACCCACTGGTAATGTAAAGCAACAGCTTGCAGAATAGTAATGACAACAAATAAGCTTGACCAGAGCGTTGGTAGGGTTAGGGTCAAACAAAAGATATTTATTGTTAGTTTCGCAGTTGAGAAGATTTACTGCTTTCCTTGATAGTAAAAGGCTTTTTTAGATCGTTGTTGGTACATAATTCATTGCTTATTTGGTCCCATTCCTAGGACTTTGGAAAATTGCAGTTTGCCACTTTTAACTCTATTCTGACATCAAATGATTAATTTACTTGTTGAGGAAATCAATAATGAAAATAATTGTTAGCTGTATCCCTACTTTTGTACACTTGTGATTTCCATTGTATCTGTTGATCTTTGTCCAGAGTGACTTACAGTAAGTGCTGCCATTGAGTAAGATTAAATACCTAAAACAACAAAATTCCAAGCAATTTGTAGTAAGACTTATCTTGTTGACTTGTGTCTGTTTGGTGTTCATTTATGAAATATCAAACAACTACCTTTATTAACTATGATGTAGTTAAAGTTCCCGAAACCTCAGAAAAAATATATAAAGTAAAAATCATTCCAAGACCATCAGTGAAAACTGTGCTCACCAAACTAGTTGCATGTAGCATGTACTGTATATTTTAACCTCGACATAACTGCTTCTCTTGGCTCCACTATTAGACATGAAAGGGCAGGACGAAGGAGGCCTCCATCTATATTTGTTCACGTAAACACTCCATACTGCTGTTAGACAGTTTGACCTGACGCGGGTGTTAATTTGGTCACAAAGCTGGCTCCCTCAGTGCAGTGTGTGTTTGCCTTTGAGACTGTAAGGTCTGCAATAAAGGCATGCAGTGAATGTGGGAAGTGTTCAGAGAAAAGAAAACTCTATCTAACAAAGGCTACATTATTTTGGTCCCAGTCTCTCGGGAAAAACACAGTTAGCCATTCATTGTGGGCTGATAATCGCATTCCTATCTAGGCTACATCATTAATATATATATATATATATATACATATATATATATATATATAAGTCAACTGAATCACATTTTCTAGTAGGAAGTATGAAGAGAGTGCAGTGTTCTGTTTAATCTAACTCTTAAAGATGGTATGGCTCGTAGTAGACAAAGAAAAATTCTGATTCATATAAAATACCACAAAATAAATCACTATCAGATGAAAAGCATCTTCCTTTGTGTTCCTCATTACTCTAAAGTCAGCTAATTAACAGAGCATGTCTAGACCAGTCCTCTGTGCCTTTGAATGAAGGAGATAATGTTATGATCCTCTCTCTCTCCCCCTGTCAGACACGTGATGACTTTCTGGGACAGGTGGACGTCCCCTTAAATCAGATACCGGTAAGTCTTTGGTTGCAGGAAATCTGTGACTTGTCTATGTTCAAGTAAGTTAGAATGTATTTAGTTTTTAATGTAGCTCTGGACCTCAATCTCACCCCTGTCACCATGGGAATATATACCCGCACGCCCTTATTCTAGTGTCTGTTCCACATCGTTGTCTATCGTTTTGGAAACACAGCCCGTCATGTTTATGTTATGTTCCTGCTTTTGTTTCATTATAAATACAACACCCGCAAATAAGCCCTCATAGTCCACTGCCACCATCATCAGTCTCTTTAAATATACAGTACTGTGTTCGGATACACTGCCATGCAGTAGATTTATACACGTGTCTGTCAAAATGTTTTGAGAATTAAAGATTTCTTTTTATTGTTGGTTTTTTTTCTCAGACAGAAAATCCTAATACAGAAAGGCCATACACATTCAAGGATTTTCTGCTTCACCCACGAAGGTTGGCATGATTTCATGGCTTTTTAATCCTTTGTCTTCTCCTGTTTTACATTCCATTTCACATGTTAATTTGAAGGAGAAATGATAGGCCACAGTTCATACTTATTTATTTAATTGTTAAACTATATTTATTTTTTTAATTGTTAAACGTTTGTATTAATCTGTTGGTTACGCAGCCACAAGTCCAGAGTCAAAGGTCACCTGCGTCTCAAAATGACTTACCTGCCAAAAAACTCCGGCTCAGAAGAGGAAGCAGCCGAACAGGCTGAGGACATAGACGTAAGTTTTGCTCATGATTGTTGAGTAAGACGATATCTCCCATGATCCCACCAATAAATCCTGTAATTTCCCCACTGCGGGACTAATAAAGGATTATCTTATCTTATCTTATCTTATCCTCCTGTGTTTGGTTTTCCTACACAGTGATTCTTCTTCCCTGTTCATAATACATCACCTGCAGCCTCAAGTTTACATTTTAGAGCATCAATCCAAACAGAGTTTTGGTTCACAGTCACACTGAATTTCTATGAGCCAAAAATAAACCAGGTTCTTACCCAAAAATAAGTTGAAGGCGGCCTCAATTCTGATTGTTTACCTTTTCTCTCCATGGAATCAGTTAATGATCATCATTGCGCATTGAAATAATTGTGTCTGGACATTGAATACCTCCACAAGTCTCCATTAAACTTATAAAGCTAAATACTATGTAGAAAAACTTTTTTCATGCTTATTAAACTGCAACCTCTGATTATTTAAAAGACAAACGTCACATTGAATATAATAAAGCTTTGGCATGGTCGTTTGATTTCAACATAGACCACAGTTTAAACAATCAAAGGTCAGAGCAGTAATATGAGTTTTAAGAGCGTCTCCCTATGTAATGCAAGTCTTGTCTTAACATAAAATCCATGAGTGCATATTTGTCCCACTCTATGTTCATGACCTTTGTAAAATATGCTGATGATTTTTGTATTACCTCAGCTAACTCAAAGCTCCAGTCTTCATCCTAGCCAGTGAATGTTCGTGCACTTAAACAGCTAGCATTAGGATATTGTTGCCACCCTGCTTGTGCTGCCTTTTAACACTTCCTGTTCATGTCGAGCAGCCTGGATGGGAGTTTCTGGAGTCTCAGGACATGTCAGGTCCCAGACAAAGCCAGCTGCTGCCTGCTCTGCCCCCTGGCTGGGAGGAGCGGCAGGACAACCTGGGAAGAACCTTCTTTGTCAATCATGAGAGCAGAACCACACAGTGGACCCGACCCACAACCCAGTAAGACTGCTCCCCTCTCCACAGCAAAGTTACATCTTGTTCTTCTGTGGTTGCAGTACTGACTGACTGTGTGTGTGTGTGTGTGTGTGTGTGTGTGTGTGTGTGTGTGTGTGTGTGTGTGTGTGTGTGTGTGTGTGTGTGTGTGTGTGTGTGTGTGTGTGTGTGTGTGTGTGTGTGTGTGTGTGTGTGTGTGTGTGTGTGTGTGTGTGTGTGTGTGTGTGTGTGTGTGTGTGTGTGTGTGTGTGTGTGTGTGTGAGAAACAGGGAAGGTGATGTGAACATGCAAAGAAGGCAGAACAATGATATGGATGCGGAGCAAGCTTTGAATACACGCAGACAGATCTCAGACCCAGATGAGAACCACACACGAGAGTCTCCTGAGGTAATTTTAACATTGTTTTAAGAAAAGCCTTTTCAGTGAATGGATAAGGGAAGGACGAGAAAGGTCTCTTCTGATAGCTATGCAGATGCCATGTTGAAGCCAGGTGTTGCACTAGTGTAACTTTTTGGTTTACAAAACAACAGACCACTGTATATTTAAACTGAGTAATTTAGCAGAGCTGTTGTTGTCAGATCTAACTTTGGATCAGTACCCCACCGAGTCTTCGTGATGAATTTCATCTGTCTTATCGTCTAGAGCTGGGAGATCATTACGGAGGACGAGTCCACCTTGTTCCATAACAATAACCAGCTCGCATCACCTCCACCACATGGGCCTGCAGAGTTCCAGCCGTTGCACAGCGAGCTGAGAAACACTCACTTTTCTGGGCCCACAGCTGGCGAGCTGCGCGCCTCCCAGATGGTGAGTCATTTTCTGTGCGCCATATGGTTCTGCTTACCGGAAAGTCAGAGGAATAGAGGCTCACAAAGAGATTGATAGGAACCACACACTTTTAGTGAGAGAGGGAGAACAGTGAAAAGCGTATAACACATGGATGGACAAGTGATCATTGTTGTTGTCTTTGACATGCTTTCTCTGTGCTGCAGAATCATGCTAGTAATTCGAGTCATTCCAGTCGTAGAGGAAGTGCCCCGACTTCAACGGCAGAAGAACATCCTGTTAATCCTGTGGTGGGTATTTCACTCCCTTATGAAAACACTCCTCTCTACTTTTTACGAAACCTGTCTTACATCAGAATGTTGCTGTGTGTGAACAGATGGCAGCGTTTAAGATTCACAGCTGTTTTCTTTAATTTACTAGTTCCTGTGGTGTGGAATTTAGGAAATAGTTTTAGTGAATGTATGCGTTTCATTGTTAGTATTTGGTTTCTCAATGGGCTTGAGGTTTTCAGTATTGATAATTTTTTATGTCATTCAATAGCATATTCCAACCTCAGCTGTGCTGCCTCCAGGATGGGAGGAGAAGCGAGACAGTAAAGGAAGACGCTACTTTGTCAACCACAACACTCGAACCACTTCATGGACACGACCCCTTATTCAGGTACAACGTGTTTTATTTTATTCTTATTGATACTGATAGAGGGCCAAAGTATGTAAATTGACGCTCAACTGGCAATTTTTCAACCACATTTCTTGTTGGACAGAAAACCACAGAAGCACCAGCGGCACCACCAGCAGCAGCACAGAGTGGTGCAGGTGTACCCCAGAGGCAGACTCCACCCTTACCACCCATGCCCCCCGAGGACTCTCCCTCTCAGCACATCCCAAGCCCAGAGGCCACACATGATTCTGGCTCCCTGCCGGCTGGTTGGGAGGTTCGCAGTGCTCCCAGTGGAAGACCCTTTTTCATTAACCACAACACCAAGACTACTACCTGGGTGAGAAAGCAGCAGACTTTAGATTTGCTTTTACTTTCAATCTTAAGTAGTGTCCATGAATAAATACAAATACACTACAAAGTTAGCTTTTGTTAAATGGGTCTTAGTCTGCAGTATACCCAATGCTGTTTGTTGTGTAAGTATTTCCTCTTTGACTGAAACACTCACTGTTAGTTTTCCTCTGAACAGGAAGATCCCAGGCATCCCAAAATTCCTGTGCAAATGAGGAAAAGACCCTCACTCGACCCATCTGATCTCGGCCCTCTGCCGGTAAATTGAATATCAGTAATAAATCAATTTAAAGACATTTATCAACTTTAGGATTTAGATCTCTGGCAAAAATCATATATGATACCTTAATTGCTCTGTGTTGTAATATATAATCAGAGTAGATAGTACAGTCTATTTTATTTAATATTCTAAAGCCAACATATTTAGATTGTAAAATGTTCTTTCTTCCTAGCCTGGCTGGGAAGAGAGGATCCACACAGATGGGAGGATATTCTACATAGATCACAGTGCGTATGACGTTTAATACTGAGAAAACATCTTGGACTAAACAATGTGTAGGTTTCCATGTTAATGAATGGCCTCTGATGTATTATATTTCACAGACACCAAGAACACACAATGGGATGATCCAAGACTGCAGAACTCAGCTATAACCGGACCAGTGAGTATAGATTATATTTGTCAGATTCATTTTCAGTAATATGATATTAGCACACTATAAAAATATTTATTTATTTATTTATAGTTCGCTGGTTTCCTGTAAATAGGTATCCTTGACTTAAGTGTAAGGTTACGGTGGGTTTGTCACTAAAGGCTCCTTTGTTGGTCCTAGGCAGTGCCTTATTCCAGAGATTATAAACAGAAGTATGACTACTTCCGGAAGAAGCTGAAGAAGCCGGTGAGTGTCCTCAAAGAGCAACTGTAACTGTTGCTTCTTTACAACTACTTCTACTTGATCTGATAAGGACTGGTCTTGCTTTAACCTCTATCAGTTTGTCACTTTCACATGTGCCGTATTTATTCAACCTGTAGATGATCGTAAACGGTCTTCTTAATGAACGCAATACATTTCTGCACAGGCTGACATCCCAAATCGCTTTGAGCTGAAGCTGAGGCGAAATGCAGTGCTGGAGGACTCATACCGACGCATCCTGTCAGTGAAGAGGGCAGACCTGCTCAAAGCAAGACTGTGGGTGGAGTTTGAAGGAGAAAAAGGACTGGACTATGGTGGTGTGGCCAGGGAGTGGTTCTGCCTCATGTCCAAGGAGATGTTCAACCCGTACTACGGACTGTTTGAGTATTCTGCCACGTGAGTCCACACACTGCCTCTGTTTCCTCTAATGGTCTTGTACATCATTAAGTTGTGTTTAGACAAGGCCGTCTTGTATTGCTGCACAGCCATTCAAATTTAGAGGTTTAGATATGCTGGTTCTCTGAATTATATGAAGAAACAATAAATAACATTCAGGACAGATTTTCTGCCTCTAGGTCTGGAAAGTCCAGGGAAATAGGAAAAAATACCATCTTAGAGACTTACACATAATATATCACTGCTCATGCTGTGCGCACACATACTCTATGTATGATATTTCTGGAAGGATATATTTATATTTACAGAGTGTTACAGGCCACAAAATGATTAAAATTGCTCCTCTTTATTTACTGTCCTACATTATGTTGTCTAGAAAACTGTAATTGAAGAATGGAAAATGAGCAGTTAGTGGTATTTACATAATTATGATGAGCATCAATGAAAATACAAACGTTTAGCATCAAGTCAAGATCCCCATACAATCATAGGATTATATTTCTTATAAAAGCAGCAATTTAAGAATACACATAAACAAGCTGTAATTATCTGCCAGAAACCAGGGCCCCGTTCCTCGTACGTTGTTCAACTAAGTCGATCAAATGTCCTGTTATCCAGCTTAAATCAACCCGATGGCTAACTCGGCTCCTCAAAGGCTGATCCGCGCTCAAACGGTCTCGTTAATTCGATCCAGACGTCAGGAATCAGGATGACTGCGCGTGCCCGTCCAACTTCAAAAGGGGGAAGCGTCGATCACCGAAACCATGATTATTTAACAGTACAACGGCAAATAAACTCAAAAGAGGAGCCTCTTTTTTTTTCTCCGCTGACGAGCAGAAGATGATCATGAACGCATATGAGGAATTCAAGACCATAACTTTGGCGAAATCTAGTTTACAGCGCCACCGCTGTGAGGGCTAGACAAGACGCAGGGCAAAATATCACACACGTTAAATGTGTAAGTGTTGGGAAAATGTATCGGCTAGTTTTAATATCTCATCACTCCACTGTGTGTGTGTGTGTGTGTGTGTTCATAATCAGAAATTCAATCAATTGAAGCAGTGAAAATATATGGTGTGTGATTCTCTCTATTCTTATCATGAGTCCACCTAAATAATTTTCTACAATAATGATATGCTGTGGTGCACTAATAACCCTGTCATATAATTATGAGTCTTCTTTGATTGCATGTACTCGGACATGAATGTAATGAACACATCCAGAAGTTTCTTAAGCTCCAAATCAACTTTACGAGCAGCGCGGCATGCAGCGGCTTTCTGATGTTCTCCGCATCGCCAACACTGTACAGACATGTACCACAAGGCTATGCACATATATATATATATATATATATATATATATATGCTATGTACTCAGTCTGTGAGACTCTATGCTCGGCTGCTCGTGTGGTGTTCAATGTACGGCTCGAGAAGGTCTCGTAAATAATCGATAGCGCTCGTACAGGAAGTCATGATGTGATAGTCATGATCGTAGAACTCTCTCCTATAAAACGCTAATCTAACTAATATCGCTCCTTCAATGGGATCTCTGATGAAGGAGCTGCCATTAGTTTCCGGGGTAGTGGCAAACTTATCCAGCTTACTGAAGTAAGCCTGCGCTGGAGCAGGATCAAGTTTATGGATGTGTTGCTATGGTGATTTTTCCAAACTTGCTTCGTGGAACCGAAAAGCCTGGGTTATGTAATCTTATCCTGAAAATGATCCTGCTTACTCAGTAAGCCAGGTATGAGGAACGGGGCCCAGAACAGCTGATTCAGGAAAATATTTGTTTCATACTTTGTGATTTGTCTTCCAGAGATAACTACACACTGCAGATTAACCCAAACTCAGGTTTATGTAATGAGGACCACCTGTCCTACTTCAAGTTCATCGGTCGCGTGGCGGGCATGGCCGTGTATCATGGCAAACTTCTGGATGGTGAGTTCCACCTGTATGAATGTTGTCGTAGGTCAGAGGGGAGCTCAAAGGGATTAGTGCCAATGGGGATTTATAGATCCTGACATTTTTATTTGTGTCCTTTTAAAGCTTTCTTCATTCGGCCTTTCTACAAGATGATGCTGCAGAAGTCGATCACTCTCCAGGACATGGAGTCCGTTGTGAGTGTCGCTTGTTCCCACTGCAAATAATTAGGTGGATCAGGTAATCTGGAAGATGTTTATGGTGTGTGTTGTCTTTTCAGGACAGTGAATATTTCAACTCCCTGAAATGGATTTTGGAGAACGACCCAACAGACTTGGATTTGAGGTTTACCATTGATGAAGAGCTGTTTGGACAGGTGTGTTCAAACATGTCGTCTTTGCCTCAACTACTTTTTAATTTGTGATAAGTGGTTAACTAACTAGTAATTTTTCTTGTTCAGACCCACCAGCATGAACTGAAGCCGGGCGGCTCAGAGATTGTCATCACTAATGAGACCAAGAAGGAATACATCCAGTAAGAAAGAGGAAAAAAAACACTTCTCATCTTCAAAGTGTTGAAATGATTGAAGGGTTTGATGCTAATCGGCTGTGTTGTGTTTGACAGTCTGGTGATGCAGTGGAGGTTTGTGAACAGGATACAGAAGCAGATGACTGCCTTCAAAGAGGTACAAGCTATTTGATACATTATTTTTGTAACATGGTAGACACCATTAAACAATATAAAGTAAGTCATATTTGTGTGTTTTAGGGATTCTTTGAGTTGATACCACAAGATGTGATCAAGATCTTTGATGAGAATGAGCTTGAGGTAAGTTTTCAGTCTGATGTGCTGAAATGACCATTCAGGTTAATTGATTAATAATGATGTGTCCACCTGCCGTCTTCTCGTCCACAGCTGCTCATGTGTGGTCTTGGAGATGTGGATGTGAACGACTGGAGAGAGAACACCAAGTACAAGAACAGCTACTGCTCCAACCACGCTGTTATCCAGTGGTTTTGGAAAGTAAGACAACTTTCCATGCCTGGAGCCATCAAGCTGAGCTGTGGACCTTTCAGAGTTTATTGTCCTTTCAAGAGGAGCTTTGTGTTTGTTATTTATTCATATATCTGTTTGTGTTGTTTAGACGGTGCTGTTGATGGATGCAGAAAAGCGAATCAGGCTCTTACAATTTGTGACAGGAACTTCAAGGGTCCCGATGAATGGCTTTGCTGAACTCTACGGTGCGATTACGCTTTTTTTTTTACTGCATTTTTGTGAGAAAGTTGTTTCTTGCTTAGTCTAGATAATTCACTTTTGTAGTTTTTTTTTATGAAGTGAAAGTATGCCTAATCTCATGTTTTACCTCTATACCGTGCATATATAACACTTTTAATTCATTGTAAATTAATTCCAGTTGAAATCAGGCTGTATGTGTTTGTCTAATGTTTGATGGGTTTGTTTTCCAGGGTCTAACGGACCACAGCTGTTCACCATCGAGCAGTGGGGAACACGTGAAAAACTGCCTCGAGCCCACACATGGTGAGCACTTCACTCCCATTATTCCGTTAATATTTTCCGACATTTAAAAAGGCTGAAGCAGATTTTTGCCAAAACACAAATTGCTTACATTACTTTGTGTTCTCCTTGCTGAGTTGTTGGCCATGTTAAGCAGTGAGGTTTGTAGTGAGACCAGAGATTTCAGTTAAACTCAGAGGATTGTTCACAGATTTTATAATTTTACTGTTATGTGTTGGAGGTTCAGAGCCCACAATGCCTCTTGATGATAATAATATGCGCATGCAAGATTAAAGGATATATATAAATATATATTTTGTGGCTTTGACGCGCCACAAGGATGTCCTGCCATAATACGGGTATAGGGTTGTCCTTGACCAACAAAGTTCTGAGTCGACTAACATACATACAATTTTACCGACTCATCGATTAGTTGATTTTATCAACCTCACAAAGAATCACTTCCATCGACTAAAGAATACCTACGACTAAAACAGCCAATTAGTTGACTAATAGTCTAAGAGGGGGCTGCCCTCATGGCACCATTACTTATCAGCCCTTTCTTTATCTTAGCTTACACTGAGGTATTGTGTGGCCATGATAATGATAAAAAAAGGACTGCTACAAGATAATATTTAAGGAGCATATAGTGGGTTAAAGCCCTCTAGTGGCTGAATACTGTCATAACTCTCACTCTGCTCTTTGAGAAATACATCCAGTCATTAGGCTCCGATAGACGCCTCACTATTAAGGGAGAACTCAACTGATTTTTAATGTTAAAATAAATTTCCTAGTAAGTCATATAGAGAATGCAATTAAGTTGCATTATGGGATTTTTGACCATTCCTTAATTAATCTACTTCTGGAAAGTCCCTCATTTTGTCGAAGGTGCAGTACTAACTAACTTGACTGTCTCCTTTTAAGAATTATGAATGAACACATAGCAGCTGCAGTTGATTTTCTGCAAATGTTTATGTTTTATGACTTTTGCTTGGATATGATTTTTCCCTTGTTTTCCTCATTGTCTTTACTTTCACCTCTTAAAGCTTCAATCGACTGGACCTGCCTCCCTATGAGTCCTTTGAGGAGCTGAGGGAGAAACTTCACATCGCCATTGAGAATGCACAAGGCTTTGATGGGGTGGATTAGAGCTTGTGCTGACATTACTGCACAATGCGGTGAAGACATGTAATGACGAGAAAAACAAGCTGTGCAAGAGATTCACGTCTTAACCTGCCAGCTGTATGACAGATGGACAGTCACACAACCTTCACTTTTGTCCTCTGTTGAGCCACATGTGAAGAAAGGACAATACATCCTGGGTGACGGAGTTATTTAATTACTCTACATGTTTTAAAGTTTACAAATCAAAAATGCAAAGCTCTATAATGTATAACAAAAACATCTAACCTAAATATTTTGGCTGAATTGCCTCAGAACACGTTATGCTCTGATGCTCACATCAGGTACTTGTGAGATTTTGTCTTTACGTTGTGTTTCGTGAGAAAGTAAATTAGGTTGTGTTGCTCCCAAACTAAATCCCTTAACTTGTTGTTGGAGGCAACATTGTGTCAAACGTTTTTAACGGCAAAACTTGAATAATCAATATAATCAAACCTAAATTAAACATGTTTTCCTGTCATTTAATTATATACATAATTATACATTTTTCATTCCATCATACTAATCCCAAACATGTGCACCTAAAAAGCATTGATGTTATAAACAAGTTTGAGCAACTACACTTAAGGAAAGTGTATTATTGAATTATTATAGTAGCGATGCACCAATACCAGTAAAAGGCTACATTTATTATACTGTCTACATACTGACTACATGCAGTGTTAGATTGTGCGGAATTACTAGAATTATATAATAATAATATAATATAATATAATACTATAATTGTACATATTGACATGAGATAATTGAATATCATAAAATGTATTTTCTTCTGTTATTACATAAATAAACTGTACATACAGAATTAACTTTACCGTCTCCAAAATTATAAAGCAGTTATTGTTAAAGCTGTTCACTTGAAAATTGTGAAATTGGAAAATAGTTGTTATTGGTGCACCTCTACATTAATACATATTTGTCTTTCAACTGTTTGTGTGTCAGAGAATTAAACAAATGTATTTACGCATAATATCCGACACACTTACCTTTTCACACACTTTGCATACAGTATGTTAAAAATTCAGTTTTGTTGCCTTTTGTCAATGGGTGGTTTTGTTTTGTTTTCCTCTACTCATCATCGTTGCCTAATTGCAGCACGGTGCTCTATTTTTAAGAGTACAACTTTAAAAATGGTTGGTTGTCAAAATATGTACAGATTATTGTCTGTTTTAAAAATGGGTAATCACTTGTTAATACCTTTGTAGGAAAGTAACTGTTCTTCGGCAGTAGTTTTAACATTTTCTGAATGGCAAAATGTGTTTTCGCTACCTGCCATGTTTACAGGTCATTGATAAAAGAAGATATCGTGGGCTGGTTATTGTCTCTGACAACACAATTTTATACTTTATGCTTTTATACAGTCAAGCACTTTGTTGATATCGATGAGTCTTACTTCTGAACTGTCTGAATCTTTGCCAATCTGTCACCTGCAGACTGCTTGAATCGCTCTTTAAGAAAATGATCCAATGCTTCGAGTGCACGTCTTTAAATGTTTACATGTGAACATTGCTGAAAATAAGCACATTCTCTTCTTTCACTTATATTTAAAGATAAATACAGAGGCCTTTGTTTGTAATGTATTGTAGAATCTGATTGTTCATGTTTTAATCTCTAAATTGTAGTACTGTTATATAGCTATAGAATATTGAATAGATCAACACTTAAGTTCTGATATATTGTATTATAGAAATTAATTAAAACACCTATAAGTGCATTACAACATACATATATACAGTTAAAAGGGTTGAATGAACTGTAGCTGTTAAATCCCCATTTGATGACATATAGCACACCAAATTCAATACAAATATATTTGAAAAATAAAGAAATATAAAAACAGTTATCCAGTGTCTTCATGTCTAACTTTCCCACTAAACACACTAACACCAACACCAGTAATGTAACTAGTCTTAATTTGGGTTATAAGGGCTGATATATATATATATATATCATCCCTTACAAATGTTAAATAGGATGGTTATAGCGTTAACCAGTTGTCTGTATTTTTACACAACTGGAAAAGATGATTTGCAGATCATTTAACACCAGTACAATAAATTCAGTGCAATATTCGCCTTAAAGTTGCCTCACAATCTTTCTGTCGTGTGTGTAATAATAAGTGTGAGACTGTCGAGGTACAAAACATCTGATTCTCTAATCAGTGTGAAGTCCCATGTAAAAAATAAACACCTGGCTGGTAACCTGCAAAGAGAGGCTATGACGCAGCTGTGAAGTAGGAGTGTTATGTGGGAAAATCAGTGCAGGGACAATAGAACTTTGTACTATTGAATTTGGATGTCTTACATAAACATATTTATCTCAAGTCTACATGACAGGAGGTGAATGAACATCTACAACCTGGTGTAAATGACATTAAACAGTAAATAAACTGCCTAAAATATGTTGTTGATTTAGTTTTGTGTTTTAACACTGCACAGCAGGTGAGGGCTTATGACATGAAGCACTCAGTTTTTGATGGTTGAATGAAGAATTTTGAGGACACATCTTTGCTAAATCAAAAACACCCATTGTGGTGTTTGTCTCACCAATTCTCAAAACAGGGCTTTTGTTTTCAAACAAGACATCAATTAAAAAGATAATAGTTCATTTGAACTGTTTTAGGGTTTGATTTAATGAATAGCATATACCATTTTATTTTTGAGAACTGACACTTTATTTCAGAGTGTCCTGTAAGATTCTTGGGGTTTAAACAGAAGTACAGTATGTGAACTGAAGTTAAACACAATGTATTCTTTGTGATTAGCATTACCCAACTTTTAAACATTTGAACTTACATCTGTCCAACAGATTTGTTTCACCATATTAGCAGGAAGGCATCGACTCTTTCAATTCAGCTTTTTATGTCCAAATGTTGTCTCACATATTGGGATTTCAGTGCATAACAGAGCTGGGAGGACAGTCTGCCTGTTTATCTCAAGCTAATTTAGCTGCAGTCCAATATGACTGCGTGATCTCTCCTGTGTGCTTGTTGACCTACACTATAGAGCACTGATGCATACGTGTTGTTCGCTGTTGACAGGCTCTGTGGAGAGGACTGGTCAACATCTCTGTGGTCGGAGCCTTTTATGTGACTCAGCTCCTATATTCCCCACAACCCCCCTGTTGCGGCACTAAAAGCCCCCTTCTATCCACAGGGTCAGTGGAAAGGTCAC
This sequence comes from Cottus gobio, assembly GCA_023566465.1. Lineage (NCBI taxonomy): Eukaryota > Metazoa > Chordata > Actinopteri > Perciformes > Cottidae > Cottus > Cottus gobio. The sequence continues at coordinate 16,023,459 of CM042224.1, read as the reverse complement.
CCACCATTCAGGCCGGCCTTTTGGACACTTCTGGGGTCAGTGGGGATGGGCATGAGGGCCGGCAGGAAGACACAGACCTCAGCCAATGGCAGCAGGTCTTGGGAAAGCGGGCTCCCCTTTACCCACAGCCTTACCCGCATTCAGAACCTGATAATTACTTTTACTCCATTGATCCGGCCGCAGAGCTTGACCCCAACTTCACATCAGGCTGACCATCACTCCACCCACAAACTCGGCCATATTGGCAGGTGCCGAAACTGAATATTTTATTAATTAAACACCCTGGGGAGAGCCACACTGACCATGCATGAGGCCATGCTCTCACTTTCCCACGTTATGTAAGAGAGGTGCCAGCTATCTGCAAAAAATGACTAATGTGTATTGTGGCACAAGACAGCATTTTAAGTTTAGATTGCTTTGATTAATTGGACTATTTCTTGAGGGCATCCTTGGAACAAATGTGGGAATAATTTATTTTAACCAGAAACTGTTACATTTACATTTGTATCAACCTCTTTGTCCACATTTCTTCAGGCCAACTATGAAAAGTCCCACAGTTTCAGAAAAAAATAGGTAATGTCTTATCTGACTAAAGTTACAAATTAAAAAAAATTCTGTTCCTGCTTCATAATCAGGAAAACTTGAAGAAATCTAACTGATGACAATAATTAATTTATTTTGTAAGGCCTTTTTAATTCATTTGTTTTGTGTAAAATTACACAAATGGCTAAATGTCAGTTAATTGAGGAAGTTTGAACCTTTGAACATATCATCCATACTTTTAAATGTATTTAAGTGCATAAATGGTATTTCTTTTAAATACCATGTTCATATATTGTTAAAAAACCTTTGCAACAGTGACACAGTACATTTGTCCTAAGTATTGCTGCATAACTCTTTATTGAAGAGTGCAGTTTTCTTAAGTGTGTTTAGTTTTCTAACTGACTGGACATCACAGCTGGACAGCGTGCTGCTGAAAAAGGTTCACAGAGGTAGGGGGTGGAACTGTGAGGGAGGTTTGATCTCTCTCCACAATAAGTGATGGACATTGGATCAATATCGACACTGACACAGCAGATGTCCTGCTTCCTCCTAATTGAAGGGCACAGTTTAAAAATACATATTAATTTCCATTAAGATTTTTTTCAGTCTGAGGAGACCATTTGGTGGACAGTCTCATCAATGCAGCTTCACGTGTCTTGATAAGGAAGAGGGAAAGGGTCTTGGTAGAACAAGTCAGGCGAGCGTATCAGTTCCATTGTTACAAAATGTACAAAGCAATCATCATTTTGGTGTCAGACCCACTCTACAAAAAATAGTGATCTGATTTTAAAGTTATTTATTCAAAGCATGAAGTGGTATTGTTTTTCTTCATGAATGAAAGGAAGCATCAATCTATGCAATGCAATGCATTCTAGTAAAATACACCATCAAAAACCTGTTCAAAGGATTACTGATGTATTGTCCTTAAAAACATTAACATATAAGAATACTATTTTGCTACTTCAGTGACAGTAATTGTAATGGGCTTTCCACCCCTGTAAAGTACACATTGTACTTTATTTCATCAGATGGCACCTGAGCCAGAGACATCAGGACGTGCAGCAGCTCTCCTCCAGCTGCCTGAACTACTGCTACTCATTGAGTGGACAGGTGACCCTCAGTGTGATGCGACTGATAGGTTGCTGTTCTTGTAAATATCGTGTCAGTAAAAAGCTTATGTTGCCAATGTATGAGAACTACTGAAAGCATTTGAGAAACCACCAATACGAACTTTTCAGAAGAGTATCTTTTTTACTCCATCTTCATATAATCAACATCTACAGATATACAGAAGAGCATTACATAATTACCACCATTTTGTGCCATTTTGTGAGACATCATCAAGGCCGGCTTAGGTCTAGATCACAAGGTGCCCTGAAGGCCCCATATTTATTATTCAAACAGTGTGTTATTTGTTTAATAAGACATTTGTTTGGTAACGTGCAAATTAAAGTACAATTTCAACTGAAATGATAAGGGCGTTCAGGTGAACACTACACTTTAGCTGTCTTGTCTGTCTTATGAAGGGGCCTTGTGTGAAAATGTACACTGGTGCGTACTCCTAAATAAATAAATTAGGTGTAGATTTTGTTAATAAGTGGGGACACACATCTCGGCTGATGTTTGCCCTTCTAGCAGGTTAACCTGGCCATGGACAGAAACACTTTACCCCACTCAGACGGATATGTGTACCTTATACTCCATTACATTTATATAACAGCTGTAGCTACGAACATTAGTTTATTCGCAGATAGACATAGGTAATTAACATAATAATCACACATAATGCAAAATGTTTCATGAAGTACACAGACCTAGTGTTGGAATACCTTCAGCAGTAATAATGCATAGTACAGTGGTTCTCAAATGGGGGTACGTGAAGGCACTCAGGGCGTACGTGAGATTTAAAAATATGTATTTAAAATGAGCATCCATTTAAAAAATCCTTTAAAAATAGTTATTTATTCAATAAAATATAAGTGTAACTTCGGAAACTGAATTGTATACATTCTATATTATATTAGACACTGATGACACAGTGCTGGGTATTACATTTTTTGTTTTGTTTTTTCAACCAAAAATGCTTTGCACTGGTTAGGGGTTGCTTGGCTGAAAGAAATATTTCACAGGGGATGCATCAGTGACAAACGGTCAAGAACCACTGGCCTAGTATTTACATCCATCAGGGTGCAGTTGGATCAGGTCAAGCGATGAATGCATTGCGCTACACTAACGCGAGGGGGCGCTGGACTAAACGCTCATTCAGACCCACCGACGTGATGATTTGATGCCCGTCCCAGAGGAGGGGACACTAGGGCTGCAGCGCTGCACACCGCCGGTCCTCCTCAGTAGCAGCGCGGTGCATCTGGAGGAAACAACCATGCGAGAGTTGCGAGCATGTACAGACAATTAATGTAGTTCAATGGCGCTTGTCAGAAGGAAACTATTCCAGCGGTGGCTGTTCCTGGTCGCGTTTCTTCCAATCTCAGGTGAGGGACGTTTTCAGCTACATTTTGCTCCTGAGTTAAATCGTTAAAACACTAACAATTAGGAGCATGTGACTCCGTTACCTCCATGAATACACGAGAATGTCACCCTGATAACTTGATTAACCGGGTTTGGCATTCACATTTTCTAATAAATTAACGTCTGGTTACTTATTTGCAGGACAATTGGCCGAGAAACCATCAATTAACTTTCAAGCCGTTTTTTTTATTGAATGCCCGCTTTTTACATCTGAAATAACGTTCACGTTATATTAAATAGTTAAATGTTTGTCTCGGTGGCTTTACTCAATTCAACCTGCTCTAACTGCAGGAAGGTTTGTTAACTTATAAAACTAACGTTGCTTCAATTCAACACTGTTCTGAGATACAGCTAAATATAAAGAGATCATGTTACTGATGAGGGTAAACTGACGTTAACAGGGTGGATATATTCTTTATAAAGTCACATGCAATGCTTTCAATTTGTGTGTTGGCTCAGCAAGAGGTAACTGACAGTATTTATATTGTTAAGTATTACAAAGTATTTAGTTACACATCGACTCCTTAATCTTCTTACCACGATCATCCTATTACAGAGCTGAAATGAGAGATCAGCAGTGTGTCAGTCCAACAAAGCAAGTTTCTGGCCCAGGACCAAAACACATGATATAAAACACAGAGCTGGTGTTGGAGATATTGCTCAGGAAGGATTGCATACTGAGGCCATGCTTCATGGAGGGTCCCTTCCTTTGCTCTAGGAGAAAATGTTGCAGGTTTTTATGTCATTGCTTTGAATTGAAAATACCTACTAATGTACTCTGTTATATTGAACTAAGAGGAATGGCACTATCTCTATATTTGGTCCACGAGGATCACAATAATGAAACATTACATGAAGGTCATCCTGAGAGTTCAGTAACATAAGATAAGATAAGATAAGATAATCCTTTATTAGTCGTTCAGTGGGGAAATTACAGGATTACAGCAGCATTGCTCAGTACGTAAGATAAAATAAATATCAAGTAATATAAATAAACAGTAATAAACATAATAAAAAAATAAACAGTAAAGAGGAAATTGAATGTACAGTAGAATATTGGATATACAAATTACAAAATATTACAAAATATTGCACCAGAATGGATTAAAGTATATGTTCTGTGTAAACTAAATGGACTAATTGGATCAACAGTTTCACCTTCAGCTGGTGACTTTATGAGCTGTAAGTAATTGGATTAAAGTGGTAATGCAAGCTACAATGTGATTACAGTGCACGGCAGTAGATCTTTAACCCTCTCAAATGTAATGTTTTTTTTTTTATTGGTGTCAAATGTGTATCCATCTGAGACTATAAACACTGATCCAGGGGATACTGAGCCACAACCTCCAATAAGTGTAATTATTGACTGAAAACCCACCATTTAAATCACTCTAAGCAAGTAACCACCTTCACTCACATGCTTTTCTTCTCTTTCTACAGGTGTTTTATGCTTTAGTGAGTTGTTTTTCATCAAGGAGCCCCATGATGTCACTGTCATGCGGAGAGAAGCTGTTATTTTGGACTGTCAGGCACATGGAGAGTCACCCATCGACGTCAGATGGCTCAAGAATGGAGTGAAAGTGGTGGAGAACGAACGGGTGTACCATCTCTCCAATGGCTCCCTTTATATTTCAGAGGTGGAGAGCAGAAGAGGAGACAAATCAGATGAAGGGCTCTATCAGTGCCTTGCTCAGAATAAATATGGCGCAATCCTGAGCCAGAAAGCTCGTCTTACAATCGCAAGTGAGTATCATGCTGAAGTCAGATTGGAAGGGTTGAGGACCTGAGATGGGATGTAGGAGATGGCGAACTCTCATCATGTTCAGGCAGAGTGTACAATCTTATATTTTAACTGTTTGCGCCCATTTATTTTCAAGAATAATCAGGTGAGATTCAAATCTCTCTGCATAAATTCTTCACGGCATTTTACACTTTGCTTTATTTTGCTGCTCAGTGAGGCAGCTTTGGTGGTAGCAGTGAGGGAACATGAACAAAGTCTTCAAAGTTGGAGCCCAAAAAAGATGCTGGTTGGAAGAGGAATATGCCCATTGGTATGCTAATGAAGGGGCAGCAGATTTGAAAGGTTAGGAGCTGTCCAGGAGATCGGATCTCCAATGCTAAAGAGCGGATGACCCCTATTCTCTTGCAGGGGCTTTCATGTTATTGCACCCTGACCGCTTTAAGAATTGTCCTTTTGGAATGCTTTCTCCTCCGAAGTTGGCTTCGTATTTTAAGGGGGGGAGAAGAGAGGCTTTAGGCTGAGCTGGTCTTTTGGGACCTTACATCCCCTCCTCCCACACCACAGGCCATGCATCTTGCTGTGACACTTTTGCAGAATGTATGTTAACCTTTTTACCCTGCCAGCAAAAAGTTCACTTGTAATTACATGCATATTTAACATTACTGACATTTTACTTTACATTGAATTCAATGAGGCAGAAAATGGCCGTTTTGCATGTCTTGTCCTGGGGGTTGCATGGAAATCTTTGTTTCCATGTTATTCCACAGTGGACGATTGTTTTACTTTGAAGTCAATTCCACCTCAATGTGATCCAAGTTGCTGAAAATTACTTTTGATGATTTTCTTTGAATAGATAGATGATAAAGAAAAACAAAGTCTGCTGTCATGTAAAAGAAAGAAAAAGTTCTCTAAGACCAGCACCGATTAATATGAGCTGTTAACATTGCCAGCTCTTTTGGATAATTGTTAATGAACTTTGGTTTAATGAGGTGCAATTAGCTTTAGTTAAATAACAGCTCTTTAAATTCATTGAGCCAAATTGCATGGATTATTCTAAAGTTGTACTTAACTACTTGCAATGCTCACTGGTAGAGTGCCCAGTCTAAAGTCAGATATATTCTGGTACCTCGTATATATACTTCATTCATTATTTGAGTGGTATATCTGCTTTATAGTTTGAAGTTAAGAGGTGATAACGGCTGCCAGTAAGCTTTACTAGTTAGTTTAAAATGGCACTTAGACTTGCTTGAGGGTCTATCTGGAAGCTCATAAAATTTGCACATACCTGAGAAATGCTCAGTTGAAGGACACAGAGGTATCAGTGGGGGGTGCAGCGAGAGGTGTGCCCACACACATACGCACACACACACGAATGTGAATGGCTGTTTCCCAGTACCACGGCTTTACCGCAAGTGTATAAATTACCAAACTTTATTGCAGGTCCTACCAGGTCAGTGGGGGCTGGAGGCTTTGCACACAATTGTTTTCTGCCTCACTTCTCTGGTGAAGGGTGAAAAGCTTTTCACTCTGCCTTTTTTGTCCACATTGTCTCCCATGCTCGCAAAAGGAAAGAGTTTCTTTGGGGGCAATTGTTTGTCCTGATATCAGTGGACAGAACAGCTGGATCTGTTCACCACTGAAAGGCTAATTACATTTATTGTAAAAGTTAAACATCAGAGATTGATTCTAAGTTTACAATTTGATTGAAAGGTCAGGGAGGTAATCCTCATTAAACAGCATGGCTCTGATCTATGACCTGCCTGTTGTGCTGACATGTTCAGTCTGCTCAGAGATTTTGGCAATATGTGATCATTTGAATTTGATCCATGTTAACTGAGCATGAATTTGATCCCAGTGTCACTGTATCCTGAGGTCTTTTCACATGTTAATTCCTCATCTGAGAGATGCATAGTGTAACAAGTGGGGACCCTCCAGTTCCTCCTTTCAGAGCCAATTACATATCCCTCTTTATCAGACTCATGCTACCATTTCCTTTACAATAGCCGAGTCCTTTTGAAGGTGTTTTATGTCTGCAGGAGTAGTACCCTGGGTGAGTTTTTCAACCCCATGCTCATGTACTGAATGAAGCTTTGGACCTGCTGTTCTTTGAGGAATGTGATGATGATGATGATGATGATGATGGAGTGTAACCTTAAACATTGGTTTGCTAAAGCACAAAGGTGAGAAGGGATTTGGCCACGATGAAAAGGAATGTGACACATGATCCCCACCATATGACTTTTGTCAATAGACTTCAGATTGATGGGGATTTCAGTAGAGAGATTGTCTCCTGAGTTTGCTTCAGATTTGTCATCTCATCTTCATGGCTCAGTTGTGGCCCCCATGTTGGTGTAAAGTTGGCACTGTCAAAGGGTCAAATGTGCCCAGAGTTGTGGACTTTTACATATGCATTGCAGGCTGGATGGTTTCAGATATGAGGTTAGTTTAAGAAAATCATTGACCAGTCTGTAATGGTAATGATCTGCTGTTCCCTGGCATTATTTATGCGGTGCAAGCTGGGAACATATCCCTAGTTCCAGGAACAGTTGAAATTTAGGTTGTCTTGTCAATCATGTCAAATTAAAGGGCCGGTGTTGTAGGATACATGTTTTAACAGCTCAGCTGTTTTACATCACATTATTTGTCATATTCACACTGATGGGGTGCTGATTATAAATTTGACATGCCATGTAGTGCCTTGTTAAAGTGTGTTTTGTTGCTACTTGATGAATGAAAAGTAATTTAGCAAAGTGCTTGTTTTGTGGTGACCACTTCACTGTCATCCAAAGCAATCTGTTTAAGGGATGTACCGATCCAACTTTGTATCTCCCGCAGAATAAGTGTCAGTGCAATGGCATCCTAGATTAACGTATTAGTGTGATTGTTTCTAGCAAGTTACAGAAGTAAGATATCTCATACTGCATATTATTCTTCAGAATGAGCTTCAAAGGAGTTTTTTAAAGGGTCTGCTGCTGTTCATGTACAAAGTTTATTTTACTTAATGGTGTGTCCAGAGGCATTCAGGCCAGGACCACAGCATTATTTTTAAGTTGCTACTGATGGTTCTGACTAGCACTGGCTCTGCAATTAGAAAGCCCAATAAGACAAAAGCAAACCTTGCACAGTGTGAGCTGTGGGGAGAATGAATGAAATGGCCCGATGTGAGACAACTCAAAGCCTGGAATCTTGTTTTTCACCTCTGCTGGACACGAAATGTTACCATGGTTCCCCTAAATGGCAGGCCCAGAGGTCAAAGGTCTCTTTAAGTTGTTCAGTCGATGGTGGGCAATGAGACACAGGACTGAAATCTTTCCTCCAAGAAATCAGGAGTTGTCATCATTGGGTCTACTCCCTCACTTATCTGTCATAAACAACTTTTATTTTGTCATCTGACATAAATGTTCTGTTTCTAATACGCCATGATATATATATCTGTTGCTAAAAACAGAATGTAGCTATTTACAGATTTACTTGTTTCTCTCTATGTTATGATATGGAGATTAAAGACAATGAAGCCACTGTTTGTGGCGAGTGGAGGTTGCTGTTGAATGATTGGACAACTTTGGAGCAGAGATAAGGGGTTGGAGGAGGGGGTGAATGCTCCTTCCAACACTGCTCCCCCACCGCACGAAGGGTGCTTTCAGAGGTCACGCTGCTCATGGGAATAGTTCTTTGTTTAGCCAGGCCAGTGGTCACTTGACTGTCCTGCAGCCTGTGTTTGGCAACAGCACATCTGCCAGCCAGCTCGTGATTGATTTGTGGGCTTTTTCAGCTTTGCATTCTTCTCCTTCTCGCTTATCAGCTTTCTTTTTTGCCAAGAGTCTTTTATTAATGTTCAGTGGGGTCACTGAACATTGTAAAGGACTCATCAATCAGTTAAAAAGTGCTGTGTTTTCAGGAGGAGTTGCATAATATGTACTAAAAAAACTTATTTTGGTATAACTTATCATGCAGCTTACATGATCAGGAGAAGATGATCAATTTTACTGTATCTCCAACAAGATTGGACCCTGGGGGGTGGGCTGGGTTGGGGGCCGTCATAATAATTGAACAGTGCACATGTTTAATATGAGATGTGTGAACTGTGCTCTCTGTGTTCAAGCTTACTTGCACTTAGACTATGCTCTGCTATGCTCTGCTGTGCTCTGCTGTGCTCTGCCTGGCCCGGGGCTGAGAAACTGACCACAGCAAACAGAGGAGAGAGGGCTGAACTAATCCCTGGTATTTGTAAGGGAACCTTTGTTTGGGCCTGACCTGTCCACTGACATCAGCAGGCCCATCTGTTGCAAGCTGGTGTGAAGAAAATGTATCACTCAGGGGAACATACTGAGATAAATAAGGCATGTGGACAGACTCGTATTTTTTATTTCTTTAGCTTTGAATTTTGGACTCTGGACATTGCTGTCACTTTACGTCAAGCATGCAGTTGGTTTAACATTGTGGGTCAAAATGTAACAGCTGTACCTCATGTGTTGCTTTATTAGTTATAGTAGCACCCACTGGCACATGACATTGATACAGAAGAAAAGGATTTTAATACAAAGCAGCATTTAAAGATGCCTCAGCTGGAGAACAAACCGGGACATCTCAAGGCAGTTTGAGTGAGCAGTAGTGCTAGTTTGGGGTGTTCATGTGGGGCTCTGAGTTGGGTGCTAGCCAGGATTTGTGGAGGTCAGAGGTCAGAGGTGAGATTGTTGGGAAGTCAAAACTGTTTCTTTGTGCTTTTGGGGAATAGGCTTCTTTATCCTATTCTTCTTCTTCTTCCAGTTGACTAAAGTGTTATGGCAATCAAAAACAAAAAAAGATTCTATATATTTTGGTGGATTAAAGGAAAATGATGCTCAGTGATAGTAAAACATTTTATTTTCATCTACTTAACACAAGGAATAGATGACTCAAGGAAGACAGTTTAAGTAAATCACAAACAGCCTGATGTGTTTGCTCTGATCATTTCATCTCACATTAGATGCCCCTCTGCAAACATTATCGCTCAAGGCAGAAGGTCAGCCTTCTATTTTCAGCCGGTCTAGTGCTCTGGCCAATGCTCGACAAACCCTAGCACTTATAGATTTCTCTCCTTGTCTTAGTAGTTTATCAATAATCAATAATCATCTCGCTGTTTGTCAATCCAGCATTATTTTACTGAAAGGCAAAGTAGTGAGGCAGAGGATCAGTGCAGCTCATCTCTCATGCCCTGCAGCCATATCACCTCAGCACATAAATGGCATTTTTGTAAGAGCCAGTGTTAACAGTCGGGGGTGGGAGACGGTGTGCATGTGAAGGAGGGGGTTTTGAATGCCTCTCCCTGCTCCTGTCTTCACATCAAACAACCACAGTGGAGCCAAGAGGGGTAACAGCTCAAGACTAATTTGATTAAATGTGTCAATGGTGAAACGATCGGATTGTCACAACAGCTTGCCTCTTGTCCGACAAGAATGATAACAGACACGTACCCGGCATGTTCATCAAAGTCTGTGAGGGAACATGCCCAGATAGTGTATTGTAAACAACATCCAATAATTGAATCAATCATTTAGATTCGTACGTCTCTCAAGTCTCTCGTATTGGGTCCCATTACGACACGATGACAATGAGGAAAAAATAGACCCAGCAGCCAATATATGTCTCTAAAACTAACTAATTATTACATTTATTTAAAATGTAGTAATCAGAAATACCATACATTAATGTTCATAATTATATCTCATAAACCAAAACTACCACCCTTCCTTTGGCCAAAATAAGACTATCTTTCCTCCACAGATGTCAGCTAGATTTGGTCAGTTGTGTAAAAGTCATAATTCATTGCATGTTTTGGCGTTTAGAGCTCTCCTGCTGTTCTGCACCACCACACCTGGCAACACTGCTGCACGCAGCCATCCATCATGTTCCTCATGGACACTACAGTGTGTTTATGGTGCTGGGATTGCCTGTAGACTTTTCTCCAAAGCACAAGTTACCACAGCACGGTGTTGCATGTAACTGTCAACAAATATACTAATTAGGGTCTTAGATATCCAATTTAGTACAAATAATTTTGGTTGGCAATGTACAAGTCAGGCGGTTAATGTTTTTCCCCCCTTTGGTTTCATGAGGTTTCCTTTAAATATTGTATTTATTTACACCATAATAGAACATTGTGTAAAACAAACTGTTATATTTGACGACTGTTTAGTTACTCATTTAGTAAATAATTAATTAATTTGTCAATATTACAGTTATCCATGTGTGTCTGTGGGTTCCATGTAAAATATTTAAATATTGCAGCAGAATAAAAGAGATGTTTTTTCTCTTTCACTGAGGACGTGACACATGTGGCTTCAACTTAATGCTCTGTTTCCTGCTCCTTTCTGGGTCTTCTTTGCTGCATGCTGATGGCTCACTGCAGCACGATGCTTTGGATGTGTGTACAGAGGTCAAAGAGCACCACAGTGTGTTTGTTGATTCATTACTTGGGAGATGATAGTTTCATCCTAAAAGCAGGCTGCAGTTTGCATCTTGAAAAGGACTTTGTGAAATTATGTATTTTGGGAAAAGTTATACAGAAAGTCATAGAGCTTTATTTTTGTGGTCCATCAGAAACATAATTCATAGTCTATTGATTCGTCCATCTCTGTTTGTACCATGTATTCTTTTTATGATAATGAATATCATGTTAGCTGTGATGCTCACTGTTTTCGCTCTGTGTCCCAAACAGCAGTGCAATTGATTTATTTTAACAAATGAATGACCTTAGGCTTCTGCAGCTTTTCGAGCACAAATGGGGACTGTACAGAAGTGGGTGACCTTAATGGCTTTTAGGGCTAATATGGCCCAGGAGGAACCACTGTCAAAAAGAGCATTCAATAACAAAAATGCTAACACAGCCTAAACCTTTTTAAAATTCATACACTCCTGTTGGCTGTTCGGGTCACCATAAAAGACCTTATTGTAATTCACGTTGGGCCGTGTGTGCTTGCTGCTCAGCTGGTTGCTGACAACGGCTCAGTTTCAGTGAAACCCTATCCACGCAGGATGTAGCTGTTCCACTCGAGTCGTCACCTTCTTGCAGCACTCAGCAGGTCTGTAGCTTTAGGTTATAGCCATGGATGGATGTCTGAAATGCATCAAAAAGTTTGGAAAGGAAGAGAGAAATAGATCAAAATCAGAAATAGATCATACGATTTAACTATCTTGTAATACTTGCCACACAATAGTTATAGAAGTTTTATTGATAGTGATTTAACTTCACCTTGTATCCTCTTTCCTAGCTAATTTAGAGTTTCTCTTTAACCCCGCCATTGTGGACAGTTGTGTAGGGCTGTCGACTGATTTCATGTCTTGGCGACTACTATCAAGGAGAAGTTCTGCTGAACAAGATGTTGTTTGTTTTGCGTATTATTGGAAGCAGTTACCAACTGCTCTTCTTATTGCCTTTATGGCAAATGTACAATCTCAATATGCGGCTGAAGAGAGATGAAGAAAGTCTATACCATCAAACTCTGAAGGGGAAAAATGTAATGAAATTGTTTCTTGTGTTTTGCTGCAGGTATTTACGCTTTTGCAATCCAGCCAATGTCTATAGTGGTGACTGAAGGCTCAGTTGCCAGGTTTTCCTGCAGTATTAGTGCTCACCCTCCTTCCATCATCACTTGGGAGTTCAATCGGATCACATTACCCCTTGCCACTGAAAGGTATGCACTCTGTTGGTTTAAGTTTAATTTCATGGTTTGAATTTCAGTAGATATATGACATTCTTATCCATTATTAGTTATTGTGAAAGTTTCATGTGTAATTGTTTCATATTGTATGTAATACATTCTGTATCATATTTCTGTCATCCAGAATCACAGTCCTTCCCAGTGGTGTTCTCCAGATCCACGGGGTGCAGCGGGCAGATGCTGGAAATTACCGCTGCATCTCCACCAATATTGCCAGCCGGCGCCGAAGCACAGAGGCCACCCTCACTGTCGCCCCAGGTGAGTTGGTAAACCTCTTTTTGCAAATGCTTTGTGTAAAGAGCATCAACACATAATATAGTAATAGAAACTGTGTTTATATTTACCTAAACCTATCAAATGTGATGGATGTTCTATAATTAATTCTAGGAAAGAAATTGGGAAATGATTATCTTTTTAAAATCCATACTGCAATATCAGTAAGGTAATTGGTCTCTGAAGCAGTTGTAGAATGGTCAAACGTTTGTTGAAAGGCTTATTTGTTTGCTCAAATCTACAATGTCCGTCACATAACCCCATATGCACTAAAGCTGTCTTCCTCCCTCTCCCTGCAGCTCCCAGACCCCAGCTTCCCCAGAGGCCACGCATCATCGCTGGGCCACAGAACATTTCAGTGTCGCTGCATCAGAGTGCCGTCCTAGAGTGCATGGCCACAGGCAATCCCCGACCCATCATTTCCTGGAGCCGAGCAGACAGCAAGTCTATTGATGTTTACAACACCAAAGTGTTAGGAAACGGCAACCTCATCATCACAGACATCAAGCCCCAGCATGGAGGAGTCTATATGTGCAGAGCCACCACTCCTGGCACGCGAAACTATACAGTCGCTTCAGCTAATATCACTGTGTTAGGTACAGATATACTGTAGTTTGGCTATATATACGTTTGGATTTTGTTTTGATAATTCAAAATTCTCATCGATGTTTTTCTCATTGATGTTCTTCCTCTAAAGCACCACCTTCCTTGGTCGAGTGGCCAGAGAGCCTGACCCGTCCACGTGCCGGTACCGCCCGCTTTGTGTGTCAAGCTGTAGGAGTTCCAACGCCTCAAATCACTTGGTTCAAGAACGGAGGGAAGGTCCACTCCAATGGTCGAATCAAGATGTACAACAGGTATGTTCCTCTTGATATTTAAGGGTTTAATTCCTGAGATCTAAATCCCTTTCTTGGCCAGTCACATGTATTTGCGTCTGTATGCACAGAGAAAATAGAAACAGGAGCTCTTTTTACTGTACCACTTGTTTAACAGTCTTTGTTGGCAAATTAAAAACAGTTTAAATAAACATTTCACTACTTTTGCTACAGTAGAAGGAAACTGAATAATTTACAGCAATGCAAATGGTGTTTTAGCTTGTTTCCCTATAATTTGCTCTGGCTCCTTATTCAACTGTCAGTGCTTGTTAAAGGGAATTATAGAATGATTACATCCTGGTAAAGGAGCCTTAGGATGAAGCCATCTGTGTGCACGCTCTTCATCTTTGTGTCTCTGTGTCCCATAGCAAACTGGTCATCAACCAGATCATCCCTGAGGATGATGCCATCTATCAGTGCCAGGCAGAGAACAAGCAGGGATCGGTCCTCTCCATGGCAAGGCTCATTGTGGTGATGTCTGAGGATCGGCCGAGTGCTCCCAGGAATATTGGAGCTGACACCGTGTCGAGCTCCGCCATCCTTCTGGCTTGGGAAAGGCCTCAGTATAACTCGGATAAAGTTATTGCTTACTCGGTGCACTACATGAGGGCGGAAGGTGAGTGGCATTTGATCAAACCAGAGATAACAGGGATCAGATTATCATTTTATTTTTGTCACACAGGGATACTGTCTCCAGTGAAAGGTTATCGTTATTTATTTAGGCATTTCATGTTTGTGGCCTTTAACAGAGAGGAACACACAATTAGCATCAACAGGCTAAATGATCTGGTTGCAATGATGCATCATTTGCCAACAGTGGTCCTCCGGAGGTCGCAAAACGTTCCATTCAGCGTTCACTTTTGCCAGCAGGTGAGCGTGTAGCTGCGGGGCACTGATAACATGGAGAGATGTCAAACATCTGTCATTTCAAGCTACACTGCAACGACACAAAGCCATTGTCTCTTTAAAGTCTCAGAAAATAGCGGTTTAGGAACTTAAATGTTACTGCTTCCTGCTGTATAGAAACTATAATGTGGGAGCTGACGGCCATGTGTTGTTCATGCTATGTTGGTGGGCAGAGGTCAAGGGAAGAAAAAATAAATGCTTCTTTAACATAAAGAAGAACAACAAGCCTTTTCTTGACAAACAGGAGTAGCCCTCTATAGACCCTCTATAGCCCTGTTGAGTTTCAAGATGCAGGTTCCTTTCCTTTTGACTGATAAAATGCAGAATGCACACAAAACTATTCACTTAAAGCACAAGGGTTAAATTGTGGCAGAAGAAAAGCCTTTCAGCTTTCCTGGGAAATTTTGCTTTTGACAACAAGAGTCACATTCAAACAATGCAACATTCGAGAAAAAAATATCAGCTTGTTCATTCAAGCATTGCACTTAATTATAATGTCACTAATTTCCATTGGGGAGGTGAAATGTACAGAATTCAACTAGAGAGAAAGGAACACTTGCTATATTTTGTTGGGGATAAGGAGACCACTCTCGGGTTTATTGAATAACTGGCATCTGTCAGGGATTTTCTGCACTTGATTTAGATTTAGTGACACAATTTCCTTGGTCCCAGTCACAGAGAATGGCTGTTCACTGACCTTGAATATCAGTCAGTACGCTCTGTACCTAACGTTACAGAGAAAGAAGCTCAGCTCGAAATGGAAGCTCTAATGAAAGGAGGAACTAATTAGCCCCTGTGATGGAGTGTCCAAAAGTGTGTATTCTGTGAGGGCTGTGGAGGGTGTGAATTGGACAGGAAGGAAGACTTTGTTACACTTTTCTGAGAGGCTTACTGTTGCATTCAAACCACGGAGAACGCTTTTTTTTACTTATCAAGTACCTTGTTTACCAAGTCAGAAATTAGACCAGGTCTTTTTTTTTTCAGGACACAAATACATCTTTTGTTCGTGTTTGCTAATCTGCTCTAATTAAATACCCTACTTACACAGTAGGTCATTTGAAAAAGCGAGTGCATCTGAAAGAATACTGCTGTAGGAAGTGAAGACTCTAGCTATGCAATAGTTTAGAATGACAAGACTATGCATGAAAATGTCTTGGGACTCGAGGGAAAATTGTATTTGACCTTATGTATGTGTTCTTTGGAGTTTATTTTAATTTAATTAAATAATAATTTGGTGATTAAACTGTAGACATATTTGATTATGAAAAGATTAACAAAAAAATGTTGTTACATTTTGTTCCATATCAACAAGATGAAGTTTTCTGCGGGCTTGATATGATGTTTCCTGTTGTGTCCAGAAGTACAATTGAATTGTTTTGATTTCATATTAAACTCTTTTTACAATGTCTTTTGTTCAGGATTAAACAACGAGGAATATCAAGTTGTCATTGGAAACGATACAACTCGCTACATTATTGATGACCTGGAGCCAGCTCGCAACTACACCTTCTACGTGGTGGCCTACATGCCCATGGGAGCCAGTCGTATGTCGGACAACGTATTCCAGCACACGCTCGAGGATGGTGAGGCTTACACTTAGTGAAGGTCACAAACAATACAAACTTCACACAGTGAAAACTAAATCAGAAGCGTGTCATATATATAGAGAGGGAGATGGACAGAGAAAGAACCAACCGATATTATGGATCTTTCAAGAGACCCCAAGACTCTCAGAGGAGCTCAGAGGATGTTTGTTCACAGAACATTTGAACTGCAGGGAATGAGCTTTGTTGTTGATGTAAGAGACAATCAAATGATTTGTACACAGTGTATATACGTGTATGTGTGTGCCGACATACACAGTCCCATGCTCCTTACGTTTTTTTAAATTCCAGGCAAACTTCATTTTCTCATGGCATGTGGGTCAAACGCCCTGCCTTCCAGTCTCAGGGTTAGTTTTGAGTACTAGGTTTAAATTACAGTCTGTATGTGGACAGATTTTGTCACCGCGTTTGCATCACAATCATGCCAGATGCAGTCATGACACTTTGCAGGTGTGGAGTTGACATCAAATGAAGGCTTGAGTTCTGACCCCACCCCCCATTCCACACCCTGGTTCAATTTGTAATCGCAGCATGTGTGATCACATTGCAAGATGGTCACTAATTCATTATTCTTAGCTCATTTTCACTCATAAACTCAAGTTCAGCTCTTACTGTTCCAATTGAAGCAGCTCATGGGGAAGCCACTACATTTTTATTGTTATCTACCATGTTTGGAAAAAAAAATAATCCACTGAACCCGAATCCCACGGTTCCGCTCTTTCCTATTAGTAAAGACAAACCTTCAGAAGTAACAGTTATTCAGAGCATCATTGGTTACTTTTCCTGTTTTCTTTGGCTCACAGGAGTTATTATGGTCTTAACTTCCCTGTCTTGTCCATCCACAGTTCCGCTCCGTGCCCCTGAGCTCAGCCTCACCAGTCGCAGTCCCATGGACATCCAAGTTTCTTGGCAACCCCTTCCGATCAAGCTGAGTCGTGGCCGAGTCTCTGCATACCGTTTGTCCTATCGCATCAGTACTGAGAATGCAGTCTCACAGATGGAGCTACCGGGAGACAAGACCCAGCATCTCCTAGAAAAACTGCAGCCTGACACCATCTACCTCCTGCGTATTGTTGCTGCCACTAGCGTTGGGTGGGGTGAGCAGTCTGTCTGGACATCCCACCGCACTCCGAAGACATCCAGTGCTCGAGGTATAACTTTTGGAAGAGTTGCGGGAAGAGTTGCGGGATTTATTAAAGGCAATGAAGTAAAGATTTGTCTGATTTTCAAACATGCAGGCACAAAATATTAACATCTAGAAATACAGACGGATGGTGCAAAAAAGATGAATTATCATTAAAACTTTTTCTTCTGCTTATGCCATGAGATAATCAGCAGAGGAGCTTGCTCTAATAATCTTGTTAAGGCATTGCGTTTGTTACTATTCGACCTTTGCCCTGCACTGTCAGTAACATTGGAAGGGTTCAGTCATGGGTCGTAAAGGGAGAGACTCAGGCCTCTGGGTGGGAACAAGTATTTGGCTGTTTAGAGCCACATCTGAAGCTTTGAGGCGGGGGAGGGGAAGATTTGTTTTTCCTGTCCATCTCTATTGCCCTCTATTGTCTCCAGTTTAAACTCAGGCAGGATTATTTTATTGACATACTTCATTCCTAAAATATAAATCTGTGAAATTGCTCCCTGGCTGCTAGTGTTGTAGGTAGTAGTGGTTGTCTCTGGTCTGGATTGAGCGTGAAACAGCTGTAAGGCATCCAATGGTAATTTCACTTTTCAAAGAAAAGTCCTTGTTAGGAACCTCTAACGTCTGCTAACAGCTTGGTGAAGAGATTCCAGTTCTTAAGAAGTTTCTGTTTTCCAGCACTGTTTATTTAGATTCACGTGAACTTTTATCCGGAGCGCCTTTGTTTTCATGGATCAAAAAAATTGTGTGAACACTTTTTTTGTGTAATCAATCTCGACATATTATCTAAATATAAATGTTTTTCTGACTCTTCTCTCTATAGTTCCTATGGCTCCCGAGCTGCATTTGGCGCCTTTAAACTGCACCACTATCTTGGCGCGTTGGCAGCTAACACCCAGGAACTCAGCCAGTGTTCAGGGCTACAGACTCTTCTACCATGAGGAGAGCCAATCGGAGAAGGCCCCGGTTCAGCTGCGTGCCTTGGAAAATACATACACCTTCGGAGGCCTTGGTAAGTTCTGTTTCAGATCATTTGAGTTACCTGTGGCCACTGCAGTACCTCTGCAGGCCATCATACAGGATTTTCATAGTCTACTCATGAATACCAACACTCAACAACAAAACAAAACAAAAAGCTTCATATTTACATTTAGAAGTTCTCTTTATATAGTAGGTGATCTGATTTTAGAGCACCTTGCTGCATAGATTTGCATATTGCTGATAAAAATATTGCTTTTAACTCATTAGTGCTTTAAAGTACAATTTCCTATCAATAATGATGGTTGTGATGTGGAAAAGGTATACTTTTTAAATCTAATTCTTAAATTAACAAAATTATTGACCTTACTAGCATAACATTTTATTAGGCTCATGATTAATCATGAGGCAGCTAACGTTTCCACATATAAGAGTATGTGAAGCAAGATTTGAACATGCACCCATATATGTTTGCAAATAAGTGATACTCCCAAATATTTTTATAAAAAATGTGAATGTATTAACCGTCATTTAAAATGCTCACAAACCTTTAACTTAAATAGTTTGTGGTGGTTAAAACCAGCAACAGCATCTATTGACAGCTAAGCTCATGAGTGATAAATTGGCTTATGTGTTGAGCAGAGCCGTGCAACAGAAAAGCACCACATCCCACTTCCATGACCCCTCAACCTCTGTGCAGGATTTCAGAGTGTGTGCCTCTGTAGCAGCTGCGGGATGGTGTTTTGGACATATCACAGCTCTTCTGGCCTTTAGGTCAGATTCATTTTGGCTTTTTTTTTATTTGAGTGTGGAGAGGGGGCTCAGGCCAATGCAGTGGACAACTGACCATCTGTGGGTAGAGGGGTCAACCAGGTGGTCAGCAGCTGACTTGTAAATCAGGAAGCTGAGTGCTTGTACGGGATCAGAAAGAAAGAAAGATGAGGTGGCACTATAAATTACTTTAGGTGTTAACTCCAACTGCTGGAGGCATTTAGTTAGTTAGATATTTAGTTCAATGGGTTAAACACCACTACCATTAATGCTACAATACACCTAGTATGAAACCAACGGCAACTTCTCTTGTTTCTATAAAATTGCAATAAATACTCAAATATAAAGCCATGCCTGGGGTGATAGATTGATATCTTAAGAAATAAATGCTTTGTTTGGAATGTTCTATTATTTTATGTTATGGTCTCATTCCTATTATTAATATCTACTCATTTGGGGAGATCTGCAGTTTTTAAAAGCCAAATCGACTAGCTCTGCAGGGCTGTGTTTTGAAAAGAGGAAAGCTGTTCTGTGGAGGCAGATTTATTATGTGTTTTATGACTGCTTTGAGCAGGGTTGCTGGAGGAGCATTGACATCAAAGACTTATTGTGTTTGGCTTTGAGAGCCACAAAGATAGTTTATTAGCCAAGACTTAAAGGAAATACAACCTCTCACCAACTGAGCTGCGGCCCAAACAATGAGCGTGTCTTGGGAGAGAACTATCTTGCAGGTCTGAGATTTCTTTCTCATTAATTAGCACTGCAGCACTGTGCAAAAGCTTCTGACCCCCTGTGTGGCAATTCATCCTGTATCAGAGAAAGCCCTGCTGTGCTGTGAGGAATCTGACTAAATGGCTTTAGCGCTTTTCACTCATTATTACTTCCTTTTTTAAGACATTGCTTTTTGCTTTTATTATAGCTGCACCATTAATTAATTAAATGTCACCAGCAAGCTGAGTCAGCTGAAAACCTTTTGGTTTTGATTGTATACCATATCTAAAGTTAGCTAATATTAGCCGCCATACGCTGCTGGTCATGAACTGGATGGAAACAGTGTCCTAGGCTTTGATTTATTGAAATGTCTGTTGTACTGTAACAGTGAAATTGATGAACAGGAAGTAGTTCATAATATTACCTCTTTTTTTGCCAGATTACTTCTGAGGCTTTATTTGCAAATGTTTGTAACAGCATTTCAAAGGAATCTCTACAGAATTGTAGCTACATATGCTCTAATGTGAGGCTACATCCACACTAATACGTTTGTTTAAAATCGGGGTTTTGAAATCATAATGATCTACGTTCACACGCTGTTAAATTATCACTTATGACCAATCCAGATGATTGAAAGCACACCCTTAGAGACAGGAATGTGTTTGAGAGGCTCCAGTTGGGTATAAATGACACGGTGTTGTGACCTTTCCTCGCGTGTGTATTCTCTGCTTGGCTCATGAGATGAACATGTAGTAGTAGTCGAGGCTTAAATACCTCTCATACCTGTTGGCACCAGGCTGCGCTGTGTGCACAACTGTAGATTTACGTCATAGCTGCAGGCCCTCTTACATATTGTCCACTTTGTTTGTTTCACAAGGCAAAGCATGCTTACTGTGAAAACTAGATTTGTACTCACATGCAAAGATTATGCTTAATGTGTATGTCAGTATGCGTCTGTGTTGATTTGCGTGGGTAAGGGAAAAAGAAAGAGGGGGAGGAGATAGATAGAGAGATGATAGATGCTGGTGTGAGAGTTCATGCAGGAGTTGACATTTATGGCCCCTGTTCAGGCCTGGCTTGCCGCGGCCTGGGGGGCCTTTCGCAGGACAGAACAAAAAGTTCAGAGGCCAACAGGATCTGCATTTTGGCTGTAAAAAAAAAAAGGGTGACCACAAATGGCTCAAATATGTCCTTTAATACAAACAGCATAATTTATGGGAGTAAGGCCATGTGAGATTTATTTCAGTGGGAAGGACAGAAAAATGTCTTTGCTCATGGAATGGAAACTCTAGCAAAACGCAGCACTTTAAATGTAATGTGTGGTAATGCAGCCACATTTATGTTTTGTAACTCTAGTTCTGCATTCACTGCTATATCAGGTCCTGCTGAAACAATTGAAAATGAATGAGCATAAAGGTTGATAATGCATTAATCATTTAAGTCTTTTTACTTGAAATTGTGAAGATTGCTGCTTTTCTGTGTTTTATTTCACTGTAATCTGAATATCATTCACACAACTTTGGCTCTGAGAATTTGTGCATAATGCATTCATGAATACTAACTATTTTGTTATCTGTGGTAGAGACTGTATTCACTGGGTTGGTCACTTCATATCATGTTTTACCGTCAGAACTTCAGGTATCAGGTCCGTTGTGAGTGAACAACTAACTTTTCCTCCTAGTTTTCTCTGATCAGACCACTGTGTTATCACCTGTTGAGTGGCATTTTATTTTGACTCTTGATGTTTCCCTGTTTTTCCACTCACTTCCTCTGCTTGACCCTCCCCCGCTCAAAGAGAGGCCTAGCACCCCTCCTTTTGCAGGATTTAGTTTGCCCAGATTCCATGTCAAAGGTCGTGGCCCAGATGTCACAGCTTCCCCCCTCGCAGAGCTACTCTTTTGCATAATTAGGATAGGCCCATTGTATTGTGGGGATGGGTAGAGGTGCATGCTATTTGCCTGCTCCTCTTTAGAGGTTGACACTAAGGTTGATAACTAAGGCATAGAAAACTTTGGATAACAAGGCGGACATTGTACAGAATTTCAGGCTTTCTGGTTTTCTTCATCTCTTCCAACAAGAAACATAAATATATCAAGAGAACTTACTTTCCTTGAGACTAGTCTTGCTACGCCCAACAATTATTTACCCTGAACAGACAATTCTTCCAGCATTTCATAATGTCGTTCATATCGATGATTAGTATGTTGTATTTTTCGTTTATTCTTAATGGTCATTGCAAATAGCTATATAGTTTTTGGTAAGGAGAATCTCTGAGCAGAAATAATAAGGCTCATCTCATATTCCGAAACCTCAGATTCTTTCAGAGTTTAATCTCAGCCTGACCTGCTGGCCCTGGTCTGGCTCCAGTGAAACTCCTGAGGGCTGTATGGGGGTGCAAGCAGCTAGACTCCACCCCGTCTAAACTTCTCTAAGCGCCATGCACACAAATTCATCTCCTGTGGTCTGCCTCTTCTCGGGAGACCCTAAACGCCTCATACACCAGTAGAAGTGTGCTTTCTGCAGGATAGACAGGCCTGTAATATTAGTCAATCCAGTCAATTTAAATAAAGTAGACATATTCATCTTTGATCTATACATTTATTTATGTGCTTCCATAATCAACAAGTGTATTGCTCTAGAGGATCTTCTATTGCTGCATATTTTAAAATTGATGCACACTGACTAAGCACAAACAGTTTAAATGTAGCACTTATAGTAAAGTGAATTTCTGATAAACAAACATACATCAGACATAATTTGCATAACACAATGACAAGACTGGCAAGTGGTCCCACTCTTACTTATTTAAAAGTTCCTAGATCTCAGAATAAAAAATGCTTTGATCATAATTTATCAATATATGCATACATGGTGATTTTCACATTTCCACCAAAGTGTGACCAAGCATTTGAGATACGTTAATTCAAAAGGTTGAAGATCAGTGTGCATTTATTCAACTGTATGTAAGAGTTAACATATATGATCCAGAATATCTAAATTGTATGCAACATTCAAATCAAACCCTGATCATTATTCTTTTTTGGATAAAGGGGACATTTGGTCAGATGGCTTTTGTTCAGCAAAGGGTCTTTAAGGTCACGGAGGCCTGCAACTGCTGTTGACCATCAGTGACGTCCTTCTCAGTGGATTGTGTCCGTCAATTTGACCCCCAGATTCTGGGCCTGAATAGGAGTGTCCACTGACCAATGACCAGCAGGCCTGACTGGGGCCGTAGAAAGGGCCTTCTTATTTTCTCAAAAGACTCGAGGTGGCAGGGTGATGGATAGTGGAGCTCTTCTGTTCTGCTGCCTTGAGTGCTGCGGAAACTGACCCTTTGGACTTAAGGCACTGAGCATCTGTCGCACTGCCTCACCTCTGGTTCCCACCGCACCATCAAACCAGAGAACCCCACTGACCCCACACCCACACAGTCCACTTTCATGTATCACTCCTGCTTCCTGTTAGCTGTAGGAATCACGTTGTCATCTGTCTTGGTTTTGTGGTCCATGGTGAATAGTTGAGTGTTGGTGAGAATAAATCTCTATGGATGTTGACCAAAGTCCAGATCTGAGACTGCCAGTAGACTGATGAGAAAGTTGTATTTCACATTTCTTCGATGTGATTTATTTTGACATATTGTCTCTTTCTTTTTCTTAATGTAGACCCAAGGAAGAAGTACCATATTAAACTTCTGGCTTATAATTTTGTGGGAGATGGTTACCAGGCTGACCAGACTATCAGCACCCCTGGATGTGTCTGTAAGTCCCACAAAATACTTGTAAAGGCTTTTTTTAAGTGTGTCTGAGTCTGAAGCTTGATGGTGTCGCTTGTTCTTGAACATTAAATAACATTAACTTGTATTGTATCTCCCAGCTGTCAGAGATCGCCTCGTGCCCCCTCCACCTCCTCCACATAATGTGTACACCAAGACTAACAGTTCGACTGCCGTGTTTCTGCGCTGGGGTCGACCAGCCTTCACCTCCAGCCATGCGGTCAACTACACTGTCCGCTGCAACCCAGTAGGCCTGCAGAACGCCTCGCTGGTGCTCTACCTGCTGACGTAAGGATTTCCTCATCTTACAAGTTTTCACTTTAGGCAGCTTTAATCATTGTTTTGAACTATTAATTGATGAATGCAGCTTTAATGCATTTGTGGGGAGTTCTATATGATGCTTTCTTGCTTGGAAATGAAGGTTTTATGGAACGTGAAACCAGGTGTAAAACACATGTGTATCTTCCTGTGAGATGACTTGGTCCCATGTCACATCTCAGCTCTCATCTAAACACCATATTATATTATTGACATATCACAGCCTCATCTGAATCACCCAAACAGTTTTTTACAACACCATACGCACAAAAAAGGCTTTCCTAATACTTGTTGTAGAAAGTTTACTGGTCTCCAGAAACTCTCAGTTGTTTCTTTTCCACCACTGCCAGCACAGCTCCATATCACCATCTGCTGGCCAAGACCTTTTATTAAGAGACCAGTTTACAAACACGATAAAACTTCATACCGTATGTGGATTAATATAATTATATCATGAAAGACATTTAAAGTTAATGTATGTATTTTTGTATTCTGTGGCACACAATTAACATTGATTGTATTATTTTAGAGTGATTATTTTACACTGATATCTCAAAACCTCAGCAAATCACATTGAACTGATTTAGATTATAGATCCTCATCTAGGCAAAAGGAAATGTAGTATGTTTTGAATGAATTCACCCCTAAAAAGCCTCTGGTGTCTTTCTTCTACAGGAGTGAGCAGAACCTCCTGGTGCGAGATCTGCAGCCTAACACCAAGTATGAATTTGCCATTCGCCTTCACATTGACCAGCTGTCCAGCCCCTGGAGCCCTGTGGTCTATCAGAGCACTTTCCCTGATGGTGAGTGCAAAATTATCAAACATTTAAATCGTAATCATTATATCTATGATGTGTACCAGGAGTCAGTTTTATTTGACCATGTTCTTTGTATCTGCACCCACACAGCTCCCACTCAGCCCCCCTCCAATGTGAAAGTGACTCTGATTGAAGAAGACATTGCGCTGGTTTCATGGAAACCCCCAGATGAACCCAATGTGGCTGTGACACATTACACCATCCTGTATGCCTCCAGAAACGCCTGGATAGCCGGGGAATGGCAACTGCTGCAAAGAGAAGGTAAGGAGGAGTGTGGAGAAAAAGAGGTGAAGCAGGTATGCAGGGGGAACCACAAAGACGTCCTCCTGTCCCACACACATGGTCCATTGGAAATCAGTAACTCATTTAATTCTCCTCCTTGTCTCTGTTCATTGTGAGCCAGGAATAATGCCATGACAGGTTGAGCTCACTGCTTTTGTTTTACTGATAAAAGCCCAGTTTGGAGGTTTAATAGTCTTTTTCACACATAGACTATTTTGAACCACTTCTATTTATAAAAACAGACCATATCTGTCCCATGATACACTTTATGCAAATACAAGTGCAGCAGTGTTGGATGCATTTATTCTCTCTTTCTGATTGTTTATCACTCTGTTTGCATTTGATCAAGGGTTAATCTAAAGTATGCAGATACATGCAGCTTTTAACTCATATTCTCAATGTGAACAAGCAAAAATAAGGCTCTCCACAGGGTTTGTGTGTTTTCTGCGCTGCTGTTAAGTATCATCCGATTATGTATTTGATTAGTTTTCATCAGGGTCAAACTCACTAAAATAATCAATATACAGACGTCATCGACTTTGAAACTGTGTTGGTTCTAGTTGATTTTGCCTCAACATAAATAAAGTGAGAAATCTTTGTAAAGCAGCCATTCCACTCAGTCACAGGCATTATAAAGCTGTCGCTCTATCTGGTTTCTGTGGCAGCGGAGCTGTTTTTTTAGGGCACATGACCTCAGGAAACAAAAAAAGACACACTATGCCCCCTGGTGAAGGGGTCAAAAGTGAAGCTGTTCACAAAGCTCCTCCAGCTCAGCCCAGCCCCCCATCCCCTCAAACTGAACACCTACCTCTCTTGGGTCTCTGATGGGACCCTGGTGGTGTGTAGACTGGGTGGTAAGGATAAAGGAATGTGCATAGCCCCGATCCCCTGACCTCCTGCTCTTCTCTCACATAGCATCTTTCATCTATGAGGATTGTTTTTTTTGTTTGTATTTTTACTCCATCACAAAGTCCTGCTCTTGGAAGGTCAGCTGACTGAAAAGGTCAGAGGTTTACATGTATCTTTACAGTAGCATATTGAAGTAACAGTACAACTATGTGTGTTTATTTAAGATTAACTCTCATATTTAAGGAACAGTTGAACATTTTGGGAAACTCAAGACATATTCACTTTCTGGATTTTATTTCACAATGTGCAGTTAGTGTGCAGTTAAACACCAGGGTTAATGTCACCAACAGGAACCATCACCATGTCACTGCTGGAGAACCTGAAGCCTGGCCAGATTTACTTTGTGAAGGTTTCTGCATCAAACAAGATGGGCGATGGGCCGTTTTCTCAAACGATAGAGTTGAAAGTCCAAGCAGATTTATCCTCTGGTCATGAACCTCGAGGCTCCACCCACTCCACAGGTCAGTAATATCAACGTTATCCTGACAGAATCACTTCATAACTTACGGTTGGGGTTTTCCTTTCACAGGCACAAGCTTTTTCCGACTGCACTTTGGCAAATGATCTATACTCAATGTTGCCAATGTTGCTTCATCCCTCACAGGCTTTTCTGGTGGCTTCTACCACCTGGACCAAAAGTCAATGACAGGGATCACTGTTGGTGTCTGCATCGCTCTCATCTGCATCATCATCTGCGCTTTCATCATCGTCTGCAGAGGGAAAAATAGGTACTTAGTATGTCTGAATGCTTCGAAACGTTATGTACTGGCTGCTGCTTCTAAAAGCAAAAGCCATATTTCCTTGAGTACCCCTTTGTCTGTAGTGACATCATGTTTATTTCCCTCCAGGAAATTTTCAGCTGTTAAAATATGCAGAGAAGGAGTGAACACATCTGCCTCGGCTGCAGGACATCTGGGCTCTGAGGGACAAGCTGAACATGCTGATGTGAGCGTCCCAATGATGAGCCAAAACCATTTCATTGACGCCAAGGTACTTGACACTTAGTACAGCATGTAACACGCTCACCAAAATCCTAAAATAATTGTGGAATGTGCTATTTTGGGCCGGAATGTTTTGGGAAATTTGTCAAATTCTTTTGGCAACCAAATTGTATTTGCAACAGAAATACAAATTGGTGTCTCAGAACTACATAAAATGTATTTCTTCCGATCATAATTATTTTTACAATAGAGTCCTGGTTATGGTTCATATGTGTTCATACTTAATTACATTTTCAAATACATATTTATATATTTTCACTTGTAGGGTGGAACAAATCTCATTATAAATTATCTCGGCCCTGTTCAGCCAAGCACTGAGAAGAAAGAGAAATGGTTTTCCTTCAGCAGTAATGTGAAAAAGGACAGCAAAGAAGTGCAGGTAAGATTTATTAAAACGAAGATCCCAATTAATTTCTTACCAGTGTTTGTAGATTACAATGGACTCTCTTGTCCTTAATGGAGACCAAGGCTGCATATAAACCTGTCTATATAAAAGAGTGGACCTAAACCTATTTTATTGGTGGTAAAAATGTCCTCTGAGGGTCCTACAGGTAATTTGGATGATAGCAGGTTTGTTAGTGACATCCAGATAGGTTGCAGCTATCTGCGACTACACAACAACAAATAAACACTCAGACTAACTGAAGCAACATGTTCTCTGTGTTGTAGAATATGAGACACAGCTCCGCCTCCCACCAACCTGGCACCACAGTGTTGACCTATGAAGAGGAGCTTTCGATGTCTCCAGACCAGCCCACCACCCTGCAGGCTCTGCTCTGGCGTCCCAGTGACTCGGAGGGCTCCTCCAACAGTGAGGGCAGCCACGCAACCGGTGATTCGGGTCGTTACTCTCACGACGAGACAGAGATGACCAACCTTTCGTCTGGAACCAGCAGCCGCCCTCCGTCTCTGACGGCGGAGGAAAGCGGAGGCTCGGACTGCAGCACCCCCCCTGAAGAGCCAGATGAGCTGGAGGAAAGTCCCGCTGACCCGACGTTAATGGAGTCTGTCGAGAACGACTGCTGTCATCATGAAGCGCAAAGCAGTTCTGAGTCTACACCTTCTCTCCAAGTGTGTGAGACTGTGTGTGTGTGAGAGACTGTTAGTGTTAGTGTGTGTGTGTGCGTGTGTGTGTGTGTGTGTGTGTGTGTGTGTGTGTGTGTGTGTGTGTGTGTGTGTGTGTGTGTGCGCGTGTGACGACATGAAGGCAGTGGTACACTTGCAAATAAGTCAAACTGCAATGAAGTAGAAAAGCAGCTGAGCAGATCATAGAAATGTCTGTCTGCTTACTGCAGCTTCTTATTTTTGTTTTCTTTTTTTGCACTCAATTATTCATCTTCTGGTGAGACTTACATGAGAAGATTGATACCATTTTAATATAAGAGTGGTTTCAATCTTTTCATCTAACTCTTGTCTACTTTATTCTAGCGTGTTTCCCAAAATGTCTAACAAATCCTTTAACTATGTAGCTGCCACCAACAAAATTCTAACATTCATCGACTTAAACCTCCTGCAGGGTTTTTTCCATTGTAAGTGTACCACAGGCCTGAATGTAAGTGTGAGAGAGAGCTGTAAAGAAACAAGGAGAGACCTTTTTCAACCTTTCATCCTGGTCCAACACACAATGAACAGAAAGCCGAAAAATGCCTTTTACAGTATAAAATATTGGCAGGGAGAGGTCATTTGATTTCTTTTACTAATTTCTTTTTCATTCAATGAATGTCTTTAATTTTTTCTTTATTTGTGTCTGTATGTTTTTGACAGAAAAAAAAATCTCACCCACCATGAATGTTTAAAAAGACTGTCAAAAATGTTACAAAGAGTGACATTTCTGACATTATTTAAGAGAGTTTATCACTGGAGCGAAAGGGAAGTGTGAGTACTTTTCACTGATTATCTACCTCGGTTTACCTCCGTGTAAACTTCCACTGTATATTTAATAACTACTTATACCTACGTTTTGTGATGGGCTGCCTCAGTTTCATTACATTTTATACTTCCTGATGACTTTTCTGCTGATTGTCATCCATTTTTGTCCTTTTCTCTTACTTTATCCTGATTTTACTGGATGGTAAGGGCGCTGCAGCTCTCTCCTCTCGCTCCACCTGTTGTGTGGCCTGAAGGATGGGAACATACAGTTTGTTATTTATCTCCTCAGATGTTGCTGAGGTACTGAGCCAGTATTAATAGTGTTTTTTGATCATTTTTTCCATCATCGAGTAATGGTGCGAAAAGATAATGAATGTCTGCTTTTGTTTTGTATGTCAGTGCAGCTGCCCTTGCTATTCCTATTTTATACTACCTCAATTCAGAAATTATTTTATTGTCTTATTGTTTTCCTAAACTCAGGGAGCAAAGTTTAGTACAATTGAAAAGTCATGTAGTGTTACATGCTTAACAGGGTATCTTCTCAGTACTAAACTGTTGTAGAGTGTAATTGCCTAATAGAATGAATGTATCTGTTGTTGCGCCGCCCTCCCCACAGATGAAAACCCCATCTGTAGTTTCTCCTCAGGTCCTATAACGTCTGTTTTTTACAACAGACTCTTTTGTTTATTGACTTCTTCCTTTTTATTTGTGTAAAGATTCACACCAGAAGTGCTTGCAGCGGCGTGTCGGTAAAGAAAAGCTTTAAAATTGGCCTTAATGTGGGAAAGCATCCCTCAGATGTGGAAACCAAAGCCTAATCTTTCTGAGGGAAAAGCTCCACGTGAGGATGCAAAACGAGAAGAATGATTGTAGTAAAAGCAATGGAAGTGTTTAATCAGAGGAAAGTGAAGAATTGAATGAACACCATAAAACTATATTTTTGTTAGAAGATAATGTAGTTCTGAGTACACATTGTAGTTACCTTGGTTCCAAGTAGTTTTTTGTTTTGTTGTAGAGTAGATAAAGATTAGCACTTGTCTGCCAAGTAGTTTTGTATTATCTGCCAATATGCAGCGGTGACTGTGATGCTATTAACCAAAGAGTTGTTTGCTACCTGAGTTTATTTTAGTCTCTCAACTAATCTTTGGCAGAAGGTTACTGAGGAATGTGAAATAATTGAAACACATTAGACCAAAGATGAAACGCGGCCTTTGAGATCAGTTGAGCTCCTCAAACGAAGCCTTGCACATTAGTGGCCTTGACCCGCGACAAAAAGAGTGAAGTGTTGCAGGTTAAAACTCTGAAGAAGTGCCAGGAGGATTAACAGGCACTTCATGATGATGGAGTGACGATTAAGAATATATTTTATGCACACAAATCAAATTATTCTGTCGCAGAGTGCCTCGAAAGCTGTTGCAAACAGATGTCTGTAAATTGTAGGTGAAAATGATGAAATACAGTATATTATATTGAGTAGTGTCTGTGTTGCAACAGTGCAGTTGTGTGAAAATGAGCACCCACTGATTTTTAAACATATTTTTACAAAATCATTTTAAAGTTTGTATTTGCGAGATTTTCTCTCATGGTACATACCTAAAGTATGTTTCAAACAAGATATACGTGTATTTACAATTCATGCCTTTTATACAGATAATTTGAAGATCTTACAATTTTTTTTCAATTATCATAACAAAGAATGTAGAAAGGTCAGTGGGCACACAAATGTTTTCACATTTCTGCATTTTCAATCAGAGGAATCTGCGGAGGATGCAATCATGAAAAGTGACACAATCAGCGTAACTTTCTTTTGAAAAGCAAACAATGTAAACCAAAGATTTGTTTTAAAGGTCACCGTTGCATATTGGCATACTGACAGAGATCCGTTAAAAAGAATCCTTTCTTTGTCTGAAATGTGGTCATTGTCAGAGTTCTCATGCTCATTTTATTACTGTATAATATTCTGTATTGCAAGAAAGCAGGATGAAAGCTGTTTTTTATTTCCACTAAATACTTTTTAACTGGATCCATAATGTATTAATATATCCTGTATTGTTAGAGTTTTAAGGGCTCAATCCAGAATCTGAAATCCACACACACACACACACACACACACACACACACACACACACACACACACACACACACACACACACACACAGCCACATACACACACACACACAGCCGCTGGAGTCATACATCATGTTCAGAATTGGGCCTTTTTTAGTTCATACATATTACATAAGTGCTACCTCTGGTTTTTATTGTTCATGTTCCTTTAAAGGTGCAGATGAAATTCACTTGGGTCATCAATGTCTGTAAAATTGAGGTCAAGATCCTCAAACAAATGTCCCGAGATGTTGGTCTGTTGTCTTTCATGAATGGTGTTATGTTGGAATTATGTTCCTGTCCAAATGTGTGAATTTAGGGATAAAACACATCATTTTTGTTTTCCCTGTTTGCAGTACTGTTGTGTTTTGATAATGAGGTGGAGCGCTGTGGGTCATTTTTAGTTAAACTCAGGGGAACCCACAGCTGCTCCTAATCAGTGAAAAAGCGGGTCTCAAGTCTGGAAAATTGAATGTACCTTTCTGTAATTATTATGTTTTGTGATATGTTCTGTTAAGGTTTTGTTATATTTTGACTTTCATAGCAAAGCCACTTGCAAGTTGTTTTTTGCAAAAAAAATGTTTAGTTAGGAGGTTTTAGACATTGGTTAATTATGAAAACGTCTGATTCTCAAATTAAATAAAAGTATAAAAAATTCAACGTTTCTTCATTTGTTTTTACTGTCATAATGTTTCATTGCTTTAGTTTTGTTAAAATGCCAAGGCTGTAATTTTAACCGCAATCCAACTTGTTCCTTTAACTTCTTCAATGGCCTTCCAGACAGGATACATATTTGTAAATAGACATGAACACACATACTCATTAAAGCGGTTTGAATAGAATAATACAACACCATGTTTGTGAGCATTCAATCTTTGAGTTGGTTGAAGTGGTAAGTTTTAACTTTTATATAGCGTGGCAGCTGATAACTATTTGCATCAGGAGTCACTAGCTGCTTATTTTCTTAATAAAATAATTGATTACTTTGATTCCTAAAAAAATATTCATTTTCTATCATTGACAATAGCTTCAGCTGAACTTGTATTAATCATTGGGTGTTCTAATTTATAACAAAGCATAAACATTTTTAATCTCTTCATATGTATCTCTATGTAAAATGTACCTCAAATTTGTATTTAAGTACGAGGCCCTTTGTTCCCTTTGTTTCTTCATCCGTTAACATGGAAATGTAGTTATTGCTCCTCCGCATATTAGGGGCTATTCAGCATAATTGGCTCTTTTAATATACATTTTTTTGCAAATATTTCTGTATTGTCCAGACATTTATAATTCAGGATTTGACCAATTAGAGTAATTTCAGTATTAACCTTGACAACAGTGGCTTCTAATTTACCATGTTAACATCAGATCATAGGATTACTGATTTATAATGAAGTTATTGTAATAATGATACCATTCATACTTCTGTTGTGTGTCTGTGGGGTTATAGTGTCAACGTTAGTTACTTATTGCTTCAAACTAAAGGATACATGTAACTATTGGTGAGTTTGCACAGTAAACTAACTCATAGTACCAGCAATACTACATTTACTGAACTCGACCTTCCAGTCGGGCAACATAACTTTGTATTGGTCAACCAACAGTTTGTTGGCTCTTTAAAAAACTTCTACTAACGTAACTACGCAGTACAAAAACACCAACGTGAGTTTGTGTTGTTGTCCTTTCGTCGTGATAATTCAACTGGCGGTCTGCTTTGTCACGCTTCCTTGTTTATGTGAAGCCGCAGGAGTTGTTTCCACCCTCGCTGAGCACGTTGGGCCGCCGCGCTGGTTTATGGGAAATGTAGTTCCAAGACTTCGATGCAGGCGGGGCTTTGTGTGACCACCCACGCCACTTACACACTACATTTCCCGTCTACAGTCAGTTTTTTCTTGTTGTTAACGGATAACCTGGGCTGGGGCAGACTGCAACAACTCTTGAGCTCCATGTAAACAGCTGCTTCGTCATTGGGCACAAGATACAGGTGCGTTAAGTACATTTTCTACACAAGTTTGTCACACGCTAGGGATGTTAAAAGCCTAAAGAAGATAAATATATCGATACGGCACTCCTTAACCAATGCTCAGAGGGGTGATGTTAATAGCCAACGTTAGCCTCTAAGTCAGTGAACGAGCTGCGAGCAGACCGTTAAATGTCACCATGTGGTTGATGTTAACAGACGTTTGCTTCAGGTAACGACTGTTATTAAGGGAAACGATGGCTGTTTTCATTGTCGGGCCACAGGACCTGGCCATATGTGTAAACTACTGTTGTGGTTTGTCACCGTTAGAGGTCGCTGTTCACATTTGTTTATATATTATTTGTTTGATTTGTTGGTGCATGCAAGTACTCAGTCTCAAGTCTATGAACTAATGAGGGCCTAATGCTGAGGTGGTGGATGCAACAAGATTTAGCCATCTAGCTTAATTTCTTAAATATAAAACTCTTTTATGTTTTCTAAAACAACCGGAATCGGCTCATAGTTAATGTAAGTCAAGGATCTCTATAGATTTGTGGTACACAACAAACATGTGTCTAGTGAAGTGTACTTTCCAGTACTCCACATAGTAAAGTAGTAATAGTCAAAAGTAGAATAGTGAAACAGTTACAAGCTGCTTGGGGTCAGGTTAGGTTTCTGCTCAGGTACCCCCGAATAAATAGATATTAGTGTCATTATTTATTGTCGGTGTGACACCACACCGACAGGCACGGTCAACCTGTTCCTTTTCATCAATGAACACAGAAAAATAGTAGCAAATGCTTGTATCCGGTTCCTGCTACTTAATGCATTTCACTGTCAATAACACCTGAAGAAAGAAAGAAACAGGTTTTGTTTGGAGAGCACTCTTGAAGTTTATTATTGCATTTCATATCTTGATTATGTACACTAATAAGCTAATTTTTATTTATTTTTGAAGATTCACAACACTATTTTCAGCTCGTGACACATTTACACACTTTCTCTTTTTCACCACATGCTGTTTCCAGTGTTTAACCTCTTTATCTCTTCTAGATCCCTGTATATTGTCGACAACTGACAGAAATGTCAGAGACGTCAAGTGATGCAGAGTCGTCCTGTGGCTGGACCATTATCAGTAATGAGGTATACGTACATCATTTTCTTGTTCGTAATCCCAGCTATTTTTAGTTGTTGCTGTTGTTGTATAATTATAATTACTATATTTAATTTTAAGGAGGTAGAAAGGAGAAAGGGGTTTATTACAATGTAAAATAAAACAAGATACAAAATGTATATAAACTTATTTAATTATGACTAAAATGTATGTGAAGGAAACTAAAGATATGATTATCATATCACAAGATCTTTTATCTAATTTTATACAATGAACGGTTCATTTGATTGTATTAAAATACTTTAAGACATAGTACACTTATGTGACAGCACAGACTGGCAATAAACATTACCAGAAAAAAATATCAAAATTCAAGCCAGTTTTAGTTATAAAGACTATTTTGGCACATCATTATAATCTATTGCAGTTGCTAGTCAAGGCTACAAATACTTACTATACTTGCATATTGATATTCATGAAATCATGCAGTAGTTATACTTTTGAATAAATAGATGGAATGTATTTCTTCCATCATGCTCAGTTTTAATGTATGCTTATTGTGCTTACAGGGTTCAGATATCGAGACGTTGGGATCGGAGGCTGCAGTGGAAGCTGAGCTGTTAGAGCGCCCTCCAGTGAAGGAAGAAGAGCTGCAGGATAATGGTAAAACATCTTCATAATAAACTGTTTTTTCTGCTTGAGTTTAAAATATCAATCAGTGAATCAGTAATATTAAGTGCTAATTATATAATTAGTATGATATAAGATTAAAATGTTTTATTTGGTACATCAGGTGTTTATGTGCAGACAAAAACAAGTGAAGTATGTCATCATGTCGTCATTTTGCGTTATTTTTCTTCATAGACCAAACTATTAAACAAGTAATGCCCTGGATAATCAATGATGAAAATACTTGACTTTCAGCTCTAATTATGACAGTCATTGCTTTAACATATATTGTTGCTGCACTACTAAGTCAAATGTTACTTTGTAATAATAACAATTCACTCATCCTAATTTGAATGGTATATTTTCAGCTCAGTGTGTTGAAGAAAAGGTTGCTGAGTCACTTGACGAAACTCTGGAACAACAAACCATAGACGAGACATTGTGTGCTTCCGAGGTGAGAAGACTGTACAAATAACCTTCAGGGTGTCTTTGAATAATTCAGATGCTGCTCCCTTTGCCTTCCAACTTCAGTATATTGTATCTTCACCAGGCCGGAGACGACACCCAAGGGAAACAGCATGTGGCTCTGTTGTCCTTCAGCGATCACTCAGACATTGTGAGTCTTGGAGACTTGAAGGAGGGCGAGCACGTGGAGGCAGCAGCCAATGAAGAGTTTTATCTTGGCACCTCCTGCAGCAGCCAGTATGCCTTCACCGCAGCAGAGGCTGGTAGGACTGCAACCACACATACACCTATACTATCTTAATGCTTTCTTTAGCCAGCTGGTTTCATTTCACAGCCAAAGAGTCAACATAGAGGAATTATACGCATCAACTCAAAAACTACGTTCCTTTTTTTTGCATCAACAAAGCAGGTTTGATGTTGAGTCACTGGAAACTTCCACAGAGTCTCGTGAACTTAGGCTGGCATCTGAGAAGTCAGCTCACTGGAGGCCGCTCTATTCCAGGTGGCCTGATTGAAACTGGAGTGAATCTAATATGATGCTAACCTTGCTCGGCAATGCACATAACTAATCCTTCTCAGTTTCTGACAAGAACACAAACAGTTTAATGATGTGAGCCAGTTGTGCTTTAAAAAAAAAAGCATGGTTATCCACATATGGGGAAAAAAACGTTTTCCATATGTCTGCATGTGTGTGTCTTTGTAGCTCTGTCTACCTTATATTAGTAGTGTAATTAATATCATACCTGTAGTGATATTATAATTATGGTGAAATTCAGTCAGTTTAAGTCAAGATAATATGCCGCCATAACCCATGACTGTTTTGTTTAATATCTGTGTGCATGAGAAGATTTAAGGTGTAACTCCAGAAAATATATCCAACACAGGGAATTTAGGAGAACAAACTGTTATGTCTATAACCTGACTGTTTCAAGAAGGATAGGAAAGAGATACAACACATGTAGTATGGGATATCATGCCCTACCTGAAGACACCTTCATTCACACCTTTTACAGCATGACTTATGAGGTATGTGACAGTCCGTCGCCGCGGTCATCCATCAGTTGGATACCTCTTCCCCGTGCCCAGATGTGCTGTGGGGCTACCAGGTGTTGTACCTTGTTCCTCTCCTTCAGGGAACACAAGTTGAACATAACATTGTGTTACCTTTCAGTTGATTCACTTGGTACAAACACATATAGTAGAGTAGGCACATATATTCATGCCTCACAAACTCCTGCACTCTACTGCATCACAGATAAAGAGACACTCTACCAAAGCCAACCTGACAGGTTGATATAGTTAGTAGATAAAGCTAACTATTGTTTCCTCTATAGCAGATACTAATATCATCCACAATAGAGCACTGAAATGGGAGTTCATTTTGGTCCAGACTCCGCTGCTCGTTCGCCATGTAAGCATATAGGCTTTGAGTGAATGATGCCCTCGCACTCTGGATCGCCGCAACCACCTTATTTAACAGCTTCAACATTCACAAGACTGGTATCTATTGTAAAACCAAGTGTTACGATCTATTTTAGCTTTGAGTTAACCACATCCTTTATTTAAGGCATTTAACCCAAAACCCATTCAGAAATATCCAACAAACAATTGTTTCTTAATTTCTCTTTTACTTTAATATTTACACATTTAGCCATCCTATGCTAAAAGAGGTGGTATGACATTTTGGAGAGTGTGCTATTTTTGTGTGTCCCTCTTTTTCTGTTAATTTATTTCCAGCAAATAATCACTGCAGCCATAACTTTGAGTATTTGTACTTTTAGTTTTCCAAGTGCAGCAGCCTACAGTGACAAACTCGAGCAGCAGTGAGGATGAGGCAGGACGAAGCACCAGCAGTGTGGTCCGAAGACGAAGGTTGAGGAAGAATACCACAAGCACCGTCACAGAGCCTGAGGAGGTGCTGCTGGAGTCTGGCCAGAGTGAGGAGGTGGAGGAGGTGGAGGTTAAAGAACAGAAGTGGCAGCAGCAGGAGGAAGAGGAGGAGGATGAAGAAGTTAAAAGTCTGGATTTCCAAACGCGTGGCCAGGGCAGCAGCATCCTCAACAGCTGTATCCTGATCGCCCTCGTCATCGCCATCAGTATGGGCTTTGGCCACTTCTATGGTGAGAAGGTCACTACAGAACTGAACGATTGTAATGATATTATCGCAAACATAGAAAGTACATCTTTTTTCTTGCCAGAAGATTTACAGTGTAGCACCATCCTCATCTGTGACCAATCAAATAATCCCACTGGTTTTCAAAGGAATTCATCTGGTTTTGGTTCATGGCCCTTGTCTTTCAGATGTGACATTGTGCTTGTTTTGTTGATTCATCAGATTTATCAGTCTCCTCTTGCAGCTTTAGAAATGTCCGTTTCTTTTCCCGCTGCTCCTTAGTTTACTTTAAGAACAATAGCAAGAGATCTCTCAGCGTTTTTTTATCTCTGATCTACAGTTCTTATGTAAAATGTAAACGATTTGTCCCTCATAACTGTCTTTGAGTTTTTTAGACTACTGCAAACTGTGAGGGTTAGACATGCTTCCTATTGTTAAAGAAATATGTAACATGTGAATTATCTGTTTGTGTTACAGGTACAGTCCAGATTCAAGAAAGACAGAAAACTGTAGATAAAATCAGAGTGAATGAACTTGATTTTGCGTGGGATCTGATTCAACAACATGTTGGAGAACAAGCTTTCATAAAAGAGGTAAGTGATGACAAAGGTCACAACTTAAACAACAATAAGCTAATTTATGGCAGAACGTACATTACAATAATAAGTGAGCATTCTGATCACCTTCAACAATCATGACCCATATAACTTTAATGGACCATGACTCGTCTTCCTTTAACCACTCAGGTCCAGAGGGATGAGTTTGGTTTGGATGACCCGGATGAGCAAAAAGTGATTTCACTGCTCACAGAAGTGATTGAGAAGATACAGAGAGAGAACCAGGAGCTCAACATCAAGCAGGAGCATATTCAGGTAACTTGTGAACTTCGTTGGTAACATACGTTATGAGTTACAAATCACAAACTCATTTCATTTGTCTTCTTGCATTTTTGTTTTACTGCTCAAATGCTGAATAATCATGACTCGTATCAACTTTAAACTACCACTTTAAAAACTATACATTTTCATCTTTTGTTTGTTACATTACATTACATTACATGTCATTTAGCTGACGCTTTTATCCAAAGCGACTTACAATAAGTGCATTCTACGGTTACAAACAAGAATCGTTGTTTCTCTTCTTTTTCCACGTAGGCTCAGAGAGATGACCTGGAAATGCTGCTGAAACAGAAGACTGAGGAGAGGACGGACATTGTGTCTCAGCAGCAGGAGTTGACAGCTGAGAACCAGCTGCTGAAAACCTCCCTGGAACGTGAAGAAAAGTCCCTTTCCACCCTACAGCAAGAGCTGAGAAGCCTGCGCTCAAAGATCAGAGATCGGGAGGCGATGGGAGCTGGTACCGACTCGCTGCTGTCAGAAATACAGAGGCTGAAAGACCAGGTGGAGGAGGAGAAACGGCTGATCGAAAGCTTCCACATCCAGAGGGAAGACATGGTGGCTGAAGCACAGACACTGAATAAGAGACTTGACAAGGAGAGAACGGTTACAGATGAGCTGAGGAGAGAGTTAAATGTGCTGAGAAATGACATCCCCAGAGCTGGAAAGGAAGCTGGTTCAAAGGCAGAAGAGCTCCAATCACAACTGATGGAGCTGCAGAAGAGACTGAGCTTTGAGCAGCAGCGCTCGGACCTGTGGGAGAGGCTGTATGTGGAAACCAAGGAAGACAGAGCTAAAGGAGACACAGAGTCCAAAGTGAAAATAACAAGAGAGGGCATGGCAGGGAAAGTGAAGCAGACATTTGATGCTGTGAAGAACTCCACTAAGGAGTTTGTCCATCACCACAAAGAGCAGATAAAGAAAGCGAAGGAAGCTGTGAAGGAGAACCTGAGGAAGTTTTCCGATTCGGTCAAATTC
Organism: Cottus gobio; assembly: GCA_023566465.1. Lineage (NCBI taxonomy): Eukaryota > Metazoa > Chordata > Actinopteri > Perciformes > Cottidae > Cottus > Cottus gobio. The sequence continues at coordinate 15,984,423 of CM042224.1, read as the reverse complement.
ACTTTCCGACACTTCAAGGATTCAGCTTCGACCTTCATCAACAAAGCCAGTGGGTTTTATGATAAGAGACGTGGTGAGAAGAACTCAGAAGAGTCGTGGAGGCACAGATTCCACAAACCTCATCACGGACACCAACGCAAATCTGGCGATTCCTTCCAGAGCAACCGCAACACTCGAAAATCAGGGGATAAAGTTCACGAAGGTCGAGGTAAAGACGCCCTGTGATGGAAGATTTTCTTCGTGATTCGGGAAAGGAGAAATAATGTCTCAAAATCAAAGTTGTCTTTGTCCATTTATTTCTTGCAAGAAGGAAGAAAACTCGCAACAGCTACACACAAAGCAGTATGCAGCAGGAGTTCTTCGAAGAGATAGAAAATCACAGGCATTTTTATATACACCAAAAGTAACACCCCTTTACAGAGGATCACTAGAGTCATTGGGTTCAACTAGACTAGTTTAAACCAGATCCTCTCTTTCTAACACTAGGCATTCTTCTCAAGACATAAACCTATCACATCGTATCAGTGTTAGAGAATGTTAGGGAGGAAGATGGAGGAAGAAGATTCATTATAACTCCCTCACACACCTGACAACCTGTTCTTATCTAGATAACTAAACAGGCTTGTACAGAGGCCCTTTGTCCACTGTGACCTTCTACATTATGTCTGCTCACATTGAATACTTTTCATTAGACACAAACAATTTCTCTAGCTTATGATCTACCAGTATAACATAAGCAATGCTATATTTTACCATTACAGCCCACAAGAGCCACTTGAAAGGATGTGCCGGTGGTTTTGACTGCGTCTATCAGGAGTCCATGAACCGCTTCGACAAAACCATGGAGCCGATCAGAGCAGATGAATTTTACCAGCTGCTGGAAGGCTACGTGCACCAAGAAGTCAACCACTTCCACCACTGGAAGGAGCTGGAGGTGTTCATCAACGACTTCTTCCACAACGGAGTGTTCATCCACGACCAGATGCTGTTCACAGACTTTGTCAGCATCGTGGAAAACTATCTGACTGAAATTCACGAGCCTGAGTATCATGGCCGTAATGGGGACGTATTCAGAGATCTCGATGACTTCGTCTACCGGCACTTCTTTGGAGAGGCTGACAGAAAAAAATATGGCCCAACGTAAGTTAAAAAGTATTGTCCCGTATAAGTAGGAATCTATCTAAATTATGCTGAAGGTTACCAGCTTTAGAGGTATCTGTAACGTTGGAGCTTTCCAATCCTTTACTAATAATTTCCAAGAGTTTTTCTGGAATTACAGCCTTTTTTTTAAAATATAAATGCCATGACCTGGATGAGTCCCAACCGGTCAGCTCTGTGTCAGCTTTGGCATTGCCAGGTGCAGAGCTGATTTTAAACAGTAGATTGTGTGCTGAGCTGCTTTCAACCAATAAAATGGTAAGAAATGTCAATATTAACACCAGTATTTATGTGTTTCATCACATTTACGTGTACAGCTAAAAAAACGGATTTGAAATAGGCAGTACCTGTTTATTCAGCATAAACGTGGCAAAAATACAATTCTACCTATATACAGTCATAAATATTTGGACATTGACACAATTTCCATTATTTTGGCTCTGTACACCACAACAATGGAGTTGTAATGAAAAAATCAAGATGTGCTTTAAGTGCAGACTTTCAGCTTTAATTTGAGGGTATTTACATCCAAATCAGGTGAACGGTGTAGGAATTACAACAAATTCAAATGTGGCCACCCTCTTTTTAAGGGACCAAAAGTAATTGGACAAATTAATATAATCATAAATCTAATTGTCACTTTTAATACTTTGTTGAAAATCCTTTGCAGTCAATGACAGCCTGAAGTCTGGATTCCATAGACATCACCAGACGCTGGGTTTCGTCCCTGGTGATGCTCTGCCAGGCCTCTACTGCAACCGTCTTCAGTTCCTGCTGGTTCTTGGGGCATTTTCCCTTCAGTTTTGTCTTCAGCAAGTGAAATGCATGCTCAATTGGATTCAGGTCAGGTGATTGACTTGGCCATTGCAGAACATTCCACTTCTTTGCCTTAAAAAACTCCTTGGTTGCTTTCGCAGTATGCTTCGGGTCATTGTCCATCTGCACTGTGAAGCGCCGTCCAATGAGTTCTGAAGCATTTGGCTGAATATGAGCAGATAATATTGCCCGAAACACTTCCGAATTCATCCTGCTGCTTTTGTCAGCAGTCACATCATCAATAAATACGAGGGAACCAGTTCCATTGGCAGCCATACATGCCCACGCCATAACACTACCTCCACCATGCTTCACTGATGAGGTGGTATGCTTTGGATCATGAGCAGTTCCTTTCCTTCTCCATACTCTTCTCTTCCCATCATTCTGGTACAAGTTTATCTTCGTCTCATCTGTCCATAGGATGTTCTTCCAGAACTGTACAGGCTCTTTTAGATGTCTTTTGGCAAACTCTAATCTGGTCTTCCTGTTTTTGAGGCTCACCAATGGTTTACATCTTGTGGTGAACCCTCTGTATTTACTCTGGTGAAGTCTTCACTTGATTTTCGACTTTGACACAGATACACCTACCTCCTGGAGAGTGTTCTTGATCTGGCCAACTGTTGTGAAGGGGTTTTTCTTCACCAGGGAAATGATTCTTCTGTCATCCACCACAGTTGTCTTCTGTGGTCTTCCAGGTCTTTTGGTGTTACTGAGCTCACCAGTGCGTTCTTTCTTCTTAAGAATGTACCAAACAGTTGATTTGGCCACACCTAATGTGTCTGCTATCTCTCTGATGGTTTTGTTTTGATTTTTCAGCCTAATGATGGCTTGCTTCACTGATAGTGACAGCTCTTTGGACTTAATATTGAAAGTTGACCGCAACAGATTCCAAACACAAATACCACACCTGAAATGAACCCAAGACCCTTTTATCTACTCCTTGTAAATGAAATAACGAGGGAATTATACACACCTGTCTTTGAAACAGCTGAGCAGCCAATTGTCCAATTACTTTTGGTCCCTTAAAAAGAGGGTGGCCACATTTGAATTTGTTGTAATTCCTACACCGTTCACCTGATTTGGATGTAAATACCCTCAAATTAAAGCTGAAAGTCTGCACTTAAAGCACATCTTGATGATCTTTTTTCATTACAACTCCATTGTTGTGGTGTACAGAGACAAAATAATGAAAAATGTGTCAATGTCCAAATATTTATGGACCTGACTGTAGCTCAATCACTGTTGAATGCATATTTACATGAGTTTAAATTGTGCTTTTAAATTGTGGGAAATTATTATATTTTCCTTCAAATTTGTACTTCATTAAATACTTTCAATAAAACAGCAAGACACTCCTAAACTGAGGGAAGTGCTGTGTTTGATCCATTGCTATGCACGACAGAATGTTTTGTTAATGAGTTCGCTCAATATGTGATTGTCAGGTGGCCGGTTTGTTTCAGTAAATATGAGATAAAATATTCATCAACACACAGGAGCGCCACAAGGATAGATTCTTATTATCTCTACCAAAATCAATTAATGTTTTTAACAACTTGATATATGTATATATAAGTGTCTCTGTTGGGTCAGAGACTTATAGGAGGAGTTGCCCTGAGTAATATGCCTGTTTAGGGGCTGCTTCGTTATTCCTCAATACTGGACCAATTAAAAAAATTGTTCTCTCTATTAGTGACTTAAACAGAATATATGGGAAAATATGCTCCAGGTTGAAAAGTTACCCTTTTAAATAAAAGTGTTTGGTCTAAGTTATCCTTTAAGTTTTTACTGATATGTCCTTTATTTTCAGATGCTTCTCCTAACTTAGCCAGTTGTTGTTTTAGTAGTTTTTTCAATACTGCCCTTTTTCTTAGATCATCACGCTGCAGGTTGTCCATAAATGCGTGTAACGCTCTCATCTTAATGCCCTGTATGTTTCATGTTGTGACCACACAGTGGGCCATTTGAAGGACCAGACACGGGCTCTAAGGACTCGAGGGCGAAGCATCAACAGCGAAAGCAGCAGAGAGCCAGATCTCGACCACACAGTGAACGCAAATGGAGCCGATCAGGAAGAAACGCGGACAGACACATGGCTGACGTCAAAATAGAACTGGGTCCGATGCCATTTGATCCCAAATACTAAAAATATCTCAACTGGTTTCATATTATATTTGCAAATTCTGTCTTGGGTTGTGTTTAGAAGCAAAGTCTCGTGGTTTTTGGAAGTTTGCACAATGTTAACTTTTCTATGCTACTGAATGTCCTGGAGCTGTTTTGTTTTTAGTGAAGTAATCGTTATGTTTGAGTGAAAGATGTGGCATATCTGATTCACACCATTGAATACCATTGAAATCCACCTTCAACCACTGCACTTGCTTTTAAAAAATACACATGAAATTATTGAGCTAAGAAATGTTGATTTGGGATTTTTTCTTAACAAAAATGGAAACGTGGACATGCCACATTCTTGTATGTTTTTGTCTATAGCCATGTAGTGAGTGTGTGAAGTGGTTGTGATTTACTTAGTTAAGATGCAGTTTTCTAACATTCCACCTCGTGCTTGTTTTATCTTTGTTTTATTTGTTTTTATTTACACGTGTTGGCAAAGGAAGTAATGTCACCAAATTTAGGTGTGAAAATAAATACAGTTGGTGTGCATTTGACACATCTGACAATTGGTATTTCAAAAATAACGAGAGTTATTAAAATATTTATTTCAGTTGCAAATCCATATCAAGTGACATTCTCATTCAGGACAGAAACTTGCCATTGTTCCAGTGTTTGTCAGTGCCTTTCATAAATAAAGATGCTTCCTCCAACTCTTCCCTCTGGAAAGTGAGTATGAAATATCTCTGCTGTCCTCACAAACCTATTCCCTTGCAGAAAAACAGAGATTTCCTACAACACAAAACACACATGTACATACAAATCACTCATACATTTTTGACAAATACATGGAGAAATATAATTTGTGAATATCTTACCTTCTCCAAAACATCAAACAAAACCAGATGGGTCGGTAGAAAAGATTTGTATGGAAATGAAGTTCTGAGCCAGTGAAGAGGATCGTTGTAGAACCTGTCGGCCTCATCGACATAACCTTCCTCTCCGAGATCCGGAGGACACTCAAGAAACCTCATCTTCATCGGGCAGTGGACGTGGCTACAGAGTACAGTCAGAGAAGACAGTCTTTTAGTCTGCACAAACCCATATTCAGAAACGGGCGGTAGACTTGTTTATTTAATCTGTGGTCATATTATTTTTTTTAAACCAATCACAATTATTTTTTTCTGAGCTGCTTTAATTAAAGAAAACAATCACTGCTGCATTAATACATGTAGCATACTTCTTTTCTTTTCTATAAAGGTGAAATCCTGGGTTATAAAACATGTTAAACTATACCCAGCCCTTAGTGTACAGTTGAAAATAAAAATCACCTTTAGATCCCTTCAATTGCTGTTATGGAGCGTTCGACTGTACGACAGTTGTCATTGGCCGTGGAACAAATGATCTGGTCGAAAGCCAGAACAAGTGCACAGGTTTTATACGAGCGTCCTGATTTTTGTTTTTGCTTCAATTGTAAGTTCTGGACAATCTCCATTGTCTTTAATCCATCATCACCTTTCTAACGCTTTATTTGGATAATTCAGAACCAGAGCATCGATCTTAAGAATAAAAAAAAACAATTGCGTTTAGTCCTAACCTATAATAAGGAGTTGAGTGGCAGGGCATGAGGAAGAGGACATCTGGCTGTGCAGGGGTGGAGGTGCTGCTGACGTCACACAGGGTCTGGAGGTGGCCCATGACGCCCAGAGGGCCTCTCTGGTGGACCAGGCCGGTGTACAGAGCTGCAACCAGGTTGCTCACTAACAGGAGGAGTGCAGCGGTTCGTCGCCACGCTTTCAAATTAGCCAAAGAAATCCCTGTAGTAATAGAAGAAGAAGTATTAAAAGACACATCTGGCTGTTCATTTCATTATCACAAAGATATGTTGCATGTGACATAAAGACTTACCACAGAAGATCATACAGAAAGGCAGCACCGGATAGATGAATCTGAACTCCTTGTGAGGAAGCAAACTGAAGGAAAGGATTAAAACATGTGAATGTGAACATTCAACCACAGCAATGTGCCGGTAAAGGCAGTTAAATTGACTGCCAGCACGTAAATATGGATGTTAACAATGCTTCAAAATTATCAAAAACTAAAACCATAAAATCACTAAAATCATTTCCCAAATGTTTAATCAAGATATGTTTGTTAGATGTAAATACAACTTTGTTTACAAGTGAACTCTACAGGGCACCTTGAAGTACAAGATTAAATTACAAATCCTTCACGATTACTCCAACTTACAAACTTAAGAATAAAAGCTATTCACGAACACGCTTCACTGTAACGAGAAGCGAGTGCCTGTTGGCTCTGGGGAGCATTCTTAAGTGTAATTCTGAGAAGTTTGATAGATACGGGCTCATGAATGTGAACAAAGACATTTTACCTGTAAACCACGATTGTCCAGACGACCGCTGCCAACAGAATTTTGTATCTTTTGAAGGCGATGCTGCACCCATGAAGGAAGAGCGGAAGATGAGGGCCAATCACGACGGCAAACCCCTGAGTGAAGTACCAGTGCCATGGATGAGAGCCGTAGAAGTCTGCTACACTATGTAAGACGTTAAACTTCAGGAAGTTGAACTGCACCAAGGTCCACTGAGAAACAGAGAGCGCAGCTGTCACATTTGTAAAGCGCTTGCTTGAATGAGCAGCTGTTACTGTAATCTAAAAATCACATGATGGATTTTAGGTTGTACCTTTTCATAAAATATACAGTCGATTACTGTTGAAATCACGAGCGCCAAAGCTCTGGAAGAGAGAGGAAAAAAGGATTATGCAATAAAGACGTGAGGATGAAACAGCTTCAGTTGACGGGAGATTAAAAGTACAAACCCTATCGGAACTAAGCTATGAGTGATGAGCCTGAGTTTGTTAGTTTCCAGCCAGAAATGGTACATCACCAGAGGAAACCAGACAATCAGGGCTGTCGGTCGAACGATGACTGCCAAGGCGACCAGGGTTAAATATATTTTGCTGGAAAAACATCAACAATGTGTCTGTAAATAACATATTTTAGGGAAGATATGAATATGAGAAAGAAGTAACAAGCCGAGACCTGCTGTGTGTTTTGGATCCAGGCAGTGGAAAGTAAGAAAGAGCCAGACAGGTGATGGTGGTCTCCATGCTGTTGGTCAGAGTCCTGGTGCAGCAGTACCACGAGAACCACGAGCACATATGGCAGAAGAACTAGAGACCAAAGCAAGAAGAGGCTGTCGGACAAGTTGTGTGTTTTCGGTGGCTAGAGAATGGAGAAAGAATGATCTGAACAGGCATGAAGCTCTGTTTGATGAATGATCTGCAGCGACTCACAGTGTCACAAGTGAACTCCTTACCGTCCATTTTGCAATGTCACAACTTTCCAAAGTTCGGATGAGGAAGAAGAATTTTACGTCTGCAAACGCAGCGAACAGTGCTTGAATTATTCGTGGAAGCCATATCTGTAGAACAAACCAGACCAGGATTAGTGAAGCAAAGTGACTATTGGAAATATATTTGGTCTTATAGACATTACAATGTAAAGGTTGTCTGAATAGAAAATATGTGAACTTGCCAGGAGATGGACTGAGTCGTAGTTTATGAAGTATAAGAACTTGTATATGAATGCAAAGAAGAGTGGATAGGTGAATCCTCTTAGTCCTTCCTTCCATTCCCAGGTCAGATACCCATAAGTCACACTGTTAAGGTTTGAATAAGAATAGAAAACGCCTTCATCGAGAGATTCATGTGTGGGGCCTAGCATTATCTGCAACAGAACCCTGGACTCTCTACTGGCAACAATTGTTCATCTAAGTGAAGTTTAAGATGGTTCAGTTAGAATGATGAACATTGTGTTAATTATAGTGTAGCCAGATATCTGCTCCCGATGTACTGTATACATTCAGTGTGTGGTGATAATAAATGGTAAATATTTTAACTTTAGATCAAACCAGCCTCATCTGCCCTCCCACCTGTTCCATGTCTAGAATAAATCACAGTAGAAGTGGACTCTTCCGTGGCGTCATTGAAACAAATGCACATTCATAGTGTTGATCACAGTACCTTGTAATCAGCATACGCCTCATACAGTCTTGATAGATGGTTCTAAAGTAATAAGTATGCTCCACAACAGTCCAGTTACATAGTTGCAGGTGACAATGTCAAAGGATATTCGAAGACCATACGATGGGAAACCTCCAGAGACTGCCAGTACTCATCAGGGACGAAGCTGGTTTGAACCAGGAAGCAGTTGATGACTCTGAATGCCACAGAAAACACAACAACTCTGGTTCTCAGCTCACCTGTGGTATTCAAGGGGAATCCCTTCATATTAGTGGTGTTACTGGTGTGCTTTCATCACAGCATGCAGTTGTTTGGTCTACTACTGTATTTTAAATATCACATACAGGCAACCCACCGTCGTTAAGAGGACTTTCATCTTCCTTTGAGTACAGTTGGGATTTTCGTTTTCTCAGTTTCACCTCTTCGACTTTATTTCCAAATTTAAGACGCGTTCGGATGTTCTCCATCAGTACATTGTGTCTCTCTGCTTGTTGCCTGCCAACACAGTAAAGTATGTACAAGTATCACCTGTCAGGACTATGTACAAGCATAACCTGTCAGGACTATGTACAAGCATAACCTGTCAGGACTATGTACAAGCATAACCTGTCAGGACTATGTACAAGCATAACCTGTCAGGACTATGTACAAGCATAACCTGTCAGGACTATGTACAAGCATAACCTGTCAGGACTATGTACAAGCATAACCTGTCAGGACTATGTACAAGCATAACCTGTCAGGACTATGTACAAGCATAACCTGTCAGGACTATGTACAAGCATAACCTGTCAGGACTATGTACAAGCATAACCTGTCAGGACTATGTACAAGCATAACCTGTCAGGACTATGTACAAGCATAACCTGTCAGGACTATGTACAAGCATAACCTGTCAGGACTATGTACAAGCATAACCTGTCAGGACTATGTACAAGCATAACCTGTCAGGACTATGTACAAGCATAACCTGTCAGGACTATGTACAAGCATAACCTGTCAGGACTATGTACAAGCATAACCTGTCAGGACTATGTACAAGTATCACCTGTCAGGACTATGTACAAGTATCACCTGTCAGGACTATGTACAAGTATCACCTGTCAGGACTATGTACAAGTATCACCTGTCAAGCTGTAACTTGGCATGTTCAGTATATGAAATTTACGTCAGATACAGTTGTTGGTCGCGTGCTACGGTTGAACAGCCTTCACAATATTTGAGTTTATTTAACCGACAGTATTCAAATTTCACATCTTCAACTAAACGAGAAGTAATGTATATCAACCTGGACTTCACTTCGCAGAGTGAGCTGTGCTCAAGTTTCGACTGCGCTTCCGTAATCACACTTACGTCCGGCGGAGCGTTGTTTCTTGCCTTCAAAGTAAAAGCCCAATGCTACTAACATGTTTGACGTGTGATTAACCTTTATAGACATGTATAACGTGTCTACTACTGTGCAAATACATTTATCAGTACTAAAGTAAATGTTGAATGGGATGAAATACAACATGTTAACAGGTGGGGAAGGGGTCGTAGCATACCGCCTAAAAAATATTAATAAAACGATCAAACGCAGGTTACTGATTACTCCGCCAGGTGGCGGACTACAACTTTTGCAGTTCTGCCAAAAACGTAGAAGAAGAAGAACGCTTGCCTGTGACTACAAGATAGACGCCTCCTTGGGGTGCATGTTGTCGTGTCTTGACCTCTGTGCCCCTTTGCCTGTCAGTGTTTGGGGATTACAGACACTGCGAATAAACCGCTTCCTCGGTGAGTAAAGACTGTTTGATAATCGCCTGTACAGCAGCTCCATTGTCACGTTTGAGTTGTGTTCAATAACGCTAAATGATCAGGGAACCGTCAAGCTATCAGACGCGGTGTCAATATATCCGGTCTAGGCCTTTCAAAATAAGATACGTTAAAAACGTCTTTAATTTACTGGAAATAGTTTTAATGTCAGGTAAAATATCTCTTTTGAATTGCTGAATGGTTTGTATGACCATGAAAAAACAACGTTTTGGCAGTCTAATGATTATATAATTTTGTTTAAAGCTTCTAGAGCAACACATACTTAATCATTACACCTGTCAACATTTTAATACTTTTTTTAAGATTATACTGCCATCAGTGTATAGGCTAATCTAATTTTCCTTGGTCCAAATCCATCAAATAAATACAGATCCTCATTCAGCTTGTATAGGATATACAGAGGTGTAGATTCCTAATAATGCAGGTGATGGGCCACTGTTCCGTTTTCAGCTTTAGTCCTGCTGGGATTTTAGTGATTTTGGGTATCTGACAATGATTGTAAGTGAAAATCTACTGTAGACACACAATTAATGCAGAAACACTATGTAAATGTGTGACTAAATCAGTAGCAATGGCCCAGCACAGCCCTACTCTACCTGTATGTAGAATATCTAACGTCCATGCTTACAATTTTGTAAGAACATGTAACTTTCAACAGAGCAAAAGAGAGACAAAATGATCATTTTGATTCATAGTGCCCTGATAAATTGTCTTGGATAACACCACTTTACTCCTTTCAGGATCATCTTGAATCTCATCATTTTATAATAAAAGAAGACATGTTTCGAAGGAGAGTGCCCTTCCCACAGATCGCCTTAGCAACACTGCTTGGAGTCGCGAGTGGGGTTTATATTTACAGACCTTATTTTGAACCGGTGCTGAAGACCTCAGGTCAACAAAACCAGGATGTGCCAAAGAAACAAAATGAAACAGACAAATGATTCATCACTCCCGGAAAATATGTGACGTACAGAAGCCAGAAGAATACATCAGAGGCTGCTGGACTATCAGAACTGAAGGCCGGACCAAAGGAGAGGCCAGCATGGATACATCCATGCTGGCTTTGTATGATTTTTAATGTACAAAATAAAGTATTTAATTTTACAAAGGACGTGTGTCAAAGTTTAATTATACATCTGTTTTCATCTTTAAAGCTTACAAAGGGTAATTGTTTTAAACACAAACGAGCATAATTCAGATAGCACCAATTCTAAGTATGTCACCAAACATAACTAAGGGCCTGGGCGACTGTGGCTCAGTGGTTAGCAAGTCGGTCTTTCAATCAGAGGGTCGGTGGTTCGATCCCCGGCTCCGGCAGTCTGCGTCGTTGTGTCCTTGAGCAAGACACTTAACCCTAATTGCTCACCGTTGCTGTGTCTACGGTCTACTGTATATCATGTAAGTCGCTTTGGATAAAAGCGTCAGCTAAATGAAATGTAATGTAATGTAATGTAAGGGTATTGTAAAGTGGCCCCTAGAGTCTAAAAATAGTTTAGGTTTTGTTCTACAACATTACATTAATTTCTGAGAAATGTGATGCTGTACAGTACTTTTTATTACAGCATAAATCTATTTCATCTGACAGAGGTAAGAGAAGTATTCACATATTTTAGTTAAGTGTTAGTACCATTACAACCATGCAGTACTTGAGCAAATGCAGCCTACTAAGGTATGTAACCAAGTATGTAAATTTACTTAATTCAAGTATGTGCTTAAGCACATTTTGAGGTACTTTACAGGAGTGTTTACATATTTTATAGGCTACTTCTACTCTACTACTACTACTATACTTGCTATTTAGAATATTTTTACAAAATATAAATCAACTACTAAATTATGTATTATTTGGGCCAGCAGCAACATTATAGAGATTAACACATTAATCCATCAATATGTATAATTCAGTAACATAATATATGATTCGGAGATGGGCCATTCTGCTTAATGAGTACTTGTACATGTATCAAAGTAGAAGTAGCAGCATGAGGTAGTACTACTCGAGCAGAGTACCTCGAGCAGCCTCACTGGGTGGTGTTTCCTCCAGTTGGCTCTGACGTGAGGAGGAGCTGTTTCTCAGCCACACGGAAACTAAAGGGAGGTGTTCACGTTAATGCAGCTGGTCGCATGTCCACGAAGAGCCGAGACGCGAAGGAGAAAGTAAAGCCATCGTTTATTCCTAACCTCATTATTATTAGTAGTATTGTTATTAAGTCTCCGTATCTACTGTCTAACAGCGGGACACACAGTGCGCAGCTGCAGCGGCCCAAAGCTGGTGAGTAACGTTGCGTTTAACACTGTTTTCAGGAAATGTTAGTCGAAATCATCCGTCTGTCGCTTCTCCCAGGAGTTAGCTCTCGTTTGTTTTTAAAGCAGAAGTTTTATTTTAACTTTAATTATCAGCATTAGAACCAGACTGCTTACCTACTAACTTGGCTTCTTCAAATTCACCCTCGCAACAAGTTGTGGAAACATTTTCCCACCTGCCTTTTCCTCTTTTCAGAGTTGTTAGCTTCTTCCACACTTGCTCAATTACTGTTAAAGACCATCACCAATGTTCATACAAGTTATTAAAAACAAAAGTTTTGTCACAGAGTTTTGATCCATATGTCGGCTGCAATATGTCTGACATAGGAAGCTGGAAAGTTGGCATCTTTTTTTTTTAACGTTAGCCTTTTTGGCTGGATCCAAGGATTTATTTCCAGTCCAGTCCAGTCCAGTGACAGACACGAGCACCACCTGAGGGTCTGTTTCACTTCGGTTAATCGAGTTGAGTGATTGTTGTGCGTACAATGAGCCCCACGCGGCTGCTGCTGCTCATAACGCCTCACGAGGAAGTTTAATGAAACGGATACCAGCTTGGTGGTACGCGGTGCCTGGCTCTAATTATTTGTATTTTATTTAGAGGTGTACATCATATGCTACACCCTTTCAAGTTTATGGTATGTGCAAATCCGGATTTCCCTAAGGAGCTGCCAGGGCCTCCTGTTGGACAGCTGCCCAGGGTGGGTCTTCCACTTGTCCCTGGCAAACTATTAAAGCTGCTTTTTGTTTGCTTGACTGCATGGTTGGTAGGACTTGGTCCGGCCACTCCTAGTGAATGAGAAAAATTCCAACACATATGAAGGTAGATTAACTTTTATTTAAACTGGATGTCATTGGGATTACAAATCTCTTTCACCAGACTCAATGGATCAATGTGTCTTTCGTTTTTTTTATTTAAAAAAATAAACAATATCATCATCCAGTATTTTCTCTCACTCATATCATGCAGATATGGAGTCAAACAGATATGTTTGAATGCAAGCACGACACAGGTTAATTTCTTTCAGACATTCTTGTACAAAGGTAATTAAGACATTTTTAAAATCGATTTTCTTTCATAGCTTTAACCAGTTTTTCTAATAGGGATGCATCCAGGACCCAATTAACCCATGTTTCTTCTGCATTCTGCACATTGTATATGTGTCACTTAGTAATACAGTTTATACGAAAATAGTAAAGGCCTTAAAACTGAATTTTAACTTAAGGCCCCTTTTAAAAAAATGGGGTCACAACATTGGATCTTCAGCTGTTTAAGGACCTCTTATTGCAGTTTATGATATGCTCTAGTCACCACTGATTCACTGGTTAACATGTAGCTCTTCCCCACATCTCACAGATGATGTCACCATTTTCATATGAACAGTTATTCTTTGACTTCTTGGTCAGTTCATCCTGTGACATAAAAGTGATGTTAGTGTTTCTTGATCAGTTCATCCTGTGCAGATATCAGTCTATATATAGAAATGAGTTTCACTAGTCTAGTTAGATAGGGTGTAGACCTGTGGAGGAAGAGGCACCAGGCGCCACCAGTATATCTGGTTCCCGCCCACATATTGGAGGCTGCTCGACGGACGTGCTGAAGTTGGTCTGGACACCAACGTCTCTGCCGCCTACCCCTCTCTCTACTGCTGCTCGCTGGAGCCGGGCGGGACTCTGGTTTGGAGTTCACATGTTCTCCACGTGAATCCCGTGGACTCAACTCAAATATCAAAACATGTATTTTAGATTAGGATTGGAATGGGGTACACTTATATTGTATTAAATATTTTTTAAATACCTATTTTTGAATTAATGCGAATTTTAAATATATTTGTAAAAAATACCACGTACCCCCATTTGAGAACCACTGGTCTAGTGGAGCATACAGCAGCCCTAAACAAATGAGCCATTACCAGAAACTAATTGCCAATTGGTGAGCGTGAACCTTTTGCCCATGGCAGTAAAGCGCTTTAACTCGTTGGTAATACAGACTTAGATGCACAGATTGGTCTTTGGTAATCATGAAAAATTTGCAATATTTAAAAAATCATCATCAAACTCTTTTCCAAAGTACTGTAAGTACTAGCAGCACTAGCTCCAAAAGTTGCTAAATCTAGCTGCGATATTGGCGACTCATCCCTTCAGGCCTCCCTCAAAGCCACTTCCCCAATATTATCATTACAAAACAACGAACATGGTAGTACTCACAGCTGTTAAGCTCGCAGTGACGAGCAATGCGTGCTGGGCAGAATAGGCACAGGTAGACATGCAGGTAGATGGGCACGTAGCCAGGTACGTAGATATGCAGGTAGCCGTGCTGATAGTATGGCAGGTAGCTATGCAGGTATCCATGCAGGTAGACATGCAGGTAGACATGCAGGTAGACATGCAGGTAGACATGCAGGTAGACATGCAGGTAGACATGCAGGTAGACATGTCCAATCCTTACATTCGGGCAGAATTAAATTATTGGACAGGCTCATTAGTCCTGCGACAGCCAAAGATGCTTGGTTTTATTTCTTCTTTTTTCTTGTCAGTGCATTTGATTCATCCTTGATTGCTGTCAGGATGTAATGAGAATGGAAAAAAATCATCCAAAACGTTTTTGAAGAGGAGTACCTGCCTTGTTAATAAGTGGATCTGGTTTCGGTCAAATGTGATCGCTCTGTTAATTACAGTTTCTCTTTCAATAACATTAAAGAATCACTTTCTTCTATCGTTATATTAATTCAGTCACTGCAAACTTCTAAATAAATCAAACATCTACTACTGTTTTCAGATAGTCTTCTATAGCATCTAATAGATTGTGTTTAGATATTAGAACGGGTTAGAAAAGGTCTCTGCGTTGGTATTGACTGTCTAATATTCCAATATATTAGTGTATCTCCTATCACTTAAGAATGATAAACACACCTTCACACCATCCTGCCAGATTGGGACATTGTTGTTTCTGAAAGGTGTCTTGTTCATGTTGGGTGGTAGTTTGGAGAAGATTTGGTGTGCTCTCACTGCACTCTGCAGTTTGTTTTCTTGCCTAACACAACGGAAGATCATGCTCTGCCATCAGAGCTCGCTTCCTTTCCACAGTTGTGACAGACTGGGATGTGTACTGTGACTTGGAAATGGCCTTGAAAGTTAAGTTTTTAGCACAGCTTTGCGTACTAGACACATTATGCATGAACATTTACTTTCTGGTCATTATAAAATTCCCTTATTTAATTGAGTTTATACTATTTCTTGTTTGCAACTGGAGCTTAATAAGAAGACTTCTGATTAACCTGATGAGTCTGCAGAAATGTGCTGACACAGTCTTCATAGCGGCAGTGTGGTTTTGCTTGATTGTATCACTTATGTGACCTTCTTTGACTTAAACAGAAACTGACTCCAGTTATTTGCCGGGTTTTTCAATAGTGATGTCAGTAATAATTAGGACAGAAAAACATAAGTAGTGAGAATTACCTTTTTTCACAGCAGATGCTTTGACCTGTTACTAATCATATTTATTATGTCCCAGTTGCACACCTACTATGACAAGTCAAAATGTCTGCTGTCAAAAAGGTCTAGTCAGCTCTACACCTAACTAAAACTGATGCTGTCTCTCGGAGTTGTTGATTCAAAAATGCCTCAAAAGAGCGCAGTACAATTCAGCAGCACCATCAACTATGTGCTACAAAAGTATCATAAAGTTAATCTCAATTTTTTTTAAATATTATAACCTTCATGCAGGTGAGGTTTAGTGTGTGTGTGCGTCATTGGGCCTTTTGAGTGGAGGACAGTGGTGTAATGAAAGATGAAGTGTGGCAGGAAGATGTGAGTTTTAAGCTAATTAGTCATTTTGCTCATAGGTGAATATAAAAGTTGTCATCTGAGACACAAGATTACACATTTTTGATGTTTCACTGTTTACAGCTTCTCAGTGGTTTTCAGTGTAAATATTTACACTGAACATGTTGATCACTCATGGCTACATCTTATTATGATACCATAACATACTGGGAGAATCTTAGCTGTGTGGGTTTGACAGTTGTCTTACAATACAAATAAATACATTTGAAAAGCGTTATAGAGAGCTTTGCAACAGAGTAAACCATTTACTAAAAAACAAATAAAACATTATACCTTTCAAGCAACTTGAGTCAAATCAGGCCCATGAGCAGGAATGTGGATGTTGTAGTTCTGGGGCTCGGTGGTCTTTTCTCCATGAGTGCTTTTTGTGGTTGTTTCCATCACAGTTAATTTCTCATGGAGCTTGATTTTGCACGAGACCATAAGCTTCTTATGGCTCCAGAAGAAAAGTTCAGTGAGGGTTAGACTGAAAGAATTCCAGATTTGTCTCAAGTATTTTCTACGCACTGGTCATATGATACATCTGCCATTTCTTTTGAATGTTTTGACCAGAGTTAATCAACCATGTCAAATGTTCCATCCAGTAAATGTCATAGTGTGGGTTTCTCATTGTGTAAGAAAATGTGTCTCTCCACTCCAAAATAACACACTTTTAATATGTAGATCAAAATTACAGCTACTTTCTTGTCATACTGACTTGAGTGTTGTCTGTGCGAGAAGCCAAGGAGTTCCAAATGCTTTCTGTCGTGTCAGCAAGATGAAACACCTTTTACACTACACACGATAGCCCACAATGCCATCAACTGTACACATCTGAATCTGGAAGACTGGCATAATATTGTTTTTTTCTTACTTGTGTGGGAAAATGTATTTTGACCATATGTATGCATATTTAATAAATTGCAAGCTAAGCCTACATGCCGTCACTGACACTTCACTGCACAGCCCTTTAGATTACATGCCTCTTGACACTACATCAGAAAACTAGCAAAGACAGATATGTTTTAACTTCTGTTTTTAAAAACAGTTTTCAGTTGAAACCACTAGTTACAGCAGAGTTTATGTAGAGATGATAGATAGAAGACTACTGTCAAATGTAATTTGCATACAGTTAAATCAACCAACTGGACTAGTAAAACGACATAAAAGACGACTAAATCCTGTGTGGATTAGACGGAACCAGATTGAGGGAATCAGTATCTCCATTGTGCATCACCTTCACTCTTTAAAGGAGACTTGATTGACATCTATCTCCCTCTCCTGTTCTGTTTCATTCCTTATTGACTGGCAGTAAATAACATGGATATGCCTCCTTCACACAGGTCGAGACCTCATGTAAATACAGTCCGTAGCAGGAAGTGTGAGCTACCTGCATGTCGCAGCTATGAATAGCACTTGTGTGGCCTACACCCGGCCTCTTCACCTGTTAGCCTGACATTTCCTGGTTATTTGCTACATAAGATCCATGTTTTGGGACTGTATTTTGCAGGTCTGAGGAGGAAGGAGGGTAAGCACATTCTGTGTTTGTTATCCTGCCTGTGAATTTATTATTCACTTGTTTGCCTGGTTGCATTTGTGTGTAACGCTATGGTTCACGGAGCACAGATGCCCGGGATGCAAGGAAGCAAAGGGGCAAGCTCCCTCCAGCCTGGAGATGTGTGGGCTTTTAAGAGCTGAAATGAAGCATCTTAAAACACTGGTGTGGACTCCCCCTCCCCCACCCAACCCTCAGAAAGCTGCCAGGCATCCCAGTGAGGATGTTGTCATGTCAAGAAGGGCTTCAAGCTCTGTTTCAAGTCTACGGTGGGGCATTTAGCCACAACAATGCAGCACTTAATGCCTTCAGTTTGATGATCAGAGAACTTGGTCAGTTGATGTCCACCCTCGTCGTCACACAACTACAGGTGTGCCTTGCTCAGGCAGAAAGGGCATTGAAGCGCAGGAAGGGGTCTGGGGTCACCAGGTTAGGGGCATGGGAGCCCCAGCTCAGTGATCCATGAAACTTGGCAGTATGGAGATTGTATGTGAAAGTCTTCCATTTCAGATGCTTTGTACAATCAACCATTCTTTAGACTATTAATCCAGGAGAGTTGATTACCTCCATGGACCTCAGGGACGCCTACTTTCACATTCCTGTTCACCCCAAACCCAGAAAGTTCCTTAGTTTTCCTTTTGAGGTCAAGCTCATCCGTTTGCCATCCTACTGTTTGGCTTGTCTCTGGCTCCTTGCAAAAGATGCATGAGGCGATCCTTAACATTGCTCGGTCTGAGGGGAGTAAAGATTCTCCCTCACATCGACGACTTGCTTAGTTGAGCCTTCTTGTTCCAGGAAGCAAAGGGGAGACTAAGCTGTGTTTTCACTGACTGTTAAACATATTGACTGTCAATGAATGTTCCCGATATGTGAACATTAAGACACACATTTGCTAAGTATAGACAGGGAGGATGTTTATAATTCTATATTCAGACTGATACACTAATTGATCACTGTGACCTCATATCCGTCCAATTGCATTTTAAGGGTTCCCTGATGTTTAAATGGTTGAATGAGATGTGGACTGCTTTTCAGTGTGTGGATTGGTCTCACCATGGACATGGTCCTCTGTCATTGCTTCACAAATTCATTTTTGATATATTGCTTTTTCAGAATGTTTGACTTGAGTTTTTCTTTTTGTGTGCCTCAGAAATAAGCGTTCACTATGTCTGATGGGGACTATGATTACCTCATCAAATTCCTAGCCCTCGGTGACTCTGGCGTGGGAAAAACAAGCTTTCTCTACCAATACACAGACTGCAAGTTTAACTCCAAGTTCATCACAACAGTTGGAATAGACTTTCGAGAAAAAAGAGTGGTAAGTTCAGTCAAATCTGGATTTATTTTATGCAATACTTCTGTAAAAGCACACTTGGAATTTACGCTCTGTACTACTGACATAACATTTCCTTGTGTCAATGTGTGCAAAAAGCATTTATGGATTCCTAATTAGGTGCTTAAATGCATTTCCACACTATTAAGCAACTCTCTTTTAACAAAAGACTACTGATGAATGTTGCAACAGAAATCCGAGTAATGACTAATGTTGGTGAACAGCAGGCAGCACCCTCCTTAAGAATAAACACTTCATACCATTGGCAAACAGCAGAGCAGTGTTCATGTTTACACAGTATTTAATGCTTCTGACCTCGAGCTCCAAGAATATAGCCTGTTAACAGTTTTATTAGCTATACTGGAGGTTCAGTCGTCCAGGAATAATTATGTTGAGTGACTAAATGTCCATCATTGACCATCTTTTTATTAGAAGTATTTCCATCAATTATGATAAAGATGCATCAAGTGAATGCCATATAAAGAAACGATCAGTTTGCCAGCTGTGATTTGAAAAGTTGCACTTACAGAATATTTTTTGAAAATATCATAACTAGTCGTCATGGTTTACACACAAAGCGAAATTATAGCGAGTCCTCAAACAAGATCTGTACTTCCTGCCTTTGATTGTTAGAATCAATTAAGTGTAAAAATGAATTAGTCTTGGTTTTCCTGATCCATGACGTGACTTTGAAGTTACATAATGGGATTCATACTCCAGTAATACTGTGGCTGCCTGTCCAGCGGTCAGTCATACAGCTGAAAGCAGCAGCAATATGTGGATAATATTTGAATGAATAAGATGTGCAGTTATGTCAGAGGACTCTTTTAGTTAGTTGCTGTTGGATGAAACCCCAATAACACAGATGTGTCTCCATCTGCATCCATGTTACCATAAATCACCAGATTAATGCTGCTAATCTTTTATTATAAACTTAAATTTGTGAAACCTGAATTGTGTATCAGGAAGGAGCTTGCCAGGTGTGGTGCAAATAGAGGTCAATCTTAGAAACTACTGAAATGCACGATTAATCCTAATTTCCAAAGACTAAACATGTGACCACAGCATTTTGATATCTCAAACACACATTTACATTGTCTGGACCTTTTAAAGTTAATTTCAGTTTAGTGAAGTCAAATTTGCTTTTAGGCCATTTTTATTTAGTTATTTAGTGTGACATTAAGTATAGTTTTTTGCCACCAGACTTCTTCTGTGGGCTGAACACAGTCACCATCAGCACTAGCTAAGTAACCGTATTTAGATAATTTATTTGATTAATAAACAAGACTAGCTGGGTGAAGGTGGCCAATTATGACCAGTCATTCCTGTTTTATTTTATCTAATGGAGGCAAATGTGCAACTATAAACTACACTCTGCTTTACAAATTCCCTCTTTCAACCCGTCTGTAGCAACAAGCCATGTTCCCACAACACGACTAGTACAGATTGAGATTAAATGTGTTTAGGCTTTGTTTAGTATCACATATATCACAGAGAACACTAGTTAGTTTGACCTCATCTGTCTCTCTTCCACTCAGGTATACAGTTTGACCTCATCTGTCTCTCTTCCACTCAGGTATACAAATCCACGAATCCAGATGTATCTTCAGTTCGAGGACAGAAGATCCACATGCAGCTGTGGGACACTGCAGGACAGGAGAGGTACGTGACGAGCTAGCGCTTTCTCACCTTCATTAAATCTGGTGTTGTCTTTTTCACTCGTTTTTTTTTCTAAATGGTGGCAGGTTTCGGAGTTTGACGACCGCGTTCTTTAGAGATGCAATGGGTTTCCTCCTCCTGTTTGACCTTACAAATGAACAAAGTTTCCTCAACGTCAGAAACTGGATGAGTATGTCCTCTGATATTTCACACTACATATGAACTTTTTAGTCATAAAAACTGATGATCCTATCATGTTGTTTTACTTATTTTATATGAGAGAAATTCAAGTGCACAGGACATTTAACAATATTAAATTCCATCCAGTGAATGATGACAAAACTCTTTGTGTTCATGTAGAGTTGACTCAATATTGTTCTCAGCAAATGTTAAACCACGGCTCAACTTATTATTTTATGTGAATACAAGACATTAATAATTGCTCCATGTCTTTCTCAAAAGCAAACGTATAACACATTAAAATAGGACCCAATACATCATAACTTGCTGAATGTGTCTTTCAGGTCAGTTACAGATTCACGCATACTGCGAAAGTCCAGACGTCGTTTTATGTGGCAACAAATGTGACCTGTCGGATCAGAGAGCAGTCAGTGAGGAAGAAGCCCGTGAGCTGGCAGAGAAGTACGGGTATGTCTGAGTTTTGATCCATCTGTACATGAACCTCTCCCTCAGATGTTTGTCAAGAAGGCAGTGGCTGCATTGTTTGCCAAAGTCTGTGCAGGAGAATGTCACTCTAAAATGGTCCTCCTTGAAAAGCTAATATTTGTTCACATGTCTAAAATATCCTGCTCTCACCTATTAGACACACCTTTACTAAAAAATACACGTATTGTAAGAGAAATGCACTGTATGAAACATTTGAAATGCCTTCAAGAGAGAATAAACCGCAGTAATAAATATAACCGGTCACTCCAAGCTGACAGTTCTTGGAGTAATTAGAGTTCTCCTTTGTAATGAGCTGTTACACCTGTATAATGAAGCCCCCACAAATGTAATGAAATGTAGTACAGGTTGATTTTGTGAATCCATAGAAATATATTAAATTAACTTCCCAGAAAAAGACTAAAACCAACAAAACTGAGCATCTTGATCTCCATTGTTGCACCAAAAATGTGAAAACATATAAACATTGCAATGGTCATGGGCACTGTAATTTATTTTTGATTTTTGATCACACATAGACCATCCCGCTGCTGTAAATACTCACCAGTGCTTTAAATGTGTATTAATCCACAACTGAAAATGGTCCTCAACAAAGGCAACATTTACTTCTGTTTGAGCAATGTTTAATAAAAAACAGCTGTCCAGCTGTTTTAGGAAAGAGTCTGGAACCATATATTTAGTGATGTGCTTTTAAAGATTGACATCTTCAAATGGAATTGAATGTATTTTAAAACAACACAGAACGTTTGAGAGTATTGAGAGATGGCCTAGGTTTGTTGGATATAATAACAGAATAGTCTTTTTAAAAAATGTTCCTCGAACCCAAACATTTTGTGTCACATTGTAATTGGCAGCATTAGTCTTACTATAACCAATATTTTCTCCAATGCAGAATCCCATACTTTGAGACAAGTGCTGCAAACGGGCAGAACGTCAACCAGGCGGTGGACGTCCTGCTGGATCTTATCATGAAGAGGATGGAACGATGTGTCGATAAGTCCTGGATCCCTGATGGGACCGTCCGAGTTAATGGACCCACCAACGCAGACCTCTCAGAAGGCTCTGATAAGAGCAAATGTGCATGTTAGGATGAACAATGGTTACAGTACATGTGTCCATAATACTGAAGAAAGAATTAGGAAGACATCCAAGTTTAACAGTGGGAGTATATATAGTATAATTGTATTATTATATGTGAAGTAAAACTTGACATTATTTGTGTCCATTGGCCCACAAAGCACTGCACTGACATGCATCCATTGAAATGGTGTATTATTTGTCAGTACAGATATAGTGCCTTCTGAATGTGGGCATTTCATTTATTTAATGTCATGGGTCTTTTGAGTAATTAATTCATATTGGAGTATGGGTTTATTTTTTTCTTATGCCTAGCTGAAATTTACAGTCACTTAAATGTTGACTGTGAGACCTGCAGTCATAGTTTATTGGGGGTGTAAAATCTGCTACAGATGTACTTTAAGTAAACTTGAGTTATAAGTGACAGACGCTCTACTGAATGTCCTGCTGTATTCTGCAATCTCACTGGTGCCATAGTCAGGAAACATCTTGCTTATTTTTATATGTTATAAATCGGTGTGTGTGCTTGTTTGTCTCCAAAACGTAAATTATAGAATAAGGTTTAACTGAAACATCTACCCTTCAATATAAGACAATGAATACAAAAAGTATCTAACCATCTGTAGATTATTGGATTGAGTTTTGTTTCATGTATCAATGTGACCAAGTAGGCTGTTGAATGTGTTGATAGATTTGTAAGATGGGACCTGCAGTTTGGTTAACTTTTATAGTGTGCATTTAAAATCCTAAAGCTCACACTTTCAGATCAGTTTATAATTCCACTTTTATTTTATACTTTCACTCACAAATACACATTATTTGTATTATACTGTCATTCTTTCCTGTATAAAAGGGTGAAATAATGTTTTAGTTAAGACACAAGTATATCTTTCCACTCACTGTTTTGAAAAACAACCACTAAAATTTAATTTGAGTATATTAGTAAAAATATCTATAAGTATATGTATAAGAACACACTGGAATTTTTAATATTTTTAATTGTGCCATAAAGTTTTCATATGCAAAATGTGTAAATGATGTCCAAAAATAAACAATTTATTTATGCATTCCTTGAAGCAGTGTCTATTTTTATGACCAAGTGCTGTGTACAAGTTAAATTGAAACCAGGTCTTATTTATAGGCGCTATTATTCTGTTATGTGTGTTAGTAATGACACATACAAGACATTAAAGTCAGCATCATATATCGTATACCCCCCACACCCTGCCTTGGTTTATTGTTTTTGTATTTTATGATACAACAGCTTACATTGAAAAAGCATTATTTGAGTTATCTCCCTCACTAATGTATTTCAGATACGCCAACCCAAGGTAGAACAAAACACAACCAAGTTTAAAATTGAAAAATGTATCTCTTACAATGTTTAAACGACAGAGTCCAAGAGCCAATAGATACTGTTACCACTTAAATATATTATGTAGAGGTATAAGAAATAAATGGATACATATTGTGTAAGATACAAACACCATGAACGCACTGGAGCCGCTTTTTAAAGGGAACCCTGAGGTGTTCCCAGGCCAGACGAGATCTATAGGCCCAATCTCAATCTCCACCCTCACAGACCACAAAGTTCGTGAGGGTTTAGGGCTGTCCCATTGTCATATCGTGGAGTGTTTGAGTTCTCTCATAGACATTTTGGACCCTTTTTGTAAGTCAGCATTAGATTCCGACTTTGCCCAAGGGAATTACCCACAATTCATTGCAATGTGGGGCAACTGTGGGTCAGTGGTTAGTGGCTCTGACTTTCAATCAGAGGATCGGTGGTTCAAACCCTGGCTCAGCCAGTCTGTGGTGTTGTGTCCTTGAACAAGACACTTAACCCTAATTGCTCACTGTGTCTACAGTCTACTGTATATCATATAAGTCGCTTTGGATAAAAGCGTCAACTAAATGTAATGTGAAGTTAAACACTGGGTGACTAGTGGAAGCATGGAGATATAAATATCATAGTATGCTATAAATGTGTCATAAAAAGTTTTAAATTATTTTTATAACAAATGTATCATAGGAAATGTCATATTTCAATATATGTCAATATTATCGTATAGTGTGTCATATGAATGTCACAACAAATGTATAAATAATACAAAACATGTATTATATAGTTTTTATGTCATAGTATAGTAAACAATAAAATATCAAAGTATAGCATGGCAGGATTTGGACAAACTGGAAGACTCCACAAGGGGGAGCTCGCCCATGCTGTCAAATAGTATATTATCGACCAGCAGGGGGCAACACTTCCCCCGCAGTGCTCCAACTAACAGGAGTGTTTATCCGGTGAAGAAGAAGAAGAAGAAGAAGAAGAAGAAGAAGCAGCAGCAGCCTGAGCGGCGGAGGAGTGTTTTGAAGGTATCTGTGACACATTTTACTTCCACGTTTGTTTTACTGTTACGCAGAGATTTACTAAAAGCCAATATCTCAAAACAAGACAATACTTCAGCTACATTTCATTGAGCTCAACATTTAGACAAAACACTAGCTTAATTTTCATTTGGCAAAAGTTTAGCCTCTGTCTTAGTTAAAGCTGGCAGGCTGTTGTTTGGTCCTTTAACGTTACTTCACGACCTCTTGGCTCACATGTTGTACTCTAACTGTCACACAGAGTATTAGTACCACTACTGGCTCACATGTTGTACTCTAACTGTCACACAGAGTATTAGTACCACTACTGGCTCACATGTTGTACTCTAACTGTCACACAGAGTATTAGTACCACTACTGGCTCACATGTTGTACTCTAACTGTCACACAGAGTATTAGTACCACTACTGGCTCACATGTTGTACTCTAACTGTCACACAGAGTATTAGTACCACTACTGGCTCACATGTTGTACTCTAACTGTCACACAGAGTAATATTACCACTACTGGCTCACATGTTGTACTCTAACTGTCACACAGAGTATTAGTACCACTACTGGCTCACATGTTGTACTCTAACTGTCACACAGAGTATTAGTACCACTACTGGCTCACATGTTGTACTCTAACTGTCACACAGAGTAATATTACCACTACTGGCTCACATGTTGTACTCTAACTGTCACACAGAGTAATATTACCACTACTGGCTCACATGTCAATGGATAATAACATGTGTTTACTCTTGCAGAATGCCTTTCCATTTCTGCCCCCAGTGTGGGACAAAGTTGCAGCCTGATTTCAAATTTTGTCCATCATGTGGGGAGAAGCTTCCCTGTCCTGTTGATGAATCGGATCCTGTGTGCTCGAGTCCGTCTTTAAGTCCATCTCCACCCAAAAGGGATGAAGCAGTAGTTAAATCAATCCTGGCTTCAAGCTTAATATGGGAGCCTACGGAAAGTACAGGTAAATATCTAGACAAGAGTTACTTGGCGTCATTCATACATATTAAACTGTGCGTAGTTATACACAAATGTAAATGATCTTTTTCTTTAATCTGTGCATGCAACACCTCAACTCCAGTTACAACTCGTCCTGCACTGCGAAAGACCCGTAACAACCTTCGTCTAGACAAAGAAGTTAAAGTCAACATTAAAGATGCCACTCCACCTGTGGTTCCCTTCACTAGTCCTGTTAGAGATGACAGGATCAAAGGTAATTAAAACGGCCTGGAAGCAGTTACAACTTTGCTATTCAAAATGAGAGAATTTGCCTTGAAGGTTTTATTTAATCTGCTGTAGCATAAACCATCATTGTGACATAAAGGGCCATCCTTCAGGCAACACATACTGGTGGTGCAGGTGTAAATATAATTATTTGACAGCTGATGCCTTCCTTTATAACATCTACACTATGATTTGTATCAACAGACACAAATGTTGGATTGGTTGGAACTCCACCAAAACAGCGCCCGGGGACTTGTAAGCTTGACACAGTGGCAGAGACGGCTTCAAACTCTCCTCCCGTCCTGAGGTCCCCTCGACCTGGTGAGCTCAAACACAAAACATTCCTTGTGAAAAATGTCTCTTTTCTGTCAAAATGTTGTATCTTATTCTTTTGATCCATATGCAGTGAGGGGAAAGGCAAAACTCTCCAGCCCCGTTAAGCAGGTAGACGAGGGAAAGAGTCTGACTGATAAGAAAAGTATGAAAGCAGAGGAATCAGCGGTAGACGGCTGTCCTGTGGGCGTCTCTTCAACCGTTTCTTCACCAATCATCAGGTCACCGTTTAAAGGTGAGCAAAAAGGTTTGCCATAATAACCCCACAACATGACTTGCTTATTTATCAAGTAAAAGGTTCAGCTTCCCACTAAAGGCGGACATAAGTTAGAACGTTGAAAAAGAAAACCTAAAGCACCACATGCAGTTACAGTTTTTGAAGTGACTCATTTATGACAGGGGGAACAACAAAGGGATTCAGTTTTCAGGTAGTGGAGATTCACAAAATATCAATTGGTTTGCAATCAGTCTAACTGGAGACGTGGTTAAATCTTATCAGGTCACTGTGTGGTTGATACAAGTCGCATAAGATGGCTTGATATACATGGGCCCATTTTATAAGTGGTTCTTAAAACATATATTGTAAAGAGATGTGAAGTGGGGGCATCCTTTTTGTAACTGGAACTGTGACTTTCCTGATTTGATCCCAGTGATCTTCCTCTCTCCTCATGTCTTTTGTCACGCTGCATTTCCTGATGTTGGAGAAAACACATGAATGTCATGAAAAAAAAAAAGTGTGACATCAGGATGCAGAAATTTAGCCCAGAGAGACAAACTGTACAGTTGTGCATCATTTAGTCATGTGAGTGTGTTGACTGACCTTGTTTCCTTGTATCTACAGCGACAGGAAAAAACAAAGCCAAGAAGGCAAAATATGTGTCAGCTGTGGAGCCGCTACAGGAAGGTGAAGAGGTGACCGACACCACGGGAAAGAAGTGGAGGCTGGTGAAACTGCTCAGTCAGAACACGACAGAGCTCATCTACGAAGGTGAGGCTGTGCACAAAGACAAAGTTAAAAGAAAGAAGATAGCATATTATTGATAATATTATATTTACTGTTAAATATCTAAATACAATCTTAACAGGTGAACTTCATTAAAGCAGATTGTGTGCCAGCTGTATAGAAAGTGATGGCTAACCTAGTTTAGTGGACAGCTGCAGTTTCCTACAACATAAACTAAGAATTGATTCTTGGACATTTGTTTTAAATATTGTCACAATTAAATAAAGTTGTTTTGTCCTTTTTTAGTGTTGCAAACGGTTCCGAAATCCAATCCCAAGGAATCAAATGACATCCTCAAACTGGTAAGTACTGCCTCAACACCTTTGTTTTTTTAAGTACTGATGAATTGTAATCACAGATGTTCCATAAATAAAAAAAATCACTCTCCTACTTATGTATTCATCAACAAATGAATTGTCTATTTGTTCTCTATTTCCTGTAAACTTTCCTGAGTGGGATCAATAAAGTTCATCTTATGTTTTGTTTTTTATCTTAGGGAGCTAAAGTTGGAAGAATCTTCAATGAGCAGAACTTCCTGCAGAGAGCCGCTAAACCTGCATCCGGTAAGGATTTAGTCTGTTTCTAGTTTAGTACCTCCAAATAATGTTCTACAAACAAAGGCAGTCACACTATTTATCACAGTCAAGTACTTGTACAGTGGTTATATTAGATGTAACATGCTGCTCAATAATCTGAGTTTTAACAGGTTACAGACAGAAATCAGTCAGAAGTAGATGGAAAGAAGTGTTCTGGCAATTTGTCACGAGATCTTGTTTCACAATGACCCTTCAAAATCTCTAGCTTTTTATTTCATAATCCATTCAAGAGAAAAGCAGAAGTGGACAACAACGTATTCAACAGGAACCATGCTAAGGGGACAAATTCCATCTTTAACCCTTTCGGTGCAATCCTGTTTTGTCTGGATTGTAACTTTACACATGAACCACACATGGTAATGAAAACCGATCGTCTCTCTCTAGTGGACAAGTGGATCAAACAGAACAAGATGGACTTTCTGGGGATTCCTTCCTGTGTTGGTTTTGGTCTTCATTTAGAGTCCTACAGGTGGGAAAATCTGCACATTATATGAAAGAGTTTAACATCAACATTGTTCTGCTATAAATGTTCTTTATTACATTTTTTTTTTTTTTATAGGTTTCTGATTTTCCCCAACATGGGCCAATCTCTCCAGTCTGTCATGGAGGAAGAAGCAAAGCTTCCATCTGAGAAAACTGTCCTTCAGCTCGCCTGCAGAATAGTGAGTGTAAACTTGACGGCTTGTTTTTCAGACAATATTCTTGATTTCCCCCTCACCTAATAAACAATAACATTTCTTTCTCCTCCAGTTAGATGTGCTGCAGTATATCCATTCAAACGAGTATGTTCATGCTGATATCAACGCAGAAAACATTTACATCAAACCAGGACATAAGTCACAGGTGAAACATATGCTCAAACTGTCAGTTCCCAAGATTGAAATGTGTTTTACGTTGACCACTTTGTGTGTGTGTGTGTGTGTGTGTGTGTGTGTGTGTGTGTGTGTGTGTGTGTGTGTGTGTGTGTGTGTGTGTGTGTGTGTGTGTGTGTGTGTGTGTGTGTGTGTGTGTGTGTGTGTGTGTGTGTGTGTGTGTGTGTGTGTGTGTGTGTGTGTGTGTGTGTGTGTGTGTGTGTGTGTGTGTGTGTGTGTGTGTGTGTGTGTGTGTGTGTGTGTGTGTGTGTGTGTGTGTGTGTGTGTGTGTGTGTGTGTGTGTGTGTGTGTGTGTGTGTGTGTGTGTGTGTGTGTGTGTGTGTGTGTGTGTGTGTGTGTGTGTGTGTGTGTGTGTGTGTGTGTGTGTGTGTGTGTGTGTGTGTGAGTGAGTGAGATTAGGTATACCTCGTAGGATACTGCCATGCCTTCAGGTACTGTCCAGGTGGACAACATGTTGAGTACCGTGAAGACAGCAGAACACCACATGAGGGCAACATGGAGTTCATCAGCCTGGACGCACATAAGGGAGCCGGTGAGTCACTTCTGTGGTTCACTGATTCCTCTTCCCACTAACATCAGCGAAACAGACGCCATATCTTTCTATAAGCTACTGCAAACCAGATTTATTATTGTCCTTCCTTAGGGAACACCTGCACTCCACCCACAGTGCTTATACAATTGTGACGGAGAGTCTCTATTTCAAACGGCGCAGTTTTTCTAGCCTTTATGGCAGTCCAGCCAACACACTTATCAATTAAATGCGTTGCAAATCGTCTCATATGAGGCTATTTGGCCAATCAAATATGTGTATTCCAATATTTATCACCCTCGACTCGAGTGAAATAAACACACATGTTGAGACGGGGAGAGAAAACGTGAGTTAGAGAAGTTATTTCACGTGACGTTCTCCAAAA
Source organism: Cottus gobio (assembly GCA_023566465.1). Taxonomy (NCBI): domain Eukaryota; kingdom Metazoa; phylum Chordata; class Actinopteri; order Perciformes; family Cottidae; genus Cottus; species Cottus gobio. The sequence goes on along the minus strand of CM042224.1, from coordinate 15,954,720 downwards.
ATAGAAAAGTGGACAAAGAGGCCAGAGCCTTTAAACAAGAATGGACAGACTCTATGTTCAGTCTTCACACGGCCAGATCAAAAGTAGTATGTCTCATGTTCAGAGAATAAAAAGCGGTGTTGTGAATCACCACTAGGAGACAAAGCACACATTTATTGACGCACTAATTCACTGACCAACAATTATGTTAAGAGACAGGAGACTAGAGCTGAAACAAGTGGTTTAATAACCACAGAAATGACTAACAATTAACATCTAGATGTCTACTTCAATATATATATATATATATATATATATATATATATATATATATATATATATATATATATATATATATATATATATATATATATATATATATATATATATATATATATATATATAAATCAGCTTAGCTAAATCATTAGACATCATTGTGATATTCCAGACTTTCTTATGAGGAAACTATCTGTAACAGGACCTCTTTGAATTAGTATTGAATAGCCCTGCTTCAGTGTCAATGGTCCTTTCAACATTTTACTTTGACTATGAAAGCCACAAAAGAAGGTGATCTGTACATCTGAGCATTGTTTTGTGGTGCTGATGTATCTAACAGGGTAAATGTGGGAGGAAAGTCAGATGTTGTAATCACCATTAATGTGTACCCTCCTTTCAGCTCCATCTCGCCGCAGTGACCTGCAGTCTCTGGGTTACTGCATGCTGCGTTGGCACACAGGGACGCTGCCGTGGACCCTCCTCACTGACCCGGCCCAGGTAGCCGCTCAGAAACAGAGGTGAGAGGGAGAGGGTGTCATCACTGGGGTGTTTAAAGCCCAGACACCTTTGATTGACCATAGTAGGACTGAATTGTATCAACATGCCTGCATAACATACACTTATATGATCAGGTTATTAGTACAATACAAAGAAACAGCAAGTACTCTAAATAGTTGTCTTTGTAGGTACACTGAAGATGTTCCTGCGTTGTTGAGTCACTGCTTTAAGAAGAATGGAGTTTCCAGTGAGTTAAAATGTTTGTTTTATATATATGTATGTATGTATGTGTATGTGATCAAGTGCCATTTTCTGATTATATTGATATATATATATATATTGTCTGTTTGTCTGTGTCTGTCTCTCTCTCTCATGGTGTAGGTGCATTTCAAACGTACCTGACTGAAGTGATGACTCTGCAGTACTCTAAGCAGCCAGACTACGTGGCGCTAAAGGCTGGACTTACTGACGCTTTGCTGCAGCTTGGGGGGTCAGTGGAGCTGCCGCTCAGTCTTTAGGTGAGGACTCCTCACTGTAGCTCAGAAACAAGTATGTGCACATGTAGATTCTTGGGTTATAAAACATGCATTTCCGCAGACAGAGGCTCTTTTGGGAACTGATTAAGCAGGTTTTGAGCCTCTAGAGCAGGCAAGCATTATTCTGTGGGTGTCAGAGGGCTCCAGAGGGCACTTCTCATGCAGTTTACCCATGTCTTAGTGCCTCAAAGCTGGGTAATCATGGTCAGGCAGGTGGGGTGGGGATTGGTGTTTTCTGGCTCCCTCCAGTGGATCGGGCCGGTAAAACATGCATCTAGGTCCAACCACGTCACAACCAGAAAACTTACTCTGCAGAATATTTAATATTTTTCTCTTACTATGATTAAGAGTTAGCTCCTCTGAGTTAGCGCCTTCATTTTTTGGGCTGTGGCACATTGTTTTGGCTTTATATTTCTTAATATTTTTTGTGAAGACTTATTATTGTTCCCTTACGGTTCTCATTCAGAGCTACAGTTCCACTCTTACAAGCAATACTGATTTTAAGATGATAAACAATTTATATTCAGGACACAAATAATTCAGGTAAAAGTGAGAAGGGAATGTGCCTCTCATCCTCAGCGAATATATCAAACCTAAAGTCAAACTGTGTTCAGTTTATGTTGAAAGTTAAGAACCTTGTGCATTCTGTGTAATAATTGTATTTTCAATTATCTACTGTGTTTTACTTTCAGAGAAATGGAACAAAAAGAAGAACATTTTCCAGGATGTTTAACTTGTTTTTATCATGCCGTGTTTTATCTGTTACGTTTTATGCACTGAATGAGTGTTGTAGAGTTCAATATGTGCAAATGACACTTCTGTCATCAGGTTTTGATTAGGATCATTTTAAGCATTTATGTATTGCGCGTGCTCATATATTAGTGTTTTTAACTTTACACGGGCAACGTGGATCTCACATCAATGTGAGTGTGATGCAAGTTCTCACATTTGGGTTTTGTTGACACTTTTATAGGTAAATGCATCGGTGTTCATCTTTTAACTGGTTGCCTGTTAAAACTGTTTTTAACTTGAACTTATTACTACTGAACATTTCCTTTCCTTAAGACGAGCCAACACAGAGATGTAGATTAACACAACTCGACACTTCCACACATGTAGGCGTAGGTAGCAGTGCCTTAGTGTCCTTTGTCTTCACCACACTCACCATCATTCATTTATATATGTATGTATTCACTTTATGGAGTGTTGTTATTTGTGCTCTATTTGTAATGGGTTTATTACAGATTAAACATGCTGATTCATTCAAAACAAGAACAGACATTTTCATTTGAAAGAAACCTTTATAAAGTTGAAACATTTCTGAACATAAACATTTTAGCATTTCAAGACATATACAATTCTTTATATGAAACAGTAAATATCTCTTATTGTGCACACTCTTAAAGTAATTCAGAAAATAAACACTGTTATCTTTTGCCTGATCTCTTCTGTCGTGGCATTTAAAACCATACATCTGTCACTTGAGGCACTTTCTGAATGAGGAGGCTTTTGTAGAACAATGTAAAGCATGATGCTGAAAGACTATATCGCCCCTGAGAGGCGGCTTTTGAACAGCTACAGACCTGATGACTTCCTCGCACTGAAGCCTAGCTTACACACTTAAACTGATCAGTTGAGCTTTTTATACAGACATGCTGGCAGTGTGAGGCAGCTACACATGCAGGTTTAAATATAGTTGTACACTGCGGATTGTTTTCATGTTGGACCAAAGTTTGAGGAACTCAAGACTCCCAAATGTTTATATTCGGTCCTAATATCACTAATGCTCCGTGTGTTGCTCTGAAGGTTGAATGTAACTTCTGCACTCAGTGTATTTCTGGATAATTAACGGTCTCTGATGCCGAAAATGAAAAGATATTGTCAGGATACATCCCAGGTTTAGAATTGACTTAATGTCCAGAGCACATCGATGAAACACTTCAGACATCACATGCTCACGAAGTCTTTTTATCTGTCACTAACAGTGGAAAGAGCTCTGGGCCGTAACTGATTTAACACTGATTTGTTTGTTGTTTTCATCCACATATACTGATAGTTTTGAATGAGAACTTGGGACAACACAGTAAGTGATTGTTGGCTTATCTGTAGAATATAGAAATCCATCAAGCTAAACTAATAAATGCTCTGTAATAAAGCCACAAACAAGGCCGCTTTCAGCTGCTCCTGAAATGTTTTGGACATTGAATTTTCACATGACAGGAACAGTTTATGAAAGTGTAAACTAAGTGGTGGTCCACTTTAACCTAGGCAACGTGATGGATTGTGTGTTGAAAGAATGAGGACTTTGAAGGGACTTTTCCTTTGGGGGGAGGGGGCTTTCAGTCATTACCGAGGTGCAGACACCTCGAGGGTTATTTAGACAAATATGTGCACAAACTCAACCGTGATGGAGGAGCATGTTTGTCTGAGCAGTAAGTGGAACGTCCTCAAGGAGATGAGGAGTGGTCAGAGTGGGAGAAATGGTTTAGCCACTGTGCCATTAGAAGACAGCAGTGGCCAAATGGGTGGGAGTAGTGGGGCGCTCCTCTTGACCATGTGACGTGTCCTCTCCTGAAAGATTAAAAACAGGGAAATTAACAAACTCCTCTCGCCTCCAGTTCTGTGGTCACATGAACAACTACAGCCTGTTTACAGACAAACTCTTCTCACCGTGTTTTTCGTCTCCCTTTTCCTCGCCGTGCTCCTCCCTCTCCTCGGGCATCTCCATCTGACACAAGTCCTGCACGTCGCCAACGCTTGACTCCTGTTTAAAAATAATGCTTAATGTCTTTTAACTCACGTGGGATTAACATGAAAATAAACACACTCCCATGGCTGCTTTAGGAAACATTAATCAGATACTTTGATTACCTGTGATTCAGAGAAACGATCTTCATCGGAGTTCCTGAACCCTTCTGGTGCTTCCATAAGTATCTGTAGAGCGTCGGTCTCCTCCTCGTCGCTGCAGTGAGACACATAACAGTAGATTAATGCAACAGTGACGTGCATGGTGGGGCAAATGTAAACTCTTTAGTTGCATGCATACACGTCATTACTGACATACATGGATGTGTCCATCTATGTACGGAAACACCTGGATGTTCTGTACATCTTTTCATACACATTTCCTTAAAATACAGCCTGATTCATTTGGTATATTTGGCCGATTTAAAGTAAAGTTGGTCAGTGAGGTTTAGATGATTTAAGAAACCATAAGACCTTCTTTAGTATTATCTATTGCTGCGTTTACGTCATACCTTTCCGACCATAAATATGAAAAAAAAAAACAGCTGAGTGGGAGGTATTGGGAAAAGTAGAGCATGTTGTTTTTTCAGTTGTGTGACTGCAGTGCTTCAAGCAGGGATTACCATCTGGGAATAATGCATGAAAGCTCCCCTGTGAGAATAATGGGAGGTTTTCCTGTTTGAACAGGAAGTTGTATTATGTTTTTATTATTTATTTATCAAATTATTATTTGAAATGGAAATTTGTTTAGATTAAATACTTGAAAGGTGCCAACTATTCAGCTCCCAGCCATGACCACTAACACTTACCTTCTTCCAGAGTAAAAGTTTTCTTCTTCATCCTTTTCTTCATCCTCCACTTTCTCCATTTTGTTTTGTTTCTCTTCATGTTGCCCATCATCCTCTTTCTTTTCTCCTTTCTCTTCCTGTTGTTCCTGGTCTTCCTCCTCCTTTTCTCTTTTCTCTTCCTGTTGTTCCTGGTCTTCTCCCTTCTTTTCTCCTTTGTCTTCCTGTTGTTCCTGGTCTTCCTCCTCCTTTTCTCTTTTCTCTTCCTGTTGTTCCTGGTCTTCTCCCTTCTTTTCTCCTTTGTCTTCCTGTTGTTCCTTCTCTTCCTCCTCTTCCTCTTCAAGATCAGAGCAGTTGAGGAAGTCAAAACTTTCAAGGGCTGTCTCAACTTCCAGAGTGAAACTAGAAGAAGTAGGAAAACAAACCTATGGGGAAAACAAATGCAGGTGTTTAAATATCACCGTCACTACATCTTTACATCTACAAACTTTACAAAACCAAAGGAGTGAATAAAGCTCACCGTCCGAGCGTCCTCTGGTGGTTTTGACTCCTGGAGGGACGGATGTGGCCGACTGTGTTTCTCTGGTGCTTCTACCTGGCGTCCCTCTCCTGCTTCAGTGGTGCTGTCCTCCGCTTCAGTCGGTCCAGCCTTTACTGATGAATCCCCAGATTTGTCGTCTTTTTCCTCCTTAGCTGAAATACAAACTTGTGGGACGCCACTTTCAGACAAATCCTGTGCTTCCATCAGCGACACAGGAGCTACAGAGGAAACATCGGGGCACGAGCAGCTCAGGTCTGCTGAGGATTCAGAGAGATTAGCTGATTGGACAGACACGCTATCAGTCACAGTGCAGTCTGGACTATGAGAGCAGGAAGTCTGCAGATGGCCATTGGGCACCGCGTCTGCCTGAGTGAAAACCTCCCCGGCTTCTGTCTCATCTTCCTCTTGGTTAGATGAGAGCGACGGCGTCGACGCGCTGGACTTGTGCGGCGTGAAGGACAGCTGAGGGGTGAGAGTGGTTTGCAGCATGTTGGAGGCCGTCAGCCTCTGAGCGTGGTGAGCCAAGGCCGGACTGGAGGAGTCGTCAGAGGATTCAGAGGAGTTGGACCAGACGGTCCCGTTCTCCATTTCTCCCTGTCGTTTCAGCAGAGACTGGACACAAGACACAGAGAACATCACTGGGAATAAATGATCATGTCTACATACAGCAGGATTACAGATTATGTGTACCCGTTGGTCATCAAATTAAATCAGAAAAAAAAGAAACTCAATTATACAGGGGCCCCCAAACTGTGTCAGAGAGGAATTGAGGCAACATGGGCTATAAATGAGGAACTAAAGTTAGATTATTTGGTGTCATGAGCGACCAATAGAGCAAGTAGGATATGAAACCTTTTCTGTTTCCAAAAGTTGGCATGACATGTTTTGAGAACCAGTCAGTCATTCTATTGATAGGAGCTTATTTATAAAACTAACTAACTATAAACACAGCAAACATGTTTCACAGGGACAGATTTATCTGTGTGCTACATCATAGTATAAACCTAATGTATTACTTTTTAGTTTCTTTACAGATTACAATATGTAGGGAATGTTAATTTATCATTTTGGGCTCTGGTAACATGTAACATGTAATATGTAATATTCTACACACTAAATGATTATCGTTGTTTGTTGCTTTCTATATACAAAAACAATGAATCACTTATAACTCAATTCATTGACAAAGACAGTCATCAATTAGTAGGCCTTAAAAACCTTACAAATAACCATTTATACAGTTGCAGCTGACCAAATGTCTGTGATTGCCTCTCCATTTTAGATCAACATTAAACATAATCAGGCTTTGTCTATCATCTATTGTAATCTATTCCTTGTTTGGTCACTATAAACTAAACTACAGCTACGTCTCAACACACCGACTGTACGGAGATGAATCTGGGTGTTGTACGGCTGAATTCACAGCGCAGGGACGCCGTCCTGTCCGCCATGACGTCGTGGAACGCCCCCACCAGCGAGCGGCTCTGTCTGCCTCGAGGCACGCTCTTCAGCGAGTTGAGGAAGAGGAGGGACATATTGGAGCTCTACTCAACCACTATTAAACAGCTACAAGGACCACAGCTCCGTTCATACATGCTGTCACACGTCCCGCTACTGCTATGGTTCATTCTCCTCACATGAGGCACGGTGCTGCCACCACCACATGCCCTGACACACAGCGCTCTGTGAATATCCTCACACACATCAGTGCTACCGCTACACACAAAGCAGTTGGGGAGCAGCTGAAATAGAACAAGCCAATGAAAGGACAGTAATAGTAGTAGTATCAGTTAGATAAAACAAACAGTGTATATGTGTAGTAAAATAATTAGCACTTCTTGGTTTTGCATATCCTTAATACAAACTCTGACCTAGTAGTGTAACAGAGCAGGTGTGATGGTTTGCTGTTAGTGTCCTGATAGGATCTCTTTTATTGTGACTCACATAAAACACCTGCTCCCGCATAGAGGGCGTGTCAGGAGGGCTCTGATTGGACAGCAGACGTTTGGAGACTGTACTCGAGGAGGATGTCTGGTCGTCCTTATCAAACGGACTGAAAAGAAACAAGCAAGACAAAGACTGAGAGACAGAACTAAAAATAAACCTAGCTAAACATGTTCAAAGTTTCAAATTACAAAGATAACAGAGGCCACGCCAGGTTTAAGTACCTCCAGGTGACCTCTAGGTTCAGCTTCACTGTCCCGAGGTCGTTGATATCCACGGCGAGCGTCTGGGGAAGCGGGCAGAAGAGGTCGAGCATTTCGCAGGACACGCTGCCCACCACCACGTGATTGGCCAGGCTCTTCAGCTCTGTCACCTAGGCAAGCAAAACAAGCAAACTCAGAGAGATGAGGATAGGCAGAGACCATGAGAACAATTAGCTACAGCTGGCAGTCTGTGAGAACGCATGCAGCCAGATAGAGGATCAGGCTGGCGACAGAATATAGTGCACTCTGGTGTGTTTTGAGCTGCTGCCGTAAATACAGTCATTGTAGTTGTTTTCCCTTTTAAAGCCGATCAAATTACCTTGATTGACAGCAGTTCTGTGACGAGAGGCAGGAAGACGTACTCTTCACTGTCCCATATCTGCTTGTTGCTGACTTCCACGCGTCCTCGTAGCCTCCAGCGTTGCCGCCCATAACGCATTAGGACCTGATGGGGCCAAGAACAGCCGATATGATGCCGCGGATGCAGAGACTTCGCACAATTAGTGTCTACATGCTTGTATTGGTGTTTCTTACCTCATACTGGTCACCAGCACACAGACGTGCAAAGCCAGCGAGGCCTGGAACATCCGAAAGAAGAAAATGAGAACTATATAAATGTATAATAACGCAGAGTGAAGGATATAGGAAGTGGTAAAAAGTGACTCACCCTTCATCTTGACATGAAATTCTCCCATCTGGCTTTCTAATTCACCCTCAAGTGAGCACATGTGCTGCAGAGGCAGAAGGAAGGAAGGATTTTAACAACATAACAGTGATTTGTTAGAACATAAGAACATGCAGTACACAGTCTGATATCTATTTTAAACTAAAAGAAACCACATCACAAACAACCCAGTGTGTATGCTGCAACATACAAACACACTGACATCAGCTCAGTCACTTGCCTCTGTACATTCCCTGTAGCCTTTGTTGGCTTCACTCAGGCTCTCTCTGGCCTCCTTGCTGCCAGTGGCGGAGTTAAAGGCCGCCACCATCTTACTCGCTCCGTCACGCAGTCGCCGTTGTATACAATAAGCATCGTAAAGCTCCTCAACCTGGAAAAGCAAATATTGCACAGGTTTCAACAAATTGATGTAATGCTAGATTCTCACCAGAAGAGAGAATGAAAATGAATATTTAATACATTTACTTGTTCTTGTTATTAGTGTCTTGAAGATTGGATGAAAATGGTCAGATAAAAATATATATATGTATAATGTATCTAATCAATTCCTCATATAAATACACACCTTGCTGAGGTGGAACTCCAGGCGACGCATAAACCTCTCTATAGCTTTCACTTGCTACAAAAGAAAAGATGTGAATTATTAAACTCGACAAACTAAAAGACGAAAGTCTCTCTTCCATCGTTACACAGAGTCAATGTGCTGCACTGGCATCTGTATTCAACAGGTGTGAATGAAACTCACCTTATCCAACTCATACAAAGACCCCTGCAAAGGAAATAACACATTTAGCATCACGTGTCAAACTGACATCCTGACTGACTGATGGGTATCCAGACCGGTATGAATGACTGTCACTACTGGGGATACTGGTTTGACGACATGAGCTCTCACCAAACGACCGTTCCTCTTGTTCTCTCTGGTCTGGTGACCCAGACTGTCCAGCTCCAGCTGGTGGACCTGCAAGTACGACCTGATAAGAAAAACACATCATTGTTAATTCTTTATTTTCAGACTCAAAAGCAACCATGTCCTGCATTTTCGGTGATTTTCCACCTGGCATCTGTCCACTGGGATCATTGCAAACAGGACCTGAGATGTGTTTACTCACTGTAAGCCTCGACGCAAGGCAGCGTACACTTCATCCAGCCGCTCGGGCTGCGGGGTTTTAGTGGGTGGCAGTTTTGTAGAGCCTGTGAACATCCTGCTTCCTTACAAGGCACGTTTCTCTTGGATAAAACAGTGCTGAGGGAGGGAGAGCAACATGGGATCATTTCTGATAAGACCTCCGTGGTTATTTCAATTGAAGGACATTTAAAAATCAACCCATCGAGGAAATTGGCCGGACAGAGAGTGAGAAAGAAAGAGCAATGCTCACCTGCTGAGTAAAGAGAGATCGTCACTACTGTAGCATGCTTGGAGAGTTGAGTGCAGCACTGTGGCTTTAACAAACTGATGGACATGTCCTGTAATTACACAAAAAGGAGACATTAGAGACAAAAATGTCCCTCTTCACTTCATACCTCACTGTACCTGACAGGATTTCTGTTCTTCCTCTGTGATTATCAAGGCGTCTGATAATTACAGAGGTCAATGGAGGGAAACTTGGTGGAGGAAAAGAGAAGATATGAACCGTTCTTTCACTTCCTCGGCCTGGCCACATTGTTTTGTTGAATGTCTGAGACGGTGAACGACATGCAGCCACCACAGTGGCCACCACTGACAACAGTATGGAGTACTCCTTACTGTTCTGCTTTTGCTTCTCTTCCCCTTCCTTCCCTACTTCTCCACCCCCTCCACATCCAACAACAGAGTACAGGAAGTCTCATGTCTGACTCTACACAGGAAGTTCTACACAGAAGTTTGCCTCAAGAATATAAAACTATCCCTCTGCTATGTGCCAGGATGTCAAACATGTTGCCTTTTCTACACCAAAATAATCCATTAAAATGCGCAGATTAGCGTGATGCCTCAGTTGGGGGAAACTATAGGAAGAGAGGGTGGTGCATGAGCTAATCTCACAAAAGAGATTACAGATTTAAACCAAACTAAAGCTGTCAAAGCAGGAGCCAAACCCATATTAACACATGGGATCTGTGAATGAGGCAGGACAGCGCTACTCGGGACATATGCTGCCCATTGTCTTCCACACATTATAACAGATGGTATTAAATGCTTTAAACAAACAGATTGTGGTTTTGTATGATCGAAGCCTTGTTAGGGACAACGTCGCTGACATGAGAATAAGCTGCATACACCCTGCTGTCTTTATGTTCTCCTGCCACACAAAGAGGCCGTGGGCTCGGGGCGCTCCAGGCCGGGGGTCCAGTTAAACCGCTAATCTTAGCTGCACACTGGGAGGATTAACTACAGTTGGTCAGGGGTTAGAACATGGCAAAGAAAAGGTGCCATACCAAAGAGCCTTTACGGATTAAACACCCCACCACCAACCACATTTTGCCAAACATGGCCCACGAACATGTGCAGGACTCCGATCTGCACCCTGAGGTGGGCACAGCTGTGAAAGTGAAAAGTCATCATGATGATGCAGACATCTCACACACTCCCACCCTTCCATAAATAGCTCCATCGAGCATTGAGCATTCTGAGGGCCATTTACCTCTCTGTCAGATGTGCTTTCATCCCTTTCCTTACATTAGAGATCATTAACTGGATTAATCCTCTCCAGCGGAGAGAACAAAGAGGACACTGTTTCCAATCACCTCACAAGACTGGAGTTTGGTTGAAAAAAGCTTTTGGTTCACTCTCTGCATTCCCAAGCACATGCAGCCTTGTTCAGCCAGTAGATTGGGTTTACGAAAACCTCACAATCATTCATGGGTCACAATCATTTCTTTTGACAAATCAATCGATCACCGAACAGGGCTGCAATTAATGATTTTTTCCATTACAACTGATTTTTTTTAATATTAAATTGATTGTTTAGTCAATGAATCGCCAATGTCAATAGATCGATATAAAACGTGCAACGGTATAAATCAGAAGCAGTTGGCATGAGTAGACATTTTTACTTGATAATAAAAAATAAATTAAAAAATGTGTCAATTATCAAAATAGTTGACGATGAATTAATGTGTCGGCATTAGCATCACGATGCATCGCATCTTAAATTGGTTTAATCTGACCATTAGTCGCTCGGTGTGTTATCACACAGAAAGTAGTGCATGTGCCGTTTCGAGATTAGTCATAATCATAACTGGAAGTGATTAGTTGCTTGTCGATCAGATGATCCGCTAATCATTGATCCTGGGGATCACTGGTGCAGATATAAACACAACTACGCAGCTCACACCCCATTCGACCAGCGCTCATCCATACTTTGGGGGTCTCGGTGTGTTTGAGGAGGAAGAGGAGGAGGATGAGGGGGAATGGTGTTACAATAAAATGCCACCACCTCCAACAATACTCTATATTACTGGATTAGCCTAACCCGGCGGCAGCAGGCCACTGAGTCGGATCAACACGCTCACACGTCCCGCTCGTGCTCTTTAAAGTCAAACGGAAAAAGGATGGAGCTCAAACGGCACATTTAGGGAACCGAGTCGAGCCAGATTTTGTCTTGGGCACATATCCCACCCCAGCCCCCGTAGCGCATCACAGGCCACAAAAAAGTCCACTCCCGTCCACAGCAGGACCCCCAAGACCTGGTTCCCCCCAAAGTGTCGGTCCACCAGCACACGATGAACGCCAAAGACAGCACGGAAAATGATGGATTAGGTCAATCTCAGCCAGCTGGCGGATGTATTTTCGACAACATCACAGGAAAGCAACTTCACGTCGGACGGACTCATGCCCATGTAGAGAAAAGCATTTACAGCCTTGTTCTGTGACCTTGCGGACAAAAGCAGCAGCCCCCTACCTCTGTTTTAATGCCCGAGCCCCCGGAGAACAGGACCGGAGTCTCATTTCCAACGCGATGCTGCACACAGTTTACAGAGGTTTACAGTTATTCTGGGCGCTGTCCCTCTCCTTGATTTCGCATTTTTTGTGTGTCCACAATCAAGCTGACGGCCGTTGCCACAACTAACTTCCGGTTATGGGTTTTCACTATAAAAGTGAACAGAAATGTGCAGCTGATTTGAAAGCACACATACGCAGACATGAATGATATCTATTTCGGCGCATAAGGTTTAGGAAACGTGGAAAATTGATTTAAAGGCCGCAAAATGACATAAATAAATTATATATATATTGAACTGACTTTACCGTGTATCTTTTAATGTGTGTGTATACATACATACATACATACATACATACATACATACATACATACATACATACATACATACATACATATATATATATATACACACAATGTATATATACTACCATTAAGAGATACAAGGTAAAGTCAGTTTCATTTATTTTATTTGAGATCACAAGTTTTTCTCTCAGAATATTGTAATTCGTAATGAGGGAACAAAGGGAGAGAAACCTGTGAATGAGAAACAGTGGAGGATTCCTCCTCCAGAACAGACAGAATAGATGTCATACTAATACTAGACAATGAGACCAGTCTACCGAATTAAAGTATGAGTTGAATGTCATGTCGACAAAAATAGCTGTAGATAAATTATAAAATGATGAAATGAAACAGTCTGACAGTAACAAAAACATCAACATTAAGTACATTTTGAGTGTAACAAGTTATTAAAAAGCAGAATACAACATGTATAAAAACCAAAGCCATGTACCAGTGTGTACAAATTTAGATATTACCATCTGGACTCAACAAAGATGAGCATAGTGCATTTGTCAACACAGTATAAAATGGCACCAACTGAAAACTTAATATTAGACAATCATAAATACTAATATACTACTATTGGTGTGTTATAATGATCCATTTCAAAACATATATCAATTTGTACTGAAATTATGTTGACTGTGAGCCTAATTCTTCCCAATTAAACCTCTTCTTTCCCCATTTTACCTTGTAAATAAATATACTGGCAACATTCCACATCAAGAGGGAGCCATCCATAAATCACTTCCATATATGGGACAGTGTGTCAATTTTCAGACTTGATCTCTGATGGTTGTAGATGGATGTAGATGTTGCATTGATGACAGCATTGGCTGAACGACATCAGGACTCACAAAAGCATTGCCGAATGTCAGATACCCAGAAGGGTCTCGCCAGGACAGAGTCCCTCTGCTTACTGTGCATTAGGTACATGGGACACAGGAGCCAATGATGGAACATGATGAAATATCAGTTTTGTGAATTCATGCCAACGAGTTGCATAAAATGATCGCACGTATTTTATTTTGAAATGTTGTTCCAGCAGCCGGAAACCGTGTTTCGGCTAGTTGCTGTGGCAACAAGGATGTCCCTCAGCCTGTCACCGTTTGCGGCTCCTCGCGCTTCGCTATCGTCCAACGGAAAATAGTCGACACCCAAGGGTGGCCCAGTGAAACGAGTATGTTCAACTTTAGCAGTTAAATCTACCAGATGAAGGGACGGTGGAGGGAGGAGGGGGGCGTTTGTCCGAGTCTGACCGAGTCGATGGCGGAGGAGGGGGGGGCAACATGTGGCGCTTTTTCCTCCAGATTTCCTACAAAACAGGACGTAGCAGCTGACAAAACCAAGAGTGTTGCTATAAATCTTCGAGATTAAATAAAAGACCATTGCCGGCTAAAACTCGCGTTTTATAATATTCATTCCACAATAACTCAGAGTGAAGGTACCGTTTACTGGATACCACCACCGACAGGCAAACAAAGTTTAAACAAGTTAGTCCGATAAAAGTATCCAGACACCATCACTAAGTACGTCATGATACCTACCTAATGTTGGATATAATTAATAAATGTACCTCACTTAAGATATAATTAACATTTCTACCTCACGTTGGCTATAGAATGACGCTTATACGTCATAGCTATAATAATCATAACAGTAATCAGCTGGAGTCAAGATTACAGAGACTTCTACAACTATTGCATGACTGAGGTTCACACACCATAAAGCACCAAAACACAAAAAACATGGAGTTGTCTATTTCACAGGGAAATAACGTTAAAGACATTGACGTTTAATTAAAGCACTATATTAAATATTGTCCACATCTCATGCCATGTTGCAGAAACTAGGATTATCAAACCTTTCATCCGTAGTACCAATACCATGTGAACAGTATCATCAGAAACCAATAACTGGGGCTCAATGAATAATACCGAAATTAGGATTTTGAAAGACAAGCCCAACAATTCGTCAAACAAGTTGACTTAAAATCCAATATCATAAACCATTATGCTTACTGATAGTATTTATAAAAGTAAAAGCACCACTGGAGAATAGGAAACTAAAGGAATATTGGAAAGTACAATGGAATACCAGTGAGACTTGTTAATTATCCCCAACAGGCTCTTCTCACATGATGCCAATTCATGTGACACATCACATGCAAATTTGGTGAGTATTTCTATAAGCCAGTGCCTATTGATACCAGTACAATTTGAGCAATACGTACCAATGCCACAACTTGTGAAACCTTAAAGTTAAACGGAGGGATGATCATAGGTAGGTGTTGTATGTAATTTACATGCCTTTATAGAAAATAGCCACTAAACATTTGATTAACTTTACAGTGGATATAAAAATTAAAAAGAAAAATCAGATCAAAACGGTCAAATCACCAAGTTACACTGGAATGGGAAGAAAAAATAAATTAAAATAAATGACATTTGAGCAAGAAGAATGGGAAGGACAGAGTAGTCCAGACAAGCCTCTAGTGTTTTGTCAGTTAATAGAAAGGAGATAAGATTTTGATATCAAGTAGTCCATTTAATAAAATAGATCTGCAAGCAAAATACACGGACATTTGTTAGCACTCAGTTGTTTCTCTGCATATTTTGATAAACAATGTTTCCAGCCATAATTTCACAGGGCTTTAACTATACTTCTAACACATGTTCTTCAAAACCAGACTGATTATAAATATCCATGATTCAGGTTATTACAGCTGCAGAAGCCTAAAACATAAGTATCAACACCTACTTTTTTTTTTATAAATTGGTTGTCATACATATGTCCTCATCTGCCATAGTTATTAAAAATGTCATTCAAGCTGCTACGTCGTAATGCCAATGGTACAAAAGAAAAACATCAACCCAAAGTGGAATGGCTACAAAAGGGAGCAAAACGATGTTCATTCCTTGCACTGATCAGTGACAATGTTTAGTACATACAAGTCATCTAAGGGTGTTACAGTAGCAAGAAAGGATCATAAGATAAGCAGGCTATTGAGCTTTTAAAAACTAGAATTGGCTTAAAAAGGGAAATACTAAAAACACAGAAAAAGCCAAAACATATATATTTTAAAGAAAACCCATCTTGAAAGTGGCTGTGATAAACAGCAGTATCATCTCCCTGAAAGTCACCGTCGTTTCTGGAATCATATGACTTTTGATGTGTCAGGGACTTTCAACTTGGGCCTAAATGTACTTTTCTCCAAAACATCAAACCCAAAAAGCCAGTTCTCTCCAAATTTCAGAAGAGCAGTTTTCTATCCAAACTGAGAGGAGCACAGAGCTCTTCAGTGAGGATATTGAATATTGCCTGGAGTTATGGCAAAAAAAAATAAAAGTAAAGCAAAGTGCACATTATGACTGCGACTGCCTACTTTCTCACACAGGTGTATAAACAAGTAAAACATAAAAACAAGAGTTTCACCCAGACCTTTCATAAAAATGACATACACCCAGTCTAGATTTAAGGAAGAGTAAGTCTACCATGTTAAAATATATTTAGTGGACTAGAATGTAGACATGTACTCAGTCAGAAGAGATTTTGTAATGTATATAATGTAGCTTAGAAGTTTTCTACCACATAACAGCTAGGAGGCTAAAGATACTGCTGTCAATTACAGCCTCCCTAAACTCAAATGTACTGAAATGTATTTTTTGGAAATTCATAATAATCCAACCCTCATCAAAACATTACTACAAAGCAAATCTTAAATTACAACAGTGATGTGCAGGATGCAAGTGTATGTAATTCTAAATGACGAGTATGAAAAATGAAGATGTAATCATGGATCTATGCGCGGTTACAGGTTTCACATCCATCACCGGTCCATCATGCTGAGGATCATCTCAGGAGTGAGGTCTCCGTTAGGTGGGGCATCAGACAGCTGCAAAGCGGTTGCCGTCCCCTCTTCCTGGGGCAACTCCTCCAGCTGGATGGTCGACTTCCCTCCACCGACCACCACCTCCTCTACGTTCTCGTCGATGACGTCCTCCTGGTCATCTTGATCGGCTCCAACCTCCTTCTTCACAATTATGTTATCCACCTCTCCAGTGGCCTCGTCCTCCACGCAGATGATGACAGACACTGTTAAAGAGTTTCAGGTCAGATTCTGGTACTGTAAGCTATGAACATATGAAAGTGTTTTTAATTATTCTAGCTATGCAGTTGTGATCAGACTTATATAGTCCATTAGCAGTGAGTCTCACTCCATGGGGCAAAACATGCCCAAAAGCATAGTCCCGAGTCCCGACACTTACTGTCTGGCTTGTTCTTTGGGGGCCGTCCGCGTTTCCTCTTGACTGGTGGCTCCACAGGGGCCGGGACAGGGACGACGGGTGCGTCCTGTTCCACTTCAAGCTCGCTTAGCTCTTCTTCCTCATCCAGCTCCTCGTCTACAGATCAAAGCATAGGGACATAAGACAAATTACACCGACATAAACAGATTTCTAACCATCTTACTGATTAGAATCACCACTATGATGACCCTGTACAATCTTCAGCAACATAAAATGTAGGGCTGCAGCTAGATTATTTTAGTAAGGGGGTATGCCACAGATGATTTAAGTGATCAGATATAATACTTTTGCGCGATTAAAAGAGATTGTATATTTAAAAAAAGACAGTCAAAGGGAAAAAATAATCAGTTTCATTAGGACGGGACATAATTAAAAGAACAGAGCGGGTGTCGTCTCACCATGTGACCAGCTTGTAGCAGTTTAACAAGCTCAGGGCTCCCACTAATTTGGGGTAATGGAGAGTTGTATTTTCATGCTCTTTTTTTATGCCGGTTGTATCATTTTATTACGTCATATTTATCGGCCACAACGTGAAAGTCGGTCCGTGAACATTGTTTTACACAAAACCGGTCTTTGACGCAAAAAAGGTTGAGGACCGCTGATCCAATCATCTGGGCCGTTCTTTAGCCAGAAATATGTGTTACATAGACTGTAGTGAAATTCCAAATGGACCATGACAACTGAAAAACATTACAATACCTGTGTCACCCTCATCCCTCCTGGCCTGCATCTTCCTCTTCCTGCCACGACGAGCCTTTTTGGGTGCAGGAGTTCCATTTTCTTCTTCTTCAGTTTCGCCCGTGCAGTTATCAGTGTGACGCAGCATGGTGTTCTGTGGAGCGCACACACACACACGTCAAAACTCAGTCAAACTGTAAAAGACAGGTGCATGCTATAACTCGGAGCTCAGTCCTACCCTGCGGGTGAACGTCTTGTTGCACTTGCTGCAGACGAAGGCCGTGGGCACAAAGTTGGGATCATGGTAGCGCTTGAAGTGCATGTCTAGAAGCTGCTTCTGCCGAAATGTTTTCTCACACTGGCTGCAGGCAAACGGCTTCTCCCCAGTGTGTGTACGCTTGTGCATTACCATGTGGCGTTCCTATGAGGCAATAGGTCAGAGATGGTCATTTAGCATGAAAATAAAGAAAATACCATAATGATATAGGACTTGACACACACACCTGTCTGCAGCAGTAGTCACACTGTTCACACTTGAAGCGTTTCTCATTCTTGTGAGTCTTCTGGTGTTGGATGAGAGCATAACGCTCATGGAAGACAGCATCACAGTAACGACATTTCTTTCCCTTCTCAAGAAATGAGTGCTGCTTCCGCAAATGAACACCTGGAATAGAAAACAAGATATACAAATATGTTAAACAAATGTTACCTTTGCATGAAATATATATATATATATATCCATTTCTGAAGCCATACAATAACCCAATGAGTACTGGCAAGTTTGAGACAATATTTATATTATAAATGATACACGATGTGAAACATTATTTCTCTTACAATCATAGTTTACATGGACCTACGTCATGATTTCTCCGAAGACCAACCCAAAAAATTAAATCAGTTTTCACAGCACATTGTCATCCTATTAATCTGCACATATTAATAACACATAACTAACCAAGGTCGCTCTTGCGTGCGATGACAGTATCACAGTGTGGGCAGTGGAACTTGGCCACATTCTCTGTGTGCTTTTGCAGAATATGCATCTTCATGGTGCCGCTCTGTGTGAACCGGGCATGGCAGATGTAGCACTCGTATGGCTTTTCACCTGCACCAAAGGGGATGAATGGAGTTAGTGAGGTGCTCCTCTGCAACTGTGAATAACACTTCTTCCGGCCAATAGATGATGCAAGTATGTTACCTGAATGTGTCCTCATGTGTCTCTTCAGCTTGTAAGTGTCTCTGCTAGCATAGCTGCACAGACTGCACTGGAAGGGTCGCTCCCCAGTGTGAGAGCGAATGTGCCTCTTCAACTTACTCACCTAAAAAAATAAAAAGAGTGCAAAAAATGAAGGCAGGGAAAGGATCTTATCCCTGTGAGTAAATTAACGATTAGATTAGTACTTAACAGACCAACATGTGGTCACGTACCTCCACGCTGCAATAGTCACACATGGAGCACTTGAAGGGCTTCTCGTGTGTGTGTTTGTAGCGACGATGACGCACCAACTCACCACTGGTGACAAATGCCATGTCACAATCTGTGCACTTATGTGGTCTAGTGCCTAAAGAAATAGAAGTGAGAATGAAAAGACACCACCATTTAATAATAATATTCCAAAGTAACATTATAAAGAACAAGAACCTAAAAAGCATGAAAAATATATATATATATACACACACATTATAAACTGTAGCAATTATATAAGTATGAGTTTCGTTTTCTGCATTACCTGTGTGTGTATTGAGGTGGTTTCTCAACAGTGTGACAGTTCGAAATGCCCGTCCACACAAGTGACATTTATGTGGTCTCTCATCTGTGTGGCTCTTCATGTGTCTGTCCAGGTTGGAGCGCCTCGGACAGGTGTAGCTACACAACTCACACTGGAAAGTCTTCTTTACACCTGGACACAACAATTCAGGATTATAAAAGAGGAACATCACACAGCAAACTAACATGCATCTTTTCAGCATTATGTTGATACATTTACAGAAACTATATGAAAGTCTAACCTTTTTTCTTGATCTTTGTAGGCTTTGGTGGCTTCATGTTGCCCACAACCTTCTCAGCATTCACTTCTGACAGCAGCCCCTCTTGCTGCTCTTCTTCAAAGTCATACACGGAAACATCCATGTCACGATTGCCCTCTCCATAGCGCAGACGGCTCTTCTTTGGTTTCTTCCCTTTACTTCGTAGACCTGAGATGGGCTGGTAGTCTGGGTCCTTGGTCCATTCTGGGTCATCTTCTAGAGGCACAGTGGTTTCTATTTCTGCTGCCGCCTCTTCCTCCTCTTCTTCCTCCTCTTCGTGTCTCACCTCCTGAAGCTCAGCGTGGACTGACTGCAGCTCCTCTTGCTCTACAGTCTCCACCTCACCATTGGCACCCACTTTTACCACCTAAAAGAAAACATTTCATATGCATCGTATTGTGCTCAGACTCAACAAAAGTAGCCCATAGTTTCAGGGCATGACTAAAAAGGGCTGCTCTTATTGCACAGTAGCCCAGAGTTGTTTCTCACCTGGAAGCCCTCAGGCAAGGGAAGAGTGTGACAGATAACAGGCTCTGTGTGCTTGTTGGCTCCTGATGCGTCAAGATAGGTGGCCTGGAGACCCTCAACGGTTGCATTTGTGACAGGTACCTGCACCAGCTGAAGCTGACCAAGACCCAATGCAGACCCTGTCTGCTCCTCCATATTCACCACCTACATGGAAGAAACAAACATTCAAACTTTGCTCACAAAACAAACAACATTTCACACCAAGGCCAGTAACTAATAATCAAACTGCAGACAAGATTTAACTTTATCACTTGACTTATGTTCTATACCAACCTGGAGCGTGATGATCTGCCCATCCTCTCCACCTGTAACAGTCACCGTACCACCGCCCTCCAGCACCTCAGTCTTCATTTGCAGCAGAGTCGGGTCAAGAGCGTCCATCACCATCATCTCCATGTTATCAGCCACCCCGCCCTGTGCAGCTATGACCGCTTCTTGTATCAAAGCATCTCCACTCTCAGACAGGACCTTTCCATCAGGAGCAAGGGCAACAGTCTCCATGGAAACAACCTCTCCCTCCATGGCAACGGGCCGAGTAACACCCTTCATGGGGAAGACGTTTTAAAAAGAAAAGTTAGAAATACGTTCATTGAAATATAACTGCATTTCCTAATTTAGTAATCCAGATGGTAGTAGTACCAGTGATGGGCATTTTAAAGAGTGCACTAGGGGCACATGTGTGGTTCTTATTTAATGACCCAGTTCTAATAGTACTTTCTGCATAGCATACAGTGCATTTCCCTTTACAACCGTACAGTAGAAAACCCTCCTAAATGTACCTGTCCACATTTGTAGGAGCCTGAAGGATACAACTGGTAATTGATTGCTTGTAATGATAGAAAATGCATTACATTTAAATGCCATATGAGGTATTATATAATGTACTGAGTTAACAAAAAAGGAGATGGTCCCCCTGGCATAGATAACATTAATCTAAAGCATGTCCCTTAATACCAAAGAAAATACACGACCGACACCCTGACTGCTCACCTGGCCGAGTACGAGTCAGACAAAGTTAGAGTGCAACTCAGGTGATCAAAGTATCGTGGAGAAGCAAACCGTCTGTTTATCATGAGTAGTTTCACCACTGAAAGGTTAACTACGTTAAACTTCAGAAAAGTGACGGTTTAACGTTAGCTACGTCTTCCTGTGTTTATTAGACAATGATTACCACTCGATCGATCGATCGATCGACACTTTGGGGTCACGCGTTCGACAACGAGAACGTTTAAATTACTTTTTAAACATCTCGTCGACAGTTCACAGCCGAAACAAATCGTACATCGTTAAAGATGCAAACTATTCAAACACCAACTCGTGTTAGTCAACTCGGGAGGCGCGAGTAGGTCTGAAAACAGGAAACAAAGGGCACGATAAGATGGACGTCAGGCCTGAACAAACTTAAAACAGAAATACTCATAAATATAACCACCCCTGTGCAAATACCCCGAAATGTCAGGACCAGAGCACCAAACCGCTCAACCGAGACATGGAGTTACAGTTTATAGACAGATTTAGTGCGTTTTGGATAACGATAGAGGGAGACAAACACCCCCCGCCAGCCGCCTGGTCGGTAAGCCCTACCGTGACACCTAGAGGCCGACGACGGCTCCTACAAAAACGTTTCCGTGTTTGGAGGAAAACCAACCACTTCACTTACTCCCAATTGCTTCTCTCCGCCGTTGTATTCAGTTGGCTTCTCGCTGCATGCGGTTGTTCCCTTTGGTCCCGTTGTAAACGTCCGTACGTGCTGAGCGCCGGACTAATAGTTTTCTCCCGCTTAAGAAGAGTGGGCCTCACACAAAATGGCGGCTCTTAGAGCTATCGCGGCTGCGCAAGCACAGCAGCCGAGGGATAAAGGGGCGTGGTCGCGCGGTGGGTGAGGGTGATAGGCGCCAAATTTGAATTCTAGCGTGGGCGTGGCGTCCGGAAACACGACGAGGGTTATCGATAAAACGAAAAGGGATAATTGATTAGTTTTCTGGCAGATCAATTTTGCCCGGACGTGACTTTTCGACCTCCGTCAATTTACAGTAAAATTGAAATCGAGTATACATGTAATTTTGTGACTTAAAGCAATTTACAAAATCAGTCACAAGAGGGCAGTGTTAATGTTGTAGGTGTAGGGCGGGCCTCATTTCCCAATGACTTTTTTAATTGTGTCATAGTGTAGAATATTGAAGCTGACAATTTTACATGCAAGTAATCACCTGAATTAGTGATATTGGGATGCATTTTGAACAATAAAACTGATATAGGCTAAAGGCCTAACATGTTACACTGCTGGGATAGAAAAATAAGATGTTGGGCTATAGTTTTTCTTGGTACTTCCTGGCCTCGGATATGCTATCTGGTAAATGTAGTAAATGTAGTAGTTACAGTTGACTAGTTACCCTGTTAAAAATGTACTAAGGAATGTAACTATTTTAATAACTTCATCAATGTAATGTAACACATAACAACACATTACATTCGCTTACTTTTTGATCATTTTCTAACAAATGAGCGATACCGCTGAAAATTCCTAAAAGCATAAACTAGGCAGTATTAACGTCAGAACAGGACTCAACACTGATTACTGTCAACATTTTATAAAAAGTATTTTGCTATAACTTGAATTATAATTAGAACAGAGCAACATAATGAATGTTATATTCTACATAAAAGGTTTTCCTTTACCAAAAGGAATATATTCAGGTGTAATCCATATTCCATATTGAGTGTGTGGGTGGGAATGTTTTTTTGCTTCTCACTTCCACTGCCTACTACTGCACCTATAGCACTAAAATAGCTGATGCCATATTACATACTCCACATGGAAAACCTGACATATCTTCAAAAGTGGAAAAAAGTTATTTCTGGGTTGTTTAGTAACAGTTAACCTCTTAGAAAGGAAACAGTACTTAGACAAACAGAGGAAATACATATGATCCCCTATATTGAAATTATGCATATTTCTTATTCTAATCTGCCACTGAAGCCTGTGTAAATTATATATTTGAACCAAAGAGCTTCAAACTGGGAATTGAGTTGCCTTGTTTCAATATCAAATATTCAAACAATTCCCATGAAACTCCCTTGTACCCCCCTTGTACCCAGGGGAGTTAGTATGATTAAGATACATAAATATGTGTGCTTGTGTGTGTGTGTCTTTTTTGTTTCATGGTCTTATACAGCTCATTATGCAGGTATCTAATAATCCTCTCTGGGCTATTTATTTTCTCTATTACTGCTGAGACATCTTTCTTTGAATTACAGCATTTCTTTTCCGCATATAAAATAAATTATTAATTTGTTACATAAACCAACAGAACATGTTGTTCATTGCAGACATTTCCATGACATTGTCCTCATGTGTATTGGCATAGACAAGGATGCAGGGTTGAAGACATGTCTGTGTGGTCACTCTATCCCTCCATCTCTCTGCTCTTCTTATTGTGTCACCATCTTTTTCTCATGGCTTTCCTCCTGGAGGGGAGGGGGCCGATGGTGTCAGATCTGTCAGTCTAGCCAGCCTGGCCCCTCCCACCTCGGTGGAGGCATTACATACTGCTCCAGCTCTTAGCAACGGTGCCTCAGCAACAGAGCTCCACGGCAACAGCGTGCCGTGTCTCCCCAATGGAGCTGCCGTTGGGCGGACCAGCGCTCAGGCACTACACCCAGAGCAGACCGAGACCTCACCGGCAAAAACTGAACTATCGCCCCAGCAGACCACAGGTACTGTGAAGGAGGATGAGAGGATGGTAAAGATGGAGTGTGAGGCAAAAGGTGCTGTGTGTGAGGAGAGAAAATGGAAGGGAGGGAGAGAGGAGAGATGTAATAGGGTACAGAGGGGAGAGGCAGGGGGAAGGGAAGGATGGAGGGGGAGTGCTGTAAAAGATGCCTGGTCCCTGCTGGAATAAGGGAGTCCCATTGTATTGGTCACCGGCTGTTTGATGAACACACACTTGGCATTTAATCCGTGTGCAAGAGCAGGATGATAATGCACGAGAGCGAGCTGTAGCTCGGTCTGGATGTCTTCTCTTTCTCTCACTAAAAAAAAGCTACTGCCTTTTTTTTTTTTTTGGTAATATAATTGTATTAAAATATGTGTGATCATCTCCCATTTTCCACTGAGCTGATCCGGTTGTCACAGCACCATTAGGCTGGAGACACACAGTCACTCCCTTGGAGCCAGTGGCCAGGGAGACTAAATTCAAGCAATTCCCCTGACAGGATATCATGTAACGGCGACTTCTGCTAAATTTGTGATCTGCAGTCAACCTCCTGGTTTTTATTGCTACTTGTGGCTACAGATGTTAATATGATCAGAATGAGCAGTTTTCATATCACATTACCTACATCGGCAAAATGAGTTATCTTGCTTTCATTCTGCATGTAAAATCCAGTGACGCCCCCCCCAATTGTACATTACTGAGCAACTGACTCCCGGGAGGCTGGTTTGTAGCATCATGAAAGATTTCAAAAATACACCCATAGAGGCAGAAGAAATACTAGTGCCAGAGTGTGTGGGTTTTTCATAGGCTTATGCAATGTAAAGTTTGTTTGATCTTTGGAGTGAAATGTTTTTTCTGTGTATGTGTGTGGTGATTAGGAGACAATAATTGAGAGTAACAATGAAGTCCTTGAGCTCATGGGGAGAGTGGATGAAGGAGTTGAAGAGTTCTTTACCAAGCGAGTACTTCCTACTGATTCACCGTGAGTATCAACAGCTGCCCAATTTGCCTCTTTATACTTTCTTGATATTTAGCCAATTTAGACTCTAACTGCGTTATACACTAGCATTGAATGCACACCGTATTTTAGTTTGATATACAGTATATGATCCTTAACATAGGGAAAAGCAAGATGAGGAATCCATCACAGTGCACGAAGTGGCCCCTGCCAGCTCTATCCCCTGTCCACCCCCGACGAAAACCCTCAGGAGGAAACTCGGCGACTTCTTTACACTCAAAAAGAGACGAGGTCTGAAATCAGAACCAAGCCAGGAGGGCCGACCCAAAAAGACCTCCATCGCTGATCTCATTCGCCCGCTCAGGGAGGTCACCAGAGCTGAGAAAGAAAAGGATAAGGACAGAGTCAAGGAACACGACAAGGAAAATGAAAAGGAGAAAGCGAAAGAACCTCCCAATGCGGTTACTGGAGAGTCGGCTGTTCAGGAGACACCTGGTGCTCAGCTGAGGGGTGAAGTGGTGCCTCCCCGTCGAGCTCTCAGAGAGGGGAAGTCCCAGTCTCTCATTTTGCTGTCTGGATCAGCAGCAGCAGGGACTACCAATGCCAGAAACACTTCAAAGGTGGGTGCTGGAGTTTAAGTCATATATACATTTAGATCAGTGGATTTGTTTTGAAAAGCACTCACTACGCTGCTATTGCTCATTTCAGAAACAGTTCGAAGGCCAACATAGCTTTGAACAGAAACTCCATCTCATGCTTCAACGTATTGGAGTTTCCAAAGCCCAGCCAGGAGAGGCACAGGTGTGTGAGTGTGTACGGCTAAATTTACAGGTGTATACTGTGGGAGTCTGCAAAAGTGTTTAAATGCTTCTTTTATTCTTGTAGAATCCGGAGGGAGAGATGAAAAAAGCAGAGTCTGAAGGTATGTCAATTTATCTATTTGAAGTTTAATATGACTAAGCCCCTCTCTGCTCCAGCTTAGTGTTAACAAATCAGAATTAATCTTTGAAGTTGAGGGATTTGTATCAAGAGGAGAGACTTTTTTAACACGGATCATTTCTCCATTAAATATAATTAATATCTCTTTCGGCTGATTAGACTGCTCTCCATCCGCTATAGGGACATAATAGTGAATGAATTCCTGGGGGTAACTTATCTTTATTTCTTAGGTACTATCATTGACAGCAAACCTGAGCCACCACCTACTTTCACAAAAGCTCGGACGATGTCTGCATCATCAGGTAGAGCACAAACACTGACTGACTCTTTCACACAGTATGTGTGTGACTATGAATAAATTGCACAATCATTTTTTTTCTTATAGATACAAGGCATCAAATTCGTCCAAGCGTGTCAGCACACGAGTCAGCTGGGAAACCAGCTTTGCTTCCAAAGCCCGTTATCAAACCGGGTCCACTCCGCTCAACATCTGGCCGCAACACACCTGAGAATGAGTTAGCCCAAATAAAGGAAGGGGAGTCAAACACACCCACTAAACTGAGTTCAACTGCAGCTCCATCTACCACTGCTGCTCCTGCACTCACTGCTACCACCACTCCTACTGTACCCACAATCTCAAACTCAGTCTCTGACTCAACCAGTTTTACAAGTCCTGTACCTCCCTCTGACACAGATATATGTACTGAGTCTGTTAACCCCACTGCAGCAGCTACAACATCCACCGGTTTTACAGAGCCCGACAGCGGACCTTCTGTCCTTAAAGCTAATGCTACTGCCCCTGAACTACCCACCTCCACCTTTCCAACAACCCTTACAAGCAGTACTACACCCACCGAGCCCCCCGCCACTGTTTCAGTTACTTCCGCTTCCTCAGAGTCCATCACTCCGAGCCTCTCTGTCACTTCCACCTCAACAACAATAACTACGCTTTCCATTACCACCTCAGAAACGGTTTCTGCTCCCAGCACTGGAAGCTCGGCTTCCACAACATCAACCAATCTGTCAACTAAATCGACTCTCCCAGAGCCAAATGGTGTTCTCTCGGTCGATGCTATTCCTGCTATTGGTGGTGATGCAGCTATTTCTGTCATCACCACAGCTACTTCAACATCCACCAGCATATCAGAGATGCCCCCAGGCGTGTCTGTCTCCATCAATTCAGTTACTGAAGAAGCTTCAGTCACCACCACGAGCTCCGTAACTTTAGTTTCATCAGTCACTGAAACAAAATCTCCACCTCCTAACTCAAGTCATAACATTACAACTGCAGTTTCACCTGTTGCCTCCATTACCTCCTCCTCCACCCTGATCTCTTCTGCCCTTCTTCCCACCATCTCCACCTGCTCCACCTCCATTACAAGCCCAACATCCACCGACTGCATGAACTCTATCTCTACTTCCACCATTACTCCCCCAGCCACTCCTAGCCCTGAAATCTCTGTTCCCTCCACTTCTTCCAGTGAAACAAACTCCACAGACACCACCTCCACCGCCACCAGTTTAAACCGCGTAGATACCACTTTCACTACCAGTTCAGCTACCGCTGCTGCAATTTGCTCCCCACTCATGACTGACTCAGACCCACCTTACACTTACGACGTCAGCACTACCGACACACAAGCTAATGATAACTCAAGTGCTACTACTCACCATTTGATCAGTCCAGCCCCCTCTAATGATAATCACTGTCAAGATTTGCAGACATCTCCTGAAGAAAGAGCCAGTGTAGAGCCTGCAGAAAAGGGCAAAGGTAAGTTCTAAGATCTGTAAGTACATCTTGTATGTCATTCTCAGCTTTAACATGTGTGTAGATGTATGTTTAAAGCTGTTTTATCGCATTTTTCATCTCTCAACAGCAGATGAGAAGCTTGAGATAGTTCAAAAGAGCAAGCAAACTGAGATGGATGAGAGCAAGAACGTCATCGACGGTGGGAAGGAGAGCAAGAATGAAAATGAGAAACCAGCTCTCACCTCCAAAAGTGAAGTTATGATGAAAGAAGTGCAGGAAGAAAATGTGAAACCCGAAGAAGACACAATGAAATCAGAAGTGGCTGAACCTGCTTCTGGGAAAGGTGGTGAGCTGTGCAGGAACAAGGGGGAGATAGAAGGTCAAAAACAAGAACAGGGTGAGGAGTAACTCAAAAATATAGAAATTGCTAAACACGGGACCAACTACTGTGACAGGGGCAGGAGAGGCCACAGTAAAGGTAACGGGGGAGGGGGAGATGATCCATGGCACTTCCTACAGGGACCACCACATTACAGCAGCACACCACAAACGGTGGGCCACTGGACCAAAGAACTGAGATCTTGGTGTGATGTAATCAACAAATCCAGCAGTGTCTTTGTCCTTTTTTAACTTATGTTTGAATTTTTTGCATTGCACGTATGATTATGTACCATAAGACAACTACTGTGGTAAAATACACCATGTTTACAATAGATGGATAAGAGACATAGTTATGAATATTAAATGGATTATTGAATTAACTGAGTTGCTTTTATTTACGAGTGGATTTATTATTTCTAATAAATTAATGTTACTCAAGGTATACTTGCTATTTCAGGAGCCACTGGTCTTCCTCAGTTGCCATGGAGATAACTCAGTTGTTATCACAGTTATGTCATTGTCTCGGTTCAATAATGGTCTATGGTGCCAGAACAGCAGAGGAGGATATACAAGACCTTCAGTGAAGGTTTTTGTCAAACTACTGTTTCAATGGTCAAGAATGAACTTTCATGCTGAAATGTATTGAAGCCTTCTTGATTTACAATGTTAATACACATACATATATTCATTATATAGCATATATTGAAATGGACCAGGCACTTTTATATATTTATATATAAAATATTTGTATACTGGGGAAGTGTACAGCACATGAGGTTACACTGTATTTCTTCCTTTCATTTTGATGCTGTACAGTAAAACAATTGTAAGACAGTTTTTAAATTAATTAAAAGTCATGTTTTGTTTTACTTCACAGCCCTGCTGTATATTATGTGTGCACACTGCAGAGCTTACTTATTAACTCAATCATAAAATAGAGGTCACATTTTTATCCAAACCAAATGTTATTTACTATTATTACAGTTATTACAGATCAGCAACTCAAATACTGTAAAAAGTTACAATATACTTCCTTTGTCTAATATTGCCTATAAAGACAGCTGCCAAAAGCCTGTAGAACTGGATGTAATGAAGGGGAACATCTTCACACCAGCTGGAGGAGTAATAACGAGTAAAATACATTTTGTGAATGAGGCCCAAAATAGGCCTCATTCACAAAATGTTTTGAAAAGTGTGTAAATCATAGTAATGTTCTACCTCTTGATCCTGAACAAATGCTTGGATATAGTTGAACATGCAGACATTCTTTGGTGTACATTTTATAAACAGACTTACTTGTTGATGACGCCCTGTTACTTGAAGACCCGCTTATAGAGGAGTGTAACTACTCTAAGCGCTGGGAGCTTTCTTTTAGGTGTATTTAATGTACAAAGACAAGCACTGATAACCTTTCCTCTTTCAACGGTACATTTACAAACAAAATGTGCCTGTTCCTTGTTTTGGATGTACATGTTTGATTCAGAAGACGAGGTTCAGCATCCACACCAGCAGGTGTCGCTGGCGGGGACATCGCCCAGAAAGCCGCGCTTCACCCGGAAAAGGAGGACCGAAGGAAACGACGGCAGAAGAATTGTTGTAGACTGTCCACACAAGTGTGGAGAGTTTCTTTCGCTATTTAGATAATCCAGCGAGTTACGGAACAACTACTACCCGAGGTATATTCGCAGGAGGACTCAGCCTCGTCGTGCACACGGTAGAGATGTCGGTCGCGCCTCCCAGTCGCTCGGCCGCCGGCTGGCCGCGCGGTGGTGCCGTTCAGTTTGGGAACAAATACATCAGCGGGCCTGCTAAAGCGCTCTCACTGGAGAGGACCATCAACCTGTGAGTTCATGTGGAGCAGACGTAATGCGGCTCGTATCGGTAGCGAAGGGTTCTCGTTAGTTAACGGGGAAGTCTAACCAGATTAATTAGTTTATTGTGAGTCAATCATTTGGGGCCACAGACACTGATTTGCATCAAATACCACTGTGTGTTTCACACAATGCATCCATGCTGTGGTCATGTCTCGGACGTGGAGGCTTTTCAAGAATTGTCAAAACGATTTGTGTAAATATTAATACAAAAATCTAATATTCCTGAAACAACCCCACACGTTTCAGCTTCTCAAATTGGGGAAAAACATATGTTAGTATATGCTGGTTTCCTTTGTCTTTTATTATATGAAACTAAATATGGCTTCTGGACCGCTGTTCGAGCAAAAGAGGCACGTTTAATTAAATGCCAGCCGTGGCTTTGTGAAACAGCTCGTTCAATCCAACTCAGGAAACTAGTAAATATTCACGTTTCAGATGCTGGATTCAATACCATTAATCAGTTATCTAGTATTTGCTGATTGAAGTTACAATAAAGCATTCAAATCAGAAAAAAAAAAATAATTTAAGACTTCAAGATCATACTAACTATGGCAGCATAAAAAGAATTATCTCATTTTTACAGTTTAAACAATTAAAAAATTAATATGCAGTAACTTTGATAATCTGTTTGATGCTCAATGAATGTCATTCATTGAAATTCATACATTTCTTTGTTTGTTTTTTGCCTCTATAAATTTAGGATTTGCTCCTTTTCTGTTTTATTTGAATTAATGTTGGTTTGAAGCCATTTGAAGATTCTTTGAGTCTCTGGGAAATTGTGCAAATATTACACTATTTTCTGACATAATATTAATTTTCATCTATAAATAGCAATATATGGTTTAATCAATTAATTAATTTGTTGCAGCCCATGACTAAAATTGTAGTATTAAATAGTATATCCCAGTTTGACTTTTTATAGCATATAGGTACGAACAACACTGTATTGATCTCTGGTCATGCTTAATTACTTTTCATGTGTACTTCAGATACCCTCTAACCAACTACACATTCGGCACCAAGGAGCCTCTGTATGAGAAGGACAGCTCAGTGGCTGCCCGGTTCCAGCGGATGCGGGAAGAGTTTGATAAAATGGGGATGCGGAGGACAGTGGAGGGTGTTCTCATTGTCCATGAACACAGGCTGCCTCATGTGTTACTGCTGCAGCTGGGCACCACCTTCTTCAAACTGTGAGTAGTTGATGTTCAGAGGCTCCTGCATGAAGCAGCAGGCAGGTTTTTTTTTTTTTTTTTTTTTTACATAACTGTTTGCTTCTCTCCTGCAGACCCGGGGGAGAGTTGAGTCCTGGAGAAGATGAGGTGGAGGGTCTGAAACGCCTGATGACGGAGGTAGCTATATCACTGCACAGTTTTAAGCTGTTTGTTGCTGCTGTGATTGTGGAGCTTACACATTTTGACTTTGGTTTTGATGTTAGATCCTTGGAAGGCAAGATGGCGTGAAGCAGGAATGGGTGATTGACGACTGTATCGGCAACTGGTGGCGTCCAAACTTTGAGCCGCCACAGGTCAGTGCACACATATACAACAAGATTTCATTGATTGAAGGAAGAATGTAATAGATGTTATTTCCAATATTTTAATAAAGTATCATAGCATTAACCAATCAGTGCTGATTTAGTTTATATTGGAGTGCCAATGTGAGCTGATCACGGTTCTTTGTCTTGCAGTATCCGTATATTCCAGCTCACATCACCAAACCCAAGGAGCATAAGAAGCTTTTCCTGGTTCAGTTGCAGGAAAAAGGTCAGTACTTCACAAAATAACTTGTGAAACAATTGCATGTTGGTGTTGATGTTTAGTAGAGGAGACTCATGGATAGAAGTTCTATTGTATCTTTGCTTCTTGTTTGGAAACCTGTGATTCATGTTTCTGCAGCGCTGTTTGCCGTCCCCAAGAACTATAAACTGGTGGCAGCACCTTTGTTTGAACTGTATGACAACGCTCCTGGCTATGGACCAATCATTTCCAGTCTACCACAGCTATTGAGCAGGTATAGTTTATGTCATTGTGGAACTAGCCTGAATTGAACTGAGACCCTTGTTTGTTTTTCTTTCTTTTTTTCTTTTGACTGTCACTGGCTAAATTTAAAAACGTGGGGCTGGAATAAAATATCATCACATAAATTGTCTGTATCAAGGATTTGCTATGTACAACTGCTGAAAAAACATGTATAACCTGTAACCTTTTCTAACTAATCAATCGGCTTGTATCGTTCATGTTTTGAAATGTAACATAATAAACATTTTATCAACACAGTGAAAGCACAATGGGTATAGAGACTACTAAAGAGCTTTTTAGGTAGTATCCATCCTTCTGACGTATCTGAGGACAACACCGAAGACTGCACCATAGCTTATCTATAAAATCCAGGAGAAGGAAAACAAGACGAATACCTGTACACAATATATTTGCAGATGAAGATTCTTAAAAAATAACAAATACAGTTCAGTATGCTGGAGTTTCACATTTATCCAAGTTGCATACCCTTCTGATAAACCAGTCACACCTTCAGGCATGCAGAGGTTTTTTTATTTTTATTTTGTCTTTAAATTGAAGCTGAAATGGTTGCATGTATAAAGAGATACATTAATATTGCAAGATAATGATATGTTGATGCTGGAGTATTCCTTCAGAGCAGGAAATGACTCCTTCAAGGGTCAGTGTGTAGCATTTCAGTGGACCTATTGGCAGAAATGGAATATAATATTTGTACTGATGTTTCTATTAGTGTATACTCACTATAAACTGAGAACTATTGTGTTTTCATTATCTTAAAATTAGCCATTTATATCTACTAAGGGAGCAGGTCCAGTTCATGTAATCATGTTTCTACAGTAGTCCAGAACAGACAAAACAAACACTGGTGCTTTTACGTTACCCAAAGGCCACCGTCGCTCTCGAAACAGCAAAAACGTGTAAAACTTGATAGCACCAGCAGTCCGACTTGCTCCCAAAGTGGAGTTAATAAGGCTAAGGATGGCCTATGAGAAAGGCAAACAGCGTTTGGTGGCTCACCTTACTTCAGTCTGGGAAAAGGAGTGAGCGGAGGGACATTCAGTTTGTAACAATCTGCAACAGGCCCGTTAGATGCCACTAAATCTACTCACTGACTTTTTAAAGGTGCCCTGTGTGGTTTTCTTGTATGTTTACATTCACCGTTTCTCCCCAAAACACATGGTTTATCCTTGAGATTAAACAAATGTGTTGAATGCATGATTCTATTTACATACAGCTTTTTTTGTTACTGTTTTTTGTTGGCACATTGCTTTGGCCCACTTGTAAAAAAACAAACCTGCTCAAAAACTCCACAGGTTACGATAGTTTTTAACAGAAGAAACTAAAACAAAAAAAGGAAAAGACAAAACGTTGCATTGCCATTATTGAGAAAATCATCTGTTAACATTAACTGAATCTTTAATCATCTTTTTATAGGTGCAACTTCATTTACAACTAACTTGAGTGAACAGAAGTACGTCTGGCTGTCTCTGTGAGTGCAGTCCTGTGTGAGTGAAGATGAGACAGTGGAAATACTTCTCATCTTTAGCTCAACTTTCACAAAAGAAAAGCTTGTCATGTCATTGACTTTTCAAAAGGGGTGTTTTTAATGTTTAAATAAGCAAATCAAAAATGTCCATGCTTTTTTTTTTATTATTGAGAAACTGCTTGTTTTGTAGTATGCAAGTCTCTATTGCAAGTCTATCTATTCCAGTGCGTGTTAGGACTCTGATTTCACTACGTCATTGCGTTTCCTGTTTTACCTGTTACAATGCTGAGTCTTTTTCTTTTGAATAAAGCAGTCCTTTGAATATGTTTTTATAATGCTTTTGTTTATTTCTTCATATTGCCGTCAAGTGAACGTGTAAACCTAAATATTTCAGCATGAGTCACTACCGGAGCTCATGAGGCTCAAATTTTAATATCCTAATAGATTAGCCAAAATTAATGTTAGACTCTTTGGCTCTCAAATCTAACGTGTGTAGTCCACATTGGTTCAAAATTGGTTACTTGCTGTGTAACTGGCAGTTTTGCCCTCTTGCTTCATCTGTCACTTGGTTAAGGTCAGATATGTGTTTCAACCACATACAAAGTAATGACAACTTATATTGGCAGTGTATGTTTCACTCATATTTTTAGTCTTGTGTGAATGGACACTTCCATTACCACAACACAAAAATGGATTCATATTTCAGTAAATATAACAAATGTGACTTGCATGCTTTATCAATTTAACCATTCTCTAAACTGCTTATCTTGTTAAGGGCGATCCCAGCAAACACTGGACGTTATTATACTGTATACATTTTGAGAGTCAAATTAGATTCAAACCAATCATCTTATAGACCATTATTCTTGTCAGCATTCATTTTTATTGTTTGTAACTTTGTGATTCTGCAATGATGCTGTCTTTGGGACTACGATTATGCACAATACAGTATGGATTGAAGTGGTCCGTAGTCTGGCAGCAAAGTGAACCGAACAGAACATAAAAAGTTAAAAGATACAGTGGTTAAACCTTATCATATATCTTTGAAATGTAAGAAAAGTCTGCATTACATTTTTGAATGCAGCAAGCAAGGTTTCATTTATTAATTGCACATTTGAACAGAGAAAAAACATTTTACTTTGAAAACTAGTATTCTCCAAAATCAATCCAAATCCAACGTTTTCTGTTAAACACAAGAACGTTAGAAGGTGGTACCAAAAATATATATTTTAAACAACAGAGGATATGTGATCACTCACTAAATATCTAATGCAGACATATTTTCAGAAACATAAGGTTAATTTCCAAGTAGCTTATTCATCTATATGGAATTTGTCTCATTGTTTGGTGGATACAATAAACAAGAGGAAATATAAAATTTAGGCCATGGACGGCAACAGCCAAGAATGTATATATAGAATAGAAAAATTAAGAATCTGAAAAAAAACTGTACAAATAAATATTTTAATATTAACAATATAACTGTAGTAGTATCTACAATATGCTATGCTATTATTCACTGGGAAATTATATATTTGATATAAAGAATTGGTTGCTTGGAAAATAAACTCAAGTAGATTAAATCTAAAGAGGGTTTGTTCAAAAATTATGATTGAACAAATAAAGTATTTTCTGTCACTTTGCCAAAGCTGCCTGACAATATTCACTCAGGGCAAAATGGCCGCCCTTGGTCTAACGTCATTTCCCCGCGTCGCACGAGCCATCTCACACCCACGAGTCCGTAGTGTGAACGTACAGTCAAAGCTGTTCATAACCTGCGATAGTTTCTATAATGGCGTCCAGACGACGTCCGGGTGACAGCGTGAAAACAGACAAGAAGAAGAAGAAGAGGAAGAAGACGACGTGTGAGGAAACAGCTGAACTATGCTCACTTGTAGGAGACGAGCAAGTGAAGAAGAGTGTGCAGGAGGCGTGGAGCCAGAGGACTCCTCACAGGCAGGGTGGGTGATGCAGGAAAACACGGACTTTTCTAAAGTAACGTTCAGCTAATGCACCTGTACCAACATGAACTCTTTGCCACTTTGTAACGCTGCTACGTCACAAATATACCTGAGACTGGTGACCTTTTTAAAGAAGAACTGCACTGAGAAAACCCGGCTTATTGAACTGCGCTAAGATCCCCCAGCTGGTCATTATGATTATATGTTTTAGTGTTAACTCTTTAACAACTTTATGCAGCTTGACTATCAGGATACTGTTTACTACCATGTACCCCTTGAACCACTACAGCTAAACTATCCAGCAACCATCGCAAGTAGTGTCTTGCAATAGTTGTTTTTTTGGTATTAATGCATATCTCTTAGGCAGAATTAGAATAGATTATATTTTCCTTCTGATAGTGATGGGTGATGTGTAAAAAGTGATATGTCATTTTATATTATCATGGCGATTATGTTGTATTGATTTTGAAAAAAGAATTGATATACTGTTTATGGATAACATAACCGGACAGATGTATTTCTGTTCTTGGCCATAATAATTGATGCTCATTGATTTGCAGCATGATGCTCAATTTTCTGATATGATATATATAAACACTGATGCTTGACAAGTTTATTTTCTCTAATGGACATTTACATATTGCCCAAACTTCTGATATGTGTAAGAATGTATGAGTGGAGGATAAGTATTGTCCCAATGTCATTTGTTCTCATTGATCCTGCCCCACTTGAATAAAAATGAAACTAATTTAGTAACTCTCTTTGCCGGGTCCAAATATGTCTTACCTTTTGTTTCTTATTAGTGCAGTTAAGTTAATGTTTTGTGGCTCTAGTCCAGAGTCTTTCCACAAGCAGCGGTGAGTTTTTTGTGCACATTAAGATTAGACAACTAACCTGATGTTTGTTTATTATGTGCAGGAGATCTGGAGTTGGACTGCCACCCTTTCCCTCACTGCATCATCAAGAACTTCCTCAGCAGCGAGACCTTTGTGGAAAACTTGCAGAGAGAACTGATGGAGCTCAACTTCCATGAGAAGTCAAATGATCTGTACAAATTTAAACAGGTGTCTACAAACGGACCGTCTCACTGATTTATTCCTGTTTGATTGTGTCGTTGTCTTATTATCTTCACTTTGTTAATGTTCCCACACAGTCAGACGACTTGAAGAAGAGAACAGAGCCACATATCTCAGGACTGAGGTAAAAAAAGAAACTTGTGTATGTTACATTACATTACATTTCATTTAGCTGACACTTTTATCCAAAGCGACTTACAATAAGTGCATTCTACGGTTACAAACAAGAAACAGAACAACAAGAATCAAGAAGGTACAATTTCGTCAAAGGTTCAACTACAAAGTGCTATCAGTAAGAGCCATTTCAGTGGTACTAAAGTGCTACATCCTTTATTCAAGGTATAGTCGGAAAAGATGTGTTTTTAGTTTGCGACGGAAGATGTAGAGACTTTCTGCTGTCCTGATGTCACTGGGGAGCTCATTCCACCATCGAGGAGCCAGGACAGAGAACAGTCCAGACTTTGTTGAGTGTTTAGCTCGCGGTGACGGAGCTACAAGCCGATTGGCAGAAGCCGAGCGGAGCGCACGAGCTGGGGTGTAAGGTTTTACCATGTCCTGGATGTATGTGTACTTTATAATTATTATATATTGGCATGTGTTTCCTGAGTATGTAGAAAAGTATATATTGTGAAAGTGTGGATGACAGTTGGTCTAAAAACAACAAAAAAGTGCTTTGAAGAGGGAACGCTTATTCTGTCAGGTGGGAAATATGCAACTTGCTTTTATGCCTATTTTTGTTATAGGTCATTTGTTCTAATAGACATCACATTAATCAAGTTGCAAGTTGGTCTCTTATTGTCTTTTCAGAGATAATTTATTGTCATTATGCAAAACAGGGATGCACATCAAAATTAAATTGTAGCTCATTTGTAACACAACAAATGCATGACAAAGAAAACAAAAACAGTAGTTCATTCCTGTCTCTTTTCTTTATGAATTTGCATCATAAGGAACAAAATCAATTCTCTGGGTAGATAATATGGCCAACATCTTCACATTAAATATTCAACATAATTCACACATTCCCTATCAACTTTGATGGTTTGAGCACCATTTGTTAAGGTGTGAACTCAGAGTCCAGCTCCTCTCGTCCCTCATGAGTCCTGCTGTCTGCCCGTCAAGGGTTGACCTTTCTCTAAAGCCAGATTATGTTATTATTTAGCCATCCTGATGATTTTGACTTTGTTTCTTTTCTTTTTGCAACACAAAATGCATCACATTTTGAGTGATATCTTATTTCATACCTGACAAAATGAGCCGGGCTCAATTTTAAACCACTTTTACTTCACTGATGACTCGACCAGCTCAAATTGTCAGCACTATTTCAGAGCTATAAATCTAGCAACACACACGTTTAGACATACGTTTAGCCTCTCAAACCTTTTGCTTTGAAAAAATGAGTGTGTTGCTAACGCCAGTCCCGCAAATATTCAACAAAGAGAGATATTAATGTTTTTAGAGATTTCTTGATTTCTGATCTAAAAATCGACAGGGCAAAGTTGGTTTGTGTCTTCAGTATTAGTCTGCATTGTTAAGTGTACAGTTAAAGAGGTTGGTTTAGTTGGCAGTGAAGGCTGTAATGCTGAAGCAGGGTCAGTGGTAGGGTGACATGTATATCAGCTCACCACCAGGTGGAGCTAGACATTACATCTGCCTCCTAATAAGTGCATCTTGTTCATTCAGGGCTGTTGATTCTGACGGCATTAACATGAGGCATGAGCTCAGTGGGAAATGCACTCAGCTGCAGTTGCTCAGCGGTGATCATTGTTAAAGCGGAAGGACCGTTTTTTATTCAGTCTGGTTCCACTGCTGAACTTTGCATGGACACAAGTGTTGCACGCTGTATGTTATTACAGCAGTGTAAATGTTGGGACATTCAAACAAATGACTAGAAACAAAGATGTTATTGTAGAATTATGGAGCAGCAAAAGCTGCTGAACCTGCCAAGAAGCTCAGTTTGAAACTAGTCCAAGAAAAAACTGATCTCAGGGGATAAATCAAGACAACATGAGCTGGGTGTCAATTTGAATCCTAGACGACCCCTCTGAGACTATTACATTACCCAGATAGCAAAGTAATACACACATTTTTCCTTTAAAAGTATAAAATAATGTGCAGTTCTTTTATTACGGTTATGACGAGCATTGTTTATACTGAGAGACTGCAACATGTAATTTCTTGCAAAAATATGTATTTGTGACTATACACTGGGCTACACCTACTGAAATACAGCCTAGGAATAAATACCATAATTAAACGCACAATAACGACCTCCTCTCGTGATCATCTATTATTTATGTCACAACAAAATGTCACGGTAGGTTTGAGCAGTCCAACATCTGTCTGTGTGGTGAGGCTTTCAAAAGGTCTTCCATTTAATACAAGGTTAAAGGTTCAACTACATTGTTATTTTCAATACAAAACAGGGTTGCGCTATAAAATATATTTCTTGTGTCACCGTTTTCAGGGCAGCACTGTTTGGGCGTTTCCGCTCCTGGCTTGGAGAAGTGTTGCAGGTTGAACTGGAGCCCGTAGTGGATATTTCTTGCGCTAGATATGAATACACAGGTGAGCTTTGTTTTAGGTTTTTGAAGAAGAAACCTCCATGAATTTTCCTTTTTCCCCAAATACAAAGTTTGTTCTTCCTTCTAGATGTTCTTTTGTGTCATGATGATGAATTGGAGGGGAGGCGTGTTGCTTTCATCCTGTATCTTGTGCCTCCGTGGCAGAGCAGCGACGGAGGAACCCTCGATCTTTACACAACAGATGGTGAGTGTCTCTTGGTGTGTGTGTGTGTGTGTGAACTCCTGTGCTTTTTAGATGAGTCTTGTGTAATTTCTATCTCTGTCATCAGGTAATTTCCACCCACAGAGTATAGTGAAGTCGCTTGTACCCTCTTTGAACACACTCGTTCTCTTTGAAGTTTCTCCAGTCTCCTTTCACCAAGTAAGAAAAGTCGTTCCTGCCTTTATCTTCACGGTTGCATCAAAGAAGTGTCTTGGATTGCAGATTGATGAGATGCGTTGTTTGTCCAGGTGTCAGAAGTTTTGACACGAGACAAGTGTCGTTTGTCTCTGAGCGGCTGGTTTCACGGGCCTTCATTGGAGCGCCCTCCTCGCCACAGAGGGCCCCCTGTCCCTCGGAGCCCACACTTACCAAGAGATGTGAGTTTGGTCAAACGTTCACACAATCTTAATGGGAACTGTTTGAAATTGTAGGAAATACATTCGGTACCTTGTGTTTGTTCTGCAAAAGATTTACGCTTCAGCAGGTTAGCTTAGCTCAGCATGATGACCGGAAACAAGGGGAGACAGCTGGCTTGGCTCTGTCCAAAGGGAACCAAATACCAAACCAAATAAAATACCAGCACCTCCTAATCTCACTAATCAACATGTTACATCAAGTTTGTCTAACAAGCTTGATATTAATCTTCTCATCTGACTTTCAACAAGAAAGTAAATACGTGTATTTGTCAAAATGCCAAACTATTCCTTTAACAGGCAGCCTACGTTCCTGCTGACATGTGTGTGTTGTGTTCATGGCAGGAAACATTGCTACTGGAGTGGGTCAATCCAGTATACTTGGACATATCTTACCAAGAGCAGATCCAGGAGGAATTTGAGGACAGCTCTGAAATTCAGCTCAAAGATTTTCTCAAGGTAACTTCTCACTTGTTTGTTTTTTTCATTGCGAGTGTCCATTCGTTCC
Organism: Cottus gobio; assembly: GCA_023566465.1. NCBI lineage: Eukaryota > Metazoa > Chordata > Actinopteri > Perciformes > Cottidae > Cottus > Cottus gobio. The sequence goes on along the minus strand of CM042224.1, from coordinate 15,914,792 downwards.
TGTCGGTTGATAGTGTTTGTCTTCAGGAGGAAAAGTTCAGGGAGGTGAAAGAAGCACTGCGACTCACTCAGATTCAGTGGACAAAGAGGGGACCACCTAATAAGAGGTAGGGCATGTTTCAGAGATTATTTAAGAGTGTATTCTAGGACTGTGACTACAGGTGCTCTATTTGTGTCCATTTAGATGCTATGAAGCGGCCTCTATGAACACACTGCCTCAGTGTGTGAGTGCATGTTGGGAGCTGCTTCGTTCAGAGTCTTTCTTCCTGCTTCTCTCCAACTTCACCGGCCTTCGATTGCACTACCTGTGTCCAGCCGATGATGATGAGAATAAAGATGAAGAAAAGAAGGATGTACGGGACACAGAAGCCACAGGGTCTTCGACCGAATCACCATCAGCAAATGCGAGTAAAGAGAAAGGTGTGTGTGTGTCAGTAAGATTGGGTTTCATTGGGTTGCAGGTGTTTGTGTGTTTTGACCTTTGTTTGCTTCAGAGCTGAGCACACCTGTGTGTTGCGGTGAACTACGTCGATGGTCTCATGGCGGCTACACTCTGTTGCATGATGCAGAAGCAGCGTGTGCAGAGTACGCGCTGGACCTTGTTTTACCTTTTTGTGGTGCGGGTGAGTCGAGGCACACATGCACGCACACACTCTCTCTCAATCTTGTGACGTTTAACAAAACTTTCTTTCATAGACTGGCAGTCAGAGTTTGGGGGCTTCACTTGTTATGTTGCTAATGAAGAGGATGAGGAGGTGAGTGTTGATTATAGTATAAAGTGGAATTGTGTGAGTGTGTGTTGGCAATACTTCATTATCATCATTGCTTTGGTTTCTTCCTCATCGCAGCTGCTGACAGTGTATCCAGAGGATAATTCCCTCGCCTTGGTCTACAGAGACAAAGAAACCCTCAAATTTGTCAAACATCTCAACCACAAAAGCTTGTCTGATTCTGCTGACAGTTTTACCTGTAGAGAATTTTATGACTTCTCATTTGTGTACTATGAATAAATATGTCTGTCCATCTTGTGTGTCTTCTTCACGTCTTTGTTTCATCTTTTCTAAAAAGGTGGCGCTTACATTTTACCGCATATTAACATTCTTACGCATTAACAGATGCTGCCCTGGTCTTTGGGAGCTATTTGAGGTTCAGTATTTTGCTCAAGGGCACTTGAGCTGGGAATTAAGCCACAAACCCTTTGTTTACTGGACTGCACCAGTTACTCTTGAAACTTAATTATACTTCTTCTGTTTAAAAAGATGTTGTACAGGGATACCCATTTGCAAATTCCCAGTCCTCTAAAGTTCTGTTAAGTTTTTCAGTCAGATAAGATGGCTCCTTTCTGTATGTCTTCATTTCATGAAAAATACATATTTTGGTTGCAGTAGACATCAGCCTTAAGTGTACGAGATGACAATTTAGCAAAGCTGGGATGAGACAGTTATGTCTTGTCTTTAAATTAAACTGAATCATTAAATATTACAGTTTGTCTTTTATAAGTGTCAGTGTTAAAAGGTTGTAGTGAGAAACATAAGACAAGTCAATGGATGTAAAAAACGAAGAGCTGAATAATTATGTAAGGAAATCTTAAATATTGTCCACTTAATTGATCATCTAAAAAGTTGCTTATTCACTTGCAATCTGTAATCTATTAATTGACAAATGATTCCGGCAAGTAACAAGTTTCCTTCTAGTAATGTCCATGCCATGCATTGCATTGTTGTTTTTGTTTTTGTTAGCAGCTGTTCACACAAAGAAATACAGAAAACATTGCCACAGTAATACAGAAATCCAAGGTAAACATTGGATAATGGAAAAAATCGGTGTAGCTTTTAAAAATGACAGCATTGTGTATTCATGTGGCCATGAATTACAGTAACACTGATACAGTCGCTTCCGGACAAGGACCAGCAGACTGAGGAACAGTTTCTTCCCCAGAGCTGTTTCCTTATTGAACTCTGCCCCATGCTGACACCCCCCCTACTCCCCAACCACCTCCACCCACAAACCCATCTCCTCGTCATCTCCCCCCACTGACCAAAGACTTTACACCTGCACTCAAACACTTTTGAACTGTCTGCACTAAAAACTGAACATTGCACTAGTCTAGTAACGTTAGGCAGCTACTGTTTATTATTATTATGCACTATTTAACGTTCACTCAATCTGTATTACTTAACTTATCATATGCCCATTTGCCTTTTGTAAATTATGTTTATAGTTCCTGCTTATAGTCTACCTACATTTAATGCACAAATCAACCTGTATAACATGTACATATTACCGCAATCAATCTGTATATCCCGTACCTATATCACTAACTTATTATCTGTAAAATACTTATTATCTGTATATTGGTATTTACTGCTATTGCACTTCTGGTTGGATGCTAAACTGCATTTTGTTGCTCTGTACTTGTACATGTGTAATGACAATAAAGTTGAATCTTTTCTTTTCTTTTCTTTTCTTAACCCAAACAGCCTGTCGCCCTCAGCCACTTCCTTGATGTCTTACAGCACTAATTATTTAAACTCATCACCCCTTACATTAATGTTTATATTTTGTTTATATAATATGAATAAGAACGAGGGAATGTCTATGTTAAAGCTAAAGTAAATGAGAAGTCTAGCCCTAAATTATATTACAGCATACAAAAAAACTCACTTCCTTCCCGTCATGATCCCTCCCCTCCGGCGGCATGTTGATTTCCACCAATCAGAGCCTTCTTTGATCCAAGCTCAGCCAATGGGAGGCCAATTAAGCTATGACGTGTCAGTGGGTGTGATCCCGCAGTAGGAAGCGTCAAGCCACCGAACAATATAAAAAAGTTTTAAGGTAAGTTTGTACCCACTTTAACAACGACTTACTGTACAGTGACTATACAGAATGGTGATTTATAAACCCCGTCTGCCTGACACGGTGGCTTAGCTGTGACGTAAACACTTCAGCACTTTATTTGTGGCACCGTGGCCGACGTTTTACGGCAGTTGTGTCCAGTTACGCCGTGAGGTTTATCAACACAATCTACGTCCGACCTCCTTTTACGTCTTGTATTGAAAACAACCTTTGCGATTACAAATCACTCGGTTCACGTCTCCGATCAAGCTGCGATGCACCTGTAAAGTTCGTGATCAAAGGTTCACGATAGCGGGACGTAACAAGCTAACTTCACGTCAGAAAGTCACGTGAAGCAACCACTTTCTTTAAAGTCTTCTCAAAGATATCCATTACAAGTCTATTGCAAGTCTATATGTATCTATTAGTTGATTAATCAGTTAGCCAGTTGACAGAAAATGAATCACCAATTACATTTTTATGATACATTAATAGTTTAAGTAATTTATGAATCAAAACATCCATTCTTTGTTTCATATTATGGTAAATTGATTGTTTTGAGAAGACAGTCAAAGAGAAGACATTTAAACTCAAGACCTTTATCACTTTGACATTATAGTAACATCTGGATGCAGTTATACCATACAGATATCTCCTTAGCAATAATTGCATGGTTTAGGAAACTATACATGGTTGCACACAGATGCTGCACACAACATGAGTGACATTAGTTTTACAAGACATGCTCTCATTTAAAGCAAAGGTTCAAATGTTGTTTTTAAGTCTCAACACAACAAACAAGCCCATGTATGTTAAAAGCATTAATACTCGGTGTAATTGTTTTTGTGTCATTACATTACATTACATTTCATTTAGCTGACGCTTTTATCCAAAGCGACTTACAATAAGTGCATTCTACGGTTACATACAAGAATCAGAACAACGTGTCCAGTCATACTAATTGTTACGAGATCCCTAAAATGCTTTTTTAATCCCTGCCACAGAACCGCTGAGAACTCTGTGAACTCAGCCTATGTGAACACTAAATCAAAGGGCGTTTCACACTTAAAATACTGTTACTGGAAAGCACAGATTTGATTTGTTGTTGTTTTTATACTTTTTTTCAGTTAATTGATTGATTGACTAATTATTTCAGCACGCTAACATCGCCCACATAAGTAATATTCATTGTTGACACATTGACACTTACCTTTTCTGTCAATTTACAAAACGGATGCTTCCAGTCTCTGGTTGGTCAGATCACATCGTAATGCTTTAAAAAAAGCTTTTCTCTGTTGCCTGTATGGGAAGCAGGACTGTTTCTATGAGTGTGTATACCCCTGTGGGTATTGTTTTCTGACAGATTGGAAACATTTAAACCTTTCCTTCCTACACAACCAGTTAAAATGCTGTGCATTGGCAATATGACACTGTTTCATTGAATGTAGTTCAATTACCTTCAACAACGGACTGGCTGACGTGAGGCATCCATGTTTGAGCTATTTAATGAAAACAGCATGAGCATATTCAGTAAAGGCCGAACTGAAAGCACCTGTGTAAGACCTATATTTATATATATTTGTATTTAGTGTACATATGGACAAGAATTGTATTAATTTGAAAATGTAACGTTTTACCTGTTTGTGATGACATGTTTTGATTTTATATTAATTCACTTGCCTCTAAATTGCATGGATATCGTTAAATCAAAGGGCTAAGTAAACAATTTGTTATAGCTGAAAGTCTATAAGTCTATATTTATGTTGATTAATTAATTAGCCAGTGGACAGAAAATGAATCACCAATTACATTTTTATGATATATTCATAGTTTAAGTCATTTATCAATCAAAACATCCATTCTTTGTTTCATATTATGGTAAATGTATTGTTTTGGGGGTTTGGACTGCTGGTTAGACAAATCCACTAACGTGAACGTTGGGATCTGTGAAATTGTGAAGAGCATTTTCTTCAGTGAATAAATGATTAATCAAAAGATAATCAACAGATCTTTTGGTCCGTTAAGTTTACATCCAGAGCTATAAGAACTGAAGACAACAACACAGAACAGACAGACAAAAGCATCAACTCCCATAATCACATGAAGGTAAAGTTAGTAACATCCTTGTGTGAATCAATATATTTCACCCAAATGTCAGCCAAGCTGTCCAGGGCATACTAGAGATCCTTTTTTTACAGCAAAAGCTAAATGATATATTTTAAGCTCCTGATGATCACTTAATCCTCATACAGCTGTTGAACAAATCTCACAATATACTTTCAGAGTACCGGTCGATAGGATAGCACATAATTATATACTGGCTAAGTTGTGGAGATTCCTATCGAGCCAGCAGCCAAGTTTACTGTGTATTAGTGAAATATGAGGACATGCATATAATCCAGCTCAGAGGATGCTCTTTCCATGCAGAGCGCTCTGCATCCTGTGCATGGAGACAGAACCTAGAGTGCTAACGGGCTAACGGGCTAACGGGCGTGTACAGCAGTTAGGGGCTCGACGGGGGAGGGGAGGACTGAGATTAAACATGTTTTTATGTAATGAGGGTTTCAAATGGAGGCTGGAGTAAAAAAGGTTAAAGAGTGAAGCCGAGGCAACCAGGGACCACGAGGACAGAAGTTGGTTTAACTCTAGGAGGAAACATATTTCTGGCGGTCACATGTATATTTAGAGAGGTTACACGATTTATTTTTCTCTTCTCTCCGCTTGGATTGAAAATGGTTTTATCTGCATCAGTTAAAAGGAAAAGCATATTGAACATTTCATTAATTTCAAAGTTTGATTGACAATTTAACCGAGACAATACCAACCGTTTTTGTCACCACGTGTTTAATTTAATAATGTATTCAGTACCGTTTCAATGATTCATTCAACATTGATAAATGCTTCTCACAATATAACAGAGCCAGAGGTGATGTAATAGATAACCAAAGATATTCAATATACAATCATAGGAAACAACACTTCCTCACATTTAAGAAGCTGAACCAGTGAATGTTTGGCCTGTGCTTAAGAGTTATGCAAACGATTGTACTCTCACATATTGAATGTCCACTAGAAAGCACACAGAAACCACTCGACCTGATTCCTTCAAAGCTACACTCAAATATCAGCTGCGGTTAAATTGCATAGTCAACTTAACTACTTATTTTTGTTTACCTATGAATACATTAAGTTGTCACACAACGGTAAGATATTGAATGTAATCATGAATATTGTGAATTGCTACCTCACCAATTCTTTGACAGTGTTGACCTTTGTGGGTTTTATTTTTATTCAGGTCCCATGATATTATCATATGAAATGGTTGCAGTATTATGCTTCTCAAAAACAAGACAAAGACAAGCAGTCCCTTATATTAAAATAAATTCTATTTTTTGATTCGTGCCTTTTTATAGGATAAATAGAATAGGAGGATGCAGCAGTCGTACATATGTTACAAATACACACAGGTACATGTACATTACTTTGTTAGTCCAGTTCACTGACTGCTGGTCGACACACTGACACAATCAAAGTGAAATACAAAAGAAACAACTGCACATATTCACTTTCACACTAATTGAGAACAATCTCTTCATGATCTTCACAACTCCCAATGTCACTGCAGGGTTTTTGATACGTTTACTTGTGAACCTCTCAGGGTTTTTACTTTGAACCTGTTTGAAGTTCATGACTCTTTTTCTTTCTTCTGATTTACATAATTCTTCATACAGTTAACACATATGTTGGGGAGAGCTGCGTACACATGGCAAATATCTTTAGTCCCAGTCCGTGTTGTTATGATGTTATGAAGAGGAACGTGGCCAAAACAACGTGAAGATAATGATTTTTCCGCTGCGATATTTCAAAGCAACTCAACACACAATTTAACTAATTACTCGTGTGTGTTGCCTTCATGTTGTGTTCAGAAGATGGCAGACAAGACTGTGGATCGTGGGCCGTGGACCGGATGTGCCGTCATGTTTCTGCAGTCGCTCTGCCCTGGTGTGAACCTGCTCTCTCTCTTCAAAGACAGGGAGCAGGGAAAGTTCATCGTTTTCAAAGTCATCAAGCTGACACTTATAGGTGAGCCCTGGAGTTAAGCTCCACTCAGCATGCCTTGTATACTAATTCAGATAAAAGATGCCTTCATCATGACACATCTGTATTTTCTTGGTTGTCACATTTATTAATCAGTATTTTGTGTTGTCAGATTCTGCAGGAGGTCTGGGTGGTTATGAGATACTTAAGGTCCATGACGCCGACCCCTTTCTGGGAGTGGAGGTGAAGTTTGAGGATGTGGCAGCATGTCAGCAGTTCCTGGAGAGCTACAGCTCTGGAGCGGTGCGCGAGTCCCTCTCTCAACACGCCTGCCGGCTTCTTACTCTTCCCCAAGAGTTCACAGTGGAAACTCAGCTCAAGGCCAGCACACACATCCTGGATCTCTATCTGGACAAGCTGGAGCTTTGCCTACAGCACATCCACCTGTCACAGGTATACTTGACTTTTCAGTTTGAGATGCAGTATAAAGTAATTCCTTCAGCCTGACATTGTGTCCATGTCAGCTGATTTATTCATGTGATTTTGTTTTGTTTTGGCTTAACCAAACACTAGCGAGTGATATATCCCACCCATCAAATGTTCTGTTGATGTTGAAACTTTTTTAACAGTGATCAAAGAAATAAGTCAATATTAGTTGTTATTTCTGCACTATTTACCATTTTTGGGAACTCCATCAAGTTTTTCCTCTATTCAAGACAACATGTCGACATTACTCATCTCCTTCACAAAGTCTTTTCAGACTCTTTTCATAATTCCCTCAACAATCAAACCGAAACAAAACTGAATTTCATATTAAAACTACAGTTTGGTGTTTTTATATTCAGGAGTCAATCTTTAATGAGGCCATATAATAACATTCAAAACTAAGAAGAAAACCCTAATTGGCATCTGTCACCAGATGTGTTGTATTATTTACTGTTGGTATAAAATGTAATAAAAAATATTTCGGCAACAATTTCTAATGCATTAGAAACTGCTTCCATTATACAATCATAGTTAGAAGGACTTGTACATATCCAATTATGATTATGAACAATTCTCATAACATTATAAAGTATTTTTTAAGGATGTATAAGGTCAAGTTTAGTGATACTTCATAATTTCTGGTCACTCACTGACTATAATTACCATAGTTATATCATATTTTTCAAATATTACACTGTTAAAATGCTGTATTATGTTTTTATTATAAGTTTCTCTGAATGGTCATTGTTTGGATAAAGTAAAGTAAAAATGTATTTTACAATGTTTTGTGTTGTTATTATTCTTGATGATTCTTTTTCCACTTCACTTAAAGTTTTGTTACGTGAGTCCTGTGGGTAGCAGGATGTGCACTCACAAAAGCATAAGAAAAAGAGGGTGAGTTCACCTAAATGTTGTCATTCCTTTTATTCAGTGTGGGTGAACTTTGTCATTTTGTGTCAGCCGGAGCGCCTGCGCGATGAGGAGATTGATCATCTGGAGGAGCAGCTGCAGACTCAGGCCCTTGGCTCTGCCCCACAGCCGACCCCCATCACACAGGAAGAGTGTCCCGTCCCCAGCAACTGCTTCAAATTTCAGAATAAAGTGTTTGGTGAGGCGAGACAACCATTTCTACTTTAGAGCCTTGGGTAATATGTCCTTCACAGACTTGGTGCCATATTTCTTGGCCAAGTTAGGTCACTCTAGAGATATACAAATATTAAACACTTTATGTGCTTGGTGACTTTTATTCTTAGATTCACCAGAAGCACACTGCTCAGTGACAAATAGGGATGAAATCCTGCTGTCAACTTTAAATTGCCATACTACATTCCTTTCAATCATTTCCCAAAGCATACCACAAGTTTTTAATTGATTTCCTGTCTTCCAGACAGCCATTTGTTTCACTTCATCTAACCACGTGTTGGACGGAAGTTGAGATAAGAAACTTGCTGGTCAAATATAATCTGTGGGACAGAGCATCAGCTGGCATTTATTGTTTACAGCGTTTGAATCAAAACTGCACGTTTGTTCATGATCTTGTTTGAAGCCTCAGCATCTGAGGTTTGTTGGTCTGCGGACCAAAAGTTTATAATGCGAGACGCAGACAAATTCATGTTATCCATGTTGTTATCACAACATCCGACACTGACAGCATTCAGTGCTGTTTGTCATCTGACTCTCTAATGCAACCTTTTATAAATTGATGGTCGCTCTATGGGAAGAGATTAGTGCGAGCAGATAATGTATTTGGATTGCATTGATTTGAATTTGTCGACCTCATATTGAACTGTTAAATTAACATTAACTGATGAGGTATTAGAATGTCTTGAAAGTTAATTTGATTTTCTATTTTCGTTAATTAAAGATTTGATTTCAGTTCATGTAAATGCAGTTTAGCTTCCTCAGAAACACAACTGTGTCTGGTCATCAGGGACTTCTGTTCCCTGAGTGCCTCCTCTAAGGTTCCACCAGCCCAGACTGACCTGGTTTCTAGTTGACTCTGATAATGAAACATGTTTTTTTTTAATGGGTAAGCCAAATTTGAAAAAAATAAAATATTAATTACAAATGGATTTCTGTTAATTCATGACAATCTTAAATTCATGTAATTTAAATGCACTTCCCAGTTGCACTAATCTCTTTTATTATCAGTCACATGCTGGGTGGCAACAAACTGCATATAGTCTAAGGTAGCCGCTCGTGTATGAAAGCAACGTGGTGGTTTTTCTTTGTAATTGCTTCAAACTCCCTCCATGTTGTAGGCTAAATGAGAAATACAGTCCACTTCAGATGGACGCTGAAACAAAACATAGCTGCTTACATGAACCTTTTTGTTAAATGATGTTGGTACTTTTGATGGGGCGCCATTGATATTTAATGAAACTAAAACTACTAATACTTGTTGAGTATTCACTCACACATATTTACAACAGGATCATTTTAGCATGTTTCAGATCATTGTTGTGGTTTTATGACCTGCAACTTAACAGTTTTAGACCTCTGCTCAGCACCAAACAGCAGACAGACACAGTTATCAAGTAGCTGTGAACACAGTGGAGCATTTAGCACCTAAAGACACCAAATCAGACTTTAAATACAGTTAATATTGTCAGTTAAAAAACACAAAACACAATGCTTGATGCTAACTCTTTTCCTTTCATCCTTTACCCTTTGGCCCATCAGAGGACCGAATGCTGACTGCGGGAGATGTCCAGAGCTTTTCTAACGGAGTGGGCCGTCAGTGGAAGCATGTAGGGAGGGCCTTGGGGAAGAGCTGCCGGGCTCTGAAGGGTCTGGCCATAGACAACCTGGCCTACGAGTATGAGAGAGAAGGGCTGTATGAGCAAGCCTATCAGCTGCTCAGTCGCTTCATCCAGGCAGAGGGGAGAGCAGCCAAGCTGAGCCGACTGGTCAAAGCACTGGAGGACTGCAAACTCACCAGCCTGGCTGAAAATATTCTGGAGATACAGCCACGAGAGTAGCTCGGTGTGCTTTTGTTCTGCGTGTACGAGTTTTGAAAACTGAGGGGTGACAGATCCTCTCTGCATGAGGAGCGGTTGACATTGTCCTGCCTGCTTATAATATACAGCATGCGTTGGTTCTTGATTGACTGTCTGTCATTCAAAATGTCTGTGTGTGTGTGTGTGTGTGTTTACACGTGTTCAGACAGGTTGTGTGAACACATGTAAACACGTCAGCGAGAATTGATTCATATCATGATTTGCTTTTCAATTATTAGCGGTATTGTTTCATTTAGAGGAAATGATCTGTCATCACTGTTTAAAGGACATTCTGTCTTGAGTTGAATGCACTGTTTGAACCTTTTATTTGTGCTTGATGTCATTTTACAGATGAAACCTGCAACTGAAGGTTATTGATTTTTTTCTACAAAATGGTTGCATACAAATTAAATGGTTGTATAAAAAAAAGTCTTCATGTTTGTGTTCAATGCATTAGTGTAATTAAATCTGAAAACATAATTTTGTGAAAATTCCCTCAGGTATAATTTTGTGTTAATCCTCCCTCCCTACCATCACTCCCTGCCCCCCACACACACACACACACACACACACACACACACATGCTCATATGATTAAACTGTGTTGATTATGTTGCTGAATGTGTATATGGGCCTGCATGTGTCACATTGTGGGAGCCTGAGGGCAGAGAGGTGGAGGGGGAAGCTGAGGTGTGTGTTTTTCAGAGGTTTTGTCTCAGCTTGGCTGATACTTGGAGTCTCCTCAGGTTGAGCTCCTCTACTGGTTTCCATTCAGGGTGCACTGTAAAAGCCCAAACCCCCTTGTTTTACTCTACTTGACCATCCATCCAGATGTGATGTGTGGATTAGAAGCTTTTATCACACACACACACACACACACACGTATTATTGCAATATGGTACAGCCACAACCCCCAACAGACATACACATTTTAAGTCATGATACACAATCACATCTCTCCTTATGTCTGGTGTAACCAGGAATCGGAGGTTATGTCCAAAGTACAATATCTGGGAATTTTATGGGTTTATTAAATGTTGAGGAGTTGATGTTATACCTTGAACAAAAACATTGCACATGTGGGAGTTTGAAAGACAATGTATTTTATTACTATGATCAACAGAAGTGGTGAGTGAATAAGTACATTTCCTCAAGCACAAACGCAATTTAGAGGTATTTTATTTGTTTCTATTTTCTTAGCCTACATGGGTCCTTTTTAGACACTGGGACTTGAGCGGCCTATTTACATTTTATTTAAGCTTCCTTTTCCTTCTGGCTACTTCACTACATTCATTAAAATAATCTGTACATAGGCCTAGTTCTTACTTTACATATAATGTTATTATACAACGCCTTTGATAATCTTAGAAAATACAAACGTACCATTTAAAATGCAGGACCTTTACTTGTAATGGTGTATTTGTAGCCTACAGGCATATTTTACGTAAGAACAGGATCTGAAGGGCCGCCTCCTCCACTCTCTTTTTTTTTTTTTACTTTATTGGAAAGCTACTTAAATAAACAACTGATGAACCGACTATATGTTTATGTCGGCTAATTAAAATAACCCGTTAATCTTGTGCTCCTTGAACGCCATCACGCATGTGTGCCAGGCCTGTTTGTGTTGTGTCAGTGCAGTCCTTGTAGAATAGAAGAATATTAGTGTTTCAGGCCTTTCAATTTCAACTACAGGACAATTTCCATTAATGCCACGAGACAAGAGGGCAACATTTGCCATTTAAACGGCTCTTTCATTTGAATAATCTTTCACGGGATGTGATTAAAGCCCGGCTGCTCTGACGTAAGCGAGATTTTCCGCGTTAGGTGAGTCTCGCGCAGCCAGCTCTGCTTCACTCCTCGTCCTCTCGCGCGCCTCCTGCCTGCCTTCGTGAACAGATACGATGAAATCGCTCGCGCTCGCTGTCATCATCACCACCAGCACCGCCCTGTAGAGAGAGAGCGAGAGAGAGAGCCCCCCCCTCCCCACCTAACAACAACCCCAACCCCGCAGGCTCGAGCACAACGACCCCACCCCCCAACCCCCTCTGAGAGAGGAGACGGAGCGAGAGGCGCATACAGAGTCACGGAGAAAACACCGTTTCGGGATCCCGGCTCTGTTTTGCCCTCAATCCGGGCCTAATGCTGTAGCAGACAGCGCAGGAGGAGAGCTCGAGTGAGAGACAACGCACTGATTGAGAGTCGGTGAGGGACAGGGCTGACCGGAGAGACGACGGGATTGCTCATTCGCCTGGAAACATGGGATGTACACTGAGCGCCGAGGAGCGCGCTGCTCTGGACCGGAGCAAGGCCATCGAGAGAAACCTGAAGGAGGACGGGGTGGTCGCCGCCAAGGACGTCAAGCTGCTGTTGCTCGGTAAGAGAAGAGCCTCTCCGGCCGCGGGGCTGCTGCTGCGCCTCGGCGCGGCTCGGTTTGTGGTGGGACTGCATGGGGCGGAGGTGCTCTCCGTGGTACTGATTTTACTGCCCGGGTCTCACTCTGCCCTCCGTTCTTTACAGGCGGCGGGGAGTCCGGTAAAAGCACCATCGTCAAACAGATGAAGTAAGTGTCTCTTGTTCTGCTTCTTTTAACCCTCTCCGACTCCGCCGGAGTAAAAGGCCCGAGATTGCGCCTCCCATATCTGAGCTAAGGCAGGTTGAGCCGCCATGTTTCGAGAGGCCGTATAGCACCGGAGGAGTGCCGGTGACTCGAGCACCTCCTGCAGACGGACAGTGAGGCTGCGGAGGCCGCCCCGGGGCGTCCCAGGGTGCTGTTCACTGCCTGGGTGCTGAAATGTAGTTAACAAGGGTTTTACTTGACTACAGGGAGTGTGCGACTGGTGATATGTGGGTGTTGTTCCTCTGTGTGTGTACGCGTGCGCGTGCCTGTTATGCCTGTGTGTGCGTGTATGTGTGTGTGTGTGTGTGTGTGTGAATTACATTGAGGTCACTACAGCTCCATTAGTGAATACCTCTGCTTTTAATCTTAATGGCTTTAAGTGCCCGATATCGCCCGGAGTACTTTGCCTATAAAGCGGATTTACGCAGAAATATGGCTTCTAAAACCGCATCTAAACCTTCCCCTGTCTAAGCTAAATCATCTTTTGATGTTTTAAATCACTGTTGTTATTTTCTCTAACCCTCTTAGTTAAGTTTCTAGATATTTTACTGCGGAAAAAGCACGATTCGTTTTAGGTTACATGTTGTCTTGTTCAACATCTCCCCGTGGAGCAGTGTTTCTCTCTGCCTCCGTTCTGCTCAGCGCATCCCGGCCTGCAATGCACTGACTGCGCCCTCCCTCCCTCCCTCCCTTCCTCCTTCCCTCCCTCCCCCCCTCCTTCCCTCCATGCCCTGCTTCCTCCTTTTCCCTTCACCTCATTACCCTCCCCGTGCATGGTCTCTGGTCGTCCATAAATCACTGCTGTGCCCTGAACACAAGACACTGGGTCCAAATAGTGTTTACAAATACGTTTCAGGGTTGGTTTTAGCCTCAGCAAGCACCAGATGGATGCCTGTTACCTGCCTACACAGTGTGGGTCATAAAGTTTAGGTGTTGGAGGGCAGGTTTAACATGCTCTGCTGTAATATGACTACTCATCATCACATCCTCATCACTTGATGTGCAGGTTAGTATAAAATTGAATTTCATATTGTGTGATCCAGGCCTGGATGTGTGGTGAAGGTTTTGATTGCAAAGAGTGAAACTACACCTGTAGTGTGTATGTGTGTGTGTGTGCGTGTGTGTGTGTGTGTGTGTGTGTGTGTGTGTGTGTGTGTGTGTGTGTGTGTGTGTGTGTGTGTGTGTGTGTGTGTGTGTGTGTGTGTGTGTGTGTGTGTGTGACACAAAAAGGGATAGAGAGAGAGTTTGAAAGGCCGCAAGAAATTTTTTGCAAAACGATTTTAAAAACCTTAAAATGGTCAGAAAATGTAATAATTCAGTTGCATAGCTGGAAAGATGAACACAGTGGAGTATATTTTATGTTTGGATTGAATGAATGAAACAAGAAGCCACTTCATTGAGGGTGATGGACTGTACAAATGTCAGTCGTGTCTAATTTTAGACCTTTTTGGAGACTGTGATTGATCAGTTAAGTTTTCACCCCTCGCTATGCATACTGAACGATTAGTCAAATAAATGAATCTGCAGTTTAATAACCTCTTAATGGTTTAAGTCATTTGTAAAAGATGAAGTGCTAAAAATCACTTGTTCTGTCTTATTAAACTTAAATATTTAATTGTTTTCTTACTTCTCTATTATCACCATCTTTGAATTTTGGACTGCTGGTTGGATGAAATTACAGATTTAAAGACTGTTGCCGGATGTGCATTTCCAACTACTTTAACAAACATCTTTTTGTAATTATAACTTCTTTGGCCAGTGAGGTCCATATATATATACGCTAAATGCACAAAATGTAAATTAAATGCTCACACTTAGCACCTTACACCTAAACAATAGTCACAATTATTTTAGTGCTGGAGCGATAAGTTGATTAATCAATTAGTTTATTGACATAAAAATCATTCTGCAACTAGTCTCATGATCAAATAATCCCTTCAGTCATTTGTGTTTAGCAGAAATCCCAAAGATTCTCTGGTTCCTGCTACTTAAATGTTAGGGTTTGATGCTTTTCTTTGTCTTAAATTGTAGTAAATTAAATACTTTTGGGTTTTGGACTAAGCAATTAATCAGGGCATTAATGTATTATACATTTTTTTTATAATATATATTATTATTATAAAAATAATAATAGCCCTAAACTATCTAATGGCCTTTGCTGTGTGAAACTGCACCTCTGTTCTTTTCCCCTGAAGGTTAATGTTTTATTTCATAAAACTGTTAATTTTTATGATGTTACTGGAGGTGGCCAGTTGGCACATATTTTCACAACGGGCACTGCTGGAGTGAATAGAGGTGAAAAACCGTCAGCATTTATTTTCCTCCCAATCACGGATCACAAAAGAGGCGAAGAGAAGCTTTGTGTGTCAGGAAGTTATGACTGATATATTTTATAGATTCAGTGTACATGAGGTCAGGGTGTGCTGATGGATTTAATTTAATTTAATTTAAGGATGACCAGACTAAAAGCAGTTTAACTGTGCCGCACTAAATGTAACAGTACAGATCTGTGTGGTGCGATTGATTAGTGCTCTGACTGATTCCACTCCATCGCCCATCATAAATTATAAATGGCTTAAATATCACATTACTGTCCAATTACAGATCGCAGACTGAGAATGTGATCAATTCCCATCCCATTATACACTGACACACTGAAAGATGCGTTTTAGGTAGAGGACAATAATATGTGTTGTGCTTGATGCCAAAAATCACCTTGCACACACACACACACACACACACACACACACACACACACACACACACACACACACACACACACACACACACACAGAAAGAAAAGGCTCTACGAGAACATGTGGACCTGTCATTGTAAAAAACACAATACTCTTGGTCTGTATGGACATATGGATATGTGATGGATATTCTCTTAAGTCCATACATTTGTCTTTGTGCTAATATCCGTTTGCGCCTGCCTGCAGGATTATCCATGAAGATGGCTTTTCTGGGGATGATGTGAAGCAGTATAAGCCTGTGGTCTACAGCAACACCATCCAGAGCTTGGCGGCCGTCCTCCGAGCCATGGACTCACTGGCCATCGAGTTTGGAGACAAGGATAGAAAAGTTAGTCGCTCACCTACTGACCGCTGAGAATCGGATATTTTATTTATTTTAAAGGGTTGAAATGGGATATTTATCTATTTGGATTGAGACATCTAGTTTATGTCACTCATATTGACTGGATGTGAAACTGGAACTGTAATTTTATGAAACCTAGAAATCGTATAAATAGTTCACTACAACAACATTAATCCACAGATATCAGTTTTCTCCTCATTCTCTGATCTTATGAAACGTATCCGTCCAGGCCGATGCTAAGCTGGTGTGCGATGTGGTCAGTCGTATGGAGGACACAGAGCCGTACTCTGCAGAGCTTCTCACTGCTATGAAGCGCGTATGGACCGATGCTGGGACCCAGGAGTGCTTCAGTCGTGCTCGGGAATACCAACTCAACGACTCTGCTCAATAGTGAGTGGAGCGAAAGGACTATAAGCACCCTGCTGTGCAAAAGAGACACCAGTCTTCTAACCCACATTCTTGTTGATTTTTATCTCTATCAGCTACCTGGACAGTCTAGACCGGATTGGGGCGCCAGACTACCAGCCCACAGAGCAGGACATCCTGAGAACCCGAGTGAAGACTACTGGTATCGTCGAAACCCACTTCACCTTCAAAAACCTCCATTTCAGGTAGGGCACATGCAGCGCAAGACAACTTGGCCTTTGTCCTTGGCATTTTGTGTACGATTAGGTTCAGGGATTACAGCTCGACGTCTGAACTGACTTCATGCACCTTTTCCAGGCTGTTTGACGTTGGGGGTCAGAGGTCAGAGAGGAAGAAGTGGATCCACTGCTTTGAAGATGTGACTGCCATTATCTTCTGCGTTGCTCTGAGCGGATACGACCAAGTGCTCCATGAAGATGAAACAACTGTAAGTGTGACTCAGTTCATTCAGTCTGAATCCCTCTGGTGCACAATACACTGAGGGGTTCTGACTGATGTTAAAGATGTTCCAGTTCCCTGAGTGGTTTAAAGACAAACAACTACAACATCACCAATGTGATTATATCCTCACTTTGGACCTTTGTCTCTCTCCGTCTCCCTTTCCCATCTGCACACTGCCGTTACCTATCTATTTTATTTTATTACAAATTTGAATCTGCACTCAAGTCAAGCCAAACATAGTTACAGAGCATATGCTCTTAATTTGATATCACAATTTTCTCTCAGAGGGTGTCAGTACATCAAACTATATACTTAGACCCTCGATTTGAATAAATAGAAATGTCCTGGGGAGGCAGAAACCACAACAGAAGAGGACAGCCAGTAAAACTACCACTAAAAATAAACAGTGAAATTATTTATTTAGTCGTCTTTTAATACATTATTTGTTTACTTTCTTCCTCTGTGGTCAGCCTGGTGTCTGCGGTTAGGATAGCATGAAAGACATTAACATTTAAATGTTTATTATTTCTGTTTCTTTTTGATAATTGACAAAAAAATTGAACAATAAATGTTTTAAAATCACAGTTTTGAAACTGCCATTTTGTCATTGAGTTAAGTTATTCTACTCTACTTCCTGCAGAACCGCATGCATGAGTCACTCATGCTCTTTGACTCCATCTGTAACAACAAGTTCTTCATCGACACCTCAATCATCCTCTTCCTCAACAAGAAGGATCTGTTTGGTGACAAGATCAAGAAGTCACCGCTGACGATCTGTTTTCCAGAATACACAGGTGAGTTTCATCTTCAAGCCGAGCTTCCTCACGAGCAAAGTGATACATGTTGGTCCTTCATGCTGTCTGCTCTTCTCTCTCTGTCTTGTCTCCAGGTGCTAATACTTACGACGATGCTACTGCATATATTCAGGTTCAGTTTGAGAGTAAGAACCGCTCTCCTAATAAGGAGATCTACTGTCACCTGACCTGTGCCACAGACACAGGAAACATCCAGGTAGTGTTTGATGCCGTCACTGACATCATTATTGCAAACAACCTTAGAGGGTGTGGCTTATACTGAGGCCTGGCCAAGCACAGAGGTTGTTATGGAGAGTATGAGGTGTTAATAATGATAATTTTGATGATACTTAAACACATTAATATGTAATTCTACACGTCCAAATGGACCCAAAGAGCTGCCGTCTGACACCACACTGGATTATTGCCATGATTTGTTCCCTTCCTCTCATTTTGATTTCAGTATACAACCCCCAGTTTGGTCTTATAAAAACGT
Organism: Cottus gobio; assembly: GCA_023566465.1. Lineage (NCBI taxonomy): Eukaryota > Metazoa > Chordata > Actinopteri > Perciformes > Cottidae > Cottus > Cottus gobio. Next base: position 15,896,563 of record CM042224.1, on the reverse strand, counting down.
GTTTTTGAGCTGAATGTTTCATGTTTCGTTGATGACTGTCAACAACTGGGAAGGTCAGAAGGGGCAGCACCAGGGTTGGATTCAGCTGGAGCCTCGTTTTGCAAAACTCGGAAATGCAACGCGAGGAGAGTGCAATGTCATTTTTAACCACAGCGCGGGCAACTGTCCCATTCTTTGTGTGACGTTTTTATGTGCAAGTCTCGAGGCATTTATATCTGTACTGAAAATAGCCTGTTGTGCTGCGTTTGAAGAGCTGCTGTGTGTATGAAGGTGGAGATGATGATGATGATGATGTTGGGGAGGTGCTGTACTCGTGGCTGAGGGTCATGGTTGGGAAGGAGGCTATTTTAACTTTCAGAAGGGACAAAGCTTCCCTCTCCTTCAGACCCACACATGACTGAGTAGCCTGCAGGTTTTTCCACTCTCTGTTTTCTCTTTTACTTTAAAACATAATGAGAGGATTCTTCTCTTCAGAGTGGCTACCCATTTCCATTGGCCTCCTGTAGCGTGAGGAAATGCCTAGCAGCCAATGATAGCTTATAAAAAAGAAAAATAACATCATATCGGTGCCAACCATCTGAGGACAGATTAGAATCAGAAATCATAGTTCATGTTCATACTATCAAGTAATATTATTTAAATAATGGATTATTATCATCGAATGATTTATTTATTTAAGCCTCATGCCCTACATGCCTCCTTCTACCTCCTGAACTCCCGTGCCACATATTTATTTCCTGACATGAAAAACTGGGGGTACACAGACACCTGTCTACGGTTCAGAGGGTAGGAAGCAGCCCTCCAATGACATCTTGTTCTTTGTGTGGTGCTTTACCCTTCGATGTGAATCTGTGTAGAAGTAGAAGACTACACAAGAACAATATCATTTGAGGCGGCCTCTGTCTGGGGAGTTGTGGGTTTCCCCCAAACCCTCTTCTTCCCCGATCAGTAAACAGGGAATCATTAACCCCCCTCCCACCCGTCTGTCACGTTTCTCTTTTCACAGAGAAAAAGTACAGCTCTCCATTTTCACCTGTGCACCCAGAAATTCTCCCATCTCTCTATACTCTTATCTATCACATATCAGTCCCTATATCCTATCTCCATTTTCACCTTAAAAGCACCGTACTGTATATATATTATGATTATACCAGATTTTTTTTTACTGTGAATGTTTTTGTGCTGCACCCCATCCTATTTGGTAGTTTATTGGTTGCTCTCATGTGGAATGTTTGTGCTGAGCCAATCGAATGTTGTGTTTACATTAAAGCCACACTTTTCCTAACTATTCCTGCTGTTTGTGGTCCGAGTCTGATTGAGCCGACGAAGGTAAAAAAGGTTGATGACAAACATGCTCGCAGCACCATCCTCTCAGCAGGTTTAAATACACACTGACCTGCTTTAATCTTTGCAGAGAATTGAGGTTAGACCAGGAAATTAGGCTGACAATTATGAGAATGGACCACTTTTAATGCTTCATTGCCCAGCAAACACAGCTTTGTATTTAGTGTCAGAAATATGTATAAAAGATTGGGAACAGGTCTTACATAGCAACATAGCAGCACTTCGTGAATTGTGGAGGATGGCAGGGATCAGAGGCGTTGCAGAGCGGCTCTCAATTTATTAGGTTAAAAGTGTTCCATCATAACAGACAAGGAGCTATTCATATATTGACTGGGCTGGATCAGCTGTCTGACCTGCTTCTGTCAGTTTAATGGGTATGATGTTCATTACTGCTCCACTCCTCGGTCCCAGTGTGTCCTCGTTTCTCAGAGCCAGCTACAGGTTAACAAGTTGGGACTCCCGGTGTGACACAATTATGCTTTTTAATTACACATTTAAGAGAACATTCTCATACATTACAGATCATTCATATCAAAGAGTTCACTATTAACCCCAGACCATGCACATAAAAGCTGAGCTGTAACTATGATACAGACATGAGTCGTGTGTGGAGCAGAGGGCAGAGTCTGAAAAACCTGACTGAAATCTCCAGGATGAGCGTTTTTGTTTCAGGCTAAAAGAAAATCCCTGGCCATTTTCCCACCCACCTCCAATTACAGAAATATGGATTAAACCTGGATTGTGCAGAGCTCTTTAGTGCAAAGCATCACAAGGTGGGTACTGTGCAGCTATCACTGATGACCAGCAGAGTGGTTCATGAGTTACAGTCGCAGCCTCTTGATATCTTCACTTCTGAAGTCAATACGAAGCGCTAGAACCTGACGCACCTCCGCCGGGGTCAGCCGCCACGTCAGCGGGCCCGAGTTTGGGCCCCAGTAATCCAAGATCTCAGTCACCTGCAGAACAAATAGGTACATGTGAGAAAAACAGGAGGAGGTAATCACATTTACTGAAGTAATAGAAACAAAATTGTAAGAATCAGTTATACTATTTATAATGCATAATCATGCCCCAGTAAATAGATACTGGCTAATTATTATTGATAGATTCATGTGTAATCAGCATTTCACTGGAGAAATGTATTGTTTATTTTTCGGGGTAGTTTTGCAGCACAGGTCGCTCAGCTTCATGGTTTGCATCTATGGACCCCAAATTCAACTGGATGCCCCATTTCACTGTTGTATGGTTGAGGTGGAGCTAATTCAACTCCTTTATATATTACCAGTAATAACAAAGCATCATATTTCACAAAATCCTGATGTTTTGTATATACAATCTTAATCTGTAAAGTAACAGCAATACAATAAATGTGGGAGTAAGTAGAATTATAAAGTAGAATAACATAACAATACTTAAGTACAAATATCTCAAACATGTACTGTAGTAAATATACTTAGTTACAATCCACCACTGCCATAAACATTATTATTATTAACAATTATTCGGTGCATGTGTGTAATATGATCTAAATTACCCGCTCCAGGTTGAGGATGGTGGCCATTTGTGTGAGGCGAGCAAACTTATCCCTGATGGTCCAGGTGGTCACGGTGGTGAGGTACGCCACAAGAGACCGAAGCTCTTTATCGAACTGCAGCCCTCCAAGCTAAGACAGAACAATCAGAATCAGTGAATGGGCTTCATGTTGCATAAAGTATTAACATTTAATCAGCGGTTCACTGTAAACACGCTCAAAATAGGAAGATGCTATCATGACAAAAGGAGGCACCCTCCCCTGCAGGCCTTTCTGAACTCATTAATAAATCATTGCTCAGGCTTATCATTATGTGTCAGTGATGTGATGCAATGTGATGCAGAGAGTGTCCGACGCCCCCTTGTGGCCGAGCCCGGCTCCTCACCCTGCTGAATGAGCATTTGAGAACAGTTTTCTCCATTTCAATAGATATCAAGCTGGTCATCAGGCTGGTCAGAGTGTCGTAGATGATAGGAGACAAGGCAGTCTGGTGAGGAGACATAGGGAAGTTTAAAGGACAAGGAGGAAGGATACATTTATATTTTGTAGTCATAGATGCACAGACAGGATACCTTGAACTCCGCCATGAGCTGCTCCAAGTTAACGATGAGCTGCTGCACCCAGGGATCATTAGCTTCGTAATCATTAAACTCCTCCTGTGAGGAACACCAGCTGTTACAGCAACATGTTTCATAACCTCTAGTTTATTATTTTTGTTCACTATTCTGAGACCGTTACCTCTTCTATGTTGTGTGTGATGGACAGGAAACTGATGATCCAGGGTTTGATCTGAGACTTTATGGCTGTTGTGTTTAACTCCGTCAGGCCCTCCTTTGAAGTAAAATCACATCAGAGGATACAACATTTAACTCTGGCTGGACACTCAGAGACAAATAAGCTTATAGTGACACACACACACACACACACACACACACACACACACACACACACACACACACACACACACACACACACACACACACACACACACACACACACACACACACACACACACACACACACACACACACACACACACACACACACACACACACACACACACACACACACACACACACACACACACTTTGTGGATTGTACTTCTTTTTATAACTTTTAAATATAAGAGAATTGCCTCTAACACTAACCATTGTTACACTAACCAAGACTGGTAGAATTGTTCCCTGCTGCATAGCCCCTACTGTAAATCAGTAAATACACAACTCTCACCTGACAAGCACTGATCTATGTGTGTGACACCAACCTGTAAGAGATCCTTGAACTTGGCAGATGTGTTGACGAGGTCGGACAAACAGCTTTCAATCTTAGCTCCTTCTCCAGAGCCGGGGCCCTGATTGAACAACTTGGAGCAGTCGTTCTCCGAGGAAAAAAAACAACAAGTAAATCTCCAATAATGAGGTCAAGTATAAACAAGATGAATAGATGCAGAGTCCTAACACAGATGTGCAACTTACCTCAAGGCTCCTCTTTAAAGTTGTGATATTCTCACTACACACCTCAACGTTATTCAGAGTCACCTGATAGAAAAAGAAAAAAATGCCAAAATCATTAAAATCTGCTGAATTATTTTGGTAGCTTTGAACCTTTAAAGTGTTTTTTGATTCTAATTTTACTTTGACAAAGAGTTAACAGGTTTTTGAAGTAGTGCTTCCTTTAAATATTACCTTACTTAAATTGGGTCAAGGTTATTCATTCATTTGATTTTTCACTTAAAATTACTGATGCTGTTTTTTTAGTTTGGCAGACAATTTCTAAGACACTGCCTGAGTGCGAGGTAGGAACACATGTATGCGTTTGTCTTGCTATCTTACCAGAAATGCCGCCTTGGCGTGTTCTGCGCTTTCGATGCCCATTGTGTTGAACTTGCCCTGCTGTAAGCTGCTCTGCATTAGACTGACCGCACTGCTGACGCCACGCTGGATGTCCTGAAGCGTCGTAGCCGGGAAGCCCTGCCGCAGCTTATTATACAACACCTCCCTGACAGGTGCACAGAAATGGGGCAGGAAGAGGCACATAAGAAAAGACAGAAGAAGAAAAGTATTGAATATGTGTCAACTGTGACGTGAGTGAGCACCTGAAGTCAGACTCCAGCACAGAGTTAGCATGGTTGATCATGGCACAGAGGCAGTCGATGCTGGAGCTGGATAAAGCTCTACTGATGCACTTCTTCACGATGTAGAAACAGTCGTCCACCATACTGGAGTTCAGCTGGCCCTTTTCATATGTATCCATGGTAACAGCCTGTGGAGGAAAATACACTGTTATTATCCTAAATGTTCAACACTTTCACAACAAATTATCTTATATTCAAATCTGTTCTTAAAAGGGACCAGATAGTTAATTGTCAAGGTTGATCAGATCATTCTCACCGTAACGCATGTGCACTTATTTTAGTTAGTTGGCAAAAATGAGCTTTAAAATATTAATATGAATCAGAATCCCGACCACTTCCCTCTAACACCTGGAATATACTGTAAATGGATAATACGATTTCATTAAGAGTAAAAAAAGAATCAGAATCGATGCAGCAGAAACCATTTACATCATCTGATTATTATTCCACGCATTATTCCTTCTTGTTGAAATCTGGTGCCTGCATTACACACAATGCAACTGTGAGTGCCTACAGCTGAGTCAGATTCAGGTGTGTTAAAAACTTTATTATTACCTTTATCATATTACATATCTGAAGCACCCAGTGTTTTGCTCAAGAAGACTTCGACATATGGGGGAGACCAGGGATCAAACCGTGAACCTTGCAGTCGCAGGAGGAGCACTCTACCCATGAGCCAGTTGCCCATGTTATGATATAAGTGGCTAATGTAGCTTCAAGCTTCTAGCCTCAAGCAGAGAGGAGCAGCAGGTCACTTTAAGATAAGTTTGTTGAATATAGATACTGTATAAAACACCTTGTTGACGGACTCTCTCATGTAGTACTCTTCCATTGGAACATAGTAGCCAATTAGCTCCTGCATCGTCCGGCTCAGCAAGCAGTGTTTCAGGAGCTTCTCCACGTTCTGCTGATGCTCTGGATGTTGAGATATTTGCAAAGAAACAGCATTTTAGATTTTAGATAGCTTTTTAGCGCCACATCTCAAAAGGGAATCTGTGCATGCGTCACCGCACGTTAATGTAAAACTACCCTGCGTGACGCTCTGAGCATCGCCGACTTCAAAGTCGGCCAACATGCGGCGGCGTAAGAAGCGCAGGTAGAGCTCGGCCCTCGCATTCATCAGGGTTACTTCAGTCAGGACAGGGTCCAGTTCCCTGTTCAGGTGAGACAGACGGATAAACACAAATGCCACACAGACAATAACCGAGGAGAGCAGGATGTTGCTGAGACAAACATACTTGGGCTCGATCCTCTCCCCCGGCACGCTCTTCATCATGCTGCTCTGGACGACCTGAAACTAGAGGAGGGATTCAAGTCCACAGTGGGTTCTCACTCAACAAAGTGACTGACTAGATCGAAACCACAGACTTTGACCTGAACCGTTTTAGTGTAATATGATCGGTCTATGTGTCCGTTGTTACGAACTGCTTCTCTGTTTTTTTAAACCAAAGACAAATTACCACCCTGGTGAACACTTATTGTATAGGCATTCAGCGAAACATGTCCTGCTCACCTTGTTGTGGTATCCTCTCTGATGGATGAACTTGTCAACTATTTTCTGGGCCTGTTGGTCACATTCCTGCTGCAAGTGAGTGATAAGTGTGTACAGATGTCCTGGACCATAATACGTCTCTACTATGGGCTGATGAGTCTCAACTACACGAGCAATACCTGTAAACACACACCCAACACGTTAGAGGAGTCCACACACACACGTACACACACACACAAACACACGATTGCTCACCTTCCAGCAGCAGCGTCAGAGTGTCTGCAAATACCAGCGGTGCTCTCTTCTCACCCAGGTCTCCTCCTGTAGCCAAGAGCAGGTTCTCCTCGGCTTTGGAGGCAAGCTGTGATAATATGTGTGTGAAAAACGTTTGGGGAAAAAATGAGACATAACATATCAGTGTTTATTTCTGACCAACTAAATTAACTATCTCATATGATCAACATTTTCTTACAATCTTAAAACATCAGATGAACTCATGGTGCCTTCTCTTTTTGTTTATGGAGCAGGTCATTATCCACATGTCTTTACAGAGAGGGAACACTTTACTTTAATTCAAGTATCTAAATGGAAGCAACATCAGAATCAAGAAGCCCTCAGAATGTATGTTCCTAAACCAAGGCTGCACAATTCTCCTGGTCTGTTATTTGAAAAGAGATGTTGAGAAAATGTAAAGTTGCACCTGGATCCATAATGTCCATCTGCGCTTCATTTAAATATACATTGTGATCCAAGGAATACATATACCAAAATGTTTGTGCATCAAAGAAAATAAATCCTTGGATCTGCACAATAAACATACTGTTTATATAACTGTGTATTAGTCTATGCCCTCTTTCCACCAAACTTAAATCACGTTTTTGAGCTTTACTCAAACAGGACCAACAACACAACTGACCTGACTGCAGAGATATTGGCCGAAGCGGGCGAGGCCCTGCTGGTGGAGGCCCAACAGAGGGAAGATCTTGAAAAACCTTTCCACTTGTGAGAGATCGACTGCTGCAACAGCTTCGTCCAGCTTCTCAGCAACAATGACCTTCAGTTTCTGCTCTGCCTCCTGCAGCATTAACAGGCTGGCATCCACAGCACTGCCTGTGGAGACAAGATGCATTGGTTTTACAGTGTTACAGTGAAAGCATGGACGCATATTGTCTCTATTTTGTAGCTAATTTTAATGCATACTGACAGTGCAGTGAGATATACTTACATAAATAACTACAATCATAACGATCAGACAAATTCCATGTCAAAATATTACAAAAACACAAAACTCAGGTAAGATAGTACTTCTTCACTGCAGGGAACGACAACATACTGTGCTATGCACTAAGACAGAGAACTAGAGGCCTCGTACTTTCTTCTCCCTGCCTGCTCAGCTCAATAACCGACTGGTCCAGAGAGAGGTATCGGTGGATGTGGGCAGCAGCCTGCTCATAATCTTCGTTATGTAGAGCTGTCTGCACGCCGTCTGTGCAGAACTTCAGATCAAGGATATCATCGGCACGCTGGATGACATTATACAGCCGCGTCTACAAAACCAAAATAAGAAACATACTAAGATCCTTGTGTGCGATCCAGTACAGCATTCTTGTAATCATTCTTAACCCATACAAAGTTGAATAAAAACCTAACATGCAGCAGTTGAAACAAATACCTTTTGCAGAAGTCTTTTAGATGTGCTGCACTTACCTTTGCCAGGTCAAGCTGTCTGACTTTGCGGCTGACGTTTTCAGCCAGGCTGCAGGTAAATGTGATCATACCTGACAACTGACTGGCATCTCCTCCAATTAACTGCAAGTTGGGCCTACAGAGCACAGAGACAGCTGTTTTAACACAACAAGATTTTTGTAGAATTTAAAGAACACAGATTGTGTTGGTTGGAGCTCAAATAAATGATGACCACCGGGTGCGTTTGAAACTATACTGATTTGCAAACTATACCCCATCCTCTGCAACGACAGCATCTTTGTGTGAATGGTCCCCTCCTGACCCACCAGTCTGTCCAGCTCAGAATCCACTTCTTTCTGTATTACAAAGCATTTAGTGAGCAACAATATTTTGTTCAGCGTAGTTGTCACTGATCACATATACAATGTACGTCGCTAATACACGTTTTAACATGTTCAAATGTTTTTCTTTATCCAGTGTCCAAGTTCTTTCATACTTTCTATCAAAACATGCATAAATAATTCAAAGAAAACAAATACATACAATTATCTATATATGTCGATGTCTGAGGCTAGTCCCTTATTAGACAATGTAAGTGGTTTAAGACAGTATAGGGCGAGTTGAATAACCATATTGCATTAACAGGGCTATTATAGGACTACACAAATTCGTAAATTAAACCTCTGGAGCCTGACTTCATTTGTTATTTGCTTCATCTAGTAAGCACTCTAGTACTGTCTTATTTGCTTTTGTTGATGTGCTGAATGACACAAACAAATCATGGATAAAAAAACACCCTATAGACACAACTGTGCGTGTGGTACCAAGAGTCAGATCTCCTCAGATATTCTTATCAATCTGTTAAAAAGTCTAAAAACAGAACTTTATAATTGATGCACTAAAAGCGTGTCTTGACACTTAACCCTAATTGCTCACTGTTGCTGTGTCTACGGTCTACTGTATGCTCTATATATCATGTAAGTCGCTTTGGATAAAAGCGTCAGCTAAATGAAATGTAATGAAGTGGAAGCACTCATACCAAGTCAATATACATGAGGAACATATCTAACATGTCTAAGCGCCGGTTCTAGTTCCGTGTGGGGTGTTTCTTTTTTTCTTATTTTTACGAACCTGCAAAGACAAGTCATGAGCTTAATTATTTAATGTTCATTCAGCCATCATTCAACAAAAAGTGGAGTTTTTGTTTGGAGCCAGCATCGTCCCGGAAGTTTACATGGATGACGACAGTGAGTGTACACGTCAAACAAACTGCCACTAATGGCGGTTCATACGAACCTCCTCCGCGCAGAGCTGCCGGTAAACTCTCTCCAGGTCCTCCAGCTCCGTCAACGCTGAGAGGGTCTCCATGCTCACGGAGGACAGAGAGCCAGAGTCGCATCTTTTCGCTGCGATGGGTCCGCTGTCAGCCATCTTCCGCAGCCGATACAGCGGGACTCAGCACCACGTCATCATGTGTTAGGGCTCCCTGGGTTCAGCCTGTCAGGCGGCGCCTCTTCGCAGGATAATGGTGGCACTGGCTACATTGTTTTATACAGTCAAGGGGCACATGAACTCTTATTTTTTATGTATTGAGATGTAACCATCTCTAACACGAACCCACAAAATACTTTGATGGTGGGGCGAGCTGTCGCAGTTCAGAAGCACTACCTGATAAGTCATACTCGGGGAATTATCTGCCTCTTTACGCATGCGCTTTACGTTACATGGTACTCAGTGATCTTGTGTTAAAATAGTACCTTACCTCAGGTTTGCTGTGATCTAAGTTAGAAATATGCACAATGAATATTTAATAAGATTTGCCTCTGCAACTGTCATCATGCATAAAAATAACATGAAAAAGTAACAATATCCAAGTTACTCAGGATAAAGTTGGCCCCACTCATTATTGTCTCGCACAGAGGTTTTTCCTGCATTAAATATCTATACATTTGATGTAAGAGGACAACAGGCATTATACGATTCAATGAGACAGGGCCAGAGTGATCAGTAGAGGAAGGATGAAGCAGTGCAACACAGCTGTGACAGAAACAAAAACAACTGTCCACTGATTGTTTCAAATACACATATTTTATTATAAAGGTAGTTCACATTTTTGCATTAACATGTGTTTGAATTAGTCCCAACGGCTTTCCTCCCGAAGCTCTTCCCATTTCTTCAGCAGCGTCGTCTTTTCCTTCTGCACCTCTTCTCTCTGTCGACTCAAGTCTTTGGCTTCCTCCAGCTGTGCTGTCCTCAATGACTCAATCTGCTCCCTCTCTGCAGCTGCTTCTATGACATTCACTGCATGCAGTTTCTCAAGCAGCTCCCTCTGTTGCTCCAGATCCCAGGTCTCCTCTGGCTGCATTCTCCTCAGAGCTTCCATCAGCTTCCGCATTCTCTTGAACAGACAACGTTCTTTTCTGTCAGGCGCTTTTAACAAACCTGTCAGAAGAGAGAAAGAGAAGGTCACATGTTTAGTGTCATTACGATATTGAATACAGAAAGAAATACTAAATGAAGAAGTAAAAAAACAAAAGAATTGATATTAATTAAATAAATTAAAAGATGAATCCACTCAATTATCATAAGGGGATTATGGTTGCTGAGATACCAAATTGCTTTCATAAAATTACTGAGAAAATTACAACACAAGTACTTAAATAATGTGCTGGACGATGTGCTACCTTCTGTTGGGAGAAAATGTTTTATAATAATGCGTAATATTAAGTATGTTGGTTAGATTGTTTTATGTGTAACAGTACAACTGCAATTTAGCCCATGAGAGCACATTTAACATCAAATATCACAACACGTCCTATTTACTTCTTTTCCAGTTGGACTATAAAGGCTGATGATAAACTTGCTGATGTTTCAAACTAAATTCTAATTTCATAAAAGCAGAGCTAGGTATCCAACTAACCTTGATACTAACCTTGATTTTTGGTATCAACTAAAATGTATTCATGCTGTCAAGTACTAAAAGCTGGCCTCAAATATGTGGTTCACAATCTTGTTTTTATTATTCTTGGTCTGATTTTAATCAAAATTCTGTACAGTATTTTCTAGATTCAACATTTTTCTTCTAATACATGCAGCGGTTTTGTAAAAACAACATATTTATATGTATGTCACTTATTCTACGAGGTGTCTTTGAAAATAAATAAATAATGAGTGAGCTATAATACATTACCAGAAAACAGACTCTGATTCTCTGTCACCCCAATGTTGTCTGGTAGCATCAATGTGTCATCATTAACATCTGCGCTCTGTGAGGAGTGGGGTGGTGGTGGGTGCTGCCGATCTGCTATTAGCTGAGAAAACACCTTCGGGTGTTTCCTTGACAAGTGCCGGTGGAGGTTGCTGGTGCCGCCGCCTTCAAAGGACACTAACTTCGTGCAAATGCAGCAGCAAGCAGAAGCCGAACCGTCCAGTTGCTCGTAGTGCCTCCAGATCAAGCTGCGTTTACTCTTCTTACGGTTCGCAAGGTGGTCATCACTTGCCTCTTCATGTTTCATTTTTTCTGCATGACCTCCTTGTGCACATTCCAGGATACCATTCCTCTTTGATACCACTTCCACTAAATAAGAAGAAAATATAATTGTGATTAGGTTTGCAACTAACAATTCAGTACTGATTAATATGTTGATATAATTATGTAACATAACTAATTATTTGTTGTGTGATCAAAATTCTGCAGATATTGTACTGCATTAAGATTATATTCTTTCTAGGTTTATGTCACCTTTAACATCTGAGCTCTGTGAGGAGTGGGCTGGTGGTGGGTGCTGCCGATCTGCTGCTAGCTGAGAAAACTCTTCTGGGTGTCTCTTTGACATGTGCCGGTACAGTGTGCCGGTGCCACAGCCTTTAAAGGGAAGTGACTTCATGCAAATGCAACAGCGAGCAGAAGCCAAACCGTCCGGTTGCTCGAAGTGCCTCCAAACCAAGCTGCGTTTATTCCGTTTGCGTTTTACTGGTTGATTATCACTTGCATCTTCTTGTTTTATATGTTCTGCTGGACCTCCTTGCGCACCTTCTGGGACGCCATTTAAAGCAGAATTAATACCAGCTTCATTCAACATGATAACGGTGTCAGAATCTCTGTCCTCCTGAGCCTCTTCCACTAAATAAGAGAAAAACAAAGGAAAACTAACAACTTATTATTGATTAACACTTTGATGTATTTTTTTAAAGAATTGATTCATTGTTCAGTGTACAAAATGTAATACAATTAGAAAAGGAAAACTAATTGGAAAAGCAGCACAGCCTCACACTTAAGAAGCAAGTGTAAGTTATTATATTGAGTACTTAAACAGCTCTCTATGAAGCAGTGTTCTGGTGTATGTTTCTGGGGCTTTTACTGTGAAGGAAAAAACGGAAACAGAAGAGGGGAGGAACTGTTCTAGTGGTGTGGGAGTGCGACAAGAATTAAGTGGTTGCCGCGTTAGTCAAACTGTTGTTGTTTTGTTATTATTGTAAAGTATACGCGCAAGATAAACTATCGGCTACACAAGTATGTCATTTTGGCTTTGCACATGTTTGACTTAATTCGTTTCGGTTTATTAATTTCCAATTACATACTACATTTATTTCAGCACTTTTATGATAACCTGGCTTCTTATCATTTGACAGAGATGTGAAAGAAAAAGATGACAATCAGAGTAAAAAGCTGTTCTGTTAGCCTTCAGTGTATCAAAAGTCTCCTTAGCTTTAGACAAAACACCTTCTTGGTTAGGTATAGAAGGATCATATGTGGGATTAAAATAAACTCGCTGATTTCAGGAGTTTTAATATATCGGCTACAATTATACAAAAATAATTTGGTATCACAATGACAACCGCAATCCGCCGCAGCAATTTAGCATTCAGCAGCGATACATGAGCAGTAAAGTGAACCATACCGAGGCACACCGGTTTCATGTCCCTTTCCTCTTCTTGACTCTTACTGGAAGTTGTTTGTTTGTTTTGAAAAAACCCGCCAATGGGCGATTCCTCCGCGGCCGCCTCTTCCTAGTTCATCATCACCCAGCATTCACCGCTGCGGTCGGGATTATATCACCTTCAGCCTCGCAGCTGTGGAAATGAGAGATTGTGTAATTTCCACTGCTCAGTAGTTAGAAAAGCATCGGCTTTTACAAAACTGATAACTGTACAAATCAGTGGCGTTTACTCTTTTTATTCTTTACTAGACAAACTTCGCCCCACAATGCATTGCTGTTGGGTGACGTCATATCCGGGGTACACCCATCCGCATTTCAAATAATAAATGATCTGTATAGAAAATAAAATCGTCACTTTTCAGAAATTTAATGTTGAAGCGTCAGTTACTTTGTCTGTTACACATTTCGATTAATTTGTTTATTAATATATTTCCCTATGTACCACATAGGAGTATGGTACTGTAACGCAAGCAATTTCTGCTTATGTGTGCATGTGTAATCACAAGTCAAAACCAGTAACATTGCACGTGCAATGGTTCAATAAACAGATATTAAAATATATATTTTGAATGTAATATATGCAGCAATCAGGTCCTATAATCCACACATGACTGTAGCATAATGCTCCCATAGATAAATGATGACTATGGAGAACACAAGGCATGATGTAACATATTGAAATATGCTGTTAATATATTTGAAAGTGATTATTCATGCTGATTATAGGTTAAGATTAGCATGTTGCTAGCTCCATCTAGAACACTGGCAACTGACCTGAGCAGAAATATTTGTTTACAAAATATTAGATTACGTTAAAAAACAACTATTTTCTATGGTTTCAATGCACACATGTTGTCGGCAGTTAAGTAGCACTTTTGTCTTTTCAAAATTGATAAACTGAAGTTTGATCAATGACACTAAATTATTACAACTGTATTTATTTAAGGAGATATCTGTCAGGGAGATGAACAGTACAGTTTTGCAACTTAAATGCAACACATTGTGCTCAAAAAGCCATATTATCAATTAAAACAACACTAACTTTAAACAAGATAAATATTACAACTGAAATCCACAGGCTGAAAACACAAACACTGAACAGAATGAAGGATGGGAAACTTTCTCCACACCAAGACATAAATAAATACAAAAAGTCTTCCTTATACAGACATAGTAAATTCATTTTTGCAGTCAATCGGCTGCTGCGAGCACCACACTGCATATTAAATATGTGGCATTTTATCAGTTATCAGTGCAAAAAAACAAAACAAGAGCAAGAAGGTGGTGAAAACTTAGTTGGAATGCATTTTAATAGTGGTGGGTTTTTGAACAACCTGCAGGCAAATGTGATGTGTTTTATAAAGACACTTAATGTAAACTTGATTAATTTTGTTTGTAAAGCACTGTTGGGATAGCGTGAGGTAAGCGTGTAAAGTGAATGTATCCCTATTTGCAGATTCTGCATAGGTCTATGAAGGAACAGACCAATCAAATCAAAGTAACACACCATTTCTGTCTTCACTTCCTTTCTCAGCAGTAGGAGCACAAAGGCCCAAAATTATTCAGGATATTTATTCAGCAGAGCTGAGATGCAGTGAGTGACAACAATAACAACGTAAACTGTTTAACACTTCCTTCTCTTTGTCTGAGCAAATTAGTCCAGTGGTTCTACTCAATTAAAAGATCAGTAAGGTTTTAGGATAAATGGTGTATGGGGGTGGATTGAGTCTTCACTCTTTTGAATTTAAACATCTGTCATAACTTTAAATGCATAGATCGCATGAAACAAAACAGATAATACATGTAAACAAACCTTTTAAACTAAATTTAGTTGTCAAATATTCTCAGAGTTTGCATCTAAAACGTCTGACAGTTTAACAATGAAAGTTCATTAATCTGTAATTTCTAGAACAAGCCTGTTGCTACTCACATACTATTTAATGTGATACTCCACCTCAAAATCTATAATCGGAGCATCAAATGCTCATCATGTAAACTTCATGTGTAAACTTGACAGGTGGCTTCTAAAAGATGGTAGTTTCCTTCTTCAAAGTCAGTTTTGCTGGCGACAGATTACCATTGGGGAGTTTTCAGTGGAAAACGGATACCAACACTGAGGCATAATCCACTTCATCTTTGTCCATCTATATGTTCTATTTGATCCAGCCAACGTTTTATATAATAAAAACATTGTGTCACCCTCTTTAAAGCTAAGTAGTACATTTTGATGAAATAATGATTGAACATTTGGATGACCCATAAGTGGTTTAAGGTTTAGATGGTATAACATGTCACTACTGTTATACTGTAGCAGTCAAGCATTCCAGCTCATAGCTGCTCTCTCTGTGAAGAAGGAAATATCTCTCCAGACGAAATAAAGACTGAAGATTAAGTATCACTTTAAGAATCGGGCATTTTGAGGGGCAATGCTGCAAACTACACTTTTATTATTCAGTTGTCTACATAGCTTATTTTACTCAATCCCTGGTATTTTATTTATGCCATGTTACGTCATAACATTAACACCTACAAGCCCCTCTTGCAATCTTTGACTGGATGCTTATTATCACATTACAAAAAATAAAACAAAATTCTGCACAGCTCCATCATTCTGAAGTCATTTGAATTCTGCCAGTCGTGTTTTGTTAATCAAATCATCCTCATGCTTTGATATTTACATACATTTCTGAGCTAAACGCTTCCTTTCAGAATAAGGTGCTATTCATGTTGGAAAATAAGGAACACCAACATCTAAATGATATGTACAACAGGAAATAAAATGTTTTCTTGGTTGAACTGTAACAGTACAGTTGCCTTTTAATGAGCCACATTCTTAAACCTTACTAAATTAATGGCTTGGCTCAACAACTGGTCTTTATGCCTGTGCACCAACTTCACTTTGTTTTGATTGTGTTGATGCCTACTCAACCATTTATTGGTGGTATTTGTAAACACTGGCACTTTAACCACTGATGGTCTGAAGACTTTACAAAAAATAAAATATAAATAAACACCTTTTTTTAAAGCGTAAATATTCACAAATGTTCTGGCATACCTCAGGAAGAGCTGTACTCTTGTCCAATTTCAAAGATTAAGTATATACTTATTTGATCTATCTCTGATTATCAGTAAAACACAATAACCTGCATGTTTCTTAAAACACAGAAATGTATCCAGACGTGATAATGAAAGTGAGTAAAAGAGTCAGCCATCCATTGAACGGTTGCTTTTTTGACTCCCCTGGAATTTTGCTCTTGGCCAATATTTGACATAGGTGTGGTGCCATTCTGACGAGTTACATACATCAACCTCATTTAGCAAGACATTTGGAGTCATGACTCCATGGCTTCAAGCTCCAGTGAGAACAACAACTGTATCAACCTTTTGGCATGGCAAGGTAATAAACGTGTAAACGGAAACAGGAAGCTATTTCAATATTTCTTTTGTTGGGAATCAGAATAATGGAGCTGTGGTAACAAACTTAGTGTATAAACAAATCCCAACCGCGAGTATACAAACATCCACCACACAGTCATGTTTTCTAAATTAAAGTATTCTGCTCAATATGTGACAGAATTTGAAGATTCAAAAAGTAGTCATGGTAAGGTAAACTGCCTCTGCAGCTGAATTAAAGGGAAAAACATTCAAAGCCCAGTTTTGTCAGACACGTGTAGAAGTTGCACTGGGTGTATAAATACTTAATATAATATTTAGTTCTTATTTCTCTGCAGAGCCTCACACAGGTTGTGATTCGGATCTGGCTCCTGACTCATGATCTCCACACACTCCCATTCTCCGCTACAGCTGGACCGCTTCACAGCCTCGACCACCGTCTGCACATAGAGACCATCCTCAAATGTTGGTGCCATGGCAACCGGTCCTCGTGCCCACGACCGGCGCTCCTCGTGAGCCTGAAAAGACTGTCTCAGTGCCTTAACCATGGAGCTCAGCCCCCGCAGGTGAGGCAGGGGCATCTCTTTCACCTCTGGTCCCACCCACCCACTGTCGCCTAGCAACAGCTCCTCACCTTTACTCCCATTGTGTTGACCATACAGCTCTGCCCCCCGGGCGACCAGTCTCCCAGTGGATCCAACTACCATAACCTCGTGCACGAATGACCCCGGCATGTTGAAGTTCAGGGTCACAGTGCAACATACGCCACCAGAGCTTGACCCAGTTCCACCCATTAACATTTGGAAGAAGCAAAAATCATCGCTGGTGACGCGGCGGATGCCTCGGATCAAACCATTTTGTTGTACAAAGGTCCGCAGTAAGCCGTGAACACGTTGAGCTCGAGCACCGGTTAAGTAACTTAAAAGGTCAATGATGGAAGAGCCGACAGTGTGTAGACCGCCTCCTCCCATCAGCTCCTCACACGTCCAGCCGTAAGACTGATCCAGGAGGCTGGGCCCATAGACCCGGACGTCACACACCTGGATTTCTCCAACGTATCCCTCTGCCAGCAGCTGGCGCATTGCCACAAAAGCTGGCAGGAAGCGCAGGGTATTACCCATAATGCTGAGCAGCTGTGGGTAGTATCTGGCTGCAGTCACCATCTTGAATGAATCCACAGCAGTTGCAGCTTCCTCACACACAACATTCTTACCGATACCTGCAAAGAGAGCGGGAAAGGCAAGGTTATCATTCTCCAGATAAACTGAATTCAATAGAGTGCTTCAGTAAAAGGTCCTAAAAGTGTAGTATTTTTGCACTTCCGGTTCCCTTGTCTTAAAGTCACTGGTTATTTAAATGTTTTTTGGTTAGATGCTTAAAATAAGGTCTACAATTAACAAAGGCTTAAGAGATGTTTACATTTTGTTCTTGAACATAAAATAACACTCTGAATTTGGGAGCTTTTATGCGTTATAAAAAAAGGCAGTCGCTAACAAATGAGACTACAGATACTATGACACTACACGTCATCACATCAAACACAGAAAGTCATCTATTCACTAGTCCACCTTTACAGCCTTGTTGTGTTTATACTCCTGCTCTGGCAAACGTTACAACTTTAGATTGAAGCTAGATTCCACTCAGGAAAGGCTTTTGTAGAAGACGTAAGCAAAGCAGACATGCAAAATCCAGTTTGGAAATCTCAAGTTGGATGCTTAGTGGTACAAAAGTTTAAGCCGTGCGACGTGGTGTAGTTTGTTTATACCCTTATGTTGTCTTTTTACTTCATGCAATTGAATTAATGCTTCAAATGTGTGAAGATTATCTTGCTGAACAAAACATGCAAGTATCATAAACGTTGTTTGCCACAGAGATTTATTTCTGCAATAATCCAAACTCCAATGGAAAAATCCCATATACTTTTTGTTGAGGGAAGCACTGCAATGCTAACCCCTGGGTTGGCCGAGCAAAATATGTCATTCCTGAAGCACTCTATGACTCTGACATTAAGGGCAATGAGAATACTCAAATCTGAATTGTCAAAGATACAATCTGGCAAATCTCACATCCACACATAAATACCTTTTAAGATATTTGATTGTCTAAACAAAAGCAACCGATTTCATTATTTGAAGTAATCTTATGGTGGTGAGCACCATGTTCACTCACTGTGGCTCTTGATCTGCCTTTAATTAGTAATAAAGCTTTACACACAATCTAGGTTTCACATTCAGTGAACCTGACCTCCATTTATATCAATCAGGGTAGATAAAGTTATACAAAAAGATCAACTTGATTCAATGCCAATTTGTAAAACTGTTGATCAGAGTGCATTTGTTCAAGCAGGGTGTACCTTTTAAAATGTCAACAAAGTGTATATTAAATATGATTTGAAGATTTAGGGCAGACTTAGTGTCTCAGTGCTCTGTGATAGTACAGAAGGTGTGTATAGCTATATATGGTGACCGCCAGCATTTAGTTCCCCTTGGAAGTATTGCCGTGGATAAGTCCTTTGGCGGGGACACACTCAGGAAGTTGCAACTAAAACAGGAAGCTGAGGTCAACACTCAGGAATTCCATCAGATACAGTAAGTTAACTTTATAGATCTACTCTCCTCTGATAAGACAACATGTTGATCATGTTTGTTTCAATGTGCTGCTGGCAAATGTGAACTGTGAGGACTTTCACGTTTTTGTCGATAAGGTTTGTTTTGTCTTTTTCCCCCTGATTTGATTGATTTAAAAAAAAAAAAAAAAGGACGAAAAAAAAGAACTAAACTGCCACGCCCAGCTGGGCCTGATCACATTAGCAGTTTGTGTAACTGATAATATAGTGTCAGTGGAAACTGTGATGTAAGACTTGGCATATTGTAAGAAATCTTCCTATATGTGCAAGTTAGATACTTTAAATATGCCCAAGGCCTTTGTACAGGACAGCATGACAAAAGTTTAAAAAAAAAAAAAAAAAGCATTTTAGTAGAAGTGAATTTGTGTTTATGACCTCTTACCTAGTGCTTTGACAGCAATCTGTCTCGTCATTGAGGGTGGTATATAGATGCAAACAAGGTCGACATCTTGGTGCAGCAGGACGTCATCAGATCGGCTGGTGTGAAATGGGATGCCAAGCTCTCTTGCCAAGCAGCACGCTTCCTCTTCGCTTCGCCCCCAGAGTGCATGAACCTCAAAGCCTTCAGCTTTCAACAACGGGACAAGCACTCGGGCTGTGCTGCCCGTGCCAAATACACCGACTCCTGGCAACATGGCAGTGCCACTCACTGTGACCTTACGTGTTAACCATGGCTCACCTCACCAGCATCCCAAGATCTTAAAATTCCAGGAGAGCTTACTGTACCTGTAAAGGTATAAGAAAAGACCAATAACGCTGTGTGACATTGACACAATTGAGTATCACACTTTTTGGGGTTTTATTTCATGTTGTTTTGATACAATAGTTAAACTTAAGTTGACCAATAATGTCCATGCATGTGAACATTCATTGTTCATTCAGCTAAAGCAGGTACATTCAGAAAATCCCAATGCAGGATTCAGGACCAGACCATAAGCCATTTAATCTATATCAGAATATTACGATAAACCAAATCACAGACAATAACTTGTCTCATAGGACAACATATACATTATATCTAGTGACTGTATCAACAAACAGGACCAAAATGTCCGGTGGAGGTCTAGACCAGTTTTTCTAATCAGTAATCTCCGACAGCTACTTACACCGTGTCCTGCTACATAGTTAACATGCCATTCCTCACATGTTCCACACCCACCGAAAGTCAACGTCACCTCTACCTCTGTAGCAATGTACGTCTGTCTATTATGGACCTGCGACCGCTGTGGATTTCATTCGTCCATGTACTTGCTGTTAACTGGTTTGAGTGGTGGGCACCTGCCCACAGTCTCATCTATGGGAGGGTGGGGGTAGGAGCTGGCGAGAGCTCACGGTCTGCCTGACTTCTCTCCCTGTAGCCGTGACATGTACGATCTCGCTTTGTCACTGCACCACCACAGACATCCATTTCCCAGGCTGACAGCAGGTGAAGCGTCCCTGAGACACAGACCCGCTGGACGTCACCTAGCCGCGCTGTGCTGCTGTTGGCTGGTAAGATAACAAAGCCACCACCACTGCAGTCATCACCCATAGTCAGGTGGGTCTCTGCCGTATGTTTACGATAACACAAACTTGTGGAAAGTGGCCACAAATGTAACCAATACAGGCGGATAATGCTCCGGGTAGCCCAGGTCCACACACACTAACCAAGCTATTTAAACGACTCACAACATTAGCTAGCACGTTCAGCTAGCCGGGCCAGGCGTCCGCAAAGTGGACTCAAACAGTTCCCGATGAACGGAGCTACTTTACAGAGGTATTGCCCAAAGTAAATCAATCTGATGGTGTTTAACTTTGGTGTATAAAACAACCCGTATGTAAATGTAACGTTATCTACCTGCTGTATTCACCAGGACATTGTCAACAGCAGCTGAAGGTGTTCCGTCGTGCGCTGCCCAGTTGCTAATGGTAACTTCTGTAGCAACGGCAGCAGGACCGTGTGGAGAGACAGAGACGCTACAAGAGCAAAGATGGGTCACCAGCGGAAAATAAAGGAAAGGTTACACAGGGGACCAGCTGGACTCGATGTTTGGCTTTGGCCCAACGCATGTAAATAACAGGCACACATTAAGTTGTTCTATTTTAAAAAAATTAGAAATTGAAATAACTAAAACTTGATTGAACTCATGTAACTAGTATGTTCCCGTGCAGGAGGTGGACTCTTCGGTCGGGCACCATGTTTTCCCATGATTCAGTATGGTAGCCACCCTTTAAAACAGACTCGATGTTTCTGTTTAGTTTTAGTTTGATGTGTTTTACGGGAGCAGTCTGATACTTGGACTACTGAGGTCCCTCTGGATCGATCTGGCTGACACGCGCTTGTTGTGCCTCAATTCCTTGCGTTCACTTTGATCAGATAAATGATCCACGGACATGTGTTGTTTAAGATGGTTTTATTCTCTTGTGGTCGTGGTAGAACATATACCCGGTCCCTCGATGCCAACAATTAACGCTAGGTGGTTCGAAGCATAATAATTCTACCGCGAAAGCGATGAAAATCCTTTGCCTTTTCCGAGGTCCAACACCTGTCGTCAATAATGCTCTAATTGACTTAAAGAGTAGGCAAGCCCAGACCACAGAACAGCGCCACCCAGTGTACATATATAGAAACACAGTTTCATCACCACATTCGGCTCTTAAAGCATGTTTCTACAAGTTACGTTCTAAACAATATGACATTGATATGACATACATTTTAACAGGCCTATTATGGTTTATGTAGAATGAACTGTACGGTTAATTACAGACTGACTGACATGTGTTTATCAATTTGTAGGACGTAGCCTTATTAGGCTGTGTTTCATGTGTATACACTCCTATAGAATATTTCAGAAAATAACTACAAGGTGTGTTTGTGTGTGCTTCACACACGTCATGATGACTTTCAATTTCAATTCCCTGGTCTCAGAGAATACCAACTATACATTGAAAACTATTGGAGTAGACAGTTACAAACCTGTAGTGCTCATTTGCATAAAGCATGTTTTGTAAGCATGTACGTTTACCTAAGTATTCCTTAAATTTGGTTTGTTTTTTTTAAAACAGTTTGCAACAATTTGAAGTTGTTTCTTTTGGAAATATCCTTTGATATTGGGCAATACGATCTAAAGCTAAATTAACTTCCTTAAAGTCTGTTTTCTGTAGCATAAAACAATTAACCTGATTTAAAACTTCTCAAATTACATCAAAGGATGTGTCTGTCAGACTGTAATCTGCCCCTCAAACTATAATAATGTGCAGATAAGGGTTTGACATGCGGATCAGTAGTTTATATCCAGATTAATCTGACAGGTGAAGTAATAGTTGTATGTGGATGATAGGAAAGATGACAACATCCAAACGAGTACATCTTGAAATGTGAGGCTTTTTGTGGTTGCCACCAGGTTCAATCACAAAGGAGGAGTTTACAAGGCTATCAGTTGGATGATAAAGGTTACTATCACATGCAAACAAGCATGGTTTTAATGTTCTGTTTCAGATGGCAAAATTGACAAAGCAGTGGAAGGAAACATTCCAAATTGTGTGGAATTGAAATTTAACAAGAGCTTGTATTTCCTTTCAATATTAACATTCTGTCAAATGGGATATGGACTAATTGTGTCCTCCATGGATACTTGATATAATATTAGAACATACTACTTTTTGGCCTATCATTGATTGCAAACTGCTTTGCTTTGCAGTATACATGCATATGGTGGAGGAAACTCTTTCAAGAAAAACACTTTTAAAATGGGTTGTATTCAGACTTTGAATGATATATTGAACACTTCTATTTTGGGTTAATGTGTGTTCAGTTTAAGGATGTGGAAGTTTAATAGCTTAATTAACATTATGTAAAGCTTCATGGTCCACCTTCATAGGTGTTTTAATTATGTTGCCTAATTAGACCTCTTGGATTTAGGCTATTACTCTAGTTCATGGAGTTTGTATACATCAAGGGGATTGACTTTTTTTTCAGTTAAACTTTATTGAACATACCCATTGAGACCATCTCATTTCCAATGGTGCTCTATATGCATAAATACAATAATTGTATACACAAAACAATAAAACAAATAAGACAGTCAACCATTAATAGTCATATCATATACAATGTTTTAAATTTACAAACAAAACAAAAACAGCTTCCATCATCAATAATCAATTGTAACATATCAACAATTACACATTCAAACTCAAATGTATTATGGTATCACTATATAAAGCATGCACAGACCTTGACATGCAATGTATTTAACATATAATTTAATTTTCTTAAGAAATGGCATTCAAATTGATGGTACCTTGAATGAGGCTTTCCAAGCACACTATATACTATACCTATACTAAACTCATAGTAGCAAAAGTTGCCTTCTCTTAGCGGTAAGGGACGACCAGCCCCCCTGATAAAAGGATCCCCATAAGTAAAGTGCTGGGTGCCAGTGTAATTGAAAACACCTGTGTGGGTGTGCAGAACCGTGAATAAACCATTTATGCTATGCACGGGAAATGGTATCTGCACAAATAAAAGCAAACAATTAGAGTATTTCCCCCAGAAACATGATCACAAAGAAATTAAATTTGCATTGTGTATGAGCCTATTATTCTTCTACATGTCTTAATGTAGTTATACATGCTTGTGTTTTAATAGATAAATGAAGTAAGAGAGAAAGATTTGCCCACTTCGCTTAGCAGAGCTCAGAGTGGTGTTACCCCCGACTGACCAGCAGGGGCGGTAGCTTACTGACGGACCTGGACGGGAAGCGCAAGGCATTATGGGACTTTTAGTTCTCAGTGGAGGACGGATGGCTTGATAACACCGCGAAGAACAAACCGAGACATTTACCTCCGAAAATAAAATATCAGCCTCGAATTCAGCATAAGTAACAGCTCTGCATGCGTCGAGTCCGGATAAATTAAGGTGGATTCAATCGGCGCACGAAGAAAAGCGGCTCACTTTTGGTAAAAAAATAAACAGGAAGTTGTTAGCGTTGTGGGACGTGTAGTTCCGCTTGTAGGCCACTGAGCTTGATAACAACGCATAGAATAAAGAAACAACAATAAAATAACCTAAACTTCATTGGAAGACCGTGCTTTTGGCCTCGACGTTGAAGTAAACATGCCCGGGTTCACGTGCTGTGTCCCTGGGTGCTACAACAACTCGCACCGGGACCGGGACCTGCGCTTCTACACGTTTCCTAAAGACACCACGCTGAGGGAGCTGTGGCTGAGGAACATCTCCCGGGCCGGGGTCAGCGGATGCTTCAGCACATTCCAACCCACCACAGGACACCGAGTCTGCAGTGTGCATTTCGCCGGCGGGAGGAAGACCTACACCATCCGAGTCCCGTCCCTCTTCCCTCTGCGCGGGGTAAACGAGCGCAGGAGTCGGCGGGGCAGAGGCAGGAAAGTGTCCGCGGCGGTTCCTGCCCCCGCCGCTGCAGCGACCTCCGGGATCGTGCTCAGCAATGTGCTGGGCAGCACGGCCGAAGGAGCCGAGGGCAACGCTGGCGGCGAGGCGAGCGACGACAGCATCACCGTGGTCCAGATAGGCCAAAACGGGGAGTACCTGGGCACGGCGCGGCTGCCCGCCCAGTCGGAGGGGACTTGTTACACCGTGGGCAGCGCCGACGAGCTGACCGCCGACGATTCATCGGTGGAAACCACGTCCACCACCGCGCACCAGTCGGCCGTGCAGTACGTCAGTGTGACCAGCAGCCCGCTGGACCACTCGTACTCTCTGACCACCGGCACCACGTCGACCGAGCTGCTGCGCAAACTGAACGAGCAGCGGGACATCATCGCGCTGATGGAGGTGAAGATGAAGGAGATGAAGGCGTCCATCCGCCAGCTGCGGGTGACCGAGGCCAAGCTGCAGGAGGAGGTGCGGGAGCGGGACCGGCTGCTGTACGGAAACTCGGTGGCATTTAGCGTCCGGAAGAAAATCTGATGGGTGAACATCAACGGAGACGACCCGTTACAGAGACTTCAACTAACGGAGAGGACACCGAGGGGCTCGAAGGCAGCCGATCCAGACCTATTTTGTATAAAACCAACAAGCGATGACAATGTATTTTCAACAAGTAGAGCTGATTTGTTGGTGGCCTGTGTTAAAGAGAAAGTTGGCTGGCTAGTTTATGTAGCTTAGGCGATAATAACAACATCATTGGTAACTAGGATCATGCACAGTCCCATATTCACATACAGCTAAACCAAGAATGCATTTTGTTCATTCAACCAAGACTCATAGTTTGCACAGACTCACAATTTAGGCAGGCTTACACACTTACCACCGGACTGATGAGGAATATGCTCAAAGCTGCATAGAAAGTTGTTGTCTTTAAGATCTTATGTGTCTAGCTCCTTGCTTGTGAATTTAATTTAGTAGGCTGTTACAAGACACGTCTCACTGTAGATTTGCAGAGGTAAAGTTTGCCAAGATGATGCATCGAAAGGATTTCTTGTGAACAAAACGCTATTCTTGGCACTCTGTTGGTCAATGAAATAACTTTATCTGAGTTGCCTTTAAAGCTACCTTAAGATGTTTTCCTTTTATTTTTGTTGTGAAAGACATTTGATCAACAGCAAATGGAATTAAAGGAATTATGGGGCACTCAAAAGATGTAATCTTATGAAAATGTGTTTCTTGATGACATGCATTAAGTTTCATTTGCTCAACCTTTTGGGATTTTAAGGACATCTTAAGAGAAGTACTAAGAAAAACATTTTCTTAAGATACTTATGCAACTTGAACATGTCTGCCTGCCTCCCAGAGGTTGTTGAAACAGCACCTGCTTGTTTCAGTGTGATTAATTTGTGCGATGTTTCTCCACACAGACGTGTGGATGACTGAATTCTCTGTCCTGTACACATGCGTTTTATACACAGAATGTTACACACATTTCTGAGTTTTGGTCTCACAGCTATGCTCTCATTTTGAAGTAAATTTCATTTTGAAATGGTGCTGATATCCACTGAATAATTTCTCAGTTCATGAAATGTTTCCTGATTTTATCCAGTGTCACAGTTACAAAGTGGTGAGTCATAAATACTTTGATTGCTTTTACCTTCAAGTTGAGGGCTTATAGCTCAGCTCAAATGGCTCCCAGTCATCGGTCTCGGCTTCTTGTTTGGACGTTTTCTGAGAAAAGACAAGCAGATTTTGAATTTCCAATAACTTGAGCTTTAGACGTATTTATTTCCATCTGTTTTGAGTTGTGGAAAAAGTAATACAGTTTGCATCATAGCAAACCATAAATCATAAAGACTCAAATCGCAGGGTTGCTGCCTTGTTGGGTGACCTGGTCACTCAACATTTAGCTACTCCGTCAGTGTTAAGAGAGTGTCCTGATAAAGATATTGCCTTATTAAGATGAATGTGATCCATGTGATGAAGTGTGCAACCCATCATTTGAGCTTGCTTCTGAAATATGACTTATACTTTGGAGTTATTTGTTGAGAAACAACAAAAAAGCACTGATACTCCTGTTCATGTTTTTATTAGGATTGTAAATTAGGGTTAGATTTTTTATGGAATTATGCAGGGATTACAATAGCAGATTCATGAATTGGTTTGGTCATACAATGTCCGATAATAATGAAAAGTGGCCATTACGAGATACAATTGTGTCCTCAGATTTATTCTAGTGGTCAAAAGTTACAAAATAAAATGATAGGTAGTTTTTTAAAGCTTCAAAATGTTGCATTTGAAAAACCACATCCAGGTAATGTTTATCTTATTTGTCTATGATTTCAGCACTATGGTTTCGGTGAGAGCACCACTACAGTGTCTGGTTGTTTTTCTTTATTTATTTCAAATGTTGATAGAAGACAATAACAAGTGGTAAAATGTGTCAGATATTGCAGTATGACTTTCTCCCTCTAGATGGCGTTGGCATAAAAGCTTGAATAGCAGGAGGTTTAGCTCCTGTTTTTACAGCCTAATTTATCTGTCTCTGTGTTAGCAGCTTGGGTGGTCATTTGCTTAATTGTTACTCATATTAAAGCAGTGAAATATTGAATGTCTTAATGTGATTGTAAAGCAGTTACTCAACACAAACTTAAAATCCGTCATTTTGAACACCTGCCGTGATAATGTGTCACATGAAGCGGAGAAAGAGGGAGAGCCTGATGAATGGATAGACAGAGAGCGAGGATCCAGATCCTAATCTCAGCTGGATTTTTTTCTCTTTTTTTTTTTACTCCCAACAGTGTTGCATAATGCCTTAATCCAGTGCTGTCGATCAAACTTGCTCAACTCTATCTTCCCTTTGAATGGCTGCTGCATTCACCACAGCCGTGTTTACATTCTAGTGTAATGAAGTCAAACAGTGTATGCAATATGTAATCCTGAAATCCAGTGTTTGACATCAGACTATATGTGAAGTACATCCGTGCCTGGAAAAACAGGTTGCCGTTGTAGTAAATGTCTTCAGGGCTATTCAAGGTATTTTGATAACAAAACAGGCAGAATGAGAGTTTGTGTTTTATATTGCTAGTTATAATGAAAATACATTGGACACTGCAGCAATATTTTTAAATAGAGTATGTGACACACTTTTACCATCAGATATCTGGCTGTTAAACTGTCCACTTAAAGCTTTTAGTGGGTGTTTGATCTTTTTGAGCAGATGACTCAAAAGCAGTAATCAGCATCCATCTGCCTCGGACAGACAGAGAGTCTACAGGATTTCTCTCTATCTACAGAATCTTCTGATAGCTGTAGAAACCCCCAGACCCACAGCCTGTCACAGGACTTGATTTATTTTTATTTGTGTTCTTTAAATTGTTTTGTTTGCAACGATCACAATGCACACATTATTTTCTCGTTCCATGCAAATCAACATTCTTTAACCATGTAGAAAGCCAAGAGCTGACGCATTTAAAGGGTTTTATCTATCCTGATTAATAGCGTATACACTAAAATGAATGAAGCTTTCAGGTCGCGTTAAGCTTGGGTCTTTCTTATTTCGTCATCAGATATTTACTGATTTGATTCAAAATTCTGCATGTTGCAGTGTACGAACCCTTTCATACACAATAACATATACAGTGCAAGGTAAAGTGCAAGGAAAGTGTTCACAGCGCTTCACTTTTTCAACATTTTGTTATGTTACAGCCTTATTCCTAAATGGATTAAATCATTTTTTTACTCAAAATTATACACACAACACCTCATAATGACAAAGTAAAAACACAATTTTGGGAAATCGCCAAACTGAGCGATCAGGGGAGAAGGGCCTTAGTCAGGGAGGTGACCAAGAACCCGATGCTCACTCTGACAGAGCTCCAGTGTTGCTCTATGAAGAGAGGAGAACCTTCCAGAAGGACAACCATCTCTGCAGCACTCCACACATCAGGCCTGTACGGTGGAGTGGCCAGACGGAAGCCACTCCTCTGTAAAAAGCACATGACAGCCCACCTGGAGTTTGCCAAAACAATAATATAATAATAATGCATTTTAGAAATTTGATCACGCTTATTTTCTCTTTGTCATGGGGTGTTGTGTGTAGAACTTTGAGGGAAAAAAATGAATTTAATCCATTTTGGAATAAGGCTGTAACATAACAAAATGAGAAAAATACTTTCCGGATGCACTGCATTTGTGAAGAGCACTTTTACAACCTAAAAGCATGACAAACATGACAAATACAGAGCAGTCCTCACAGCCATCATGTAGTGGCTGAGAGCGGAACAAGGTTGTAGTAGTGGATAAAGCTTTTGTGGCAGGTGACCCCAAACCTTTGAATGGCAGTGTGTGTATATATGTGTGTGTATATATATATATATATATATATATATATATATATATATATATATATATATTCCAACAAAATAGGTGATTTATAAATGTATCTCAGGGTTCTTCCACACCAGACTGGGAAAAGCATTGATCGTTTATTTTATTTTTTCCCCTTCATGGACCTATCTGTGTGTATTTAAATAAAAAACAAACACTAGCTCACTATTACCTGAAGTATAGCTGTATACTGCAGCATTGACATTGTTCTAAAATGACACTAGTTTCAGGGCCAACAATGAAAAACAGCCCCAGTGTCTCCTTGAAGACTACAGTGAAGCATGAGGGTGTCACACAGGACCCGTGCCTCAGGCATTCTTTGCATACAGATGCATGAACATGCAACAACAGCCCAAGTACTGAGAAATCAAATATCCCTAAAATTCTGTGGAATGAATTCCACATACAGTCGAGTTTCACATACTTCTCACATCCAGCTCAATTGATCCTGAGCGCATATGTGAGGTACAAAAACCTGATGGTTTAAGGAAGAAGCACAGCTGGAATTGCTGCCCAAGTTCCCATGATGTATTGATTCAGGTCAACAGCTTCAGATGCAGACAGATTATTCTGCAGTTGATGGTTGTTTTAAGCCACAGATTAACAATGGTTACCATTCCTCCTGTGTCAGTATACAGACGTGAACAGGGACTTATACTAATGCACAGAGTGTGAGCCATCCGGGGGCGGAGCAGGGGATTTGGAGACCGAGAGGAAGATGAGGTGGATGCAAGACACAAGCTCAAGTAAGAAAAGTTGGGAACAAGGTAGATGGTTTACAATCACTCATCAAAAATGTGGGTCTGCATGTGCAGTGTGTCGTGTTGAACGCATACAGCGCTCTTCAATAACCCATCATGACCCACATAGCGGTGGATGATCCTCGTGGGTCGCTGCTATTCTCAGAGGGCGCTTTGCGTCTGTGTTGGACTCCCAGGTGAGCTGGATTCTCTTATCCTCAGTGGGACTTCATCCATCTGTCCACATGAAAACAAAAATCCTCCTGACACTTCTGATAATGTTTTCCTTTACTTTCATTTGTGACAAACTCCTTGTTCAGTCGTGAAATCCAGTTTTTGCAGCAGGTAAGTGTGTGACAAGACAAAATGATGACGTGTATAATTAATTTGTGTTTCAAATAAATGTAGTTAATACTAAAGACCGGAAATGAGTACTCTCTAATCCAGTGTGCGGTTTTGTGATGCTGTCATCGGTCTGCTGTCTCCGAGCTCTCTACGGCTCTTGCCTCGTGCCCCTCCCTAGTGCACATGCATGCACACACACAGCATCCTCTTACTCTCTGCGATGCAACAGCCCCTTTCACAGTTAATCCAGCCGGGTTGCGCCACTGTGCTGTGCCACATTGCTGTGCTTTTGCAATCTGATGAATTCCCAACGGATGGCAGAGCACATCACATTTTAAAGCAGCAACTTTGGACCCTTTGGACCTACAGTCAGTGGGAGCTTC
Organism: Cottus gobio; assembly: GCA_023566465.1. Taxonomy (NCBI): domain Eukaryota; kingdom Metazoa; phylum Chordata; class Actinopteri; order Perciformes; family Cottidae; genus Cottus; species Cottus gobio. The sequence continues at coordinate 15,866,171 of CM042224.1, read as the reverse complement.
ACATCAAAGCCTCTGGTTCAGAGGTGGGACTCCGCTCCACGGGACTCGTGGAACCATTGATGAAGTCCCAACTAGGCATGGCGACCATGCTGCTGCCCATCGCTCTCTGCCTTAGTAAGGATGTTTCTTTAATTGTTGTCTTAGTGTCACCATGTGCATTTAAGTGTTGAGTTTGCTCTTGCCTGTCCTATGTTGCACACAGTTTTTCTGATGTGTCTTTTTTATGCACATGTCTTTGAACTCAAGTTGATCAGAGAAATGTTAGCCCCCTCCAAAATAGTTACTATGCCTGATGAAGGATATTCCATTAGGGTTATTCTGAAACTGATGAGAGACAGGTTTTACAAATGCACTTACCTTGATGAAATGCTCACTGTCCCCTCATGTTCTGATTGTCTCCCGCTCTCAGCTCCTGTGTGTGTGTGTGTGTGTGTGTGTGTGTATGTATGTGTGTGTGTGTGTGTTTTGTCTGTGTGTGTGTGTGTGTGTATTTTAGGCACAACATCTTGATTCTACTAGCTTTTTTTAGGTTATTTTCAAGTTTTGTTTGAGAATTACAAATTGTTTTGCAGTAAAATCATGCAAAAAGTTATTGTGGGAAAAATAAGAAATTAACAATCATGATACAACACAGATAAAGATAAGCATGCAAATACAAGGGAACAGGAAAAAAGAGGGGAAAATCACTTTTTAAAGCTAATGACTGGCCTCTGACCTTTTTAAACGACGCGGCTAAAAGTATGTGGACACTCCTGCACCCTTTAAGTCTGGGTCTGTTTTCCACGTTTTGGATGCTTTTGACATTCTAGTTAAAATTAAATGAAATATGAATGCTTCAGGTAACTAAAGGTAGAAGTCGGATGAAATATCTGCTCACATGTACAGATACATGTCTGATGTCTGTCAATACTAATAATAATACAATGAATATTCAAGGATTTAGAGTGAGGTGTAATACTCAGGTGTCCACGTACCGTGGCCACATAATTCACTTCTGACCCTGGAACAGTTTACGGCTGCTGACAACTACACAGATGTCTTCAAGGCCAACAACAAAGCATCTGCGTGGGTTCTTTTCACAGGAAGAGATCGACAACTGAAACACACCTCCACAGCCTCATGTACAGATTGGGTTAATCCAATACATTTCCTCTATTCCAAATCAATGTCTAAATATTCCAGTCAAACCTTGATTCACCTTTTCAGGAACATTTCAGTGACTCAAACCAGGCTCGGAGGGACATGTTACGTATGACATGATCAATGCTCTCAGACAGCTCACGCAGGGTTTTAGTCCTACACTGAATTTGGCTTCGAGGTTGTATAATCCGTCCAGATGAATGGAATACTACATACTATACCCATATTTCTGTATTTGTTTGATCCATCTAAGCACCAGATGGATCATGTCTCGATGAACACAATGGGCTTCACTCCACAAGATGAAATCCCTGACCCAAAGAATCTAGAGATTGTATTTCTCTCCCTCATCACGGACTCATCTCCATATTAATTTATTGATGAATGAATTTATCTTGATTTATCTCAAGTTTAAAATATACTTTTCTCTTGTCTCTTCCGCTCCATTAGGCCTGGTCACTGTGTGTTTCGGAGCTGCCGTTCCCTATTCATGTGGTTCCATCTACAAGAGTTTTGCTCAGTGTTTACTCACACTTGGAGACAGCTTGGTGGATACACAAAAAGACCAGAGCACACAGGACATTGATTCAATCTGCAGGTGTGTGTCTGCCCATCACTGTTGTAACCATCCAGTAAATGCTCTTCTGTTGATACAACTTGTCTCAAATTGTTAAAGTTATAATCCTTAAAGCTCATATAATAATAAATCGATTCACCTCTTTGGTCAACAACTGCAACATGGATAATTAATCATACTCATTTTTAGTGATGCTCTGAATTTTCCTTTTGTGCCATTTATATGTTGACATTTTAGGATTTTTGTGAAATATTTCAACAACTATTGCTGTGAAATGCCTGCAAACTCAATGAAAAAAACATATTTTTTTGTGCTAGTGAATGTTAGCATGCTAAACTAAGATGGTGAACATGGTAAACATAATACTTGCTTAACATCAGCATATTAGCATTTTCATTGAGAGCATGTTCACATACTGAGATTGGCATTGAGCTCAAAGCCCAGCCTTCCAGAGCGTCCAAGGCTGTAAACTCGTTATATTCTTAATGGACGTAACATGTGCTTAGAGTGACGAACGCCTGATTGCCTGATTGTGCAGCACGGAGGGTCACACAGTCTTTAAACTAATTTGTTGGGGTTTATGGCCTATCAATTTATAAATATTGTTTAAATAATGTTATTTTTTATTATTTTACTTTCTCTGTTGAGTAGCTGCAGCATGTCTACATACTCTGTTTGTCTGTCCTGTTAAAACATACCAGTCATCACCACCAGTAACCACAGGTGTTGTCAAATAAACAAAGGCAAATAAATGAAGGATTCAAACTTATATATAAGTATATATAAGTATTTTAACACCAGACCAGCCACATGAAGAGTTAAACCAGGGACTCATTTATACTCTCATCACTGTATTGTTGCGTTCTACCTGTATCTTGGCTTGCAGTCATTACATTTCTTCCCTGATATCTCCTCATGCATGGTTCCTTGTAGGTCCTGGAATGCGTTCCATGTTTGTGCCAACTCCGCTCTGGCCGGGTGTCCCGGTGAAGCAGCAGCCGTCTGGGAGTCTCTAAGACAAGAGTCCAGGAAGACGCAATTCTCTGGAAACCTCTATGACATGTGTGCCAGCCGCACCACCCTCCCAGCCAGCACTGTGCCTGCACCCCAGAGCCCTCCCACCTCCGACCAGACCAACCAGGATAAGCTGAAAGGGCAAACGAACAAGCACAGCCCCACCTTCAGCACACTGTTGTTACCTGTATGCAGCACCTTACTACTTCTGCTCAGGAGTTAATTAACCCATTGAGTCTTTCAGTCGGACAGCCGGCCATCAGAGTCCAGCTACCCATACCATCCAAACACACAAGGGTAAACACTCTTCACTAGTCATGATTACAAATCAATCTTAAAATAAGGAGTTTAATAACTGGACACGGTGGAGCATCTATTTAGGCATTTAATAGTAATGTTGAAATGATCACGTCTTACTCTCAGAAAGAAGTTGACAAAGAAGTTGCTTTCATTCTGACAAATATTCAACTGTGTCACTTAAAGTGAGTGGATGATTGATTGTGATTCAATTTACATTGTCTACTATTGCTTGGTCACATGATATAGGCTGGAGTGATGAACAGATAATGAAGATAAAGTCCCTCCGACACATCTCGGAAGTTAAAATTGAAAGCTACATCTCTTGTAAACATTTTATTTTTGTCACTACTGCAGTACATCAGGAATACTGCCTGATTTTGTTTTAGGACAAAAGAGATTTCAGGGGTGCCAGGTGTTCCTATGTGCTTGTGATCCAATCAGCTGTGATCCAGCCCAGAGTATTATTACAGGCTGCAAAACTGTTTTTGTGCAGTTTAATTCATCATCCTGTTATATCCAAAAATTTGATTTTGTGTGGGAGCATACTTTACAGTGTGTGCATGATGTTGCAAAATGTAATTTCAGTGGTTTTCCAGTCCTTCTTGAAGCAGTTATATGTTGCTTTTTCTATTCTGTTATGTAACGTTTCACTTCAATCAATAATTGTATGCATCCCACATGGAGCAATTAAAAAGGATACAGAGCACACACTCTGAAATAAGATAATAATCACTAATAATTACTCACAAACACACAAACATGCTAAGTGTAGTCAGTGATGGAAGGAGGGAGTGGAATTCATCCTTATAGCATTAACAGTTGCTTTAAAGTTATTTAATGTTGTATAACTTTTCTTTGTTACTGAGCTGTAATACAAACACAGACTGCATTTTATTCACTGGTTTTCAAAATATCAATGTATTTACTGTATTGTTTTCTGGGCTTTGGTTATTTGTATTATTCTTTTTTTTACAGCAGTATAGAGTGATACATGCCTCTTTGATTAAGTCAGATTTTTATTCTGAAAAAAAACCCACTTAAATTAAAGGTGCACTGACAAAGACAACTCTGAGTTATCTTCCTTAAATCGCAACTTTTTTTTAAGTCATGGGTTTTTGAGTCAGTTGTGTATGTGTGTGTGTGTGTGTGTGATCTTAATACTCTTAAGCTGTTTCATAACAGCAGTATCATGAGTAGATTAATCTCGTCAGTCTTGTTTCGTCCACAGTGTAGCAGGTTGCACCTCGAAACCCTTGAAGTCAGCCTCACTGCCCTGGGAGCACGGAGCATACTGTAATAGGAATTAAATGATTGGTTGTGTGGCGTGTTGCCGTGTCAGCATTGCCATGACTTGAACATGAAGTGAGCTGGTATGACATCTAAAGGTCGGAGGTGATAACTTAATTATTGCAGCATGCTGAATTTAAGAAGTTATTGCATCGGTCACTGAAACCTCAGGTGGACGTCCTGCTTTATATTCTGCTTAAAGATTCATGGGTCACACTGATTAAATGCCACCATGCAGCATCTGTAACCCGAAGTTCACAGGTTTAATGGCTGATTTAAATTGTGCTGTTTCATAGGTTTCACAGTTGATTCCAGATGCGGTTTGTACACAATTTGCACGACGTACCTGATTACATTTTCAATCTGAAATTAGTCTGTGTCAAAAAGTCTCTGTTTTTACTGACAGACTACGTGTTTAAAGACCAGATTACAACCCTGATTTGGTCATGACGACACAACGTGGCAGGTCACCATGGGCAGAGAGGGGATTTCAAATCTGTTGCTGTCTGACTTAGTCAGAGCTTATATGAATATGTATATGGACCAGGATTGATTTTTACACATGAAATATGAACAAATACGAAGGTGTTGCAGTAGTTTGAGGAATCTAAAGGCTGTGTGCCTGTAGAGCTGTAAACATCCGTTGTGTTTATTTTTAGTCAGGTAAGACTTAAAAAAATGTCTGCTACTTTTCACAGTAACAGGATTTTCTTCATTAAGATAATTAAGATGAATTAAGATAATTCAAGACAACTAACTAATAAAGACGAGTTAAGGATTTCAGGCCTCTGTGCCACTGCATTTCAACCTACCAGACTAACTTGTTGTTTTTATGTATATTCTATTTAGTTTTCCCCAAAAAGCTAATTGTAGATGTTGCTCTGGATTCACTTTGTCAGGTCCAATGCATTCTCATTCTAACTTGTCACATACTGACGCTTTGTCAGCCCTATTGCACTTATGTTTACTCAACAAAACCCCTCAGGTTGAGGAAAAACACCATGGTTGTGTCCTGAAGCACAAGTAAAAGGTAAACAACTTGTAAGGAAGGTCACTAACATATATAACATCCACATAACTCAAACAGCAGCGTCCTGCGTTTGTTTTATCCATCTTCCTCCATCTCCACCCTTTGTGTTTTTTTTAGAGATTATATGACGGTATCACACGCTCAGAGCATTTTCTCTATGTGTCTAATAATGACATGGATGGGTTTAGTGGAAGTTACTAAGAACATCTTATGCAGACGGGGTGCTTTGTTGGCATCAGATGCCGATGGGTGTGGCGTGAGAACATGCTGTCAAGTCTTATATCCTTTAAATCTTCTTTTTGATGGTCCATCCACATCTTTTAATATACAATATCATAACTGTCATCATGTTGAGTAACTTCATTAAAAATGGATAAGGCTAATGAGATATTTCTGAAAACAGCCTGGAGGAAAAACTAACTAGGTCTTTGAATTGTCCCCAGAACACCTTGGTGCGCCTGCTCACTCTAATCTCTCTTCATCCTGCATTTCACTTGAGAAAATCTGCAACATCACCATGAAATATGTTTTAGGTGCCTCACATTCTCCGCCCAGCTGTTGAAATGCTCAAGATACAAGCAAAAGTGTTTTTTTTCTTCAGAAAGATTTCTCATGTCGGCTGAAAATCAGGGAGATTTTAGAACAATATTTACGGATTTTGACCAATGCTCTCTAGCAGATGGTGTGTAGCATGAAACATGACTGAGCTTATGAATTCCATGTGTAGCAGATTGTACTATCCACAGATAGTTTTTTTTTTTACTAGCACAGTAACCAATGCTAGAACATTGTATGCTGCATGGAACACCAACTCTACAAATATGATTCAGTAAATACGTTTAATAAATATGAATTATAGAAGAAAGACATTAAAAGTAAACAATGGTTGCTGCAGCTGACTAATTGTCCATTAAAAGAGTTTTTCCACAATCTGAATTAAAGAGAGAGGTTGTCTTGTGTTTTTGTGTCTTTATGATGTATTTTTATGGGATTTCCAGCTATTATAAATAACACTTATGGAACTAACTTTATTTTTTGATCAGAAGGCAAGGCTATTTAGCTCTTGAAATGTTGAAAATCATTTCTAAAGATTGACCTGACGGTCTGTGTCATCTTTAATCTTGCAGATAAACAACTGCTGGTCAGTTCAAACGTTTTACATCACATCTACGCTCACATTGTTGCCTTTATTTGATATCTAAAGTACAAAGATAGTCAGGAAACATGGACAGAGAGAGGGAACCAGCAACAAATAAACCTGAGGAATCTAATGACAATTGTGTTATTACCTTAAAGTTCCTATGACAATTTCTTAATTTTGAGATCCTAATGTTAAAATATAATTTTGGCACATTGTATTATTTTCATTTTGGTTTTATTTAATGAAGTTACTAAATGTGAGTACCATGTGGCAGTACTTCTGCCAGGCTGACAAATAACATTTCTTACTATTACTTACCATCTTAAACAGTGACCTACAGACAGACATACCTGGACAGAGAGAGAGAGAGAGAGAGAGAGAGGAAAGGAGAGAGAGAGGGAGAGAGATAACGCACGCAAACATACACACTTTAGTGACGAATGTGTCGCCTCCAAGTGAAATGTTTAATAGTCAAAATGTCCAATTAGACCACGTGAGTCGTGTGTGCGCGTGGGTGGAGGCTATATATTTGCTTGGCATCCCACTCACCAGATACACTTGTGAAGAGACTCGGGAGGATAAACCAAGCACCTGGACTACTTTGGACGAGTTGTTGAAAGTCCTTCTTGAGGAGCATCAGTTAAAGCTTTCCCTCCCGTTGAGTCTCGGAGCCTTGTTCAGGATCATGGAGGAACTGGCCCGGGAGAGCATCTGCCTGCTGGCCCGCTCTGCGTCCCACGCGGACCCGCCGCGGCTCGGCTCGCTCGGCGCGGTGTTCATCATGCTGAAGTCTGCGCTCGGGGCCGGACTGCTCAACTTCCCCTGGGCTTTCCAGAAGGCGGGGGGAGTGACCAGTGCCGTCAGTGTGGAGTTGGTGAGGCCCAAACACCATACACCTGCAACATGCACCAACAGTCGTTAGTGCACTGTAACACAGGCTTGGTGTGCGTATTAAAGGCCCTGCATAAATAGGCCTATATACGTTCATGGGATTTTTACTTTGAACAGCAAATGCCTCCATTGTATTGACCTGTATATCTTTATATATTTGGCTTGTCAAAAAGTAGTTAGTTTGGTTGCTAGCCTGCAGACTGTGTATGTAGAGACCCCCCCACCCAGTCTCTCCCTGGTGTGAAAGAGGCACATCTTTTCACAGGTGAGCTCTAATGAAGCTTCCAGTTTAGGTCTTGACCTTTCTTTGCACTGCAGCAAACAATGTGTGTGTGTCATGCATCCAAGAACAGACCCAGGGGCTCAAGAGGTCCGGGGCTCCTATGAGCCTCAGGTGGCTCTTGATTTCAATTTGAGTCATTTTCCTCTTTATGTTCCTATAATACTAAATATACAAACAGTTAGTCTCCATTCAAAGTAAAACAAGTAAGGGGAACTACATTAGAATAGGCATCTTTATGGGGTCTGTTGTCGTGCTCATATTGCGTTCATTGTGTGTGTCCTGCAGGTTTCTCTGGTCTTCCTCATCAGTGGGTTGGTCATCCTGGGCTATGCCTCATCAGTCAGCAGACAGAAGACATATCAGGACGTGGTGAGAGAGGTGTGTGGAGGAGCTGTGGGTCAACTCTGTGAAGTCTGTTTCTGCTTCAACCTCTTCATGATATGTGTCGCCTTCCTGGTGGTGGTTCAGGACCAGCTGGAGAAATGTAAGGCCTGAATGACGTTATATTATTTTCACAATGTAGGTTCTCTCGTTACTTATAATGGACCACTTTGTCAATGGCTGTAGCTTACAGGCTCCTGCTTTTGTTTTATTTTCATCTCTTTGTAAAGAAAGTAGCCATAAACTGCGATGTCCTGCGTTTGAATCACCTTCGTTGCATCTCTCCCTCCCTCGTTTCATCTTTCTGCGATGTCTCTGCTGTTAGCAAGAGGAGCCAAGTGTCCAAGGTGGAAAATAATTAGTGTAACTCTTCTTAGTTAGTTCTTAGTTATTTTTAATTGGGGAATTTATCCATCCATGCTATGCAGCTTATCTGTGTCCTTTTGCAATAGAGTGATTCATAATAGCTTTCTGATTTATTGTATTGGATGCTTATGATAATGAATAATTCTGGGCCATATTGTCCTGACTGGTTTTCCATTATACCTTTAGGTATTACATTGCATTCTGTGTGGTATTAAAAAGGTCGAATAAACCTTAATACATAATTGGGAAAACATGTTGTAAAGGTTTATTTGAAGATTACATTTACAAGACTTCATCTTAACCAAACATTATTTCTCCAACCAGTTCATCACATACATAATGTCCTATTGCGTATAACACTATCAAAGTATTGTTTTTTTCTTCTTAACTAAAGCCATTGTCACTATACTTTTGTCCACACTAAACAGCCTTTATGGCACTATCACCTGTTAAATAATTATTCAGAATCAGAAATACTTACAGATTCTCTTATATATAAGCCTAAAGAAATATAAGACATCAAATATAAATAAAGGACTATGTAAAATAAAATATACATTATGTACATATTGCTCCAATGTAAAACAGAGAATACAAGTACATAACACAAACAAGGAATGAGAAATACAAGACATATTTGCAAATGTGTGCATCAGTTAATAAGTGATTAAAAGATGTTAAAGAAGTTAAATATGTGTGCCTGTATTGCAGCACAATGTTTGTATGTGTTCATGTTATTAAGAGTTTGTGATCAATTTAGCAGCCATTTCCAAATCAAAAAATTAATCTCTCAGACCACAAATCATCTGCAATTTTCATTCAAGCTAGTATTATGGTAAAAACATGTGACTGGGAGCAGTAATGCTACCCTTTTTCATTTTGTCGTTTTGTCCATCTCAAATGCTTAAAATCCCTTTAATGTTTTTGCTCTGTTCCAATTTTAAACAGAGCACTTGATTGGATTTACAAACACACTGCCTCCAAAAAATCCGGCAATGATCAAAGAGTCTGCACAGAGCACAGTGCAGATGGAGAATTTAACTCTCGTGGAATTTAAACATATGCATGAATTGTTGATTTCATTATTCTTTATGTTCATCCCCCAACTTCACTGCATTAATGTTTCAGCCATTTAAACAACATAAACCAGACTTTTAAGCAGAAGACAACATTTTTAAAATAATCTGTTAATGATTCCGTGAGTATGCAGACATTTGTTTTATTGCTACTATTGTTAAGTTTCGGCAGATAAATATACTCTAATTTTGACTCTGCCTTGTTATTCTTCCAGTGAGTATTTCTTTATATGAGACCATGACTGGGTCCAGTGAGGGAGAGATGCCTTATCACTGGTACTCCGACCAACGGTTTGCCCTCTTCATCATGTGCCTCTTCATCATTTTACCCCTGTCCATCCCAAAAGAAATCGGCATCCAGAAATACACAAGGTATCTGTGGTCATCCAGTCAAGTGTTCATCATTATGTGATTTAATCAGAATCAAACGATTTATTGCCAAGTACGTGTGCACATATATATATTTGGCTTGGTGATTGGTGCATAACAATAAACAGTGCAAAAGTTCAAGACATCGTTTAAAATGAAAATAGGAAAATGTACAATAGAATATGATAAACAAACAACCAATATAAGAGTATGTTAAAATAAGTCAGTTATTAAAGTGTTATGTGTATATTTAAATGTTTTTTACCGGTTTTCTCCTTATGTCAGTGTGTTGGGAACGCTGGCTGCTACGTATCTGTGTGTGGCAGTGATTGTCAAATATTACATGATGGACAGCCACACTGCTATAATTACTCCAGAGCACAGCCAAGGGTCAGTAACACTGTTTTTAATGGATGTATTTGTGGTTGTGTTTTTATCATTGGCTTCTCATTTTATACGGCTGTTGAATTGTGTGTATCAATAAATGTGTGTGTTTCTTTTTTCAGTGTGAGTTCATGGGCTTCAATGTTCAGTGTCGTGCCGACCATCTGCTTTGGCTTCCAGGTAAGATCAACTTCAGGCTTTTAAGTCTTAAAGTAGTCAGTTTGACATTTTGCATTCAAGTGGTTTAACATGAATTTGATGTTGTCCAAATAAGAAAACACAAAGAAATGCAGGTGCACAAATGTGGAGCATGAGGAAAATATTTTAATTTCATGTAGTGCTTTTGTATCATCGGAGGTCCTCACACACTTCATTCCTGCCATAATATAACTGGCAGTTTCTGATTGTAAAATATCTGAGTAATAAATGCTAATGAATTGTTAGCTAATGCTAACGGAAAAATGGATGCAAGACACACTTGTGGCCTTGCATACCTTTCTTTGTGCTTATTACCTTTTTTGTGCTTTTAATTTTCATGCTGTATAGTAGACAAATGATTAACGATGATGAACAATTAACTAAGTATGACCAAATTAAATGTTTACATACACAAACAATTACTGTAGCATGTACAGCCATAACAATACAAATATGTATATTTTGGGAATAGTAGCAGATGTCAATAAATGGATCCCATATAATGTATATCAATGTATGAAGGTATGCTAATTAAGTTACTCAATGTTCAAGGTACTCTTAAAACAACTATAGAAAGCAGCCATGACTCTGGATAACAAAAAAAAGAGTCCCCCAAGTTGAGTAGTAATCAGTGTGTGTGTGTGTGTGTGTGTCTGCAGTGCCATGAAGCCTGCATTGCAATCTACAGCAGCATGGAGAACCAGAACCTCTTCCACTGGGTGGTCATCTCTGTGGTCTCCATGATTTTCTGTTTACTCATCTACACTCTAACCGGTGAGGTCAACTCTGTCGACCTCTGTGCATCATGTGCTCACCTGAAAGCTGTGAATCACATTCGCTCTCTCTCATCTCCAGGTGTGTACGGCTTCATGACGTTTGGACGAGCAGTTGCCTCTGATATTTTGATGTCATATCCAGGAAATGATGTGGTCATGATCATCTCCAGACTACTTTTTGGAATATCAATCATCACCATCTATCCTATTATTCTTCTTCTGGGGAGGTGAGCGACACCAGAGTTGGTTTGTTTTTGTGTGAGTTTTTGTGTGTTTCAACACTTAACATGTTGTTTCTCTCTATGTTTGTGTGTGTGACACAGGTCTGTCATACTGAACCTGATGCTGCGTATTCAAAGAAATCACCGGGGAATCGTCACTCATTCGTTTGAGAGTCGCTGCAGAGTAGTTCTCACTGTGATCTGGATCACCATCACTCTTCTCATCGCCATGTTCGTCCCCGACATGGGGGAGGTCATTAGTGTTATCGGAGGAATCAGCGCCTTCTTCATCTTTATTTTTCCTGGTATGTAAACAACCTTAACATATGTATGTGTGCATGCATCTCTGTTTGTAATGGCATGATGTATAATTAATGGATTTATATTTAGATAGAGTTTATAGTTGTTATACCTTATTAATAGTCCCCTGTAAAGTCCCCAGTCCCCAGTCTCAGTCTTGGCCCCGACCCCGACTGACAGGAACCTCGGTGTGACCCTGGACAGTCAACTCTCCCTGACTGCCAACATTACCGCAACAACTCGTTCCTGCAGATTCATGCTGCAGAACATCAGGAGAATACGTCCACTTCTCACCCAGAAGGCGGTACAGGTTCTGGTCCAGGCTCTGGTCATCTCGCGTCTAGACTACTGTAACTCCCTCCTGGCGGGTCTACCTGCTGGTGCCATCCGACCTTTGCAGCTCATCCAGAATGCTGCAGCTCGACTGGTCTTTAACCTCCCGAAAGTCTCGACTGTTCTCTGTCCTGGCTCCTCGATGGTGGAATGAGCTCCCCAGTGACATCAGGACAGCAGAAAGTCTCTACATCTTCCGTCGCAAACTAACAACACAACTTTTCCGACTATACCTGGAATAAAGAAAGTAGCACTTTAGTAGCACTGGAATGGCTCTTACTGATAGCACTTTGTAGTTTATTTTACTTTACTAGTTTACTTTGTAACTTTATTGATGAAATTGTACCTTCTTGATTCCTGTTGTTCTGATTCTTGTTTGTACTCAAGGTGGAAAGCACTTATAGTAAGTCGCTTTGGATAAAAGTGTCAGCTAAATGAAATGTAATGTAATGTAAATCACTTTGAGTTGGACTCACATGTATGCAAGTAAAGTTTGGTTTGTGTGTTGCAGGTCTTTGCTTAGTGTTCACTATGCAAAATGAATCTGTCGCTCCAAGAGTCAGGTGAGTGAGGACCTACAGACTCATATGTGCATGAGATTATTATGATAGTTATTTTATTTCAAGGTCCATAACTTTCGGTAAATTCCTGGAAAGAATAATGTAATATGTTAATAGTGCTTAACTGATACACTTCCAATTAAATTGTTCTTCTTTGCAGGGTGATTTTATCAGTTTGGGGAGTCATAACCATTATAGTTGGAGCCTTCATCTTCGGACAGAGCACCACCATCGCTATCATGGAGCTTTGCAACAAATTCTGATTTTCCCGTTGTTTTCACCACTACACTATCTACAGCAGCTGCTTCACTGTGCATTCACAGTGTTTTTTGCACAACTGAAAATTGCATTTGTAAAGTTGGTCTTCAGTTGTACATATGATTCTTATTAAGGTCCTCCATGACCTGCATATAAAATATCTACTCTGTAAGAATATTGATCTGTGTGTGATGCATACATATTGGATTTAAATGGACAATAATATAATGTTAAGGAGAATAATGCAATGTTAAGTATTCCATTGTTAGGTAAGTGTATAAAAATATAGTTTGAGTATTTGTTTTATTATTTCATTGCGTATACCAATAATATACTTTTAAAATATTAGATGAGCATTCACAAAGTATTGCCTCTTTGAGTCTTCATTGTGCTTGCAAAATCCTGCCAGGGGGCAGTATTGTACTACAGAAGATTTATTTATTTAGCTGCATAGTCATTCATTCATATACGTATGTGTGCAATTGTTTTTTGGAGACACAGATAAGAGAAAAAAAATAGTTCTAATTATTGTTATCATGGTGCTAGGGATTGTTTTGACAATAGCGTGCCATGGCTTTGTCAAGCAAGACGTTTTTCCTTTTTAATGTACATAGATGGATCGTGTGCCCTTGAAATGCTTGTTTACATGTACCAGATTGTAACATGCATCAATAGCATAAATATTCTTTTCTTTCAAGAACATGATTGTTATCCTTCCTCTGCATTTATCTAGTTCCTTTCTTGCCACTGACCTCTACATGGCCTGAATCATACGAGTGATTTACATTTGAAGCTTTCGTTGAGCAGATTGATGGCTGAGGTATGCTGAATATCATAGTTTATTGTTTATTGGCTTCCAGCTTAAAGGAGTTATGGCATGCACTCTTAGCGTGCACATGCTCACACATGTGTGTTAGTGTATGAGTGAGTAACGATTTTCAGTAAATCTAGAAAATGGGTGCTGTATCTGTGCCTGGAAGGGTGTGGTGACAGCAGCATCAGCCATGCTAACTTCACATAGGGGCCGATTTATCTATCCGAACACATACACAAAATAAGAACTGTATAGCTGCTGTGGGTTTCCAGTCTGTCTAGAAACACACAGCAGCTACTGATAAATTCTTCAGCTTGCTTTATATATCCATCATCCAGTGCAGCATTAATGTCCTTTGGGGAAAAACTGTGATACTCTACTTGTGTTTAGCTCATGGGATTATATTTCAACCTGCTGGCCAAATGACTAAATCCACTACATGCAGGAAAAAGAAAATCCTTGAAAATCACACAAACTCCTTCTTGAATCCTACAGCGGCACTCTCTTTCAAAAGCAACTCAGCAGTCCTGGGAAATAAAGTATCATACATGGGGATACCAAGAGCTTATTCAGTTATCTGTAAGTTTAACTGGTTTCAGACATGTGTGCCTCCAAAAATGAAAGAATGGCCGACCTAGCTATGATATGACTTCACAACAGTTATTGCTTGCTAAAACAGTTGTCTCCAGCCATGCTAATGACTTTGTGAGGCTAAACTAACAGTGGTGACTTGAACTAGCATTAGTAAGCTAACACTAGCATTAGTATGCTAACACACACACAATGACAATGCTAACATGCTGATGTTTAGCAGGTATAATGTTTACTAAGCAAAATGTAATATGTTATATGTGAACTTTTGCAAGTTCTTCAAAATGTGGTGTTGTATCTACATGGTTGAATACACTTATTATAAGTTGCTGTGGATAAACGCATCAGCTACAAACGTAGCTATTAGCACAAAACAAGAAGTACAGTACAGTTGAGGCTGATAGGAATACAGGTTGAAGAATAACAGAAAACAAATTGAATCATCGACTAAAGGGAAGGTCAGTAAGTTATTACATTGCAGCCTGAAGGGAACATGAATGTCAGTCGGAACAAAATTAAAATCTATCTAATAGTTGTTGAGATATTTCAGTCTGGACCAAAGAGGTGGATCAACCGACCAGCCAACACTGCATCGCTTAAGCCGTATCAACCAGCATGGCTGAAAGTCATTCATTATTCTCTGCATTACATTATCTTTTCATTTTCCTCTGCCTGTGAAAAATAATTTCCAGGCCTCATTATTATGTTGTCCCCTGTAGCTACTTTGTTTTTGAAAGATTGCTTGTAATGCAGGGCCTATAGGCTCCTCAAAGTCCTAATTAATGAAATTGCAATTTGTAGCAACGTTCCTTTTAAATGTTAATTGTTTCTGATAAGAGCGTCAGCAAGAGTTCGGAACGATTCTGTTTCTGTGTGTGTGTCTATGTGTGTGTGTGTGTAGTCTCTCGCAGTCACTGTCACACCGATTGTAATCTGGATGCCTTTTGTGTTCAGAATGGAAAAAAAGCTATTAAGCTCCTGTTTAATTTGCAGATAGCCTGCAGTTTTATGCTAGATGCACACTGTGTGTGCATCTAACAGAGTATTGTATGCATGCCATGGCTGTGTGCATGTATTCTGTATGACCTTGTTTTCCTTCAAGGTTATGTATGACCAGCAGGCTGAGATTATTGTGATGGAGATAACATGCGTCCATCATTTTGCTACTCAGGCCTTTATTGAACTGGTGACAGCAAATCTTTGACCTCCGAGCTGAACTCTCCTGGATAATCGCTGCAGTGGCAATGAGCTCAGGTGAAGGAGAGGCCTCTGTCACCTTGCGTCAGTGCAGCCGACCAGGATCATACCAAATCCTGTTTATACTAGAAGCACACTAGTGTCTTGAAATGTTTTAACAGCATTTCTCCTTTGCTAAATAGCTTTTTTTGTTGAATTTATAGATACATTATTTTGTGCAAAGAAACCATAATGATGAAAATGGCATTTAAATGCAAGATAAACAAGATAACTTCATAGACTATAAATGTATTGATCAATCAATTAGATTAGCACAATTTGAAAATTAACATAACAGAAGTTTAGTTAAACTGAAATTGGAATGTGCATTTTTCTGTGACATGGAAATAACAATAATTTGCAATGATCCTTTTAATTAACCAAAGAGTGAGAGATGAACAACCAAATCCCACACCCGTGACTAATTACATTTGCTTCGGAAGTTAGATATGATGTATCTGTACAGCAAAAAACATGATTCAGAATTAATCACATCCTTGTGTTTACATGTGACTATGAATAACAATGAAGAATAGAAAACAGCAGTAGGACTGCATGATACATGTCTTCTCAAGTGCAGTTGGGCTTCCCTGTTATCAGACAGAATTGTTAACTCAAACTCGGTGGAGTGGGCGTATTCAACCCATGCAGGCAACATTCATGCTTCATTCGCCCACTTTCCTTTATCTCTTCATCCAATTACAGTGGAGTGATGACTGCAGCATTCACATTTTTTTGGGGGGAAAAAATTCTTCCTGACAAAAACATTAAGCAGGGACCACAGTGACTTGTCCCCTTGAACTTATCACAAAATGTTCTTGTTAAAATTATGTTAAAATCTTAACTGTGTTTTTAAATGTTTGCAATAATTGTAATAATGTATTTAAAAGTGATGTCTCTATAAGGCAGAGGATCTCAACAGCTTAAGGAAAACAGCTGAACTACTGTAATCGGTCATCCAAGCACATTTCTGTCAGTAAGTAAAAATTCAATGTAATGTGTAATTTAACCAATTAGTCCATATATAGACAGAAGATACCAGTTAAAACTGAAACAGTCTTGTTAGCATTGTCCCTAACCCTGTGTCCTGAACTTCTGCTGATTTCTATAAATAAAAAGACTAGCAAGATAACCAGTGTTATCTTGAATAAGGTGCTGACAGCATCAAAAAGCTTGTAGAATAGATATATGCACACTTAAATCTATGTAATCTATTTAAGTGTGTGAATAAAAAGCCTATAGACACGCTATCAGCTCTCCAAGGCTGTATTTAGTCACAGAAACGTTTGAGCTAAATGCTAACATCAAAATGATAATGCAACATGCTGATGTTAAGCAGTTAGCCTAGTGTTACATATGGTAGCATGCTAACATTTGCTAATCACCACAAAGTACAGTTTAGTCTGATGTCATTTGGTCTTGTTTGCTGTTACCTTTAATTGAACCAGATTCAAGTATATTATTCAATTTCTGCATCTCACTAATGCATTTTACATTACATTTCATTTAGCTGACGCTTTTATCCAAAGCGACTTACATGGTATACAGTATACAGTCGACTGTAGACACAGCAACGGTGAGCAATTAGGGTTAAGTGTCTTGCTCTAGGACACAACAACATGGACTGGCTGAGCCGGGGTTTGAACCACCGACCCTCTGATTGAAAGATCAGAGGGCTGCAACTGTTATTACATTTTTGTATTTTTTGCTTTTTGACTATTTTTTAATGTTTTAATGAATGTTCTTAATTGTTTTTAAATCTTGTTTTCTTCTGCATTGTTTTGATGCTTTTAATGGATTTATGTGAAGCACTTTGAATCGCCTTGTTGTTGAAATGGACTATACAAATAAACTTTGCCTTAATGTTGGACAAATGTAAATTTCAACCTGATGATGGTGCTACATAAAATGCCAGCTGATCCTCAGGGAACCGTCATTGTTTGTCCAATAGTTCTGAGGTTATTTCACTAACAAACTCAATGCTTAACTTTGTGGTGGCACTTGGGGATCACTGAAGGCAGTATGATACATAAACTGGGAACCATGAATGTCTGTTCACAATTTAATGGATTATGATTTGTGTGTACCTGTTGAGTTATTCATATTTGTGATGGTATTTGAGCTTTGGGTTGTGAAAAAGTTGAGTCACAAAGTTTATTATGTCCATAACAGTCAAAAATAGGCAGAAGAGGTTTCCAAATATGAAATATGAAAAATGCAACAGCATACAATCTAGTGAAGATAAATGGTTGAGTTAGTTATCTAACTCCATGTTACGGTTTTGCAGCTAGTTGTTCAGTAGGACACTTAAAGTGCAGCTACATGGCTGAGTTGCAGTTGGTTTGGTAGTTGAGACCTGAGTGAACCGAATGCTGGGGGAAGTGGCTGAAAGTGGCTGCCCTTTAGGAATAATATACCACATCGAGTACGGATGCTGTCGGCCTCTCTTCCCATTTGCAGAGCACATTTCATTATTTTCATAGTCACATCCAACCTTTAAAACCTCCAATCTCTTTCATATCAATTGTGATATACAGTATACGCTGTTGCATTGGATTTAAATACTGTAAACTCAGAGCTTTCCTTGTCCCTGAGGGCATGTTTTTTCTTCTTCTTTTTTTATATGGCTCTGCATACCTTTCCCAAACGAATCTTATAGTCAGCCATTGTTGATAAAGCTGCCGAAAAGTACTAAATATATTATTTCAATCCTTTTTAGCAGTTAGTAGGAACAAAAGTTTGGATTCTGTATTTTCAAGAGAAGCTTTTCCCCAAACCTCTTCAAACCCTTCCTCAACCTGCATTTGGACAGTACTGTAGGATTATTAAGATATAAATAGAAGGATATTTTCACAAAGCACACATTAATATTACAAGAGGTGTCGCTTTTATCGCAGTAAATTGGACAACAAAATGTTTAAACCCACCATTTTTAGAAATCCTAATTGCACTTGGATATCCCAAAGGTCCATTATTTATGTATGAGACTATTTTTGTGAGTCCTGTTTTTACTTGGCCACATGCTTCGTATTAAAGTCTGAATTATCCTAAATAGCACATCTATGTGAAGTATATTGGATGGGGAGGAAAGTGTATACAGTTTGTAAAGCCCATTCAAACATGGCATTAAAACAAGTTTTCATCAGCTCACACTGTAGAGAGGTCTAACAATTATATAACAGGATGACACAGATCGGTTCACTGTGGATAATCTGGCTGAAAACATGCACACACAAGCAAATCCAATAGAATAGAGGATCAGACACTCACATTATTCTGAATTCATCCATAAAATGAAAGTTAGTTCAACACCAACCTTTATATTTAGTCATTCTCTTATTGTCATTTGTCAGAAAAATACCAAATAACCATATCATTAGAACAGAGGTTCTCAACCTTTTTTAATGATGTACCCCCTGTGGAAATGTTATTTCAGCTAAGTACCCCCTAACCTAGATCAAAGCATTTTTGGTTAAAGAAAAAAAAAATAGAAGTAATACACAGCGTTGTGTCAGCAGTGTCTGATTTCCATCCATCCATCCATTATCCGAACCGCTTATCCTGTTTAGGGTCGCGGGGCGCTGGAGCCGATCCCAGCTGTCATTGGGCGAAGGCAGGGTACACCCTGGATAAGTCGCCAGTCTATCCAGGGCTCACATATAGACAGACAACCATTCACACTCACATTCACACCTATGGGCAATTTAGAGTCCAATTAACCTAACATGCATGTCTTTGGACTGTGGGAGTAAGCCGGAGAACCCGGAGAGAACCCACGCTGACACGGGGAGAACATGCAAACTCCACACAGAAGGCCCGTCCAGACCGGGATAGGAACCCCGGCCCCTTTTGCTGTGAGGCCACAGTGCTAGCCACTACGCCACCGTGCAGCCCAGTGTCTGATTTAATATAGAATATTTATCATTCAGTTCATGAACATACACTTATATTTGATTTAATATTTAAAAATCGCAATATACCCCCTGGATTGCCTTCATGTACCCCGAAGTGAGAACCACTGCATTAGAGTAATGAAGCATTAAGCAATGTACTGTATGTGCTGAATCAGGATGAAGTGTAGTTTAATAATCTCTGCTAATGAATCTATAAAAACTCAAAACAGTGGACAAAATAAAATGTTCTGGGATGAATTGACATTCTGTGTAAGATTTCACGGGATAACTAGCTGCATTTAGTTCATTGTTCTGTATTGTTTATTGTTGCAGCATCCTGTTGCCTGGTATCTGAAGGATGTATTACTGATTGGAAACATGGAAGAATTAAATCCAAATACAGTATATATTAAAATGTCCTGTTCAAATTCTCACACCACTCTATTCATCTACTTTTATTTTACATATTAATGGCAAATTAATAACAATTCCTTCGACATATTGGTGAGTAACTAAGAATATGTATGCAAGTAATACACCTCAGTACGATTTTGAGGTCCTTGTACTTTATTTGATAATTTCCATATTCTGCTACTTTATACTTCTACTCCACTAGCATTCATATGCAACTGTTTTACTGTATTTATAGTAATCCACTACATTATTTGATAACTTTAGTTACTTTGTAGATTAATATTAATAATACAAATTACCTTTAATAAATACATTATTATTCCATGCGACCCAGCAGAAAATAAAGCCTTTAACAATGTCAATTATTAAGAAACAATTTTATATATATATATATATTCTCCTGTAATGGGCCATTCAACATTATTTGTATGTTTGTATTGTTTGTAATGTAAGTAAGTTTGGACGCTAATATTTTCGCAATCTCTTCACTACACATTCACATTTTGATGCCATTTTTGTTTTTTACCAAATAAAAAAGAGACATATTCCTTTAAGAGAGGCTCCGCCCTTTCTGCTTTGCACACGCGCAGTGTTATTCTGAGTCACGTGAACGCGCGATTCCGTGCCCTGACAGCAGCTACAGTCCGGTGAGTTTGTGCTCAGTAACTTTCAGGCTCCTCGTGTCTCTCTTGTCGACAGTCAGCTCCACAGACTGCAGCTGTTTAACTCTGAGAGAGTTTATGCAGCACAGTGTGAGAGAAGTGCCTCATGGCGGCCGGAAGGAGGCTCAGCTCGGCCGCGAGCTCTGCGCATGTAGGGAGCGACACATTCAGCTTCAACTGTTGTGTCAACGAAACATTCATCACACGAGTCCGTCACTCTCCCGACACCACCACACATGCGGCTTAGTTTCATCTGTAAATACCACGCATCAATAATTTGGTTTCACATTTAGCGAGCAGCATCTGGACATAGATTCATATTATCCTTAATAGGAAACGTAAAGCAGTCCAGTTCCTATTGTTGCCAGAATTGTTTATTTCAAGCTTCGTGTTGTCTTGATGTCTTATTGCATTTTTTTAATAATATGTTGATAATGTTTTTATATTAGCTGATTAGACTATATGGTTTAAGTGCCACATGTATTTGACAAATTACTTGACTCCATAATACAATAATTTCACTATAGCTGGTAAACCTTCCACTAATGCTCAACTAGTATTCATTGGTAAGTATGTATGCAAATATGTTTTTTGACTTTAAGCTTGTCTACAGCTGCTGCCACAGCTGAAGTTGCTTTACAATCACATCTGAGATGATGCATTCTTAATTAAGACATACTTAATTATCACTCAGCTCAATTTATCTCAAGTCTCTTTATCACCTTCCTAAATCTTTTATGCTTAAACTGTCACATCAGGCTGTTCTTGCTAGTTTATGTAAACAGCAGCTGAAAGAACACAGCAAGAAGCAAATGCATTTAATACACACAAGTGGTGCTCAACAATATGATTGATGAGGAATAATTGAGTGTGTGAGCCATATGCCACATATTGCCATACATCACTAAGTCACTGCAGACTAATCAAGAAATGACCAGTGTTGTCATATAAATCATGTGCACGTGAACCGAGGATTAGCTCTGGGGTTAATTTGATTCTGACTGTAAATTATTTTATGTAATTAATTAGAAATTGCTCAATATTTAATTGAAGCATTAAAAATAAAGGTTTCAGGACATCGTGATGGTCTAGTTAGTAAACGGTCTCACCATCACAGACTGTCCTGTTTCAGTCATATTGTGGGAAACGAACACGACTAAACTGTCTCGTTGAACCACGTATCTCCAAATATGTCCCTTCAAGAGTTGAGAAAATTCTCGTTTTTAAGATAAGTCAATAATTTAAAAACTCACTAGGTTGTCTAAGGATACGCTGCAACAAAGCCGAATATGCGGCTCCCACAGTACAACAACAAAACCTTTAATCTAACTTCCTTTATATAGTATTCATGTATTGATAAGATATATTACAGGAGTCTGTGTGTTGTGGTGATGTTGTAGAAAACCTCTTGATATTGTGAGTGAAGTGCTGGCCTGGTGAGGTAATCACCAGTATTTACAATCTGCCCTGTTGCCTGAGGGCGCCACATCATAATGAGTCTACATAAGTAATTCAACACCACTCATGCATGTAGAGAAGAATGAAGGGTTGCAGAGCCGGGCCTCTGTAATGTATAATTCACTGTGAAATGTTCTGTTGGCTGTTCTTAAGATTGACTGCCATGCAAGCAAGTCACATAAACAGTCTGGTGGATTACATCAAAACAAAGTGCATAATACAGGTCTTGATCGGAGCATTTCAAACTCCTCTTGTCCTGCTTCAACAGGTGGGGAGGATGAACTCAGGCAATGGGACCAGGAGGAAAGTCTCCAAGCTGAAGCATTTCAACAACACGGAGGCGTTTGACCCTGAAACACGGACTGAGATTCAAGGTATTTTTAGTAAAGTTAGAACATATGAGAAACCTTTGAACGGGGAGTGGTGCATCCCCGACCCAAACGCCACTCTGAGACACGCTGCAGAGGAGCACCGCGGGCTGCAGGTCCTGAAGGCGTCGCTGAACGAGGTCAAGAACCAGCTCAGTGACAAGAATGTCCCGGTCTGGCATCGGCACACCAACTCCACCAATCGAGCCGGGAAGGTGATCGCCGCCGTACGTTCTGCTGCCAATGCAGAGATCTGCACTCAGGCCTGGTGCAAGTTCTCCGAGATCTTGGGAACCTTTAATCTTCTACCAGATGAGGCTCTTCAAAATGGAGAGCTGAACACAATCCACCTGTGTGAAGCTCCAGGGGCTTTTATAACCGCTCTGAACCACTACATCAAAACCAGCGAGACCACACGCTACTGTGACTGGAGCTGGGCCGCCAACACTCTCAATCCGTACCACGAGGCTAACTGCGGCAGCGCGACGATTGCCGACGATCGGTTAATTGCTAACACGCTTCCCTGGTGGTTCTTCGGATCAGATAACACGGGCAACATCATGATCCAGAAACATTTGCTGGAGCTGCAGGCGTTTGTGGCTAACATGCGCAGAGTTGATGTGGTGACGGCAGACGGTAGTTTTGACTGTCAGGAGAAGCCAGATGAGCAGGAGGCGCTGGTGGCGTCGCTGCATTACTGCGAAGTCACAGCTGCACTGCTGCTCCTGAGCCCCGGCGGCTCCTTTGTGCTGAAGATGTTCACTCTGTATGAACACTCCTCCGTCTGCCTACTCTACCTGCTGACCTGCTGTTTCCACTCCGTCAACGTCTTCAAACCGGCCACCAGCAAGTCGGGCAACTCTGAGGTTTACGTTGTGTGTCTGAACTATGACGGCAAGGAAACTGTGAGGCCTCTGCTCTCCAAACTGATTCGCAGCTACGGACCACATCTGGCTGACCGAGAGGCCCTTTTCCCTAACTCGCTTGTCCCAGAGTCGTTTCTGAAACAGCATGAAGAAGTGTGCTTGTACTTCCATGCGCTGCAGGTGGAGACGATCACAGAAAACCTGCGACTGTCTGAAGGAATGAGCCCCGAGCAGAGGCAGCGCCTCGACTACATCAGGGACTGTACGGCTCAGGAATACCTTCAGCGCTTCCAGGTAGGGTGTCTGTAGGTTAATTCTTTACCTTTTTGAAACGGAAGCTACAAGTCATGTCAACTAAAGGTTCCGTTGGTAGCTGTTCTAGAGCTTTCGGTCCGCCACACTGACTTCATCAGCAGATGGAGTTTGCCCAGTTGCCATGCAATTATCGATGTTTGACTTCTTTTGAAGGGATTTGTCGTGCATCATTGGCTTTAAGAATAAGCTGAAAAATGTGGTGGGTTCTCAGGTCAATTTTAAGTCTTTCTACATGTATTGAGAAATGTGGCCACAACTGCAGAGCAGTGTAGAGTCTTGATGGGTTTTAAAACGTGTACCCGACCTGAACAGACTTAACAACTAAATCCAGACTCCAAAGAAATTTGACTTGAACAGACCAGAAGTTCAGTAGCCATCCTTTGCAGGTACACCAGTTTGTGTTAAACCCATGTAGAGCCTTCCCTCTGTTCCCTCAGCTCTGCAGAGGATGGAAAACCTCTGATTAAAATCTAAGTGACTTTTAATTTGTTAATTTGAGATATTAATTGCTTGGTTCGTACAGTAATAGAAGTGTACTGTTTAAGCAACTTGACGAGGGTTTCAAAGCAATACAATCTTTTTAAAAGTCTAAAATTGAACATGATCAAGTGTCCCTGTATGTAGGTGAGCTTCCTTCCTCGGAGCCGATGGATCTCTCGTAACACGGTGAGTCCCGCCTGCTGCAGTGTCTCATCGGATCGACCTCTGGGACAAAAGAAGCAAACAGGCTCCTTCAATGAGCGGAGGGAATTGCAGACCTTGAGCTGGAGGGAGCGCATCAAGAGGGATTGCCATGCCACTTGGATACAGATACACTTCACCGAGGCCTTGGGGACAGGCAGCATTCTGGAAGGACCCCTGTCCGGGTGCCATGTAGATTCATGGTACGTTATCGTCGGAGCTGCACTGCCTGCTGTCAGAAACTCTGCGTTCTGTGATGGAGGCTTGTTAAACCACTTGAATGAAGCCCTGCAGGACACAGCAGTAGACTCCACTCCCGCACCTCCCTGCGACGCTTGCCATGTGGTTTGCACGGCCTCCATCTTGTCCGATGTTGCAGGTCTTTGCATCTTCACAGCTGACAGTGATGGGACCAGAGAGCAAAGACAGTGTTTGGTGTTTGGCAGCTGCTCAGTGTGGGATGCCTGTGAAAGCCAACTGGGGGATTTAGTCTTAACATTTTCTGCAGAGCCTTCAGCTCCTGCAAGGGGCTGCATCACGCTGCATGACGGGGATCCGCTGTACCAGCAGCAGCTCTTAGGTTGTGTTGTGCTCGCCTTAAAGACTCTGAACTCTGGGGATGCCCTGCTGCTGCCTGTGTTTTCTGCCTTCACCCGTGTCACAGCAGCTGTTGTGCTCTGCCTGCATGCGTGTTTTCGCTCAGTCACGTTCAGGTGTCCGCCCCCGTCTGGCATAGTTGGTACAGTGCTTGTGTGTGCTGGTTTCTGCCCTGAAGCTGCTGCACGACTATGCCCTGTTCTTACTGACGTCCATAACTGCATGGGTCAGCTGTTAAGAGGAGAGGAGGACCCGGGTAAAAATCTGCCGTCTGAGCACCACAGTCAGGTACTGCAGTTTGTTCCTATGGAGGAGCTGCTCACAGTAGGACTAACTGAGTTCCTGCGGACCATGAACTCTGAAATCATCCAGCAGAAGCTGCATTTGCTCATGCAATCCTAGTGCAGTTGAGTGTGCTAACGTTCTGCAGGAACCACATGCATATAGGCAGACTTCACCCCTACGGCACAGATAATCAAATCATGCTTGTATTTTATATCCGTAAAAGCCATTTCACACGGTCAACAGATGTCCCCAACTTTTTGTGGGGGTTTTCTTGTGCGGGGAATTTACCATTTAAGTTCGTTGCTCGTCTCCCAATGTACAAATGTCCCACCAGAACAACTTCCTATTTTGTAAGAGCACCGTTGCTGCATTCTGGACTACATGCCGCCCAAGATGATTGTGATTGGTAAAAACAAACAAGTCAGAGCATTTTTTCCCCCTAAAGCAGAATGATAATGGGTGCAGCCAGACCTTTCTCCCGCTCTGACAGTGCTGTGGAGATGTGGAGCGAGACTAAGTGAGCTGTGACTCTGGGCTACAAGCTATCGCCGGCACGGCCCGTTTTTTTTCCAGCAGTTAGTCACTGAATAATTTTGTGTGCTGATATGAAAAGAGTACTGAATCTCCTTTTACTCCATGCAGTCTTATTCCACATTAAAACCACGTCAAGTGACAGCACTTGAGGAAACAAACGTTCAACTACTGCATCTACTTTCAGATGAACGTACTACCGAAATGTACAACCATAGAAAACAATAGGAAATGTGATTAAAAACTGAATTAGAGACTATCAGATTGGACTGATACCCTTTTTGTTGTTGATACATTTTTAGCTAATTTATAGTTATCCCAGATTCATTGGTATCAGCTTTATGTCGGCTGATGAGTAACAAGAAATGTATCAGTCATCAGGACACATCTGTCAAAAGTAGTCAGGTTTTTTGTAGGTTTTCCATAATTGTTTTTGTTCACAAGATTATCCCATCAGGTATTTGGTGAGAAAAAATAAAGATAAATTCCAAAGTGAAGATTATAGCCTGGGTGATACTGAAGGTAAATTCAATATTGACTTTTTCAGAAATAAAGATTTACTCTTGAAAAAGATAATTGTGAAATAAGATCACAAAGTAAAAATCCGATCAACTGAACTTAATATGAATGAATAATTTCACAAAATAATGTTAATGCCTTTTAATAAATTGTTAATTGATTTATGTATTTTACACAATTTGTTCAAACTAATTTATTTTGTAATGGCTTTTTTACTTTTTTGTTTCAATAAACATTAAAAGTCAGTTTTTTCTTTTAATAAAAAAGCCTCTTATACAATTGTCAGTGCTATGTGATGGTGACTATTTCCTATTTATGCTTACATATCCCTGATAAAATATAATCGGCCAATAGTACTGTACGAATGTGTCATTAACGTGATGGTGAATAAAATAAATCTTCCCTCCACCAGTATAGTCTCAAAAGCATCCACTGTATGTCATTAGCTGTGTTTCAACTAAATCAAAGTGTGCGACATAAATAAAGCTTTTGACAACCTGCAGGCGACAACATTGTCTGACGATACAAACTTGCAGTGCATGAAAATGCAAATTACTTTCAGCGCTTGATCGGCAGAACTCATCTGTTACTGAATTCACTGAGGATTTTAGGGAGGTTGAATAAACAATAGCCAAATCTCCTGTCAGTCACGGTTTGTGTTGAAATCCACGTCACAAAGACCCGGGAGTTTTACTCTGAAGTGCCTGTCATGTTTTAAAACACAGTATTTTATCCCAGGACGGAGAGGATCTTTTTATTGCCTTTTTACATGCAGCTAATAAAGACTTACTGTTAAAGAATTAATTTCTCTTTTGTGTCCAGTGAGAAAAGCGTTCTATCCACATTTGAAAGGACAGCCCGGTTTTATACTGCCTGAGCGACGGTTAAAGAAACATTTATTGTTCAGATGGGTTTTATTTACTGAGCATTGGAGACAGAAGTTCACTACAACGCTGCAGAATGATGTCTGACCAGAGGGAGGTTCTGGCTATAATTATATACAATATTAAACAAAACAAAAGGTGTGGGACGCGCTAATCCTCTCAGGAAGGAAGCCGGACATTGAAACTCAAAGCCCTCAAGATTTGTATTATGTGTTGTGTGAGAGACGCTACTCACAAGCCTGTCAGAGAGGATTCACTACTAGTCTGTTTCACAGAGCAGAATGATATTTTATTTATTCAGATGTGACTTCTCACAGGACTGGCCTGAGCTCTCTTCACACTACATCAAAGGTTTCACTCATGTTTTGATTGCGTCTCCCACCCTGATTAGTTTCACCTGTGTCATCAGCCCTGTGGGGCCAGATCTTCTGCTCACCTGTTCCCACTTCCCCGTTAGCCAGTTACTACATATACCAGCCCAGTTCATGTGTTGGTCAGCCTGTAGTGTCTCTGCATGCTGTTTGTTGGACTAAAGCCTGAATATGTTTGATAAATAGCTTCTCTCAACACAGAGGTCACTGTTATGAAGAAATGGCACAAATACACAAAGACAATATGAATGTTATGTATATAAAACTATGAGATACAAGAAAAGTACATCCATACTTCTAAGGGGCTTTTGAGTTAAAAAAATAAATAGCGTTAATAGATTTAATAGAATGATTTATGAGGACTTTATTTTCTTACACATGAAGTCCAAGTCAAACTATGAGACTTATAGTTTCTTAGGTTCAGCTCCATGTTGTCAGATTTTCTTCAGCATTAAGTTCAGAGGGTCAGAAGTGCTGGAATATGATTGTGCTCTCTGTAATTGTATGACTAATATTGCTGATTTTGAAGACTTTGTATGGATATTTATATGCATGAACATATGTAATAATTCAGATGTACAATCAGATGCATCCACACTGTTTTAAGGGTTCCAATAGGTTTTAACAGATTTGAGTAAAGTAAGGGTTTCATGAGGTTTGAGGGTGAGCTTGGTGCTGCAGTGGGAAACAGGAGCCTGTATGGTGGGACTGCAGGTGTACAGTATGCTGGTTCAGCCTGGTGTTTGCTAATGTGCTCATACGTTTGGTGGTCATCATTCAGTTTGACTCTGAATACTCAAGTGCGTGTCAAAGATAATGACACAAGAAGTAGTGCGATTATATTCTGTGGCATAATAAGAGATACTTATTGTAACTGTCTTCAGTGAGGCAGCACTTTGTGTTTCAGTATAAAACCAATAACTTAAATGAACTACATGCAAGGTAACAATCTGTTACAAAATAAGTAATTATATAGCCAAGTATCCTCAGTGTTAAACTATAGATATTGACTTTGTAAACTAGAAATACTGTACATGCCATCGCATGATATTAATAATTCTCCAACAAGCTACACTTTGGCTATACTTACAGTATATGCATTCAATACATACGGTACGTCGCTTTTGGTTTTGTTTATACATCTTAGTTTTAAGGTGTGTTGGCAACATAAAACTAATAGAAACTCTCCCCCTTGTAGGTCAAAAGAGAAATTACTCTGTTGTCCCCTGTGTTAAATCCTGATAAAGATTAGATTAACTAGCACCCGTTATACAAAACTCACCAAAATGGTTTTCATTTCAAAGTTTAATACCGCCAGAGTTTCGGATATTTTGATTTTGTGGATTATAATTGAAAATGGGATCAGAAAAAAGTCACATTCCACAAATTCCTCTCTCTTTCCGACACCTACCGCCCACACAAATAAATAAATCAGACAGATTAAAAATGTATGATTCTTTAAAACAGGAAGAGAAAGCAAATAGATATTGTGTCTTTAAAATGTCAGCGTTTGATAAAAGGAAGTTATGTTTGTGTGTGTGTGTGTGTGTGTGTGTGTGTTTGTGTGTTTGTGTGTTTGTTTGTGTGTGTTTTGGGTCATGTGATTGGGTTATAGTGTGTACTGTTGAGTTGTAATAGTTATTTTAACTTGCACATGAATATAAAGAATGTCTGTTTAAATTACAATACTTATGAAAAAAACCATAAAAACCACCCTGATGAATAGCAGCACACGGAATGTAGCTACCTCGCCCGGACCAGGGAAACCGGGGCACCCTCCCGGAGCCAGACCCGGGAGGCGAGCTCGTCGGCGAGCGTCTGGTGGCCGGGCTTTCGCCCATGGGGCCCGGTCGGGCTCAGCCCGAAGAAACATCATGGTGCAGCCACCCTGTGGACCCACCACCCGCAGGGACAGACATCGGGGTCGGGTGCTATGTAGACCGGGCGGCGGGCCGGGCAGGGGGCCTGGGCGAGCCGATCGCCGGCGACATAGACTAGCTCTAGGGACGTGGAACGTCACCTCGCTAGCGGGGAAGGAGCCGGAGCTGGTGAGGGAGGTGGAGCGGTACCAGCTAGATATAGTTGGGCTCACCTCCACCCACAGCGCTGGCTCTGGAACCAAACTCCTGGAGAAGGGTTGGACTTTGTTCTTTTCTGGAGTCGCCCAGGGTGAGAGGCGCCGGGCGGGAGTGGGGATACTCACGAGTCCCCGGCTGAGCGCCGCCGTGTTGGAGTTTTCCCCGGAGAACGTGAGGGTCGCCTCCCTGCGCCTACGGGTTGCGGGGAGTAAGGCTCTGACTGTTGTTTGTGCTTATGCACCAAACAGCATTTCGGAGTATCCGGCCTTCTTGGAGTTGGTGGGAGGGGTCCTGGAAAGGGCGCCGCCTGCCGACTCCATAGTTCTCCTGGGAGACTTCAACGCTCATGTGGGCGACGACAGAGAAACCTGGCGGGGAGTGATTGGGAGGAACGGCTTGCCTGATCTGAACCCGAGTGGTGTTTCGTTGTTGGACTTCTGTGCTAGCCACAGTTTGTCCATAACAAACACCATGTTTGAACATAAGGTGGCTCATAAGTGTACCTGGTACCAGAGCACCTTAGGCCGGAGATCAATGATCGACTTCGTAATCGTATCATCTGATCTGCGGCCGTATGTTTTGGACACTCGGGTGAAGAGAGGAGCAGAGCTGTCAACTGATCACCACCTGGTGGTGAGTTGGATCAGATGGCGGGGGAGTCGGCCAGAAAGACCTGGCAAGCCCAAACGTGTAGTGAGGGTGAACTGGGAACGTCTGGCGGAGGATCCTGTCCGGGAGGTCTTCAACTCCCACCTCCGGAAGGACTTCTCACACATCCCGAGGGAGGTTGGGGACATGGAATCCGAGTGGATCATGTTCAAAGCCTCTATTGTGGACGCGGCCGCTAGGAGCTGTGGTCGGAAGGTCATCGGTGCCTGTCGTGGCGGCAACCCGAGAACCCGGTGGTGGACACCGGAGGTGAGGGAAGCCGTCAAGCTGAAGAAGGAGGCCTTTCGGGCTTGGTTGGCCCAGGGGTCTCCTGAAGCAGCTGACAGGTACAGGCAGGCCAGAAGGACTGCAGCTGCGGTGGTCACGGATGCTAAAACTCGGGCATGGGAGGAGTTCGGGGAGGCCATGGAGAAGGACTTTCGGTTGGCCTCAAGGAGGTTCTGGCAAACCATCCGACGACTCAGGAAGGGAAAGCAGGGCCTTCCCCAGGCTGTTATCAGCGGGGGAGGGTTGCTGCTGACCCAGACAGAGGATATCGTCGGGCGGTGGAAGGAGCACTTTGAGGAACTCCTAAACCCGGTCAACATGTCCCCTGAACAGGGGGCAGCGCCTGAAGACTTGGGGTTGGATGAACCCATATCCCTGGCAGAGGCCACTAAGGTAGTCAAAAAGCTCCTTGGTGGCAAGGCGCCGGGGGTGGATGAAATCCGCCCTGAGATGCTGAAGGCGCTGGACTTTGTTGGGCTGTCTTGGCTGACACGCCTCTTCAATGTCGCATGGGGGTCGGGCACAGTGCCCATGGACTGGCAGACCGGGGTGGTGGTTCCCATCTTCAAGAAGGGGGACCGGAGAGTGTGCTCGAATTATCGGGGTATCACACTACTCAGCCTCCCGGGAAAAGCTTATGCCAGGGTGCTGGAACGGAGGCTCCGACCGTTTGTCGAACCTCGGATTCAAGAAGAACAGTGCGGGTTTCGTCCTGGTCGTGGAACAGTGGACCAGCTCTTTACCCTTGCAAGGATACTGGAGGGGTCCTGGGAGTTTGCCCAACCAGTCTACATGTGCTTTGTGGACTTGGAGAAGGCTTTCGACCAGGTCCCTCGGGGCTTTTTGTGGGGGGTGCTGCGGGAGTATGGTGTGCCGGACCCGTTGCAACGGGCCATCCGGTCTCTGTACGCCTGCAGTAGGAGCTGTGTTCGTATCCTCGGCAGTAAGTCAGATACGTTCCCGGTGGGTGTTGGCCTCCGCCAGGGCTGCCCTTTATCACCGGTCCTGTTCGTGACTTTCACGGACAGGATATCTAGGCGCAGCCGTGGGGCGGAGAATGTCAGGTTCGGGGATCTCAGGATAGCCTCTCTGCTGTTTGCAGATGATGTGGTCCTGTTTGCCTCCTCGGACCATGACCTCCAGCATTCACTGGGGCGTTTTGCAGCCGAGTGTGAAGCGGCGGGGATGAGAGTCAGCACCACGAAATCTGAGGCCATGGTGCTCTGCCGGAAACCGGTGGATTGCTCCCTCCGGGTGGGGACAGAGTGCCTACCACAAGCGAAGGAGTTCAAGTATCTCGGGGTCTTGTTCACGAGTGAGGGTAAAATGGAGCGGGAGATCGACAGGCGTATCGGTGCGGCTGCAGCAGTAAAACAGGCGTTGCACCGGGCCGTCTTGGTGAAGAAGGAGCTGAGCCGGAAGGCGAAGCTCTCAATTTACTGGTCGGTCTACGTCCCAACCCTCACCTATGGTCACGAGCTTTGGATCGTGTCCAAAAGAACGAGGTCGCGGATACAAGCGGCCGAAATGAGTTTCCTCCGTAGAGTGGCCGGGCTCAGCCTTAGAGATAGGGTAAGGAGCTCGGACATCAGGAGGGAGCTTGAAGTTGAGCCGCTACTCCTTCGTGTCGAAAGGAGTCAGCTGAGGTGGTTCGGGCATCTAATTAGGATGCCTCCAGGACGCCTCCCTTTAGAGGTTTTCCAGGCACGTCCAACTGGTAGGAGGCCCCGGGGAAGACCCAGGACACGCTGGAGGGATTATATCTCCCAGCTGGCCTGGGAACGCCTCGGGATCCCCCAGAATGAGCTGGTAGATGTTGCGGGTGAGAGAGAAGTCTGGGTCAGCCTGCTTGACCTGCTGCCTCCGCGACCCGACCCCGGATAAGCGGTGGAAAATGGATGGATGAAGGATAATAATAATAATTAATAGGAATATTAATTAAGATTATGAAGATGTGTATTGTAGCATAGTAGAAAGACACTGGGTTTTATGTTACTGTGAAATGGTTGGGTGTGAATGGAATAAATTAAAGATGGAGGGCATAGACACGTGGTGATAGGTCGTAAAGCACAGGATGGCGGAAACACCGGAAGTAACAAAGCTAGCAGGAAGTAGGACTGTTTACCTGAGTAGGACTCCGCCCCTGTGAAGGGTTTAGCCATTAACATGCTATGTTATTGTTATGCTATCTTGCATGCTGGGAAACTAACCAATGGAGAGGCCTTAAGCTCAGCGAATGAGAGTATATAACAACTCGCGCGGACATTTGTACGGGTTGAAATGTTCCTTCTCGTGGATCGCACAGACCGCTAACTGCTTACAGCACGACTGTAAGTGGCCTGTGGACTGCTTGAAGCGAGACACCCCCGGCCGGGAACTATATTCTGATCATCATCATCATCCTTTTTATTAAATACTTTTTTATTATAAGTAATGATATCCTGGACTCTCTCTTCACGCGCTCTCCCGAGGTTTGAACTTAACAGTACCAGGAATGTAATCTGTCCTCATGCAATATTCTTCTGTGTCCCCACTCTGTGGGCTGACTGCAGTTCAATCTGTGTGGATGAAGTAATCAGATGGTGAACTTGTGAACTGTGTCCTGAACTCCAGTACAAGTAGGTCAGTCTGTATCATGGTGGAATGAGCTCCACATTGACATCAGGACAGTAGGAAGTCTCTACATCTTCCGCCACAAACTAAAAACACATCTTTTTCGACTATAACTTGAAAAAAGAAAGTACCACTTTAGTAGCACTTAAATCTCACTTACTGATAGCACTTTAAAAATTGTACTTTCTTGATTCTTGTTTTTCTGAGTTTGTACTCATGGTTGAATGCACTTATTGTAGGCCCCTTTGGATAAAAGTGTCAGCTAAATGAAATGTAATGTAATGTAATATCCATTCACATGGAAATAAACCAAATATTAGAAAGCATATTAAAGCTGTTCACATGGTAAAAATGGTGAAAAGAAAGCCAACAATTAATCAGATGCATATGGCCAATATAAGACCTTCAGGTGAGCAGTGTATTAGATGGCACATACGTACACATACATGTCAGTATAAATGTGACAAAAAAAGCAGCCTTTATGGCTGATGTAAATGTCACGTCGACTCAGAGTGGCGACTCGCCTCTTTGCTTTGCTCTCTACAGAGAAAAGACGTCGGCAGATCAGGAGAAGAGAAACTCTGGTTATGTAACAGAAATAAGGCCACGGGACAGGAAACCTGAGGAGGAGAGCTGTGTTCCTCCGAGGGATTCAGCTCAGTCAGTCTTGCTTTGTTACTGCAATCATCAATCTGTGAGAAACAAAAGGTGGGTTACAAAACATCATCAGCACAACCAAACAACTATTAGGCTCCCTGTTTTATTCATTGTTTTCTCGATCCTGTCGGGGTTAGAAGACTAATAACTGGGTTTGCAAGATGTTTAGCACAGGCCTGCTCTTTCCTGACTATTCATTTATTTATTGCTCCAGGACTCCAAAGGGTTTAAGGTTTCAGGCAGTCTATTTAATGTTTAGTTCCTCTTTTTGGGACATGAGACAACTGTTATTTGGACATTTGGGGAAATACTCTCTTGTCTCTTGGGTTAGAGAATTATGATCCCACTCAAGTTAATCTGATGAATATAAGGTAAATAGCCAAGAGCTGGTTAGCATAGTTTAGCATGATTAGCATGAAAAAGGGGGAAACAGCTATTCTCTGAGGAAAACTACAAACGTGTATGTCGGGTCGAACTTGTCTGTTTGACAAACAACTTCAACTTCATCACTTCAGTAATTATATTGACCTTCATTTTATCTGGTCAGATGATGATGTTTCTGCAAAAGCAGATGCTCTGCCAGATGCTGCATCATCTCTGCAGTAGAAGAGAAGGTCTAAGTGAAGAAGGGAGAAGAAGGGAAGAGTCCTCTTTCTGTTTTAGCCACTTCGGTCCAAACCAAAGGATCTACTGGAATGTGGTACCAACCTTTTGAACAGACATTCATGGTCCACAGAGAATGTATCCTAATAGTGATACCTGAGCTCTAGCGCCACATTTGTAGCTTTAAGTGTTATAACAATACAGGGTCAAAACTGGTTAAAATAAATATTTGTCCACTTCATGTCAAATACCAGCAAAATAATGACATTTATGCCTGGTGCTAATTAGCACATCTTTTTGCTAATTAAAAATGAACATTCTAACGCGATAAACGTAGATGGTGAACATTGTAAACATTATACCTGCTTATATAAATAGAAATGGACAATGAGTTATGAAAGGGAAATACATTGTACACATATTTATTTGCAAGGGCCGATGGTTTTGGAATAGTGGAGAGTGAGTCTGCGTACAGGATAAATGTTGAGGATGACAGTAATGTTTCAGCTCCAACCTGACGAGGAACAGAGTAAATCAACACACCACTAAGCAATCACGGAGAACATCTGTTCTCTGTCACAGCAACTCTGCAGCGATGCAAACGAGAGAGCCGGTCTCTTTCCTCCTGCAGCTGTTGTCTGACAACAATCCCTCTTTGTCCCTTTCACAGGCCAAAGATGGATTGTCTAAAAACAGAGAGAAGACAAATCAATCTCTGAATTGCAAAAAGAGATATGGGCCATATCACATCTGGCGCAAAAGACTCAAACAATATTTTAGAAATGACTGCAATTCAGATTGTAAACAGGAATATGAACAGACATGAAGAACATTTTAATGGTGAAGTTACTGTCATGGTTGAGGAGGCTTTTAAAATGTACAGCCCAACGCAAAGCCTTCTGAGCTCTGCAGAACAATTACTGGTTAAGGCGAAGCGCAGCTTTTTATGAGAACATGTAAAAATGAAAAAAGAGTAAGAAGACCAAAGATTAGTAAAAATAAAACTGGGAAGATGTAATCCAACCAAAGTATGATGGGCTGAATTTAAATAATAAGATGGAAGCTTCCCTGCTTATAAACTGTGATGGCTGCAGATAATGCTTGAAGTGATAAATATGTATGTTCTTATATTCATCCTTGAGACCTCACTGAAAGAGAATACACAGTTGGAAAATCTTTGGGAGGGAAGAATGAATTAATCCAACTTTCATTTACAGTAAAGGCGTTTGGTTTCAGTCCTTCATGAGGTTGTAGATACAGCTTGGGTGTCCATAGGCAAATGAAAAACTCGTCGGAAAAGAAAAAAAAAAGATTTGGGGGTCACAAATCTCTCATTGTGGCAGGTGTTTTCCTCTCATAAACAACAGCGACCAATTAACCTCTGACACTCGGCCAGAATTGGAGTGTCAATCTTGTCGATTGTTGGAAATACTACTGTTTAGTTCCTGTTCTAATGGCTCGTTTTATGGATTGAGTATGTAAATCATGCTGGATAGTCTCAGATTTATTGTCAAAGCACAATGGTCGTTGGGTTTGTCTTCTTAAAATGCTAATCATTTTAACTCTCTTCTATAACTTCTCCTGCTCTTTGCTGACAGTCAGCTGTAGAGAGAGGAACCAGCAGGGAATGCAGATCATGAAACAAACTCTGTCATACATAAGCTATACAGCTGCCTTAAGATCGTAGGATGTAGTAAGCCTAAATGTACTGGGGGTTCACAGTGTTTACTGACTATTGGAACATTTTCTAAACTATTAGTTGAATATTTATTTTATTGCATGTATCTGTGTAGTATTATTTCCGTGTGGTACACTTGACGAAAATGTTTTTGAAAGGTTGCTTACATTGACATTTTATTAGCATGACCGGTTTAAATGATCTTAGTTTTTATTAATTTGTTAAAATATATATTTTTGAATGAATGCACACCATGTCTCAATTTAAATATTAATATTTTTTGTGTTCTTAGAACTCACGCCACCAATTCAATTGATTTAATTGAATAGTATAATAATAATAATAATAGTAATAATAATAATAACAATAATAATTGTAAATAGCTTTTCGAGACACAAAAATGCATATTGTTCATCTCCTGCAGCCAACAGCACATCAGTTCTTGATGTTAATAATTTACCATTCATAGTTACAGTATGAATGAAGGACTATAGCGATGTGTTTTGCACTGAGAGCTTATTGTATCAAAAGGTAAAAGCTAGTATCAGAATAGACAGTGTTGTTTTAGTTTGATGGACCCGTAAAGTGACTAAAAGGATGGATCATTTCTATCTGCAGAGCAATGGGAGCTTTTAGGTGAACGGACAGATTATCACACTGAGCTGTGATCCTGTACAGCAGCATGAGGAAAACAAAGTGCACCTTCTGTTTGTTCTGCTGGAAAACAAACAAAAATGCGTCTGATAAGGCTATTTGGAGCAAAACCTTCAATGGTTCTACACCCCTGATTAACAAATCTGACATGATGATGATGGCTGTGGGTACTAACGCAGTGCTTTGGGTCAAATACAACCGCATGCATAAGAACAAATGCAAATACTGTTTAATCAAAACAACACGATGCAAATACATGAATCAGTATTTGTGTGTGAGAGGGTGGACACAGCCAAATGTCTCATACTGAGTTCACTTGAGGTTCATTTGTTATTGAGACATTTTAGTACTCTACAATATACACTATAAATCACATCTTTATATATACATTATTTGAGAGAAGAAAAAAAACATAAAAGAAAGGTATGGGTGAACAAAGAAGCAAAGCTTCATTGGAAGTCTGAGATGTCATCGTTCTGCTGATAGTGCGTGTAAGTCTGAATATTTGCCTGTAAAATCAGAAATGTAATCTGGTGTGGATAAAACCCGCCTGGCCTCCATTTACAGCCAGCAGCTTGCACTTTGAGCTCATTGTGTCATATTCGGTCCAAATTAAAAACACGATGGAGCCAAAGCTTTAAATGAGCAGCTGCCAAAAACTGTGTGTGAAGCTGCTGAGTTTCTGTTGGGTCACGCATGTTCTCCAACAGTTTGGCAGTTAGTTCCATATGGCCCGCTCTGGGTTTTAGTTAAATTTGATTAATTTGTTTCAACACTTGTAATCACAGGGACTGATTCCTGACTTCACCCACTAATATTTATCTTCTACAATATGTTTGAACAATCACAATCAATGGCATATAGATAGGCTCTTTGCCAGTGTTGTTTACTAGACACTGGTGTCTCTCTCTCTTTGCATGAAGGCACATCGAAAGACCTCTGCTCACTTCTGAATTGAATTGACTCCATAAAAGGGATTGCTCAGACAGAGGTGGGGCCAGAAGGCACAAATCAGGCATCAGGGACAACTTGTTGTTGGCATTCAATATGTGCGTGCGCATACACACACCCACACACACACACACACACACACACACACGCACATACACACGCACACACACACACACATCTGAGGATATGTTTGCTCAGGTATGTATGCTGCACTTTCATATGAGCTTGTAGAAGTGCTTGTTACGCTCCAGTGCATGTGTTTATGGAGGCCTGTCAACACACAATGATTCATCACAGCTCTGAGCTCCTTTACTTTCCCTCCATGTGTGTGATCCACGTTTGTCTGAAAGAATTCATCTTTCTTCTCTCAAAAAACACTGATGATGAAGAGTTGTGGTTGCAGGTCGGCAGAGGGAAGGGCATCATGATCCTTTACTCTTTGATTGTGTGTGAGGCCAAACACTTGCTCTATGACTCCCTGGCTGGAAACCCCATCCACATTATTTGATGCATTAAGAGTCTGGGCAAACCAGTTAGCTTATCTTATTATAAAGATTGGAAACAACTAGTCTGGCTCTGTAATCCAATTAAAACTCACAAATTTACACCTTATATATGCGCAAAGTAACCTCGCCATGAAACTCCATATTAAGAAATAATGTGTCAAATACAAAACCACAACATGAGTTTTTCTTTCACTTAGTTTTTTCTATGAATTAAACAAACAAGTAATAATAATGAGTTATAGAGGTGCAGTTAGGTGGATTGTATTACCTTTGGATGATATCAGGATAGGTGTTTCCCCCTGCTTCCAGTCATTAGGCTAAGTTAAGTCAGCAGGTGTATCCAGCTTCTTATTTGTCATATTACATTACATTACATTGACGCTTTTATCCAAAGCGACTTACATGCTATACAGTAGACCGTAGACACAGCAAACGGTGAGCAATTAGGGTTAAGAGTCTTGCTCAAGGACACAACGACATGGACTACCGGAGGCTGGGATTGAACCACCGACCCTCTGATTGAAAGACAGACTTGCTAACCACTGAGCTCTCTGCAATAACTGGAGCTTGTGTATTTCCCAAAGTGTTGAACAATTGTTATAAGTCAAAGTTCTGCATGAAAAGTAAAAACAATGGTGTGTGTTCTCCAGTGGTGGGCCGTCAGGGCCAGCTAAGCCTTCTCTGCTGGCCTAAACAGAATCACAAATGTATAGCTATTTTATAATTGAATTGTTTTTCAAAAATACACTACATATATTATAAGTATTAGTATTAGCTTATTTTCTCATTGCACAGCTCCTGTCTTCGTCTGTTGCTCTGCTTCCAGTGCTGCTTGTTTTAAGGAGAGCTTTTATCCAATCAGATTTCACCTCTATGTCTCTATGGAAGTAGAGCAGCTTCTAGCTGACATTTTCAGATTAAAGTACATGGGGACGTTGTCAGAAATTGTCATAGACTTCAACCAATCAGATCTTTAGTTTGACATGCTGGGCATATTCTTTGACGTGCCAGGGCCGGCTAGCCGGCGTCAGCACTAACATGCGCTGTGATTGGTCAGTGGACCAGCGTGACTTAAGTCCGCAGAAAGCTAGCTAGCTGCTAGCAGGAGTCAGGAGGAGTAAGAACAGTTCAGGCTGAAACATAAGAGAAGTTATGACATTTTTAGTGTTTTATTTGGTGTAGTTTTTTAACACTCAATGGCTGAAGGAGGAGCAGAAACAGACTTGGTGGACATTTTCAGCCCTAAAATGCGTGGAAACTTGGGAGGCTTGGCTGTCCTCACTGGCGTTCATTGCCATCGAGAAGGACCTGTTACTGGAGCTGAAGCGTACCGATACAGTTTATCGGTACGCTTCAGCTCCAGTAACAGCGTTTATTACAAAGAGAGGCGGATGGACTTTTTATTTTTTGTGAACAGCATCTGGTGAGTGAACTGCTGTTTGTTTTTTTACATCTGCAGTCGATTTTAATCATATATAATAAGCCGTTGTTCCTGCTGCTACCGCTGCTGCTACTGCTGAATCTTCAGTGTTGCTTACTTGAGGTCAAACTCAGCTAGCTGCGCCGAGCAGACTACGGACTAGCCGAGCAAACTTTTAATTTTAATTACCGCACTTTTCATTTTTAATAATTTTTTATCCATGAAGTTATCGCCTCATAGCCTGACTGCAGCGCTCACTGTTGCATCATGAGAACAAAGAATCACCTCTTTTCTCAGGTGACATTATTATTAGTGGTGGGGTTGTTTGTGCTGTGCTCTTGGGAGGTCCAGTGTCTTAATTGTTCCCTGCGGAGGGGAGGGTGAACACATTATCCTGCCTGCACACAGAGAGATGCCATTCTCCTCATAACAGCTCAGCAAAATATAATTTTATCATGTGAAACTATCTGCCGAGCTCAGTGCCCGCCTCATCTGTAAAATGCATCATGGAGATGCTTTTGTCACATTGCGTGTTCAGCAGGAGATCCCAGTCTCATGGTGGGGTTCTATATATTTGTTGCCTGTATGAACGGCATGCAGTAAATGATGATGCAGGTCTTTATCTGTACCTGTGTTCGGCAGGAAAATAATCACAACACAATCTGCCAAATAGACTGAAAATTGGACTCTGCTTATCTGTTTCCAGCCTTCAGTAACGCCCACAGTTTATATATCTGATTATCACGAGCTACTCAGCCCACATTGTGCAGCTGATACAAATGGCTGATTACTGCGATGAGGCACCCTGTCACTCTAATTTACACAAATCGTACACTCCCACTCTGACTTCTGCTCAACCATATTAACGTTGGAGCAAATGTCTCTGGCAGTCAAACCAAGAAAGACTAATCTAATCTACATGCACACTTCCACACAAATAATCCCAAACTGTGATATTCATTCCTACCAACAATATGCACATTTGGTGATTATTGTTCCTCTCAGGGTGTAATTATGCAGTTTTAGATGTTTGTTATCTCAGTAGTATCCCTTCAGTGAGGAGGACTTTGCTGTAATTCATCATTTCAGCTAAAACCTGAGGGTTGGGCTTGTTGGAGGTTTGATAATTGAGGAAGTGGAAGTTCAGGTTTGGGGATCATCAGAGTGCACATTAACATGCCTGTCCTGAGTGTTAGTGGAGCTAATGATGATGACAGATGGGAGACAAACACGGATAACTGCACTGTTACTCATTACTACTACATACTGCCTGATTGGACAGCCTCCTGGCCATTCAGAAGAATGATGGTCAGCTGATTTGTGTATGATGTTATATCATGGTGATGAATGTTGTGAATAGGGGTTGGGGGCATATTGTAAATGCAATCATTAGCAAGTTACCTTGTATGCTTGATCCCCCGTCTGTAGAGTGTGAAGGTAGATACTTTCTGAACCAAACGTGATAACAAATGGTGCAGGACTAATCCAACGTGGTTAGCTCCCTCTTCATGAACTTCAGTTTGCTTCTCCCTCATTGGGTCTGGGTCAGTATTATTCGTAGTGGAATGAACTGACACAACAATGTGCAGCTCCAGCTGCCCTACATCACCCTGATCCCTCTTAGTCTTCCTGGTCGTCCCTGTCCCTGCCTCATGGATGAGGACTCATTGAAATTATTGAAATCATGAAGGTGTTATTTATCTCGTCATAACAGAATCAACAAAGCTCACAGATTCAATATAATTTTAAATATAAATTAAATAATAAGTGGCAGCATGTTTACCTTTCTTCTCGACAAAGTCTTTATTTTATGATTCAACGGCTGCCCTCTCCTTATCATGTCAGGTGTAATTAACTTACCAGTTGGGTCATCTCTTTGGTTTGCGTGCTGTATGCTGATCAGTACCAGAATGAGTCGCAGAGAGATTCAACCATGACTGCATGCTGGAGGTAACCTAGTGCACGCAAACATCAGCGAGGGCCCCGTCGGGCAGCTGGGTGCTGCCACACACTCACTCACACACACACACACACACACACAAACACGCTTGCATGCTCACTTGCTTGCTCGTATGCACGCACTCACTCACTCACTCACTCACTCACTCACTCACTCACTCACTCACTCACTCACTCACTCACTCACTCACTCACTCACTCACTCACTCACTCACTCACTCACTCACTCACTCACTCACTCACTCACTCACTCACTCACGCACTCACTCACTCACTCACTCACTCACTCACTCACTCACTCACTCACTCACTCACTCACTCACTCACGCACGCACTCACTCACTCACTCACTCACTCACTCACTCACTCACTCACTCACTCACTCACTCACTCACTCACTCACTCACTCACTCACTCACTCACTCACTCACTCACTCACTCACTCACACACGCACACACGCACACACGCACACACGCACACACGCACACACGCACACACGCACACACACACACACACACACACACACACACTACATAATCCCTTTATGGAAAGCATCAGTATACTGGACTTTGCATCATCAGTGTCTCCTGCTGTGCTCGTGATAATCTGCAACTGACTTTCTCTCACTGTGGATAAGCAGATGTGAGCATGAAGTTACATTTATGCAGGGAAGGCAGTTGTACAGCTGCATTTGTATTATCTAGAGTAGGCTAATATTTAATGATATGTTTTGGCCTCCACATTTTTCAAAAGTCTTATCATATGAACCTCAAAAGAAAAGAACAAAATAAAACCAAACCTTTGGCAATGTTTTGCCTTACTCTTTAATGTCAAAAAGGTTAAAATTAGTGTTGAGTTTTAAAAAACAAAAAACACTTCTTTCAAATTAATGTCAGTGTCTAGAGGAAAAGGAAACCTATCCTTGGAGGCTTCATGACACAACCGCGTTATTGTTTTAGAGATACTGAAAACACAACGCTTTGTACAGTCGTTACAAAATAGATGTCAGAATATACATGTGTCATTTTAATATTCACACAGTTCCCTGTGGATATAGAAACACCTTATATTCACAACACAATGATGAAGGCTCCATGCCAAAATTCATCAGCATAATTATATTGTGATGTGAGTCAAATAAACAAGTGAAATTTGATCCTCCTGAACTTTGAAATCTGGAATGAACCTTTATCAAGTTTTTTTGTTGTAATATATGCATTGAACCTTGAGTGAATCCCATTGTTGAAGCATAACCTCCTTTTCCAAAACAATATATTATCAAAGCTTTGATTATACTTGAGGTTACTTAATGGAAGGCGTAGAGAGAGTGTTGGAGGAATGGCTTTCATTGATTGAAGCAGAACATATGTGGTGAAACAGCAGCAGACACTTAGGTAATAATCATCCATAACAGAAAATATTGACCCACAGTTCCAACCTGCAGTAACTAACTGTCTGTCTTTATCTAAGCACATTTTGGGTTCATTCAGTTTAGTTTGCCACAAGAACAAGTACTACTAAATATGCACTCCGACTATGGCTTATCGTTTTATTCTTTAAAAAATAATCAGTTCAGCTTTTTCTTCCAGTGTTAATGATCAACATTAAGCCAGTTTTTGAATCTAAATGTCATATGATACATGCAGCATTAACAGAACTGCATAATTATCTTTAATCTGCAATCCACAAAATGTATGATAACTCGCGTGCAAGGCCAACACCACACTGGCTGCCTGTTTATGATTCAAATTGTACATATGTGCACATAATGTGTGCAGCTCGTGTGTTATATGTAAGTACATGAGCATGCATGCTCACACCCACATGACCCTTTTCCATTTGAAAGGTGATCAGAGGGACATTAATATCTTTGTCTCTTATGCATCATTGTCACTCACACCTCTCATTTATTCATCCCATAACTTCACCTCCAACACTTTCAACAGAGAGCCATCAGAGCGCTGCAAACATACCATATACGTGTGTCTAATTATTATTCATGCTGTTTAAGCTTCACGATGAAATGTGCTATAAATATCTCCCCTTCTCTGTCTTTTCCACATACACATAGTTGTTCATATGCACTTATGCACACACACACACACACACACACACACACACACACACTTATTATCTGCTCTCTCCAACTCTCTCTCTATGTTTGTGTTCTCCCATTTCTCTCTGATCAGCAGCATACAGCTCTGCAGGGATGAGATAAAGAGTCTTCTTCTTCTTCTGCATCCTTAAACTCTGAACACCCTCCCCCCACCACAACTCCCATCCTTCACACCAGCTTGTGGGGACCGAACTGGAGAAGGGAGATGCACCACACAGTAGGAGGA
This sequence comes from Cottus gobio, assembly GCA_023566465.1. Lineage (NCBI taxonomy): Eukaryota > Metazoa > Chordata > Actinopteri > Perciformes > Cottidae > Cottus > Cottus gobio. The sequence continues at coordinate 15,822,403 of CM042224.1, read as the reverse complement.
GGAGATGAGAAAAAGATAGGAGTGCAAGGCGTGTTGGTGATTTAGTAACAGCCGCTATTACCGCTGCTTGGATTTACTCCAAAAAAGGGTTCGATTGGCCAAGGAGACTGAGTGCCCCTCCGACCTCCGAAGAATGATGGAGGGTGTGAAAGGTTGAGGGAGGGAGGAGATGAGAGTAAAAGCCAAGAATGGAGGGAGGGCATAGTCTAATTTGTGACATCTGATAGGTAAAACCCAAACTCAGCAGACAGTATAGGAAGAAGAAAATGTGGCCCACACAGGAGCATGAGATACACATCACATTTTTGTATTGTTAGTTCTCCAGAGGTGTTCTAGTCCCTGTGTTGGCATATTTAATGTATTCCGGCTTTAATTGATAAATGACAGTGCAGGGATATATAGTCTTGGAAGAGACAGGGATGACATAGATCCCTCAAGATCCACTGGAGCCAGCAGGGCGCCTCACTATAGGATAAATAGTTTGATGCAATTCTCTCCTCATGGGAGCAGCAGGATTGGATGATGTATAATGATCCTGCAATCAAACCAGCAGCCTGGACAGCAGTTAATGGTAACTCATATGCAAAGCCCAGGAGAGCCTTCCTACTTCTCCTCCTCCTCCTGTAATTGGTCTCCTGCCTGAAGGCTGTGTTCAGGATGAACGCGCCCCCGTGTGGCGGGCAGGAGAGGTTCGGACGCCGCGGGGAGTTTAAAAGCCCCTGCTGAGGAGGAGCTGCCCACAGTACCGAGGAGCTGCACGCCGGGAAAAGTTTACCTCCAACTATTACGCTCGACTAAAAGGAGAGAGAAACAGCAACGATGGCAACTCAAGCACAGAAGTCGCCCCACCTGCACCTGGCGGAGATCACCGCGGCGCAGTTCATCGACATCTGGAAACATTTTGACGCAGACGGTCAGTGCGCCCAGGCATCAATTGAATGATCAATTAGTATATATTAGAAGATACATATATAATTGCGAAGTGTGTGTTATTAGAATTTTAGTTTAGTTTAGTTTATTGTGTTTTAAATAATGTTGTTTCCAGTGAGGGTTTACATTTTCTTATTAAAAGCTTTTCCAGTGAAAAGCTTGTTTAAAAATCCGCAGCATAAACAATATTACAGCATATACTATAGTGTAAGCCAATAGATAGCCAATTCGCTCAAGCTTTGTTGAAAATTAATTCTAACTATACACATATTTTATATTTCAGTGTTGTTTTAAAATGTACTTGATTCAAAATAAATATTTGGTGTGCTGCAGTAAACTGCTCAGCAATGTGTGTCCGATGCTCTTCTGTACGACGGTATCACATCCTGTAATATCGTTTATGTTCAGAGTTTGTCTGTGATCTAAAATGTGCCATTGGCGGTGTTTTTTAGAATCTGATGAGATGAATAAAACATGACTGTCAGAGTTAAGTTAGAGAGAAGGATGAAGAAGAGGGGGGAGGGATGAGGGAACTGAACGAGAAGAATGAGAGAGTGAAGGCGAGATGGGAGAGGGATAAAGGATGCAAATGAGGGAGGATGAGAGAGAGAGAGAGAGAGAGAGAGAGAGAGAGGGGGTGAAAAGGTGAGAGATAGAGGAGAGGATGAAGCCTCTGATTCTGAGAGCTTACTGAGAATGAACTGGAGGGATAGAAACAGTGTTTGTGTGTGTGTATGTTTTTAGTTAATGTTGGCATTATTGGGCAGACTTTCCATAATAACCTCCAACATATTGTAAGAATTTGAAAATGCAGCCCTCAAACTGCAGCTCTCCAGCCCATTTGCATTCCCACAGCATCAAACAGACGCTTTGTCACACCCTCTGCGACTGATACCGATGCACAAGGCATCATTTAGACTCTGTATGAGATGCACCTGGCTTTCAAGTACCTACCATGTAAGCCCATCTGCGTCATTATTAGATGCTCAGAGTAAATGCTCCAACTTTCAACCAGGAGATCGAGGTTCAAGAGCGAAAGTGTTTGTAGCCGTACTTTGTTTTTGTACTTAAGAGCCCAACCATATTGTTTTCCTAAACCCAAATAAGAGGGTTTGTTGCCTAAACCGAAATGTTGTTGGTTGAATTCACAACCCCAACCATTTCTTTACTGAGGCCATATGCCAAGCATCAGTGCTGACGAGTTGCAATGATAAGGTGTTGGCGCTACCCTCTCTATACTAAGCCCCTCCCACCAGACAAGCACACGCTTCATACAGGTTACAGTATGAAACTTGTGCTAAGCGTGTGCTAAGCATGTGCTAAGCGGGTGCTTGTCCACAAGTAGGCCTACTCATTTATTTCCAACGCAGTAATATTTTACTTTTATCAGTTACGTGTTACTGATAGGACTTTGATAATATTATTAAATGTCAAGTAACATGTTACCCCCCAAAGTGATGGTGTTCATGTTATAGATCCAATATGAATAGATCCATGGGTTCAAGAAAGCAAAGCGGTAATGTTAGTCTATCATACAACAGTGGCTATGAGGGTTCTCAAGATATTGTCATCATAGAAACAAAACCCACGGGCAGTGCTGACAAAGCTCTCCACGGTGCCCTGCCAGAGCTTTTCTGCCAGAGGAAATGTTGCTGATATTTAGTCTAATACTAATACTAATACTAGGCAAATACTTCTGCTAACCATAGCCGTGCGCAGCTAGAAGCTGAATTATTAGCAACATTTTTTTCTCCGTCTCTGAAACACTCGGGCGATATTGTCAGACTCTTCCTGATAGTTTGTCTTCCTGCTGTGGGTTGCTGTGCAGTGTAGGCAGTTGTTGGCAATGATAGCATAGCAACATAGATGGAATAGCAACTTCTCCTGCAAGATATATCACCCTTGAATCAAGCATTTACCTAAGGCACCTTAATGTGAATCTGCATTTGTGGATCAGCCAATAGTAGCGCCCTCTTTCTGTAATGACCTGTTATTGGCTAAATCCTCCTGTTACGAGCGAGATTTTCTAAGGCCTAAAAACAGAGCCAACAGGAGATGCCGACATTTAGTTATCTTTCAGAACACTTGAATAACAATAGACTGGAAGGTTTTCTCAAGATTGTACTTTAGTTCAGTTTTTAAGTTGCTAACATCCAATACAACAATAGCAGCAAGTCTGCTATTAAGCCACTTCAACTGTCTCCCTATGAGCCACTCCAGCTTTATTGACTTTCATGTTGCAAATTGAAGGATTATTTTCTGAAGCCATTCATGCTATGTAATGGGGGGAAAAGCAGATAGTTAGTGTAGATGGGCCAAGGGATCAATGGTTAATCGATCCAGAATATTTCTGACCTGGATAACTATTGTGACTTCTTAAGTGATTGTCCACTAGAAGCCCAACTGGAGACGTTCAGGGGTTAAGTCTTCTGTTGAGGGGCATCACCCTCATTGCAATGCAGGTGAATAAAACACATTATGTTTCCACCCTGATAGGGAGATTCATTGAATGAATTGCATAAACCCACAACTATAAAGACAATTTAAAACTTCTCTTCTAAGTTTGACTCTTTTTTTTCAAAGCATTGCCTTCTGGTAAAGTAAACCAGTCATATGGAAAATTATTGATCCAGGGTAATAGCGGATTTTACTTCACCACAGGAATAGTCTCTCCCAAATTAAACACACAACTAAACACGAGTCTTCTGTCCACTCTGAAAGACCGTCTATTTCTGGGGACGTGTTGGTGAGGGCTGTTGGCTAAGATAGCATCATGGCACCAACAGGATGTTTTCTTGACAACAGCTGCAGCACAGCTGTGCCCAACTGGACCGTAGCTCCTATTAGCTGCAGGGAAAAAGAGGACAACAAACAAACAACTGTGGACCTCAGCCAGTTGAAGAACATGTGCACTGGTTTTCCATCAGTTTTCAAACTCATGTGGGCTTTTTCTCATTTAGCGAGTAGTTTCTGCATGATCCTTTTTGTCATTTTCAGTCATTACGAGTTAGGCAGCTGGATTGTTTTTGAGGTGCCATTGAGCAATCAGCAGTTGAGCTGTGTTTCAAAATGTTTTGGGAAGTAGAGGGTTGCATCTGCTCAGAATGCAGTGTGCAGTGGTGCGCTCCATGTGGCAGCTGAGTTTTGTATTGCAATTAAACTCTGGCAGTAAGCCCCAATGAGCTGAGAGTGCCGTTACTTCTGAGGCTTTATTACAAGTTACAGGACTGGACCACACTCGTACTTCAGCATAGATGCTTTGTCCTCTACTTAATAACCATTCATGCTAAATGTATTTAGATTTGGAGATCAAGATCTAATAGTACAAGGTGGTCTTGTGATTCAAGTGTACTTTGGGTCAATAACCACACATCCAGAGACACAAATAATACAAATACGCACATATTAATAGGTCTAGGCCGATAGTGTGACCCATGCACAATATGTTGTGTATATTCCCCTCCTTGCATGCATTTTGTCTCCCTTGATCTGCCTAAACCCCATTCTACCAGTACAAGCACTGAAATAATTACTGCTTGAGGTGACACTAAGTGCTGCTGAGTTACAAGATGAAAACACTTTAGTGCGCAAATTTGTAAAATCTATTTTGAAGTAATGTGATATCATATTTAATAGATAGTGTATAAATAGTAGATAGTATTGAACAATGTGGCTCTCTTGTTGGGAAAGTCAGTTGGTTAATCTGCCATTTTGATCCAGACTGAAACATCTCAACAACTGTTCATGATCCCCAGATGATGAACTGATGGGTTCAAAACAGCAAAATGTCAAATTTGAACACCTAACGCTAAAAGTCCTTTGATATCGTTGATAAAGATATGATCATTTCATTGGAGGACATCATTTTATTGTTTGACTAACACGAGTTAATCCAGCCATCACGTCATCATCATGCAAACTCATGTCAAGAAAAGATGATCGTTTTTAAGTTTGAATAATGACAACAAAGTGAAACTGAACTGAAGCTGAATGTCACCTCCGTGACGGCCGTGCTTTGTTTTCACGCCCAAAGCTTTGTGTGCCTCCAGTGATTTGTTTATATCAAAAACAGCAGCTCAGCCAAAGCCCAGATGGTGACATGGAGCACCTATCAAATACTGTTTGCAAATGAATCGCAAGGCAGGGAGACCAGAGGATGGGGGGAGGTGAGAGAGAAAATGATCAGAAAGAAGAGGAGATGAGCGGATAAGAGCTTAAGAGATGAAGAGGGGGGCAGGGTGAATCTCTGCATTTTATTCTGTATATACATCTGTGTTTTATCCAGAATTGAAGTAACAATTCTATTAATGTTTTTTGTACGATAAAAGGCACAAACCCCCCCACACCCACCCTGCTAGGACTGGACAGATGGGACTCATTCTTATGATTAAAAAGAGAGCTCTGAATGTCCTACATGTTACCCTCTGACTTGCAGGGAATCCAGTGGAGTAAATTATTGTATTAAAATCATCCCCAGTCATGTGACTGTCATAAGACGTGCAAATCACTGGGGACAGAATGCCCCAATAAGCATCAATCTGATTGCACACTTTCACCCTCTTAGGCAAGAAAACTCATTATACTGCTTACACTCCAGCTACAATGGACTCTTGTGGCTTTTTCTCTCTCTCTTGCTGCAGCACATCACTGAATCTCCACAATGCAGAAATGCCAATTTGGCACGAAATACATGAAAGTGAATATTCTATATACATGAGCTTGTTTTCATCAAAGTCAGTTTTTAATTAAACGTTTTTAGTTGTGCAGAGATGATGTAACACGTGAACCTTATTTTAATGTGTTGTAGATCTCCATGATTAACTCAAGACATGAATATGAGACGCATATTGGCCACTTCAATACGAGGCTAAACCAACCAAATATTCACACTGATTTGAATACAACTGTGAGCATGTATGTGTGTTTATGTTATGCATAAACTGCTTACTGGATCCAATCACGGAGCACATGAGACTATAGCACTCAGGGTTTGGTAACTTTGGTAAATTTAGTTTCTCTGGTGCCCCACAGGAAATGGTTACATCGAAGGGAAGGAGCTGGAGAACTTCTTCAAAGAGCTGGAGACTGCGAGGCGAGGAGTAGGCGTGGTGAGTGTGCGCACATTTCTGAATACATACTGAGGTAAATTTACCAAAAGGGATCGATCCATTGTTTGACAAAATAAAACAATATATAAGTCATAAGTAACAACGTTTCCTCACTATCTTGATTGGAAAATGGACATCATTTAATTTCATACGAGCTAAATGGAGTTGTATTATAAACATAATGTCTCGGGGACTGGGTTGGCTTTGGCATGTTTTGAAAGTTTTTTCCTTCAGTATATGTTTAAATTAAAGGCCGCATTTTCACAAGTGTCTTTGATCTGTGATTTGATGTGGTTGCAGGATCCTACACATGCTACTTTCAAAGAAAAGATGAAGGAGTTCATGGCCAACTTTGACAAGAACGCTGATGGGAGAATTGAGATGTCAGAGGTGAGAACTAACTGAAAACAGCCTTTAGTGGTTGAGACACTTACAGCATATCCACAACATCCCTGGCTTTTGTCTGTGTCTTCACTGCCAATCTTCAATAAAGTTTCTGGAATAATAACCATTCTGTTTCTTTGTAGTTGGCTCAGCTTCTGCCCACAGAGGAAAACTTCCTGCTCTGTTTCAGAGAGTTTGTGGGATCCAGCGCAGAGTTTATGGCTGTAAGTTTGTATATATTCGTATTGGTCTATTTTTTAAATTTATTTTATGACTCTATATATTAGATCAAGATCTCACGCTCATCACAACTGATTAAATTTAATGATGGTCAAGAATTTTGGACACTAAAAAAAGGACACTATTAGCCTTCTTTTCCTGTTTCTCGTGAAAAACATTGCTTACAGACTAACTGCTTAACTTTACTGAGCTGTAAAAAGTTCCCCACGAATGCCTCAAGTCAGCAGCGCCGTCTCAGCTCATCCTGTGGGAGACATGTTCAGCTGCCTCGCCATTCCTTTAGTTTCCCTGCCAAGTTAGGACGCCTGTTTCTTGTGAAAACAGTCCAGTAAGGGTGTAAATTGTTAATTCACAGCCTTGATGATGTGTCTGGAGTTAAAACACTGACAAAACATGTTAGAAGTTGCAGTGAAAACGGTGCTTCATTTCATATTTTGGTTCTGACAGCATGAATCTGACATAAATTGTCTTGTTTGAATGAACTGAATTAACCGTCCTTAATACCTGTAAAAAAGGAGCATTTTTATTACAGTTATAATCAAACCAAACATGAACTCTAATTAAATAGTTCTCTGATCACTCTAAATCAAAGATTGTAGGACCTTTAAAGGGAATTTAACGCCTTGCCAGCGAGGAAATAATTGCATATTTGTTTGACTTACACTTCGTCTTCAGTTGCATATGTTGAAATAATTAAAAAGAAATGTCGAGGCATCGAACATCTGGTCCACCGTGATTGAAAGTAACCACACACGCTTGGTGTACTCTTGGGTTGAGCTGAGGGGGTTTCAGTGGTGTGATGTTCAGGCTGCTCTGTGTGTTCAAGCTATTCTCAGACAGCAATACATTATGAATGGAGCACAGAGTTCTGCAGGGGAAAGGCAGTGAGTGCTGGAGGGGTTTAGGTATCTATCTTTAATAAGGGCTTTGACAAATTCTATATTTACACAATGTCAGATGACACCCTTTACCTCTGCCATTTCTCTTTACTCTTTTTTTCGGTAAATCAAGTAATGTATAGAAAGAATATGGGCATGTTTTTCTTCATGGTTATTGTGGTTAAAGTAGCACGCATTTCTTCTGACAGCTACTGAAACAATATTGCTCTTCTCCTGCAGGCCTGGCGGAGGTACGACACTGACCGAAGTGGATACATTGAATCGAATGAGCTGAAGGTAAAACACAATATGCCAAACTCTGCAAGAAAGAGCATTAATGTAGACTCATTTTAAGTGCATGCTAAATAGGCTGCATAGCTAGTCTGACAGCGCTCTCACTGAGTTTGAGAGTTGTGGATTTATAATATCAAAACAAAAAAGAGAACATGAAATAAATAGTTGTATGTGCACATTTCTCTTTTGTAACCACACCAGACCTTAGTTCAGATGAGGATTAGCTTCCGTGTAACCCCAGTGCTATAATTGGTGCTAATGTCTCTGCTGATGGAGCTAATCTGAACCTGTACATGTGTGTTGTACTCTCCAGTGAAAATTCTCACTTTCGTGTAAAAAACAAAACCACTTAGCACATTTCAAAACAAATTCTTTGCTTGCTTTCACATTCGCGACACCATTCATAGTCACCGTAACCGTGCCATCATAAAGACATCATATCATCTAATCACTGACGGCTAGTTTTTTGATTCTCTCTTCAGGGTTTCCTGTCAGACCTGCTGAAGAAGGCTAACAGAACCTATGATGACAAGAAGCTTAATGAGTACACACAGACAATTGTGAGTATCAGGCACAGAGTATGTATTTTCTTAACATTATAACTGCAAGACTCCAGTCTTTGCATCAGACCTTTCACTGTAAACATTTTATTCTACTTATCCGTATGCATATGAACATTATAGTGGAACCATATATCTTTTACTGAACAACATGAATGCCTGTGTTCACCCTCCAGCTCACCTGAAGTGCTGAAACATCACTCTACACTCTCACTTGCAGCCGTTTAAACACGCACGACAGCTCACATTTTAAGACCTCCTGTTTGCTTCCTCTGATAAGTCCTCTTCTCTCTGTGCAGCTGAGGATGTTTGATCTGAATGGCGATGGTAAACTGGGCCTTTCTGAGATGGCGAGGTGAGTGTGTCTCCACTTTTATTTGTTCTGTGTGTACATTTTTAAAGGATGCCGTCAAGATTTAACCTTCCTTTTTGTAATTGCAGGCTCTTGCCGGTCCAGGAAAATTTCCTGCTGAAGTTCGAGGTAACATTACTCTCAAATTGATTTTAGGCATAAAGTCACAACTACTCAGCAGCTGTCCCTCTGATGTTGTAAAGCTAGACGACACTGGAGATTCAGAACAATTCAACATTATTGGATTCACTACAAGAGGATTATTTGTCATCAAAATACTCAATGGACATATGGGGCATTGACACAAATGTGTATTGACTTATGTTAAATACTTTAGGAATGAGACCTTACAATATTTCATGCAAAACATGATAGGCTCCTCTTATGTGGAAATATAATGTATCTTCAATTTAATCTGTTTTTTTAAGAAATTTAAATTCCATCTTAAAATAAAACTAGCTCATCCTCTTGTCATGTATATTCTTAGTTGGAAGACATATTTGAGGGAATACATATGTAAACCATTCATAGTTCAACATTTGTAGGACAAAGGAAATACTAATCTACATACATGACCATTTTCAATATGTATTTTGGTCATATGTGTTGCCATACATACATGCTAGCTCGCTAGAGCAGATCAACTATTCCTTCTTACAGCGGATTAATCTGATCAGGATTAACTCAACTCTAGCCCCAGTTATCGTAATCTGCATGGATTATTATCGGTTGTGGATCTGATGGGGCTTTTACTGTTCTCTAGAAATACCCTGCAGTTTCTAACAATTTTCACTGTTTCATCTCTTTCTTTTACAAAGGGAATCAGCCTCACAGTTAAAGAATTTGACTCCCTCTTCACCCTCTATGATAAGGTGAACAGAGCATGTTTGTTGTTTTATACTATATCTGTGTTATTTTATCTGCATTTCGTGTTTGTTGCTGGACAGTCCGATATTAAAAAAAAGTAACATTTCCATGCCGTCGATGAAGCTGCATTTGAGTGATCACACATTGCCTCTTATTTATGCACTTTGAGTTATATTTCCACGCAATATCACTTCTAATAAGTGTTTTTTGAAAGTGTTTTTTTGATGAAGTTTTCGAGACATTCATGGTGCCCAATGGATGATCCTTCTAAATGTCTCAACAACTAATTGTTTGATTGCCATGACATTTTGTGAACACATTCATGTCCCTCTCATGATTAATTGTACTAACTTGGGTGATCCCCTGACTTTTCATCATCAGAATGACATACATTTTGTGCTAGTCAGCCAATATTAGCATGCTAACATGCTAAACAACGATTAGCTCAAAGTGCCATGTACAGACTCTATAATACGTCTGTAGACTCTCTACCGTTATTTGCTCGGTATAATTCCGATCTCTCGTTTCGTCTCTCTCACCAGGATGGTAATGGGTATATTGATGAGCAGGAGCTGGATGCTCTGCTGAAGGACCTCTGTGACAAGAACAAAATGGTAATGAATAGTTAGCCCATTGATTGATCAGTTCAGATTACTTTTCTACTCTCCAAATATAGAGCAGAGATGGAACAGCTGCCTGAGATGGCTGAGCACTGGACTGCATGTCCTGTCCATAGATGACTTTGTGCCTGCTGATTTTCTGTGCCCTTCTCCTTTGTGGTAGGACGTGGATCCCACGGACACAAAAGGACTGGTGGGGTACAAGAAGAGCATCATGGCTCTATCTGATGGAGGGAAACTGTACCGCACTGAGCTGGAAATCGTCCTCTGCCGGGACTCCACGCTGTGAGCTCCTTGCCTGGGACCCTGCCGTCCTCCCCCACTGCCTCCTCCTTCCTACCTCCTGATGTAACCTGGTGCATGTGTGACCCTTAACCTTGATTCACCACTTAGAGTGAAAACAAAAGTGCTCCTGAGAGCACACGGTGTACCGCTGGCCCTGCTACTTTAGCTTTGTACCCCTCTGAGTTGTATTTATTTTTTTGATCTTAAAATGCAGTTCCACAGTGACATAGCAATGATTACAGGAATATACTGGGTGTTTATTCATTTTACTTCCCATTTTTATTATGCATTTTTTACGTTCATCTCACATCTATATGTTTCTCTCCTAATGAATTTTAAATTAATACTTTTGTTCTGTAGCATCTTTTTATTTATTTATATTTATATAATATGATCTTATTTGATGAGGCTTGTACTGTTCTATCAAAGATATTGAGATAATGAATAAATATAAGATAACAACTCTTGTACAAGTTATTCTCTTGAATTATATATTCATATCTTCATCTAAACAATTTGCAGTTACACCTCAGCTATCGGGAGGATTGCTTCAACTGTGCCACGGCCTCGACTGAGTTTGTTCAGTATTTTCTCTCAGCGTCGTGTAAAAGAAAATAATTTCCCCCCACTCAGAGAGTTATGTTGTTCTGGTGAAGATTACAGCTTCAGTACAGATGCCCAGAGCAAGTGTTTTCTCCAGAGTGCTCCACCTTCACTTTCTAATCTCCTGGTAACAGAAAGTGTGATGTAGAAAAAGCTTGTGCTGCTCCATTTTTCATAGAGGAGAGTCTCCAAAGCCTCTGTGCCACTTTGAGATGAAGTGAGCAGAGTAGGACAAGCTGAGGGATCCGGGACAACAAATATAAAGAAGCATGATTGTCGGACTCTTTCTACACAAATCTGTCATTAGAAAAATACAACAAAGATTTACACTTTTATATCATTTAAATATGCTTCTTTCTCATATCCAAATCTGTGTATGTGACCCTCAACTTCCCGGATGAAACACATTTTCCAATATATCATGTTTGAATGACAACTTTAGTTTATATATTTACAACTCACTGGAATTACAAAAATAACTTATTTTTTAAACATGCTATGCTAGTTTACTCAAAAAAGGGACATTTTATATTTATTTCTTGAGGAAAGCGAGTGAACCAACCCCCATACTTCCACCTTCCATCAATTAATGATAAGCTCTTTCATCTTTAATTAAACTCACTATGTTAAAGCACAACCCTTTCACACACCACCATCACTGCAGCCACACACACACACACACACACAATACTGTGTTCACTTCCTTCAGTGAATATTCAATGTTAGACACGAGGGCAAACAAATACACACATACACAGCAATACACAACGGCACGCAGTGAAACACTGTTAACTGCTGACAATGAGGAAAAAAGAGAGTTATATCTGCTCTGATTCCTTCACACACATCAGTCCTACTCAGTGAGAGCAATGAGACAAGAGAGGGAAATAGACAGATGAGAGACCCTCTGTACACACACACACACACACACACACACACAAAAACACACAAACGCAATTTAGTCACTTCTTGATATGAGTGCTATGAATCTAAAAACAGATATAATGCTGCATGGTTTCTTTTATGCAGCATATTAACTGTAAGGATGTTGATCAGTAGCTCAATCAGCAGTGAAATCATTCAGAGATAATAACCATTTATTCTGCGTGTGACTCAAAAGACCCCATGATGGTGGTTCTTCGTCATCGTCTTCACATCACATGTTTATTCATTCAAGTACTTTAGACCTTGTTGGATGAGTTTTACATTTCAACTCTGTTCATTGTGGAGATTTTAGTCACTGTAGTGTTTTCTAAGATATGAATTACATTTCTGAGATGGCTGTTGCCCTAGAAAATCTGTGGAAATATTAGTGATATTTTTGGATCTCAGTCTAATTGTGTGTCTCTCCTGACAGACAATGGGGACAATGTTTTCCTTTTCTTTCACTATAGAAGCCACAGAAATCCCATCGCAGCATCCAACTTATACACTCAAATAAACTACACAACCAATTTGTATGTGGGATTCATTGTTTGGTATCCGGCACCGTTTAGACACACGGGGACACAACATTATTACAGTCGAATGTATAATTATTACTAATGAATAATTTTTTCACCCCTATGCAAAACATTTCTTATGATGATTTTTTTTCATCTTGGTGGCCCTAAAACTCAAACAGTATTGTTAAAGGCCCTCAAACATTGCTGGTCCTTTCACTTATTCTTGCTGACTGGAGCAATGCTGGAAAATACATTTGCTTTTGTGATAATCACAATGATGAAAGTGTAATATGTCCTGCTTAAGAGCAACAAATATAAAAGATTTCCATGGGACTTTTTCACTGAAGACATGTTGACAACTCACAGTAGGGAAAACACATGAATAATTAAATGAATGATGGCTAAATTCCATTTAGCTGCTTTAGTTTCAGGGTCATGGCACATTGTCGACTGGAGCCATCGTTAATGTTATTGGTACCTGTGCTTTACTACGACTCATCAAAATATCTACTTTGAATAAAGTCCATCTAGAGAAACGGTCTAATCAGCAAAAATCGAAGGAAAAGAAACGTGTGGTTGTAAAAGTCACCATATTCATCCGCTGTCAAGCACCACTGGTTTTAGCCTGAGTGACACGCATGTTCACTATGACTGTACTCTCTCATTCTAAATAAAAAATGTGATTCATGAGGACATTCCCTTAAGCTTGACCGTTGCCCTAATTTCTCTATGCAAGTAGTTGAGAATTCCTGTTAATGCCCTGGATGTTCTCTCAGTCATAAAATACACATTGAACACTGGACATCTGGTGTGTAAGACTGAACCAAAAAACACTCTAAAAACCTCGGATATTCTCTGAAGCACTGAAGTATGATTGCAGTAAGAAGAGGAGTGGGTCTTTCTGATTACTGTTTCTCATATATTATGTTTTATCTTGCAAAGATGACAGAATGGACAACATGTCTCCTATTATAACTATAAGTGATATATGAAATAAATTTTTTCTCCACAACCTATCAAACCATAATCTCACATGATTGGGTGGAGAAGTGACATTTACAAATGTAATACTGTGAATGAAAATAGAAAATCTTCATATAAATAGAAGGCAAATGAGGGGTTGTAGATTTGTTTTAGGAGTAGCAGTAATAACAGTGAGGACACACTCATGCATGCACACACCACACACACACACACACACACGTATATACTGTACAATGGGTATTAAAGAGGCCTGTTCAACCCAAAGTTAAGCTGTGAGACGTTTCTCAGCATTACTGTCAATAACACTTTTCTCTTATCGGTTTTTATTCTTTTTCTGCTGCTCTTTCATTTTCATGCTTTTCAGCTCAGCTCTGTTTGCACAGTTCCTCAACCTTCAGTTGCTCTTGTTATTTTGCTGTCATCAGTGTCTTTCCACAAAGTAGTTAAAGAACAAATGTAGAATGATTGAGATGCAAAACCGTACAGCTACAACTGATACTTTTAAGGAAACAATGGTCGAAACATGGAACCGGCTTATCATGTTACCAAATAAACAATGTAAATTGTAATGGGTATGTTTTCATCTGTGCTCCACAAATAACTGTTTTAAATAAATCATTGCATGTGTAAATGTGTGCTCTCTCTGACATGACTGGTTTGTTAGAAACATTCAAATATCCTTTATACACTGGCAGTACCTCATGTAAGCCAAGTATGTGTCTCGCTCTGTCACTCCTGGCTGCCAGTGAGTCTGAGTCCATCTAGTTGCAAGAAAATGTTTCATGAGCATCCCGGCCCTGCTGTGTGATGTTATTCCAGGTCGATGTTCCTTCTGCACAGACTGAGGGACAGTGAGCTCGCTGTTCTTGTCAACTTGTATAATAGTGAAGCTTCAACAGAAGGAACAGTGAGAGCATCTGAACTGTGTGGAGTGAAATGTAGGGAAGGACTCCATCTGGTGGGAGGATGAAGGAACCAGCGCTAAGGCAGGTATCTCTAAATCATTTGACAGTTGTCATTTGGTCAAGCCACTTTTTCTGCAGTGAGTCAGATACAATCAAGCATTTCAGTTGTTTTTTTTAGCAAGGACAAACAAATATTTAAATCTGACCTACAAGCAGGTGGGATGTCATCTTGGCCTTAGAAAATCAAAGTCTCCATGATGAACTAGGGGAAGACTATCCATCCATCCATCCATTATCTGAACCGCTTATCCTAGGGGAAGACTACTTTCAGATAAATAGGAATGGAGCAGCTCCAAAAGCAGATGCCGCTCAAGTCTACTGTGTGACATTGCCCTCAAGTGGAATAATCAGGTAATTGCAGCTGCCGGGATTGGCATAATTTCTGCAATAAAGTGTCCCATCGCCTCAAAAAAGTAACAATCGCCTTTGTCCACAGTTTTTACTCTGTATTTGTTTTGGAGGCCTGTCTTTGCTATGAGTGACAGCTCTTAATGTTATTGGTGATCTGAATCATTTAAAATAAAAAAGTGTATTTTATTATATCAATGTGGATGTATGTATGTGTGTGTGTGTGTGTTTTCCCTCTTCTGTTCTCTCCACACCACGCCACTCTGGGGATCAATGTGAGATTATAAACTCAGGTTTTTGTTGTACGTGCCTCTGACGTCAGCGCGTACTCAGAGCGTCGCATCGTGATAGTGCCTGCCCTTCACATCCGTCCACATCCTACGAGGCTCTGGTCCCAAGCGCAGCACGACGATGGCCCTGCTCAAGTCCAACAAGGTGATCTACTGTCTGGGGAACATCTCCCCGGCCCTGGGCATCCTGTCCACCCGCAACAGGTAAACAGCAGGAAGACGCTGAAAGCCGACAGGTCGAGCCATTTGGATCAAAGATGACTTGGTGATCGAGCCTGTTTGTTTTACAGCTAATTTTAGCTAAACCAGCAGACAAGCCGTTATTTTTAGTTCAACGGGTTTGTCAGCCATCACATGTGCGTCGACGCTTCCTTGCTCTGTGATTACTTTAGCGGACTAGCTGTCAAGCTAACACACAGGGGTCAAATGATTTCACGGGGCCCGGTTGGCCGTCTCGGGTTAGCTCCTGTGGCGAGAGCCAACATAGGGAGGCGAACATCAGTAGCAAATGCATTCCCGGTTTCTGACCTGATAACCTCACAGGTGACACCCTCTCCTCTAACACCTGACACTGACCTCGGATGGTGACTCGTGTGTCAATGAAGCCCGCTGCTGATTAAAGTCACGTTGGTTTGTCAGCAGTGAAGAAGCCGCGAAGAAGTCGCCGGTGTTTGTATTAAAATAATAAACCCAGCGTGTTTTGTTTCGTTGCAATAACTTGTTTATGATGGTCTGTAATGTAGGGTGGCGTTTTTTTGCTTCGCGTGGGTTTCTAAAGCAACTTCCTTAATGATTTTCACGTTCGCGGTGGCTTTAGCCATCAAATCCACGCACAGTTTGAGCTAAGCGACTTGTCGTAGTTGGAGAAGTCGTACGATCTGATTGGCTGAACTGTCCCGCCTTTAGTCGCTGATTGGCTCATTTCTAGCCTTGAAACTGAGATAGTCACCGATGCCCTTTCAGAGTCTGCTTGGAGGGCAAACTCGTTTAGATCTGCAGCTGTGCCTTTTTAAAACATTATTTTACATACATACGATTTTGAACATGTAGTTTGTGTAAATGTAGACGGTTTCATTGTAAAACTGAGTGCTGAACTCTGTTCAGTCTCTTCTGTGTCCACAAGAGGAGTAACTAGGTTTCGTTTTGCTAGCTGGTGCTTATCTCATCCTGTTGTGTCAAGTCATTGGAGCACATTTCACATTGGTTTAGTTTCAAAGAAAAAATAAATGGCAATCGCAACCCACCTGTACTTTCTTTTCTTTTTTAAGCTCAGCAATGCTGCCCTATTGCTCGTCAAAAAGACTTTGGTCTATTGATCACTGCTAACTTGACAATGATGTGTAAATAAACGCTGCAGTTCAGCTGTTCAAAGGTTCTGTGTGAATGTTCATACATTGCAGGCAGAATGAGGATGCTTAAACTCATGAAATTATACATTTTAACTTCAAAAGTGCAAAGTTGTGATAACCACATTTACAATGTAACAGCACCACAAATTACAAAGTACAGTATTCATTGTATTGTGCAAACACTAAATTGTATTCAAGTTTACTGTGCCAAGGCTGAACCCGAACCAGTTTACACTTGATTTTCTTGCAATAACATGTTTGTCAGTGAGCTTTAGTCACTATTTAATAAACCTATGTGATCTTATTTTTTTTTTTAAATGTATTATTAGTAGGGGTGTGGAGACTCTTGCCCTTTGCAAAGTGTTCAGTCCTAAATTTAGCTGCGAAGTTTAGAGGGTTTAAGTAGAGGAAACCTGAGACAATATGTGACAAGCAGTGTAAGGTCGCAACACACAACAACTCTCATTTATCAAGCAGACAGAATGCATTTAATTTGTTTGTCTATAGCCTACAACAAGTGTTATTGATTAATCCCCCACGGTTTTCCTAGATGCCACACGGAGAAACATCTGTGAGTACAAATTCTTTGTACAGTACATGGCAAAAAACATTTCTGATTTGCGCTCCTGATTATGGGAGAATAATTGAGAGAATGGATTGCAAATACATGTTGCCAACAGCCCAAGGAAAGGTAGCCCAATGTAAAATTAACAGATTTTTTTTGTGGGAGTTTGTGTTTCAGACCTGTATTAACTGTTATGCTAGTTGTTGGACTCTGGACCCTCTCAATGGATTATGTTTGTTTCACAGAACATGTGCACATTGACCATGTGCCGTTCATAAGTCTTTAGTGTGGTATCCTCCAGTCATATGAGGAGTTAAGCTTGAGTATTCGGTCCACAGCAGGTCACGGGAACAAGCCTAACACGGCTATCACATTAATGGGACCGGTGTCACATTAGGATGTGAAAACTTGACCAGCTCATTTCATGACCTTGTCAGGAAGTATTCGTGTTTGAAGGGAATGGCTGTTTTTCAGTGCAGTGCGCACATATTAACTTTTGATTCTCTTTAATGTGTGCCATCACATCCTCATCACTATTCATCTGGTTGTGTGTCTTTGCAGCTCATGGTGGGGAGGAGTTCAGATGGGTCCCCCTGATCCCATCCTGGGGGTGACCGAGGCCTTCAAGAGGGACACCAACCCCAAGAAGATGAACCTGGGAGTTGGAGCCTACAGGGATGACATGGGCAAGCCCTTTGTGCTCAGCTGCGTCCGCAAGGTTTAACTGTCACCAATCCCTCCAGTGAATCTGTTAATGCTTTTTTTTTTTTCTTCTTATGTCACACACATGCAATTCAGAGACTTCCCTTTTACTTAAACGTTGAAAGAAGTCATATCATTGAGTTTTGATTTCTTATGATAATGAACTCAAAGACAGCTGCAGTACTCTCCTGTTCAGTGAGATTGATGGTTTATATTTTCACCAGGTGTTTGAAAGGGACGTTCTGTGCATTTGATATGTGTTTTCACACAATTTTAACTAAATCATAGAGGCAAAGAATAACAGTCAAGCAAATTTGAGTAGTTGTGGTTTATACCTTTTTGATTGTCATGCGTTCCCTTTAGGCAGAGGCTATTATCACAACCAAACAGATGGATAAGGAGTACCTCGGCATTACTGGTTTGGGGGAGTTTTCCAAGTCCTGTGCCCAACTCGCTCTTGGTGCTGATAATGAAGTCTTGAGTAGTGGGAGGGTAAGTTAACTCCTCCAAATGAAATCTAGTTCAAATTGGTTCTGACAGTTTTTTAAGTCAAAATCAGTGCAGCAGCTCTCTTCTCCAAACAGAACGTCACTGTCCAGACCATCTCAGGAACTGGATCTCTGAGCATTGGAGCCAACTTTTTGGTGAGGCCCACTTGTATTGATTATTATCACACAACAAAACATTGGGTCAGGCTGGTTATCTGACCAGGACTTTCTTTTGTCACAGTCTCGATTTCACGGAGGTCCACATGATGTGTACCTGCCCAAGCCGTCTTGGGGAAACCACACACCCATCTTCAGAGACGCTGGCATGCAGCTCAAAGCATACAGATACTACGACCCGTCCACCTGCGGCTTTGACTTCAAGGGAGCTCTCGATGACATCTCTGTAAGACTTTAATTATGAACTAGTCAGGAGTGGGTGAGGGACATGTGTGTGTGTGAAGAAACATCTTTTTTCCATTTGTGTATTTTTACTTCTGTATTTATGTAACGACCACCAGAAGGAACTTTTATGTTTCTGCCCCCATTGATGTTGAAAAGAAAAATATTATGAGAGGCGTTGACATGTGGTGGCTAGACGGCACATTGTTAATCATATTCTGGGTAGAGTCAATATTGTAATATTATTTATTATTATTTATTTGTCTGGCATCAGTTTCTGCAATGAAAACACTGTCAACTAAAAGAGTCTGGATTCCACTTTCATATTGTAAGTTGACTAACCAAAACCTTTTTTTATGTCAAAGAAAATCCCGGAGCAAAGTGTGA
The DNA here is from genome assembly GCA_023566465.1 of Cottus gobio. Lineage (NCBI taxonomy): Eukaryota > Metazoa > Chordata > Actinopteri > Perciformes > Cottidae > Cottus > Cottus gobio. Next base: position 15,803,360 of record CM042224.1, on the reverse strand, counting down.
TCATGCTGCATGCTTGCGCCCACAACCCCACTGGTGTGGACCCTAAGCCTGAGCAGTGGAAGGAGATTTCTGACATTGTGAAGGTGAGAATGCATCATATCAGTGAAGCTCTGTGAAATGTACAGTGTGTTCAGGACACATTTTATTCAAGTTAAAAAGCCACAATTGATCATTACTTTACTCTATCAAACTGTTATACTTGAATTATTATAAACTAATTGTCTCTATCTGCATATGTAATATCTCTGTTGTGTCCTCCCCCATTCTTTTATGCCTTTTATAGAAAAGAAACCTGCTGGTGTTTTTCGACATGGCCTATCAGGGCTTTGCCAGTGGAGACATCGATCGTGATGCCTGGGCTGTGCGCTACTTCATCAAGCAGGGACACAACATCCTGCTGTCCCAGTCCTTCGCTAAGAATATGGGACTCTATGGTCAGTCAGAATTCACTACACGCTCTTAAACATTTCTGCGGGTGCAGAATTTATATAAAACCGGTGATACTATAATTATGTAAAAAGTTTAAATGTTACTGGAATGGGCCTGGGAATCTTTGATCACACAATTTTGGCCATACTGCAGAATCTATTGAAATTACTGTTGCTTGTGTTTTACCAACACCCAGTGGAAAAAATAGAAAAAAGCAGATGGTTGAGCAGGATTTATTCAAATAAGCATTCAGACTTTCAATGTGTTTGACATCTAATAAGTCACATCGACAGTGAGATATCATTCAGATATAATTTAAGTACTGAAATCTGAAGGGAATAATACAAGTTGCATGTCTCTTCTATTTTGTGACTAAATGTTCTACAATGCAACTTACTGTTTGCAAATGTATAATATGATGCATACTTTGTGCATGTTGATATTCACAGGTGAGCGTGTGGGCGGCTTCACTGTGGTGTGTAACGATGCAGACGAGGCAAAGAAGGTGGAGTCTCAACTTAAAATCCTCATCAGGCCCATTTACTCCAACCCGCCAATGAACGGCGCCAGAATTGCAGCAACCATTCTCAATACACCAGATCTGCGCTCACTGTGGTATGTGTTTATACATAGATCATAAATACTCACATATTACCTGAACCGGAGATGTAGTCTGGATATTTGTAAAAACGCTTGAGGTTCAAGTCTTCCATATTACACCAATTAGATATAATCCCAAATCTCTTTCTTGAACTGTTTGACCCTGCTGTCATTTATTCCAGGCTGGAGGAGGTTCATGGTATGGCTAACCGCATCATTAAGATGAGAGAGCAGCTGGTGACTGGTCTGAAAAATGAGGGCTCCTCCCACAACTGGCAGCACGTCGTCGACCAGATCGGGATGTTCTGCTTCACAGGCCTCAAACCCGAACAGGTACAGGTTTTATAACAGAATTGTGAATTTCCAACATTATTTATAATAGTTCTGTTTGATTAGCTCTTCATTGAAAATTGCATCAAAAAGACATTATTTGAAAGGTTACAATATAGAAAAGCTCAATACCTTGTAGTCTGTATTGAATCAAATGTAAACATCTGATTGTTTGCTTTTCTCAACATCTCTCACACACAGATTACAAACAAGTTTCTTATTAAATATTTCCCTGATTGAACTGAAATATTGGTATTAATGTTTGTCAAGTGACACATTGATCAAAGCGACAACAAATAAGATTTGGCATCACATCTTCTAGAAAGAGTAAACAGTTCTCTTCTCTCAGGTTATTTCACACAGTCCTTGAAAACTGCTGCTCTAAAGCCACAATGGGGGGAAAAAAAGAAATCTCACTAAGGAGAAATTACAAGCCGAAATCAAACACCCCATTTTGAGTAAAATTATTGTAAAGTCTGTTTTCTAACTGCTGGACAACTTCTTGGCCATAACAAGTGTTCTGAGGTTTTCAACCTCACATCACTGAGACTGTTCTTGTTATGATCTTACATGCCATCCCCTTAAACAGAGACATAGGAAAAGTTTAAGTCTTGGTATTAATAGATCACATTTGAAACTGTTACAATGTTACAGTGGTTTAAATCCAATCTGATGGACAGGGACTTATTTGTATTGATCAATAAATTCCACTTCTGAACCTACAAAAATGAATGACGTTGCCCAAAGCAGTATTCTCAGTCCCTTTCTGTTCAACCTCTAAAGTCTTCCATTAAGTAAAAAATAAATAAAATAATTGACCGTCATTATGCGAAAGTACTGATGACTTTGCAGTAGGCTACTGTGTGTGTGTGTGTGTGTGTGTGTGTGTGTGTGTGTGTGTGTACTAATTTTTATTTCTTCCTCCAGGTTGAGCGCCTGACAAAGGAGTTTTCAGTGTACATGACCAAGGATGGCAGAATTTCAATGGCAGGCGTGACCTCTGGGAATGTGGGTTACCTGGCACACGGGATCCATGCGGTCACCAAGTAGAGTGGATCCTGCTGGGAGAGCGACATAATCAAAGCAGCAGTGTTAATGAGGAGCATTACGCGTCACTTATTCTCTGTCTTCTCCATTCCACCGTTTAGAAAAGAGCTCTATGTTTAGTTAGACATTTTCTTAATTGGATTTCAGCAAGAGTTCTTACTGCTGTCAAACTATTAGGTTTCTGAGTTAACATTTCACTGAACAGACTCTCCAAATTTTAAAAGACATATTTTCTCCACTCCTGTCGGATCATCTTTGCTTATTTATTACGTGGAATCACCTGTTGGCTGTGCATTAACGTCCACCGAAATGTGTGCTGCAGTGGGCCCACTCACTATAAAACATCCAGCAACCAACATGGCGGTAATGTTAGACTGTGCATTCATTTTATGTACAAGTTGAGATTTCTGTTGCTATGTGAAAACTTGTTGAGAATGTGAGTTATTTTTCTTAATTACAATGGTGAAGTCGTAGCACTTTAAAAGTTGAAAGGCACTGTTAAATTTGGAAGATAATCTGCAGTTGTCCATCTGAACTAACAAACCATCCAGTAATTTCCTCCTTCCCTTTGTTAGGAATGTCCCTATCGTTCTCCCTTGTATTCGCAACTTTTCAGTGGGATCTTGAACCATCTTTGGTTTTCAATCTAGTTGGTGGCAGAGCAGAAGTCCCTCTTCACTGTCTGATACAAACAAGCACACAAGCCAAACACTGTTAAACTTAAGCGATCAATACTTTGAATGAATTCCACAGCGGAGATTTCTTTTTCTTCTCCATATTCCACCAGAGCCCTAAATTCAAAGTCCCGTTTCTTTCAATTAAAAACAATAAAAATCATGCAGTGTTTGCGTGGTTAATATAAATGTGGGGGTTAAGTGATCAAGGTGAATTCCAGACAGTTCATGAAGAAATATCCATCAACTGCTCATTCACTCAGACATTATGTGTACAGTGTATGAATCAAGAAATGTGGGGTTTGCCCTCAGCCTTCTCATACTTCTGAAACCTCTGGCACTACGCCTCCATGTTTTGCATTCTGTCATAAAGAAATAATGACTCATTGGGCATGTATCTTATTGAACAAACAATAAATGGTTATAGAAGAATGATCTGATCTAATGTGCATTTTTCTTTGTCTAATGTGAGTTACTGTTTTCATTTTCCTTACAATTTACTGACCTTTCCATCCATGTCCCTACAAATTTCTTATTTCAATTGAATATTTTAAATATATACAATATATATACATATACATAGTTGTATAGATGAAGATGCCATGCTCTTCTGATCTTACAAAGTTAGTGTAGTCAATATTTTCATTGATAGTTTACTTCCTATTTATCTGGGACGAGGTGTTTGCTGCATGAGTCCTCAAGTCCTGGGGGACATTGAGTGGCGGGATCCTAATTGTTGACTCGGCCTCCTCTACAAAACAGGGCTGGACGGAGAGGTAATTAAGCAGAAAGCTGCGTAGCATTGAGTCATTGTTTATCAGACATTTAACTAACTGTATCAACTGCTAAAACATCACATGAGACTTCATAGACTTCATTGAGGAGTAATGCCAATACAGAGAACTACAATACCCACAACTCCAGTCAGGTGACGTGTCACGTGCCCCTCTTCGTTCTACCGGCAGGCTCCCAAAATCCCAAACAGCTCATTCACCACCTGCAGACCGTATGAAACTGAAGGTACAGTGTCTTATTATCAGCTTTTCGCTAAACAGCAGCTAAATTACAGCGAGTGTCGGTCACGTGACGTGGATGTGTCTGTTTGTGTGGGCTTGTTTGGGGAAAAGGTTTCTAGTATTCAGCCAAGGTTAGGTGTAACGTGTGTTAGCTAGCTATTGTACGTTAGGACACACTAACAAAGGGGTTGACTGCGTTGACAGATGTTATTGTTATGTTCATGAAAAGCCAAGCAATAATGTAATCCCCTTAAAAGATGGGATGTTGAACCAGTACCTCCTGCTGGGAGCTGAAGCAGCACATTGAGCTGACAGTCATGTAGGTTTACTTTTTGTGTAACCATATGCCACTTGTGTTTTATTAGTAAGATTCAATGCATATCAGCATTAATGTCAGCTATCTTTACTGGGAAATAGTTTAGCTGCTTGACTTGAGGCTGAGTGTCTCCTTCACGCCTCAGCTGTGCAGTGATTCGTCTTGTTTTGGTGAATGTATGCATTGCTCACTCAGTTACACGGTGTATTGTAATGTAGTCCTGAGTATGTACATCCTTGAGTGATTGTTAGTCGAAGATAAGATGGAAACAGTTTAAGAAATGGCTCATCAAAACATTGATGTACTCACATTAACATAGAACCTTACCTTTCACAACATTAACATTTGTAAAGTAATTGTTGATTAAGAGAAGAAAAGAAATGTGTGAACTAACTTTTCTTCAAGATTACTAAATTTGACATTTGTTCACAATAAATTAAAGTAAGTCAAAGAACCATGTTACATGAATGTATATGTTGATGTTGTATCAGCACTGTGCATGTTTAAAAATAAATGTATCTCTAAATGCAAACATTATCTAATTACAGATTACTGATTGGTTTCACCCTCATACTGATACTGCTGATAACATTGAGATGTATCAGCTGGCCCTTGACTGTTGTGGTATTTAAGATACTGGACTTCTGATCTGAGTTTCCTCCACTGGATCCAGAGAGTTGGAGACACCTTTTCTGGGTAGCATAAGACTTGGCAGGCAGAGCCTCAGCCTGTTGACTCATGGCGATTAACACAGATGTCGAGGACTGGGGCGCCATTGGGAGTACGGACTCTGGAGAAAGAGCGTGGCTCTTGCAGAGCCCCAGCGTGGATTCTGTCCGGCCTCTGGAGACGGAAAGCAGTGGCGTGTCGTCTTGGGCAGCGGTCTTCATCGTGGTCAACGCAGCCCTGGGAGCAGGTCTACTCAATTTCCCTGCAGCCTTCAATCTGGCAGGAGGAGTGACTGCAGGAGTCATGCTTCAAATGGTGAGGAGATCCCAGTGAGCACATCATGTTGACACTGAAGCCCCTACCACAGCCTGCATGAGGCTAGGGCTGGGCGATATGAGGTAGATCAAATATCACAATGTTGATATTGTTGGGTTGACTATTGGTGCTCTCACAAAATAAGATTTGTGCTAAATAACAGTCATTGATGTGGATATAATGACTTAATCCTTATAGGCAGATATTTAAAAAGCTAGAGAATTCACAAAATTACCGGGCAAGACAACTTGCAATATTTAGATATCCAAAGAAAAATCTCCATCACAATATGAAAATAATATCATTGTATTGCCCAGCGCCACATACTGAAACTACTCAGGCTGTGAATATTTAGTGTAATGTGATAAAATGGGCTGCGACCCACAATTCTAATCATTTTACAGCTTGTAAAATGTGATGACAAATGATAATGACGTTTTGAGAGGCCAATAGGAGTTTTATATTTGCTTACTATATCTAGCAACATATCCCTTCATAAAACCCAACAGAGGGAAGTTTGTAGAAGAGATGAAAGGAAAAAAAATAGTGTTTACCTTAATTATTAACAAAAACTATGATTCAATAATGTAAATTGGAATCCAAGACTGAACCTGGCTTCAACTAATTTGCAGGCACCCGGTTCTTACACACAACTTTGCACTGAATGTTAGCGCCGATAACTGCTGACCATCTGAATGTATTTTCTGAGTTCTTGTGACCAACTTAAAACTGCCTATAGACAAAATGTATCAGGAACCATAACATGTTGCTTCCTGTTTCTCTGTTTCAGTTTATGCTGATCTTCATAATCAGTGGACTGGTGATCCTGGGCTACTGCTGCCAGGTATGTGCCACTCAATCAGGAGCGTCAGATCCAGACTTCCTGAAAGTCTTAAAATCCATCTCTTACTTTTTCTCTTTCATCTTCTGCAACATGTTCTCCATCCATCTCAGTATGAGTGCTTTTCTTTCTCATGAGTATTTCTCCTTCAGTTGCATTGTGCAATACCGTTCTGTGGTTGTATTCCTGACTTCCACTTCCTGATGGCTCAGACTTGTGCTTGGAGTTTGAGTTTAAGTACATTTTAGGTCTAACTGATAAACGTCTGCAGAATATTGCTTTAAGTTACAAAAATCAGCCACCATCAACTGCAGGAGGACATTTTTCCTAAATGATGTGGTACCTCGAGAATAGCTGACATTGCGTATGATTGACTGACTGTACTCAACAGATTACAACCATTACTTTACTATGCCTTAAACTGCAGACTATTACAGTCAACAGTGAGGCTCCTACTGCAGGTTTACTTGTGGAGTTTTTAAAAGGAAAAAGGAAATTGCCATGGAACAAATACACTAGTAAATGTTATACTTTTCTTTATTGTTGGCAACTTATCTGATACCTTATTTAGACTGTTGCTTTAAACTCTCCTGCTGTTGTACAACTGCATTAAACGATGAGCTTAAACCACAGGAGCTATCAGGAAAACTTGTCAGCAAAGAAAAACTGAATCAAGCTACTGTGGCACATGATTAACACGACGGGATCCTGGAGGTGTTTTAACATTGCTGGGGAATGTTTTCTTGACTCAGCAGTGCATAAAAGCCACAGGTTGCCGGAAGCATTACTTACTCAGTCGGGTGCATCCCTTAAGGTCTCAATAAATATTACCATAATTAAAATGAATATGCATTATCATCTCAAGGTTATCATAGAAACCACAAAGTGACTAAATAGCTAAAAGGCTTTTCTAATAAATTTACTGCTGAATCCACGTCCACTTTTTAATTATTCGCTTGCGTCCTTCAGGTCAGTAATGAAAGCACCTATCAGGAGGTCGTCAGAGCCACTTGTGGGAAAGTAACAGGAATCGCATGTGAAGTCGCCATCGCTGTCTACACCTTTGGGACTTCTATCGCTTTCTTCATTGTCATTGGAGACCAGCTGGATCGCTGTAAGTTAGTCACCTAGAACGTGAATCACCCACGAAGCTGCCCCCTCTTATTCTATAGGATGGTTAGAAAATATTTTCCTAAACCTCTGACGGTTAAAGATGCAATTTCTCAGATTGTCACTACATATTGTTCTGTCACCTACTTTTCCGTGGACGTTTAAGTACATTTAACTGTGACCTGTGTGTTTGAGCAAAGGAAGATGTCTGCTAGTTGTAGTGTGTTGCTGAGCCATCATTGATGAGGGCAAAGAGCATCAAGGATGACACCACTCAGCTTTTCCTCTCAATGAATGTGACACTCACGTGACCGACTCTTGCATATCCTCGCACTGAGGCGCTGACAGTGTAGAAATGCTACTCTTGGCTTTTTTTCTGGTAATAGACCGCGACCTTCCACCTATTTAGGAATTAATACATGAATGGGGTGGTTGTGACTTTAATTATCTGCTTAGCTAATTATCTTCCATGTGAACTGCCGTTTACAATTACTCTCTCTACTCTCGTCCAGCATACGTTGTCTGTCCTGCTGTCTGTCCTTCTCAACATTTTTCTGTAATTCCTGTTTTTTGTGTCAGTGGTGGCAGCAGCGGTTCATGACACAGATGATACAGTCAGTGGCCACTGGTACACTGACCGCAAGTTTACTATCTCTGTTACGGCGGTCCTGGTTGTTCTTCCTCTCTCCATCCCCAAAGAGATTGGTTTTCAGAAGTATGCCAGGTACAACACTTTGTTACTAACTCCTCTTACTTTCTCATCAAGGATTTAAATTGGTTCATGCTTTCTGAGCTTTTGCCTCATGTGATGATCATGTCTGGGTTGTTGTTCTTCCTCGTAGTGCATTGAGTGTGATGGGAACCTGGTATGTGACCATCGTGGTCATTATAAAGTACATCTGGCCAGATAAAAATATGACTCCGAGCCACGTTCCCACCAGGTTAGTCTGCACACACTTGATGACATTTTTCAAAATGTTTTACTACTTACTTTAGCACTGTCCACCTACTCATTCAAGCAGAAACATCTGCATACTCGTCGTCATGCTTTGCCTGTGTTGTGTTTGTTACAGTTCTGCTTCCTGGACTGCAGTTTTCAATGCAATGCCCACCATTTGCTTTGGTTTCCAGGTATCTCTTCATTTCTGTCATTTGAGATCATAAAACTAAATGTCTTTGTTTTAGTTTGATATTGATGACTTATTTTTGTCTTATTTTCTTCCTCCTGATCTCGTTCTACAGTGTCACGTCAGCAGTGTGCCGGTGTTCAACAGCATGAGCAGAAAAGAGCTCAAACCTTGGGGAGTGGTAGTCACACTCAGTATGATAATCTGCCTATTTGTTTACACAGGAACAGGTATTGTCAATGTGTGCACTCAATTACGTACCTACCTAATGGTTTTCTTGTCTCAACAATTGACTGATCTTTAATGTGTTTGAATGTCAGTTTAAGTTATGCTGAAGTGCTGTAATAAGTCAGATGGCTTGTGCCTGCTTGTCAATAATTAAATGATTGTATTTGATCAGGTGTCTGTGGCTTCCTGACGTTTGGCTCCAGCGTCAGTCAGGACGTGTTGATGTCGTACCCTTCTGATGATATCGCTGTGGCCATAGCGAGAGCTTTTATTGTCATCTGTGTCATCACCTCCTACCCAATTTTACACTTCTGTGGCAGGTAAGATTTTGTAAAAATGTGCATGTTTTATTTCCATACTTCTGATCTCCCTGCTCGGCATACTTGTGTGCTTGTGTCTCTGCGTCCGTGAGAGAGTGTGCACCTCTGTGTCCGTCCACAACTAATCTCACATTCTGCTGCAGCAAACTGCATTATATTTGGGGTGTTATGTTATGGCTGCATGCTCAAGGGCCTCTTTTGGTTGACTCATACTTCATCAAAACATTGATTTAGTGATTTATACTGACATTGACTGACTGCTGACTCCTTACTTACTACTCTTAACTGGCCCCTGGTCCGTAGGAGCAGCTAGTGATTACACAGCTGAGTGTCTCTCTGGGCTCGTAGCCGCTTTTCTGTGCACAGAGACCCACAGAACTAACTGAGGCCGTGTCCACGTTACCACATTTCCTTTTCAAAAAACAAATATTTTGCTACTGAGCGTCCACACTACACAAGAATCATAGAGCACTCAAAACGGAGGAGTGTGGAAACGTTCCAGAGAACAGATCAATTTGAAAACTCTGGGGTTACGTCCTATTGTGGACCAGCGTAAACGTAGACACCCACATTTGCTACTTGATTTGGTCTTAGCATCGCAACATCTCCTGCCCTGATTCGTCACGCCCCTATCACATGACTCTGAGCTACAGTTGGATCGCGTCGTCCCTCGCCATTGACATTTTTCCTCCGCAGTATTTTCTGCAATTTAACCAACTGCAGTGAGTAGAAAATCTGCTTCCTGTTTACACCGTCACATAATATGCGTTTTCAAAGGTTTCTGTGTGGACAGAGATCCTTTTGAAAATGATGCTGAAACGCCTGTGTGGACGGAGATCCTTATAGTGTGGCTGTAGCCTGAACTGCCATTACGCGCACTGCTGAGTACATCGCCGCCACTGAGCTGCTGCTGGGCCGGCAGCTCGATTGCCGGCATTCTTCGCCGCTTGTTTTAGAGTTTTAATGAAGTTTGTTTGACGACGCCTTACAGCCCAGTGATGTCTAGACGTGAGGTTGGCCAATTGTGGGTCACATCATTCAATCTCACAATACAGCAGTGGTCGTTACAGATACATCTGCAGTACTGAGTGCCTCTTTCTAGTTGAGATTGTAATCTCTATTTTTTTTTAAATTGCACAAGCATAAAAAGACTGTTGCTGTATTAATATTTATACCTATGGTGCAGTGATGGCAGCTGCAGATGTGATGCACAATGTGATCAATGCATTCCTAGTGTGTGATAAAAACAACTGTTTTTATTCTTTTTAACAATTCAGTCAATGCAGCATTTCTTCACCACACTGTGGTGTGATCATGTGTCCTCCCAGGGCAGTTATAGAAGGACTTTGGCTGCGTTTCCAAGGCGAGCAGGTGGAGGTGTGTGTGCGTCGGGAGAGGAGGAGGAGGATCCTGCAGACGCTGGTGTGGTTTGTTGTCACGCTCGTCCTCGCCCTCTTCATCCCAGATATTGGTCGGGTGATCTCGCTGATTGGAGGATTGGCAGCCTGCTTTATCTTTGTCTTCCCAGGTAACATTTTCCTCATTGATTGCAAGGTTTCAGATTTCTGTCAGACTTTAATGTCACACTGAAATGTCTGTCCAATGTCTCTTTAACAGGTTTGTGTTTGATGCAAGCCAAGCTGTCAGAGACTGACAGCCGAACTGCAAGGTGAGATTGCTTATGCCTGCATGTCTGTTTCTTTGCAATCAATCTGATCAATTATATTGTGAAACATGGCAACAAGGTTCATGGATCTAACCCCACGAGGACCCTCAGTGTGTGGTGTTTGCTTGCTTCTTTAACTGGAGGTTGTTGCGTGCTGCATTGTTTCTGCCTTTTTCTACTATTTAGTTAGAATGGGTCAAACACAGGATGAATTTTCTTACATTATTATTGAAACTTCCACAATATCACTAATTTATGTTGTTTTTACGTCCCATTTAATATAAATAGACATTCAGCATAACATTCATCTAGAGTTGTTTCTGGGGACTGTACTAATTTAAATCAGCTTTGTTTTGGTCTCCACCAACTTTTGAAAAAAATCTCCTTGTCTGCTATTATTTGAGCAGGGATTGTGCAGCATATCGGAGCATGTCCACTGGAAACCAAAGTAATGAGCTAAAAGACCAGAGCTGCAACGATTCATTTAACAATATTTAAATGTTAAATTGAATCTGAAATTATTTTGATAATAAATAAATCAATTAATCAAATTAAATGCATCAGTGGTTCCTTATATTCTCCCGCTCCAGTTTTATAGAAAATATAAACTAAATATTGTTGGGTTTTGATTAATTGTTTAAATACTCCACATATTAATCCAATATATGACAAAAAGCTATGCAGCCCTGAAATAAACACATAATTCTGTAGAGATGGTATTTTTTGATTTTGCACTATGTTAAGTTCAAAAATCTTTGGACGGTTGTGTGAAGAGAAGTCCCAGATGCAGAAAGTTATAATAAAAATTGATTTAATAAAAAGATGATGAACAGCATTTCAAAATGAATCACACTAATAACTACACAAAATATACAAAATATATCCCATGGGAGAGAGAAATCCCATGAGACAGTGCCCCCCCCCACCGGGCAGCAGATCCATACATACCTGCCCGGCAGAAGGCACCCAGAGATCTGCTGATGTTCTCACAATGTCTCAGCTTTGCCAGGTTTGGGGTCAGCCCCCCTTCCTCTGGCTAGCATCTCTTCCAGTCCATTGATTGGACAAGACCTCGTCCTTTTAGGTGTTGGTCAACCCAAACCCCCTCTCGCATAAACAACAGTACTCAGGACTTCAATCAACCCCCTCACAGGCACATTCCTGAGCACGTCCTCCTTATCTATCTGCTCCAATCTTCAGGCTGCGTAACTGTTTGTGGGCTTCTGATGTTTTCAGGATTCATTCCACAATCACTTAATACATTTCATAATTCTAATTAATACATTTGTGTAGTACATACAGTGTCATCCATTCAATATTTGATAATCCATACAGAGTTATTTATTTGTCTTGACCCTCCAATGTAAACTCTCTAGCTCTCACTAGGAGCACTATAAAGCATCATTTTCTAACAACTATGAGAGATCCTTTTACATTGTTTACATTTGATGTAGTGTTGATATGATTTTGTTTTCTTTGAGTACTTTTCTATAACGCTTGTCTCTGTTACAGCTGGCATGGATCGGTGGTCTTCGGCGTTGTCATGATTACGATTGGAGCGTTCATCTTTGGCCTCACCACAACTAACTCCATCTATCAAGACGTCGTCAGCTAGAAGGAACAGTTTCATCTGAGCCAGTGTGTTTAAGACAGGAAGGGGGAGGGGACGGGGGGGCTGCTATTCTGAACTACTGGAGAAGATGGAGAAGCATCTCATGACATGTCATTTATAAAAAAAAATCCTCTGCAGCATGTCCCATTCCTTCTCCGTACTGAGTTAAAGCTTCGCAGCTCTTTATTCAGTCAGGTAGTCAGAGACACAATGCCAAATGACTTCAGACACTTTGCCTTTTATTTTATGTACAGTTTAAAGTTGCATGTTTTATGTTTTATGGTGCTTTTAACAACAGTGGGACAGAGATTGGTTTCCCTGTCTCTGGATCCTGTACGGGCAACATATTCCTGTCCTGTTTACAAGAGATGAAGGACTTTGTATACAAAGGTCTTACAATCAAATTGATTTTAATAATGAAATTGTACCAATTTGTGTATTTTGACTCTTATTGAAAATGACATGCTGCTGTTCCCAGGTCTAATCCGGGGCCAGACTTTAGGTTGCCAAAGGAACATTTAATACGTTTGCGCACACTAGGACACATAATCATTAATGAGTGATGTGATAACTGCAGGGTGGGACGGTTCAAGTCTCGTTAACTTTTTTATTCTTTGATAGTCAATAAGTTTTAGGCATTCTATAAAGTTAGAAGTACTATGATGATTGTAAACTTGGCTTTGAGGTGAAATCATATTTGTTGTTTTGTGAAAGTTCAAAGTTACATATACTTAATCCTGCCGGCCTTTAATAAGATTACTTACTGCGATGTACAAAACGGTTAACTTGAAAACCACAGCAGTGTGCTTCCCCAAACACAATTAACAAAAAGAAAATGTCAAAGACGAGCAGCGCCTCCACATCCCTGCAGAGTGGGTTGAAAAAGTGTTAATGAATGTATGCAAAAATGTATATAACCTACACTATTCAGTTTGTACATAATTTAGGACTGTGCTCAGGCGACAGTCACTAGTTTTATTTACTTGAATCCGTTGACACAACTGCAGACTTTAAGCTCAAGTAAAAATAAATTATTCGCTGCTTTCTTTTTTATTAAACTAAGACCAAAATATGAGCATTTTTTTCATGCCCTAATAATCAAGACCTTATCTACTTAACACTAATTAAAGATGCTCATAACAATTATTCAGTCGAATTAGGTCATTTCGATTTAGTGTTTCAACAAAGCTGCAAATGCAGCCAACACATTTAAAATCACGGGGTCTAATTGGGACTAAACTGAATGGATTTGATTACTGGTTTTACTTTGATTTAATTAGACTGGCCACAGCTAATATTTTTAGGAATGTTAAGCATGTTATAAAGTGGAATTCACTGCAGTCTTCGAATTTACGGTTTTATGAAACCTAGCAATATAAAGGTGTTTTATTTGTGAACACAGGACAGTTTAAGTTAAAGGGATTATTTTTTTAAAGCAATTATATTGCATTAGTCACACTGTTTTACCATCACATTTACTATGTACCTAAAAAGGGAAAGAAGTTAGAGTTAAAAAAAGAATATACATAATGCTGTCTCTGGGGTATAACAACTTCTGCTTCAGACCGTTATTGCATTGAAACGTCTTTATTGTTGGAATAAGAATTGTTTTTATTATCTTTTTGGTGCTGCAGACAAGAGTTTCTGGTCATTAGTGAATGCCGATTGCAATTATGAGTTCTGTCACTGATTTACTATATTTCAAGCTAAGGAGTAGTTTCCCCCACTTCCAAGGCATTTGATCATTTAAAAAAAAAAGAAAAACATGTGTCCCTGTTGTCCAACATAAAGTTGACCTACAAATGAATTTCATGGCAAGTTTAATAGAAATGCTGTGATATTTCAATAGATTATCTACAATCAAGGCATGTGAAGATATGACAATCCATGTGTCACTTGCAGTTCAAAATAAAAAGACAAATACAGATACAGATTGGTGTGACAGTTTTTCATTCAAGTTCAGAGCAATCACCTATTACTCACACACTTGCCTAAAATGTCAATGAAAAACACCATACAGCTTTACATTGGTGCCACAGAATATCGTTTCATTTGATCAGATGCAGTTTACATATTTGGACAAAGACAAGACAGATATGAAATGAAACTGAGGTCAAGCACAGACTTTATGCAAGGTTTTCTCTTCAGTAAATTGTAAAGGACTTGTACCTTGTTTAAGATTGTACAAGTAGTTATCAAGTTGCAGGACAATGCAGTAAAACAATCAAACCATAGCCTCCAGGGAGTTTAAGGCTAAATAAAATGAGTCACATAACTTCAAAACAACTGAGCTGGTGCTTTTCCCAGACTGAGACCAGACGTATGGCACAAAACCCCAAAAGCAGTAATCAAATATGATTAATGTATTGACATTTGTCTCAGTCTCCAGGAACAAAGAATGTCTAAAAATTGTTTAAATGTCTTAAAGCTGGCACTTGAATAGTTTAATTCCATATCTAATGTGGTTCAGAGCAAAGGCAACAACAAATATGTCTCCATCCAAATACTCAACACACTTCACTGCAGGTATGAAGAATATAGATGATAAGAACAAGTCTCCCAACAGTCCCTTTTCCTCCAAAACTCTCTTCCCTGAGAAGAAATTACCATTTAACAAGTGATAAGTGCAGGTATATTACATGCAGCAGTTTCCATCAGTAGGAGCCATTAGTGATGAAAGACTGGAACATCTGGAAGGCTGGACCTGGAGCCCACTGAGGAACCATGTGACCTGCACCCTGAAACAGAGAACAGTGGCATTTCACTGTAATGTAACCACACCTTATGTCCCACACCGTCATATGCATTGAATGTGGGCGACTGTGGCTCAGTGGTTAGCAGGTCTGTCTTTCAATCAGAGGATCCGTGGTTCGATCCCTGGCTACACTAGTCCATGTGGATGGGTCTTTGAGCAACACTTAACCCGATTTGCTCACCGTTGCTGTATCTACGGTCTACTGTATATCATGTAAGTCACTTTGGATAAAAGCGTCAGCTAAATGAAATGTATTGTGTTGCAACTCCGTTGTCGTTCCTTCTGTCCACATGGCATCTATTACACGTCTGAGGTTTCTTTCTTTTTTGGGGGGAGTTTTTCCTTTTTTGATGTGATGGGACAGAATGTCGTAGGTGTACAAATTATAAAGCCCTCCGAGACAAATTTGTGATTTTGGGCGATACAAAATAAATGGAATTAAATTAAAAAGACAATGGTAGTTACCTTGACTGTCAGGAAAGTGATGTTTCCATACTGCTGGTAGAAACCAGCAATCTGGTTATCATGAAGCCAGGTCTGGTACCTAGTGGTTGCCTGAGAACAACATGAATTTAAAGTAGTATTAACAGGTGTATGTGCTTGTTGTATAATCTTCCCTAAAATTAAAGTCCCTACCTTCAGGCCGAGGTCTTCCACAAACCACTGGTCTCCCAGGAAGTTGCAGGCCATGTCGGTGTCTCCGTTGTAGACGAGCGCCCGCAGGCCCAGAGAGAGCAGTTTCAGATACACCTCCTTCATCGTTGGGTACAGGTTGCGGTATTGGTCCCCAACGTCCTCACTATCAATGAAGAAAACGTTTACAGTCCATTATGATCGTGGTTGACGTCCTAACCTCTTACCTAACTCCACAGAGAAAAGAGGGGAATGTCTCAGTAACAAAGTCCTAGGAGCAGTAAACACTGTTATTGCTTTTGCCATAATATCTCCCGTTTGCTCCGGCACCTGGTGGATTTGCACACGTTGCCTTTAAAAGTTGTCAACAGCAGCCACAATCTGAACGCTTGCTTTAGCCAACGCTAGTAGCATGAATCCTGCAGTGTTCCTCAGGTGCCACCAGGAGGCTGACATTTGAAGTGAAGCTTCTCAAATAGTGAAGGGACTGACATGAAATGTGGTTCATCAATAAATGAATGTTCCCCCTCTCCTCAGGATTAATGGAAACCTCTTTGCCAATACCCTGACTTTTCTTTGAGCGTCATCATATGGTCATCATTTAAATTTGTACAATACTTTGGTTTATGAACAAATATATGCAAAACATTACCGTCAGCCTCTATTGCACTTTTTAGTTTATTTGACTAATTTGAGGAAACATTATACCAGGTTAGCATGCAGCTTTTAGCATTTAGCTCAAAGCCCTTGCTGTGCCTCACAGAGCAGCTTAGTCTTGTTTTACAGTGATCTGCACACTTTTTCCATCCATCCATCAAATAAAATTGCTGCATTTTATGAGTAAAGTATGTATTTACATATTGAGTAAAATGCACATGTACTAAAATGTGGCTTACATGCAAATGAGCAGTCTGTCATTTTGCAACTTTCACATTCTTCCTGTGAAATTGAGGCGAGATGGTAAGTTTATTGTGTGGATAGACTGAGAAAAGAAATCATCTTTGACCTGCATGTTGGAGAGCTATGGATTAACTGTTGCCATACATTTTTGTAATCTTTCCACACACAGTTTGTGTTTTTAGTAACCCGATAAATTGTTTACAGGGAACAATAATATCAAGGAGTCACAGCTTCCTTAATTTGAATAGTGACATGACATTAATTGTTTTGCTGCAACATACCTGCAGATGTCCCAAGCTGGCAGTGTATCTGGAATGTGCAACGCTTTCCTCACGTCGCCTCTATTCAGCCAATTAATCTGAGCCGTACTGTTGATGCAGGGAGGGACATCACTCAGGGACACGAAGGGAGACACTTTATCTGAAAACTTCATTAAAAAAAAAAAACAATCATCATTATCACCACGAGACAATATGAATAATTTTAAGCACAGGTGCATGGGGAAGCAGCACACACCTTGTGGGTGTGTTGATGTTTCCTGTAGTTCTTAAACAGGTGACTCATGGTCCTCTCATAGCCTCTGTGGAATCTTCTGCCTCCCTCGCAATCCAAATAAAGGGCATACTCATTGAGTCCGCTATTATACACAATACCAAAGGCCACACCCACCTGAAGGGAGACGAGGACAAAATCAAATCGGAGTCATTTGGTAGCACCAGTAATGCCCGGCTGAAGTGTAAAGAAATGGTGCATGCGTACCAGTGTATTGCAGGGGTCCAAGCTGGAGTTGTAGAAGTTACAGGTCCCCTTGTCACAGCAATTTATGTTCAGAGCATGCCACAAGCTGCACATAAAACATAAAACACTTTACAATGACATCCACATTACTTATTGTCAACCAGCAGCATGAGGCACTCCAATATGCCATCGGTTGCATTGATTTGTGGCAGAATTAAAACTACAAAAGTAAATCGAGGCATTTTTTCTTTGGACTTCTAGCAGTCAGCAAAGAAAGGTACTCTTAAGAGAACATTAAAATACTCTGCTGTTCTTCCTTACAGACGGTCATTTATATACACAAGTCACTTACAGTCAGAAGGCATGCGTTTAATGGGACTTGTGAAAATGACTGGTCTTTCAGTTCTGTCTTTGGAAACCTCATGTTTGCCCCAATGTTCCACTGAGTGTCAGCTGTCATTTCAAACTAAAGGGAACCAGGGAAACACACTAGTGTCTGATGGCATTGCAAAGTACCACTTACTCTTCTCCAAAGAGGCCGTGGTAGTAACCAAAGTAGATCAACGTTTGGTCATTCAGCGCATAGCTGCTGAGACCATTTCCCACTGAAAAGCCCTGAAAACAAAAATGTAGTCAAGATAAATGTTGGTAGCTAAAATGCATGTCTTCTTTACTGCAAAAGTATTTTCTGAGTTTCACAAAACATCTCGTCAATCATGAAACTGCATTCTGGTGGTGGTACCGATACTGAGCAGGTGATGGTGCTGATGAGCAAAACATGAGGCTCAAGAGAACTCTGCTCCAGAAGTGGAAGAAGCATTTTGTTCCATTACTTAAGTAAGAGTGGCAATATAACAGAGCAATGTGTATAAATACTTTGTTACAAGTAAGTCATATATTCAAAGTTTTAACTTATGTAAAACTAAAAAAGTATGGCCATCCATATATGCTGATAAATGTCATATTATGCAGAATGGCCTATTATAATTGTTGACGCATTCATGTGTTCAATAATGTGTTAAGGCTGCAGCTAGGAAAGGTGTGGCTAAAGTTGATTACATTATACAGACAGCTTGTACATTCCAATAATCTTATAATGATCAGAATTAGGGATGCACCGATACCGATACCGGCATCGGTATCGGTGGTCGATACTGCGTTAAATACTCGTACTCGTATCGGTTTCAATGGCCGATACCAAGAACCGATACTCACTCAACAGTATTTCACTACAACAAACTGGTCGCGCTTTGTGGAGAAGCAACCCCGTGGCGGAGCCGGAGACACTCTTCTGTCTCAACTGTCTCAACAGTCTCAACTTCTGAGCAGCCAATCACGCTATCCAAGTTGTTTTGCCGTCCAATCAGATGGCCAGTTTGTCTTAACAGCAGAATCTGGAGCCGCCATCTTGGATCCTCGCTACGCAGCGCTCACTTCTTTCAATAGACAGGAGAAAAGTGAGACGCGAGTACAATACAAGACTTTATCGATATTGTGCTTATTAACCGGTGTTGCATACGTGTGTATGACATATTAGTGCTCATATTAGTGCTCTTGTTAGTGGCTGACAGCCCCGGAGTTACTTGTAATCAGTCCGTCCCAACGCGACGCAAATGTTTCGCGCGACCAGATTACATGTAAAGTCTATGCACAGACGCGTGTGGTTGCGACAGACGCAAATTTACGCCGGCGGCACGTTAGACGCGAGAGTTGAAATTTTCCATATTTAATACATCTATAATTGAGAAGCTCTGCGCGTCATCACCGCCGTCCCGCCGGTTTGAATCAAACTGTTGCTGATCCACCTGAAGTAGCGCTGGCAGCGGCCTCATTCAGACGCTGTTGTGCGGCTACGGATGATATTATTGTAGCCGAGTGTCTGTTGTGTGTCTATATTTGTAATTCTAATAAAATGAAAACACGCTGCAGGGTAACTTGAACCACTTTTGTATCTCCTTCACACACGTATATCCCACAATTCCACTCATTTCCTTTCCGTTTCTCCCTCCACAATAAAAGCACCGGAAACATAACTTGGAACACAGCTTCCTATATAATTGCTCGATCCCTAATATTATCGCTTACATTATGAACACACGGGGCGTTTTATGGTCCGACATTAGAGGGACTTCCACAAGAAGTTTAAAGCTTGGGATAGCCTTCTGTTAATTTTGTACTATAGGCTTGACATAATCTGCAGAGGATAAAATAAAATCTGCCTCCAAATTAATTGCACTTTCATGGAGACCAAATCTAAGAAGTATCGGTATCGGTACTCGGTATCGGCAAGTACACAAATAAAAATATCGGTATCGTATCGGTTTGTAAAAAATGGTATCGTTGCATCCCTAATCAGAATGTATCTGTGATTATGTATAGTTTTATTTATTTGAATAGTAACTGATTAAGTCGTCCGATGACTTAATGTTGGCAAAAAGGACACAAAAAAAAGAGACATTTTACTCTGAAATGTAGAAGAGTATAAAGTTGCAGATAATGAAAATACTGAGGTGTGTACCTCAACATCTTACTCACTTGAGTACATCTACACTAGTTACCTTCCACCATTGCGTTGCATGAAGCATCTCACCTTGAAGTTGATTTTGTCCGCTCCAGTAGCCACACGCAGGCTGAGGGTTGGTGCATAAATCCCACCATAACTTTCACCGAAGATGAAGAACTCATTTTGAGTGAAATTTGGGAACCTGATAAAGAAATTCTGCAGGGCTTTGTAATTATCATCCGCAACCTAAGAAAATAACATGGGGAATGGAAAAGACAGTTTCTAACAGTGTCCATCATTTTCAAAGCTAGCCAGCCAGTCACTGTACTCACCTGGTCGTCATCGGTGGCATACTTTGTGTCATCGGAGTAGGAATATCCCACTCCTGCAGGAGATTCTAGATACAGCACATTGGCAATCTTGTTCCAGCTGAATGGGTTCTCATACACTGTGGCTCCGTCATCATTAATCTGAAAGGGAAAGTCAACAAAGCATATTCAGTCAAGTGTGTACAAAACTATATGCATACTACACTTAATAAAGCAAAGTTAGCCTGCTCACATGAAATGGTCCATTCTCTGACAGGAATCCATCAAGCGAGCTGCAGCCTGGGCCTCCATTCAGCCAGAGCACCACAGGGTCCTTGACTGGGTCCCTCTGCGAAGTCACAAACCTGCGGGAGACCAGGACCCGGATCAGCTCAAAGCGAACAGGTCCCACATACCCCTACTCCTGGCGCTCAACATAGGAGGTATGCGAGGCGTACGCCGCTGAGTGCAGTCGGTTCCGGTTTCTTACCAATAGTGGAGGAACTTCCCTTGCCGTGCCTGCAAGTGACCAGACCACTGTCGATAGTTCGTTTTGAACGACATACCTGGCAGATGGATCACCTCATCAGGAGCGTACTGAGCCCGCGAGATGGGCTGAAACACGGCCAGCAAACACACCAACAAACCAGCCGCGGACATCCCTGAAATCTACTCACTTCTGACAAAATAAATGACCCCACGCTACACAGCAAAGACGCGGTTTCTTTGCACCAACTTCCTTCTACTGCAGATCAGAGTGAACAAGTCGAGCCATAACAACGTCATATGACTGCTGCTGTGGGTCACGTGACCAGCGCCTGACTCGACGAAGCAGCGATAAGCGTAAATTGTTTGAAGCAGGTTTATTGATTGTCATCAACGTTTTGCAATTACGTTTACGGTACAACTCGAGAAACATACTCATACTAAAGCAATACAAAATGATCATAATATAATTTGTATATATTAAAAAAATAAACAAAAGGCAAAGGAATGGCAGTGACAAAATACATTTAAAATGGGATACAAGTGTATATATTCTGTACGTACCATATATAGTTTATATAACAGAATCTAAAGGAACAAAAACATAGAAACCACTCATTTTAAAAGATAAACAGTTCTTCAGATTGACTTTAACTAATGAGATTAGGATCAGGTTCCTCGATTAACAATCCTGGTTAACTAGCTACATGGCTTGTTATGAGTGTTACTGGACTAGTTGTAAAGCTTCAAGTAAGTAGAATACATATCAAATTCAGTTAAATATATCATCCGGGGTGCCCTTTTAAACTTCTTCAATAATTTTGCCGAGAGGATTTTCTTGTGGTCCCTTTAAAGATCGGGCTTTTATTGTGAAGGCAGGTAGACACAGCTGCTAGAAAAATTACGCGCCGAACTCCACAACAGTGGGGGAGGGACAATCAGTAAAGTGGGAACCTTGCCATAAACATTGGATTTAAACTGTGGATGCGTGCACCTGCCGAAGATAACTTGATTCTAATTGTAACATATATAGTATATGCTTGAAATACAACCAGTTGTCTCCTGTTGTCTGGACCGCTAACGTTAACGTAGTAACTCTGAAAAGTTACCGCAGGTCCAGACACTTTCCAGGTGAGTTTAAAACGGCAGTGTATCTTATCTCTATGCCCATGCTTTGCGCTGAGGTCATGTCGACAGCCTGTTCGCGTGCATGTTTTAGCTTTTGAACAATGCAACGTTTGTATAAACAGTGGAGTCCGCTGGAAGAGGTAAAATATACACACAATGTTTGTTTCCTTTACAAACTTGTCATTGTAAAACTGCTTCAGAAAGAAACGAGCTGTGATGAACGTACGTGACGATGTTTGCCCCCCCCCCCCCCCCCCCCCCCAAAAAAAAGTGTTATTCAAATCCATATAAAACTAATTATAGCGCAAACAGGAAATTCCCATATCAGACTTTTATTTTGAAGAAGAGTATTTCTGTTTGCGTAAAGCGGGCTCTCTGCAGCTGATTCAAACATCACAGAACAGGGCTGTTCAGGGGATTCATCTGATCTCCTCCCACGTTTAGGAGAATGGATCCCGAAAGTAGCCCACATAGTCCAGACGGAGAGACCACGCTGGACCAGAACCCCAAATACCAGAGGAGCCTGAGGAGCCTTCATATGCTCGCAACGAGGTTTATCAGGCTGTTAAAAGAAGCTGAAGGCGGCGTGCTGGACCTGAAAGACGTAAGTGACCGTAAACCTGCACAACAAACACTGATCTCATCAGGCGAGCGGTTTCATTATATTTGGACAATACATCACATCACATTACAGTGTATTTGGTCATATACCAACAGAACACTTTCAAAGATGATAATTTAATATGTGATCACAATGTACACCAGAAGTAAGACATTTTTATAATGTTATGTTCAGATGCTTTGTCATAACCGTGGATGTGTATTATTTGGGCTTGCTTAAAGTGCTTCCTGAATGTTTCAGTATAGTTGTAGTATAGACACCCAGATTATGGATTAATAATGTTTTATCAGTGGATGAGGAGGAGACTCAATAGGCTTTTTTGTGTCATTTCAGGCCGTCAAGGTCCTGGCTGTTAAACAAAGAAGGCGAATCTACGACATCACAAATGTGTTGGAGGGCATTGGTCTGATTGTGAAAATCTCCAAGAATATTGTTAAGTGGAAGTAAGTCTTTAACTTTGCATTGTTTGCATGCATCTGGATATGTATGTGTCTCAAAGAGCGTGGTGCAAAATAGGTTTTACAATATAAATATGCTTTTTTATTTTCAAGAGGCACAGCGCCAGGAAAAAGTCCATACATGGTATCCAACAGAGTGATGGAGCTGAGGGCGGAGTTGATGGACTTGGAGCAGAAGGAAAGTATGTTGGACCAGCAGAAATTCTGGGTTGAACAGAGTACAAGGAACACAAAAGAAGACTGCAGTGAATATCCTTTTTACAAAGACAATGCAAAGAGTTATGCTATGTGTTTGTTTGAAATATGTTGCTTTTCTGGCTTTAATGGTATAGTTTAAAACACAAAATTAGATCTGGGATATAATTTTGAGCATATTTAATTTGGCATTTCAAACTGAACCTTGACTCGAATCAACTCTGACCTATGTGAATCATGACGATATCTGCAACTGCTTCAGCGGTAAGTTGCCGTTATTCTTGTGTACATTCATATGTCGGTATATTTTTGACACTGCAAATAATCCAAATAGAGGGGCGGTGAGAATCCGTAGAGTTGCATACACACCCATGCCCTGCTTTTGGACAAATGTCTCCTCAGCAAATGTCCTCATCTCTGCTGCTGTCGTGTTGCACAGATTGATGCATCTATAGAAAACCTCCAGATATTCAAGATTAAAACCAACTGCCTCTTTCAACTTTTTAAATGTAAATGTACACCAAAATATGTTATCTATCTATCTATCTATCTATCTATCTATCTATCTATCTATCTATCTATCTATCTATCTATAGGCAATACTCTCTTGGCAGTACAAGCACCATCTGGCACACAGCTAGATGTGCCCATTCCCAAAGCTGTAAGTTCTCCATCACTTGAATCTCGTGTAGTTTCTTTGCTTTCTATAATAGAGATGGAATGATTTTGTATGTGCATACGTCTTCTTTCAGGTCCAGAACTGCCCAGCACAGTACCAGATCCATCTGAAAAGCATCAATGGACCGATAGATGTTGTCCTTCTCAACAAACTCTCTGTCAGCTCGGTTCCGGTTGTAGTACCAGTCCCACCGTCTGAAGAACTTTTACGGAACGCCAAATTGGCCATGTCCACTTCAGACGAGACAGAAAGCAGTATTGGTCCGTGTCAGGCTTCAGCTAATATCAAAGATGGCACCATATCTAGAAGGACGTTCATGGAGGACATGCTGCACCTTCAGTCATCGTCACGTTCAACCGCTGAGCCGAACAGAACTGATGCGTCTAAATGTGAGCGTTTGAGTTAATACAACTTCTGAAGTGTGTTGAAATAGAGACCTAAAACTCAATTTTGATTTAAACTTGACCCCTTGCCACATTAATCTCAAATCAAAATAAAAAGAATAATCTGAAATAAAAACGCTAATATTGTATAACATTGATCAGGTGTGGACCAACATTACTGCTAGTAAATTGCCTTTTTTCTATCACTTCTGCTCTGTATCTGAACTGAGGGAATAAGACTGACGTGGAGCTCTTCCTTCGTCATTCGGCTTCTGTCATTGCTGAAAGATTTACATTTATGTTTTTAAATATTATTTTTGCAGTGCAAGATTTATCAAAAGAACTGCAGGAACTACTGCGACCGACCAAAGGTAGGACCCTTATTATATCTTGTGTCTGAATTATTTATGTTCTTTAAATTCTTATGTCTGTTTATTTGAATGTATTCTGATGTTAAGTATGTCTTCGCTGATTTTGTAGAAATAATGAATGCAGATCTGCTCAAGGAGCTTCTAACCTCTGAAGGTAAGTTAAGGTAGTTTTATTTTCTGACTTTGTGTGTGTGTATAATATTTGTATTAACATGTTTGCCTCTGCGCTTCAGTTCTTACTCCTCTCCTCCGTCTATCGCCGCCTGCATCTGAACAAGAATACATGTACAATCTAGATGAGAGGGAAGGCGTCTCTGACCTCTTTGACATCCCCATGCTCAATGTTTGAACATAAACTTATTTGTTAAGGACTTCCAAGAAAACTGTTTACTCCAGAAATGTACATTGTTTTTAATTAGTTATGTGACTATACCAAATAATAAACTAATCATTTAGAATTTTGTGTCGACCTCATTAATATACTGAGAAGCAAAATGTATATAAATACGTTCCAATTTAATACAGTCCAAGTCAAACAAAAGAAGGATTCGTCCTCTGGGGACCATGCATGCCTGCCCACATTGTTGTGCCAATCCATCCAGTATTTGCAGAGATATTTCAGTCTGGACAACAGTTGTATTTATCCTCCTATAGGCAGAATTAATTAATCTTCCACATATATAGTTTGGGTTTAGATGTTCTCTGTCTTTAAAGCTTTTAACGAAACAAGCTGTTTTTAGTAGAATAACACAAGATAACTTTCTAAGTGTGTGTGTGTATACATTCATCCTATATCTGTGTGTAACATTACATTATTACCACCAGAAGATTGGTTTCCTATTAAAAAAATAAGACCGTCCAACTGTATGAATGCAGGTATTAAACATTGGATAGTTTGGTTTTATGATTTTCATATATTAATCAATCCCAAATATGACCTTGGGTGTCATCAATTCAAGTCTGATTAACTTGTTTAGCATTGTGTTTACATATGGTGCAATGCATTTATTGTACACTGTCCCCAAATAAACTAATACAATAAATACAAATAAGAATATTTACAATACTCCTTTTCCTCCAATAGAGAGGGAGTATAAAACAACATACAATATAAATACACATTCTTGTTGAAACCTGGTGGAAACCCTCCACGTGGCGGCTCACTTGTTTCAGTATAGGTCTCCCCACCTGGAGGGACGTGACCAGCTGACAGCCGCGCGTGCTCATGTTGCTATGGCAACTAATGTTTGCAACTGGAGGCCTGGGACAGACTTCTCCGCGTGCTAACTGATGTGCTAGCTAGCTAGCTAGCTTCTCAACGCTCTCAGTAGTATATACACACGATGGTGAGCAAAGAGTCCTTTAAATCAATTCACCACAACAATGGTGCGCTGACTCCAGTGACGTCATTAACTATTGGTTATCTAGCGGCCTACGATAACGACTAACCTAGCTAGCTAGTTGATGTGTGCATTTCCTGTTGTGCTCTCGTTAACGTTACTCATCTAACTAGGTAGCTAGTGTGTTTATAAAAGAAGAAGTTGTCATTGGCTTGTCATTCATGACAGGCAGACTGGGGTTGCTGCTTCTCCACAATAACAATGATAAAGAAATATGCTTGGTTGATAATAGAAAGTAGTTTTAACTTGTGTATTTGTTGTTGACTTTTGTGCAGCCACCCAAAAGCAAAGGCTCAAGTAAAAAGCCTGCAAAGCCCAAAACGCCCACACTGATAGATGGATTCACCAAGGAGGAGCTGTCCAAGGAGCAGGTGAGAGATGAAGTGTGTTTCATTGTGCGGAGTAATGCTTGGATATTTTAAGTCTGTTCGTCCCTTAGCTTTTTGTGATTTGTATACAGGGATGTATTTACATTTTATTTTACTGTATGTCTTATCATATATTAAGATGTATATTTTCCCCACTGCAGGACTAATAAACAAATATCTAATCTAATCTTATATTAAAATATATATAATAATTAATCTAGAATTAAATACACTTAAATATGTGATATAAAAGAAGTGCAACTATAATCAAATCACAAAATGTGAGTCAGAAGCTGAGATGGCAATTATTGATACTTTGCTAAGCTTTTTACAATAACTTTATAAGACTAGTTTTGTTCTCAATCATGACTGCTCTATGATCTCTGTTTTATTTACTGAAAATGTGTATGCTGTGTTAACAGAATCTTTAAATATTTCAGACTTTCCTCCAGAGCCACAGAAGACATTATTTTTCTGATTTATATTAGTGCCCCCTACGAACAATACATTGGACTTTGACATTTGCAATGAGTGGGGTGTCCCTTTAGGATAAATGAGGTTATGGCGACACGATCATCTAGATCACATGTGTCAAACTCAAGGCCCGCGGGCCAGATGTGGCCCGCCACGTCATTGTATGTGGCCCGCGACGGCTTGGAAGGCATGATCACCACCGTGGACCCGTTTTCAGTCGGTCGCGGATCCGTTTTCAGTCGGTCGCGGACCCGTTTTCGGTTCGTCGCGGACCCGTTTTCAGTCGGTCGCGGACCCGTTTTCAGTCGGTCGCGGACCCGTTTTCGGTTCGTCGCGTACCCGTTTTCAGTGGGTTGCGGACCTTTGCATGGGCAATATAAAAATCCTGTGATTTTATTTTGAAGGGAATATTGAATGCAGTAGAGTGCGTCTATTCACACTCCTCAGTGCTGCGTTCACAACACACTTGCATGAGTTTACACACGCACTATTTGTGATAGTTCACTTCATTCCCGACCTTTTTATTTATATGTTTGTGCATGAAAGCACTGCTGAGTCTGTTAAAAAAGGCTGAAGTTATAAAATGATTATGTGTGTTGTATTACTTTGTGTCCTTAAGATGCACTTTGGGGTTTTTAATTGAGTGTAAAAGGGAATATTTCAAACTAGTTTTTTTGTGTTGGCATGTGAGATTCTGTACCATCTCAGGCTCAAACTGCACCATCTTTTCATTAAA
The DNA here is from genome assembly GCA_023566465.1 of Cottus gobio. Classification (NCBI taxonomy): domain Eukaryota; kingdom Metazoa; phylum Chordata; class Actinopteri; order Perciformes; family Cottidae; genus Cottus; species Cottus gobio. Next base: position 15,775,923 of record CM042224.1, on the reverse strand, counting down.
TCCATTTGAGAAGTTGAGCATGTTCCTTGCTTTGGGTCACGGCCGGTCATTCAGGGTTGATGGTGCAGCCAGACCAGTAGAACCACTGCCCCAGACCACATGCATGTTCTTATTAGCTCATAATTATTTATTAAACCAGAGTTATGTCCTTCTCAACTGTGACAAAAAAAGCTTTGAACAAAGTTAATATAACAACGATTGTTTGATCTTTGTCTTTGTTATTTTCTTCTGTTTTAAGTTTGATCTTTGATAGAATAATGTGGGTTGTATATAAATGCATGTACAATCTTTTTACACTTGAATAAACAATACAAAGACAGTTATTTAACAATATGTTCGGTAGTAGCTAAATTGATACAGTGTTACAGTTACAACCGGCCCTTTGAGGGCGATCATGATGCTGAAGTGGCCCGCGGTGAAAATGAGTTTGACACCCCTGATCTAGATTGTCTGTCAGATATGCCCACATTGAAATACATTTCTATATTTCAGCTGGAAGAGCACATTGTGCGCCTTCGAGAGGAGCTGGACAGAGAGAGGGAAGAGAGAAACTACTTCCAGCTGGAGAGGGACAAGATCCACACATTTTGGGAGATCACAGACAATAAACTTGAAGAGGTCAAGGCTGAAAAGAAGAATTTGGATAAGGACATAGAGGAGGATGAGGGGCGCCACCAAGTAGAGATCAAGGTGAGGTTAATAAAGGTGGATTGTAGTTAATGTTAAAACACACCCAAATTCACTGGCTAGATTCTTACCATGTCTTTATTTTACGCCATAATATGCTAAAAAATGAAAAGGTATTAAGGATCTTTATATGTAGTCAATAGATAAAACCTTTTTTTAATTCACAGCCAGTGTATTCTTTATCCTCAGTATCCCACAATCCATTGTGCATCAATAGTTTCTTTAGTGGCATGTATAGGTGTTCCTATCAACTTTAAATGGAAGAAAAATCATGTGATTGCATTCTTTTTTTTCAGATACTAGTACTAGTTTGTCATTTGTTAAGCAAAGATTACCCTCTGGCAGATTTAAGGGCTGAATTAATTGTATATTGCACTTTTGATTTTTTCTAATAGGTGTATAAGCAGAAGATGAAGCACCTCCTGTGTGAACACCAGAACACAATATCTGAGTTAAAAGCAGATGGTTTAGTCTCCACACAAGTGTTGCAGGAAGAGCAAAACAAATTAGAGGCTGAGCTTCATAAGAACATGAGGGCGGTCATGGTCGACATGCAGGAGCTTGACAATGAAAACCTTGTCAAGGAGCTTGAACTGGTTTGTAGTAAATAGAATATGATTTCTACACTTAAAGCTCTGTGGCTCTTTACTTTGATATATTTCAACAATTAACCGCCAATGCTACAAAGACCGCTTTGCTTTTGATCTCAACAGAAACATAATGAAGAAATGACTAAAACAAGTAACATCTGGGAGAAGCAAATTGCAGGTAAAGAACTAACCTCAATTTGAGTTGAATTCAACACCCTGTGTTGTCAAAAACTACATGGGAGCCCTCATTTTGTGTCACTATTTGAGTAGAAATCCAAACCAAATATGAGAAAAAGATGGAGTTTCTGCAACAAGAGCTGGACAACATGATGAAAAATGTGACCAGTGAGGTAGAAGATCAATGGAACAGCCACATCAACACTCTAATAGAAGACCACAAGCAAGTATTCATTGAAGTTGATGCACTGATCATTTCCATAAAACAGGATATGGATATGAACGAGTCACTCAAGGTACTCAAGTGCTCACATTCCGAGACATTTCAGATTATTTTGTTTACACCTGCAACACATTATTAATTTAGTTATTGATGAGTATGTTTTATTGGCTTTTCTTAGGCACAAAAGAAAGGGACCGAAATGAAACACAAGGAGAAAGAAAAGAACCTGGTCAGCCTTTTGCAGGAGAACAAACATCTGACTGAGCTTCTCTCGAAAGTCAAAGAGGAGAACGAGGGCATTGAGAGAAAAATGAAATACTTTGTATTGGAAAAGGTTGTTGGTGTAGTATTTGTGAATATTTGTTTTATTAGTTTGTGGTCGAAACTTTGTGCATCTTAATTGCTGCCAGTGCCTTAATTGGTCCTGACATGTAGCATACGGTAAATGGTTACAAGGTCAAATTGTGAAACTGTTTTTGACAGGATGTCAATGAACAGGTTAAAAAGAAGAAGCTGGGTGAACTGAAATGTCATTATGACACACTGGAACAGAAATTCTGCAAGGTAAATGCTAAGATTGAGTCGTATTGTATCATGTTGCTCAAATGTGAGCTTAATTTATGTACACCGGATGTGACGTTTACTTTATGGTATTTGTGTGAATGTTTTTGTATTTGTTTTTGTCTGTGCACATATCATACAGCTTCAGCTAGAAAGGGATGAGCTGGAGAAGACGTTCACTCAGAATATTCAGCAGATGCAGGATAAAGCAGATTGGAAGAGCATGCTGCTGGAAAGGAAGCTGAAAGGCCTGATAGACAGCCTGGAGAAGACGCAGGCTCAGCTCCTCTCTGTGCTTTCTGCCTCTAATATGGACCAAACTGCTCTTGATGGGGTCACTAACAAAATTGAGGTGAATTTTCTTTTAAATAGTATGTATTTTTCTGCACATTGCGCTTGAATTATGTTTTTGCTTGTAGAACAATCTGGACTCCAGTAATTCTTCCATCAAGAACTTGGAGTATAAGAAAGCTCAGATTTTCCAGGTTAGGAGTTTGTTTACTTCCTGGAAGGTGTCATGCATTTGTCAAATTAATGATAATGTTGAATACATTTTTGTAGTAATATTCATACGTGTGTATCCGGCAGGCTCGTAAGGATTTGCTGCTGACCTACGAAGCGAAGCAAAGGGCTCTTGGTGTTCCTGTGGAGGAGCTTTGTGTAAAGCCATTTGGGATCAGCTGCTAACTGGGAAGTCTGTCATAGATCTTGGGTTTGTCCCAAAATGAGACGCACTGAATCCAAAGACTGACCCATGAATCGTTAATCTCAATTTCTTTGCGTCAGCCCTGTTTCGCATGGTTTCCTATGATATAAATGTGTTACTTCTCTCCATTTGAACTAGTTTGTTTCAGAAAATAGACTATTTGAGGATATTTATAATTGTTTATTTTATTCTTTCATAGATAGTTAATAGGGATACATTTTTGTCTTGTTTTGCTGTGTCTGTCAATATATTAATAATGAAATGAACCTAGAATTAAATACATTTAAATATGTGATTTAAAAGAAGCGTAACGTATGAGTCAGAAGCTGAAATGGCACTTACTGGTCCTGTTACTGATTGCCTGAGCTACAGCAGCTCTACAGGACTAGTGGAGCTGCTTTTGTTCTCCATCATGGCTGGTCTTTATCACAGAAGCATTCAATATTATATGACGTAATTGTTTTTATACAGTAAAACAGATTCTCATCTTAGCTCCATCTGGACCAAATGTGTAGTTACTGTGTTTTGCTCCTGAAGGAAGATTTGAGCTCATTCCTGTTAATGTCAACTGATATGAAGTGGTAAAAAGTAAATGAGCTGACTGCTCAGACAGTTTATCAGAATATGGGAATGCTCTGGTGTGGTCTGATACAGTAAAACGTGTCTGACCGGTTGTTGGAGCATGTTTTTACTACGAGAAGACTTTGCCGTAAAGAAGAGCCATGCATGGAAAACGACAGTGGGGGTTATTCTAGTTCACATTAGGGCACACGTATTGGTTAAAAAAAAATTATAAAGAAGTGGAACCAAATTCTTAATTTGAGAACTGATGATTACTGCTGAGAAGGAATGTTCTTAAGCAGTAGCAAAAGTTTTCAGTTGCCACCAAATACTGCTAATTATAATTGAATTTGATAGATGGATTATGTTTGACACCAGAGAGGCTGTAAAGTAAGAATATGTTAAGTAGAAGAGGGACATTTCATTTTGACCTTTCTTGTTAGATTTAATGGAGAAAACAATCAAGTTGCTGAAAGGATGTGTTATATTCATGTGGTTACTACTAAAACATTGTTGTAAAGGGAAGTGAAGTTATGTTATTTTTTGTATTAAAACAATTACAATAAAGGATTAAAAAACGCAAAAAGAAATACATTCTTCAGCTTCTGATGTCAGTAAATTACGGCAAAGATCAACTCATTTCAGAGGTAATTTGAAGAATTTATCATTTGATACTTCCACTGGAAGATGGGGGCTAGAAGTTGGACTCTAACCAAGTATTCCAATCTCAACAGCTAGTTTCACCAGCTGATTGCTGGCATGAGTTTCCAGCAGAGAGAGAGGAACATATGGGGTGGATCCAGTTTCTCATTGAATATTCCTGTGGTGAATCGAGCCTAGTTGCACTGAGTGATCGCTGTTCCCTGTGGTATCAATAATACAGGAGGAAGATATTGTCCCAGTGCAGGCCACAGTATCATACAGCTAAAGCAAGTGGAGGAGGGGGTGGTCCTTTCACTCAGCCCTCTTGGGTTTCAGGGCCTGCAGACAGTGGTCTGACTCTGGGGAGCCGGCTGCTGTGCCCTTGCACAGGGCTCAATTGTACGTCTGTCTGACCGAGGGATAAATGTGTCTAAACAGTGACAGCCTGCACAGTCTCTGCTGGCCCGGCCCCGTTGGTAAGACTACACCCCTAACAAACCCAGTCACAAGATGGGTCCCAGCTGAGAGACGGCTCAATAGGGAAGACATCGGACAGTTAGAGAATGGGATAGATATCCTGGCTGTGATTAACATGATCCAGATTTTCACCTTGTTTGAGCAAGCTGAGTGCTGTGACCTTCCTGTAGATTCACGATTGCCCAAAATACTGAACACAAACCAAAATAATGAACATCTAAATACAAGCAGTGACCTTAACAATAGAGAGAAACGTCCTGTTTCAAGCGTTTATGTACACCCAAACTGCTCTCTCTCTTTTCTGCACATTGTCATAGGTAGCAAGTCCACTATATATTAGCATCAACCCGAACACCAGCTAACAGCTAAAAGCAGAGAGAAAGAGAGAGAGAGAGAGAGAGAGAGAAAGAGAGAGGTGGGAGGGGTGCAGGAGGAGAGAGTGAAAGGTAAAGGAAGTCAGAGTGATGGTGAAACAGAGAGTGCCACTCAGAAGCTCTGAGGGTGTTGATGCCGCTGAGTTAGAGATGCCGATAAAAGCTTGAAAGGATACTTGAGAAACTAATGGATTGTAACTATTGGTGAGTTTTGTTATTATTGTGACTTACCCCTGACATTTAAAATAATTTAAACAGGGGCAGATGTATCCTTTGCTATTCCTGTCATACTATGATCTCTTTAATAACTATGGATTTAACTGTGTGTGTGAGTATCTTGCCCCGATAACCTTTCTTTGGTCGCCTGCGGCATTGTCTCATAGTTAAGTGCATCACCGACACTTGTTTTAGTAAACACGCAGTGAGAGTGGGAAGGTGACGTGGTGGCCAGTCATTAAGGTTTAATAGCCCCTCTCAATTGAGATACTTTACTCCTTGAGTCTACCACATTGCTGGAAATGAAAAAAAACACAGCCTTCGTTTAAACAATTTTTTTTAAATCAATAGGAAAAACAGCCTGAAGGGAAAGATGGGACACCACTGTGTCACTGTGCATGCTGCCGTGAGATGAAGATGGCAGAGAAAGGGCCAGGGATGGCCACTCTTACATTCACAAGCATCATAGTTTGTGCTGTTTTACTGGGACAGGGATCCCCTGAGAAGACAGGTGAGTGCACCATCAAAACGTTTCACCAAATACAATATTTCTGTGTTTACACAAACATTTGTTTAGCTTTAGCTGTCTCTTATGGGACTCTTTCAGGAGGTGGTAACGAGGAACAGATAGACGCTATTCTGAAGGAGATATTTTCAAAATGGAGTACAGGAAGTGGCTGGAATTCTCAGAAAGCTTCTCCAGAACCCCACAAGGACCAGTCGGTGCTCCCTTGGGTGAGGAATATCATGGGGAGCCTAAAAACCCTTGGCATACTTCCAAGCAAGAACCTGCCTTCCTTAAACAAGCCAATTGACAGGCACCGCCTCTCCGGCTTCCTCTACAACATCTCTCTGTACCTCCAAGAGATGGGTTCTGAGCTGGAGGAGGCGCCGGCGGACGAGGAGCAGCTGTGGGAGAAAGTGTTGCATTACTTCCTCCAGTCTGAAGGAAGTGCTGCACTGAACCAGTGGAACGGCCGGGTCCCACCCCGACCCAGCGTCAGGGTGCAGGACTGGTTTCTGTCCCTGAGGGGCAGCCCTCATTGGGACTGGATTCTGGGGCTGCTGCAGGGTCTGATCAGTCTGTCCGAGCGTCAGTCCCACAGGCCTCTCTTGACTTTCCTATCTCAGAACTGGAGGACAGTGAGCGCTGTGTTTGAAGCTGCACTTCAGGCTCTGCTCAGTGGGACCTATGGTCAGGCCAGTGCAGGCCTGCAGGGCTTCATCTGTGCTCTAAAGGGTCGTAGCGACTGTGCCTTCAGTGTAAACTGGCTTCAGCAGCTGCTGCGTTTCCTAGAAACTCGCAGCTGGAAGCCTGTTGTCAGTTTACACCCAGTAGGGGAAGGTGCTGAACACACTAGGAGCTCAAGTGTATTTGGACGTTTAAAGCCCTTCAGCTTGCCTCCTGAGGCCATGAGGCATGATGGGTTGTCTGCAAATGCATCTCTGGAAGATGCGATGACCCCCGAGGATGATCCAGACTCCATGCAAAGCTTCCTGCTGCAAGCGTTATCACGTTCAGGTGGAGGAGAGCGAGGTGGCCACTTGGCACAGAAAAATTTAGCTCTGGTGCAGAGTTTGGATGGGTTGAGGAGGGGCCTCCTGCACAGGGTGGGTAGTTCTGTCTATGGTAACCTGAGGCAGAAAGTCTCACGAGTTACTATGGCGCTGCTGGATGATGTCAGCAGCCTGGTGGATGTACCACAGCCCAATGCTCGGAGCCGATGCTCAGTTGGTGAGTATGTGGAGCTGTTTACCTCATAAGAGATGAGAATAACTAGAAATAGATAGAGAATAAATAGAAAATTAGACAAAAAGCAGAGATAATAACTTGGCTACTCGTTAAGTGTTGTTTAAGTTACATGCAGTCATACACACAATCTGATTATAGAACCATTAGCTAATTATGAAAGAGCAGCCTTCAATTATAGTTCACATGGCAGATGCTGCTGTATGTTGATACACTTATACATTTAAAAGCTTTGCTTCAGAGGTTGATTCTTGAAAATATGCTAGTGTGCTATTAACTCATAAACAGGTGTATTCAAACGTATTTTAGGTTTAAAAGTAACTCATACATTGTTTAGAGTGTACTTGTTGTCATTCACAGTGGAAAACCCCCTCATATGTTTGGCCCTGGTTTCACCTGAAAGCTACTGGAAAGACAGTGACAGTGACTGACACTGCTTTAAAATCTTTATAATCATCCTGGCCGGTGAAAGCATCTGTTGTTAGCCCAGCTAATCCCTTTATCCTCTCATTGATGCAAGTAACACTATATCTTGGGCATTGTTAGCCGAGCTGCACTGTACACCAGGCATGGTTGTGTACTGCAGAGACAGTTGCTTTTTCCACCACTCTTTTCCTTTGATTTTCTGTTAATATTTGCTTTTCATTTGTCTTTTCCAAGGTGACCTTAGACAACTGATCTTATGGTAAGGTATTTTAAACCACTATATGATTGCAGACCAAATATATATAATAGTAAATGATTAGCAAAACCAGATTCACATTTCTTCCATTGTTTTGTCCATGCACATGTAGGGGCATAAGACATAATGTGACGTGGAACACTCAGGCTTTGGGCTCCCAGGGTTTCCCGAGCTCACTTCCATTCCTGTCCTGCCCCCCCACTGAAGCAGATGAACTAAGAGCACGACTCAGACCGGCCCAATCATCTTCAAAAAAAGGCCCCTCTGCACGAACAATCTCCAAACAAAAACACCTTCATGACCTCTCTAACACACCTCATCCCTCCCAGCTCAACCAACCACAAGCAGTCAGAATGAGAGAGAGCTACAACCAGCAGAGAGAGATTGAATACTCCACCTCTATAGAAATCCTGGAGGCAGCGTGTAATGAATCCATCCCAGGCTTGACAGGCGTCTCCAACTTCACTGTGTTCCTCTACTGTAAACTATTTGAAGGGGAGAACGGGTCAGTTGATCCTGCAGAGGCCCAGCTGGGGCTGGACTTGCATGCCACGTGCTCTGATGCAGCTTGGTACCTGTCTGCTGCTGAGGAGGACTTCCTTTGGGTTCATGTCTGCAGCGAGTTCTTCGCCCATGAATTCAACAACACAGTCTGTGCCAACTCCTCTTTCTGGTTGCAGAGAGCACAACAGGTAATAAATAAATGTTTTGATTTGTTTTCCGATAACTTTTTCCAAAATATCTGTGGCATGAAGACCTACTGTGTGTGTACTTTGTGTGCATTGCTTGTTTTTTATTCATAATTCATTCTACTTAATTTCTACATATTCTAACTTGAATAATTGCAGGCTGCAGTGACAAAGGACTACCATTTTTTTAACCTGACAAGTATAGACGACCTGTGTGTGCAGCTGACAGGTGAGACAATAGAAAGTCCGGTATTCAGTGAGAACTGTGTGGCCCAGTTGGGCAACAGGTTGCTCAGTGCCGAGGCTTTCAGGCACTGCTTTCTGCCCAACAACTCCGTCCTGATCTCAGCTGTGTGCGGGAGAGAGTCCCCTGACTCACACCAGACCTTGCCAGAGGGCAGCTGGGCCGCAGCGTACTGCTCTAAAACCCACAACTTCTCCCTTGTTGACTCCGTTGAGGAGGCTTGTCAGTTCAGGACGTGGGCTGTGCATCATTTCACCAACTTCACCCTCCTGGAGCTCTGTGAGCAGACACATGGATTGAGAGAGTACATTTGTCTAAATGCCACACTCTTCAATCAACTGTTAAGGGTAATCCCTCAGTTTGATGATTTCTGTGCTGATCTGCAGGCAGAATTGGAAGGCAGGAAGTGCCTCCTGCAGAGGTTTTTTGACATGCTCCCGGCGCCCTATGAGTTTGACACATCGCAGCTGTGTGTGGACCCAGCTCCACTGCTGGTGGAAGCTCTACACAAGCTGAGTGTGTGTGAGGTTGAGGGAGGGGAGCGTGAAGGGTTTTTAGTGGCACTAGGATATGTGTTGCGAGTCCTGGACTTCATGGTGGGCCTCTCTTCGGGTCTGGATGAGGGGGAAAGAGAGGCGAGACAAGGTTTGAGTCAGGCTATCCTCCTCTCGAGTCTCCTTGACAACACCTCCTGGGCCACACTGCAACCAGAAGCCTCCATGAGTGTCCTGCACACCGTGGGAGTCTTCCTCCGCAGAGAGCAGAACGCCTCTCTAAAAGAGGATCTACTGAGCTGCTTCAGTGTAAGATAGCTGACACTCACATACATACATACTCTCACACACACTGAGCAAAGAGTGAATAACTTGTTTTTACTGTTACATCAGCCTGTCTTGTGGGACCTCATCCAGCGGGACGACAACTCATCTGCTCTGAGGTTTCTGCTGCAGGTAGTGGCCTGTGCAGCTACATTCACATGTAAACCTCAACAATGGATAAATTCCCTGAACTTTATATTTAAGTGATTCACTTTATCTTACCAGGAGTACCTCCAGATGCCGAGAGAGAGCATTCGCACTCTAGTGATGTCTGCTGAAAAAGATGCTGTGAAGAGATTTCTCTCTCATATGCATCAAAGTTGGGACCAGCTACACGTTGAAACCGGACAGGTTTGTTTTCAAACTCCCAACAAAACACTGAGTGGAGTGTTATGGACACGTTATATTAATCTAATTGTCCAGGGTTAAATCCCTCTGTTGACTAGAGTTCTACTCTATTGCGCTCTCTTGTGTTGTCTCTATTTTATTTGAATCTATGTCACAGCCCATACATAGTTAAAGAGGGCCAAATTGAACACAATCAATCACTTTCTGCCCCGCTCTTTTGTTTTCTCTGTCAGGTGTCTCAAAAAGAGTTGCAGGCCATGGAAACAATGACTGCTGCTTTCATCCATAAGTTCCCCCGGGTGACCCCAGAATTGTTTGTGGACCTGTCTCAGTTCATCCCCTTCATGTCTGTCTCTGACATCATGAGCTTCCCAGCCTCCCTGATAGTCAACGACAGCGTGTGAGTCACTGACACAAGCAACAGAACTTTGCGTTTAGTTTTGATTTATCTTACTGGCCTGACGCTAACAGCTTCTGAGTCACTCTTTAGGTTGACAGCCATTCGTGACCACAGTTCGGAGATGAAGTCACTGCAGAAAAAGGCCTTTGTAAAAAGACTGCTGCAGTCGAGTGTGGTGGGGGATGTCCCTACATGGCCACCATACTTTCTCAGTTCCATCCTTCCGCTTCTGCCTTACCTGCCAGTCAGTCATTTTCAGCAACTGACATCACAACAGGTACAACTCTTTACATAACTGCTGTATATCTCTCACAGACGTTAGTCATCTCAGACAAGGTCATTTAAATAGTAAAGGCATTCACCGGGCTTCTTACATTTGTATAGATGACAAAATAAAGACAACATCTAAATAAATATATGGAGAAACAGATGCTTTCATACATGACACAAGGACCAGAGAATGGATTATTAAAGATAACTTAATCATTGCTTTGGCCTTAATTCACCACTTTAAACCCAGACAAAATCTGATGTGAGAGTTTGAAGAAAGGTGCCACCATCATCAAACACCACCTTACATTTTGTTTTTCCTTGTTTCAACATGTTATCTCCTTCAGCTTACTCCTCTGGTAGAGTTACTAGGCAACAGCAGTCTGGATGGTGTAAGGGGGCGCCATGTGCTCCGGACCCTCTTCAGCAAGCAGAAGAATCTGACCAGTCATACCATACCGAGGTAGGACCCACTTTGTGTTCATGTTTGTCTTTATGATCAGCTCAGACACACTCAAAGGTGAGTCGTCTGTTCTCCAATATGTTTCCACAGTGATGGTTTATATTCAGTGTTAAAATCCGGCAGTTGCCGTTTATTTGTTTTTGTGTTTGGCCATGGTACGGCTTTTTAAATCATCTCAAATGTTGTATACTTGACACATTGGCACCAATTATTCAGTGTGTGTGGGGTTGTGTGGGGCTATAAGGTCCATACCTGTCTACTTTTCAATAAAGGAAAATATACCCCAAAAGAGACAAAAGTGACAGCAAATGTGGTTTTGCAGGTTAGGGGTCCTTGCATGTTACCTGGACCCCGTGGAGCTGGGTTCCTTTCTTCAAGACTCAGCCGTGTCCTCGGCTCTCTGGCAGCAGCTGGCTCAGTGCATGTCAAAGGAGTTCATAAGTACCAGTGGCAGGGCAAGTAGCACATGTTCTTTAGTCCTTTGCAAATCTGTTTCAAACCACTAACATCCTGAATGTCTTACTTATTTGATTGTGTTTTATGGACAGCTGTCCTCTTGGCTGATACCAGCTGCCGAGACCCTGAACGTCAGCAGCATGGCTCCCTCAGAGCTGTCTGCCCTCAGCGGTCTATTCCCTCAGTTAGGAGCTTCCTTCCTGCTGTCGCTCCCCTCACAGCTACTCTTGGAAATCCTCTCACAACCAGGATTACACAGATATTCTCCAGCACAGGTTAGCAGGGAATTTGTTTTTCTTTGTGACTTCTTGTCATTGTTTTCATTGTTGAAGTTGTTAAATGCAACCATAGTAGATATTAGTAAGCAGTAGGTTTCCAATGTAACCGTAAATGTTTAACGATTAATTGCATTTCCATTAAACTTTCTAAATTTGATTGAAAAATCCCCCAAATCTTTTCTCTAAGACGCTAGATGCAACTATACAGTATGATTCATTGCTAAAAAGAAAAATAACGCGTAATAGTCTGTGGAAATTTTTGTCAGAACTGTAGAACTAGAATTAAGAAGAGAAATGACTACATACATTAAGACAATTATTTTTTGTATTGCAATTTTTCTGTATGTTGTATGGATGTTTAAATATGCAAATGAGGCATTGTCTTATCATTAGCTATCAAATATGTGTTCATCTGAATACTTTTCACACATAAATATGTGACTAAAATATATAAATACAAAACACTTGTATATTTTTATTTGCATGTGTGTTAATATTTTGAATACTTTCCTCAGGCTTTTCAAATGTTATCCAAGATTTCAAAGGACACCTCTGTAAGTAGACATTTTCAAAATATTTCTTTGCTGAATTTCTGCCAACTACACTTTCATCACTGAGTTTGTCCTCCTGCCAGCTCACCATGGAAAAACTGTGCAGACTGAAGCCGTTGCTCTCTGGTCTCTCTCCTGCTGTGCTCAAAGACCTCCATTGGCCTGAGATCAGTGAAGCCGCCCATTGCCAGTGCTGGAAGATGTTGCTAACCGAGCTTAAACCCGGGCACAGAGCCATGCTATACAATGCAATGCAGGAGGTGATGCAGCTTTTATCTGTTTCATCCCTACAATTAGCGGTGACTCCCCTTGTTGTCGCTTGATGAGTAGATTGACACAATAGAGGTGCAAAGGATCTATTTCCTTTCTACAGATAACACTTACTGGAAAAAGAATAAAAACTAAAAACTGCGGCCTTAGATTAATTTATCCAATCTAATGTGGTATCCAGCTAATCATGCACAATAGTTCCAGAGAGTGTTTATTTAATGTACATATGTATAATCGGATTTGTATTGCCTTTTTAAGGTTTCAAAGTTTACATTTACAGTGTTTTGTGTCAACAGGCTCTGCACAGATACTCGCAGAACATCACTCAGCAGGCAAACTGTCTCCTACCGTTCGTCCCTCTGAGGAAGCTGACAGAAACCTTAAATGGAGAAACAATCCTGAGAGATGTCAGCCTGTACAGAGACATACACTGGTCGCCACAGCAGGTGCATATTTTCCTTTAACTTTGCACTTTGTGTGCTATTTCACACTGCATTGATATGACAACAATGGGTTGGCAGTTCTCTGACTAAAGAAGAAAATGTTACCAGCTTCGGTCCCATTAATCTGCACCTCATTGGATATGCTTCAGATGAGCCTTTCAGGATATTAATACTCCACATGCATCAGCTGCCATCAAGCTAATTAGTTTGGATGTAGTACAATGGTGTGGAGGAGTGTAGCATGAATTAATAATGGCTACCTTAAAGGGATTTTGTCACAGCAAAGAATGTGTTTCACCGCCAGTTCTTGGCCTAACAAGACCTCAGTCAAATCAACAAAGATTGCCCTTTTGGTCAGTAGCTGACATATATTGTGACACTTGATATAAAAACATTGTATTTGAATGCCCGTAAAGTTAAATGCCCCTATACCCTGTGTTATTTGTGCAACACAGATTTGATAAAAATCTTTTTTTGGTCAGTTTGAGGAATATTTTGATTATAGTGTTTGCATACACAGGAAAAATGGGGGAGTAATTTTTACTGAGTTACTATTATTTTCCTCTAAAGGAGTAATATTTAATCATTTTGGAGCATAATTACTAGCCGTAGCCAGTAGAGTAGGAGCAAATATTCAGAATAAAATCTATTGGAACAAAACAGCGTGACCACGGCCACCGCGGTCCCTTAAGTTCTGTTTCCTCTGCAATGAGACCTCTTGCAACGCTGGAACAAGCTGGCGGTTTATGGGACGGAAGAGAGCAGAAGGGAGTGGATTCCAATTCTATATATAATTCTATTTGGAATTGAATCCAATTATATATAGAATTTAATCTAATTCTAAATAGAAGTGAATCCAATTCTAGAAACTATATCATCATGCAGAGTTAAATATGAACACTAAATAGAATAAGAAATCTCTAAAATATTAACTCTGAGGCAAGAGTATACTGTACTCTATTTAGACTGGGACCTTTAGAGTACATTTCTTTCAATTTGAGTAAAATTGACTTTGACAAATTTACTGTGTAGTTTTAAGAAACATACATTCTGTTCCTAAATTAGACACTTATCAGACTGATTTTGGTTTCAACCTGAAATGAATGGCAAAGTACACACAAGATAATGTATCTTACGTGGTACAGTCGTATCAGTAATACACCACCAGTGTTGTTTTCCATATTTGGTCTTGTAATTTTTCACTCTAGCTGAGTTTATTTCAAGAAAATAAAGTTTCAGCGTTCATAAATATGAAACAGTTGGATGGAACAAACTATACAGTGACAATTTTGCTATTCTTTAGAGTTTGCTCAACTTCATGTTAATCTGCCTATTCAATTTTGTTTTAATTGAATTAAATATTAAGTTTTAATATGGCAGTCTAGGTCTGAGAGTGGCACAAAATTAAAGTTTATGGAGTGTTTAAAATAGATATAGTTCAAGTGTTCAAGTGTTGCACCTGACATCCTTGAAGTGATATTTCTATAAAGCTTTAGGCATTGAGCACTCACCCAGGTGAAAGCTGGCTTGTACAAGTTGTTCTTCACAAAGCATATTCATTTTATTTCAAAGGGATTAGAACAGTGAGGCACTCACTCATAGAGCCTCAAAACATCCTCTGAAACAGGATCAACAGATTCACACAGTATAAGCAACTTTTTTGCTTTTTCTAGTATACTCACAATGTTAATACTCACACTTTTTAGCCAAAATACGAGAACATATTGGTCAGACTTGTGGGTTAGGGTTAGGCTTAGTGTCTAAAAGGGACTAAAACGTGCGAAGAAAAACAAAATACAGTATACAATTTTATAGTAACTACAATTTGATTTAACTTATTCTATTACAATCTTACGTCAATTGCCGGCTCTGACACAATTTTTGTTATTATCTGCACAGGCTCAGATGTTGTTCAAAAAGATCCACAAATTAAAAAACATTACCAGCAAGATGGTGAGGTAAGTAAGGGCGTATTGAACCAGAGCATTCAGATCTATGATTTCAATCAATAAGTAATTTTACGTGCAGACTGAATTTAAGATTCAAAAGTAATTTTCAGGTCTGATACTCAATAAACAATTTCATTAACAATCTGTCATTTACTTATAGGGAGCTGGGTCATATTGCCAGTGGCATGAGTTGTGACTTTCTGAGGCTGTGGAGCAACGATTCAGATTTTTCTGAGCTGCTTCAGTTTGTTAGTGAGCTGCCTGGAGACATGAGACCTGCTCTGGTGAGGAACAAATACTTCAGCACTCCTCAAACTCATATATACCAGATCACTTAGTTTGTTGTTTCTCTATTTCCATATCAAATTACAAAATCACGTTTCATTCTAACAAGTTCAGATGTGTTTTGGCTGTGTTACCAGCGAAAATGTTTTGTAGAGGAATTGAGGGAACAACCTAAAATCAACCTCAGTGCTTTAAGCTCTGGGTTTGCTGCAACTATACCGTAAGTATCTCCTTACTAAACCTAAAATATTTCACACTTTATCCAAAGTGAACTACATTTACACCTCTGCTCTGCTCTTTTTCAGCGTGACGATGATAGAGGACCTCTCCAATGCATCCTTCAGGGCCATTCTGGACCACATTCATGCACACTTTGCTGATTTCCTGAGAATGCCGCATTACAAGCAAACAAATTTAGCTGAGAAGGCTGTAACTGAGCTGGTAAAACACCAACATAAGCGTTTACAAATACTGCGTTTTCTGCATATTCTTACATGATGTGCAGAACTTGACACATTTCTTTATTCAGGTAGAAGAATGTGATCATACACTGGTTGGTGCAGGTAATTTATACACAACAGAAATCCTAAATTTACATCTGGTTAATTAAGAGAATAAACCAGCACTATGAGCATTCAGAACAGGAACTCAGAGATGCTATTTCTGGTTAAATTGAATCAGCGGTTGCGTCAGTGGTGACTCATGTATTTGATGTGTATTAAACAAACTACATTTATTGGTTTAAGCTTCTTAGGCACACACACACACACACAAAAAGAGAAACAAATTGAGAAAGAGATTCAGAACATAACTTGCTGCATCCCCTTAAACCTTTCACACGATGAAGTCATATCGAGGTGAAATCTCTGACTGTATGTGATGCTCTGCAGGGCTCCTATCAGGCTGAGGGGAAGATTGATGGCACCACCCTGGACATCCTGGGGCCTTTACTGCCTTTCTTGGACCGGGACAGTTTGGCTCTGGTGGACAGAAGAGCACTGGCTCTGCGGCTGGAGGAGATGAGAAGTTTCTGCCTTCCTAAAGAGGCTCTGAGAGATATTAGTGCACTGTTCACTCAAAAAGACCTGCTCGGGTAAAACAAAGGAAACAGCTGGGGAAACAATAACATATCCTGATTATGACACTCAATAATATGTTGAGAGCCTTATTTCCATCATTATTTAAAATAGTTAATTAATCAGCGAGAAATACAAAGTACAGCTGAGGCTGATGGGAATGTCAAACCAGACAGTGCTGATTTCTATGAGAAGTTATGATTGATAAGTTGTCCCTAATGAATAAACCATAAATAAATAAGTAATTGAGAATACAACACCTTGCCCACCTAGATTGGTAGAACAAAAAAGGAGTTAAATAGTTTGTATGCAGTCTACAATTCATACAATGTTCGACAGGGGAACATCAGCAGAATCAGAACCATTTATTGCCATGTTTGTTTTCACATTCAAGGAATTTGTCCTGGCGGAAGGTGCATAACTTTTAACATCTAACAATAAACATTTAACAGTAAACAGAGTGCAATAAATTAATATTTACAGTTGACAGTGGAATATACAAATAAGATAAAGTGCATGGAGTGTGCATGGAATGTAAGTTTTTTGTGAAAGTGGCAAGTGTAGTGTTAAAGTGCTTGCATTAAGACATGGGTTACATGAAACAGCTTTGTGTACTTGCTTGTCAGGGAGCCATCCAAATGGCAAGTTGGGGATGTGGAGCATTTGGGCAGGCTGGTGTTTTCTCTCTCAACAAAGCAGATGAACTCCATCCCACTGGTAAGCACACAAAAGCATCAACCCAAGCACATAATCAATTGCATTACCTTTTCTAAGGCTTAGTATGATGCTATGTGTTTCCCTTGTGCAGGCAGTGTTGAATAAAGACACAGTGGAGCAGATCCTGGTGGGTCAAAGTCGTTGGGAGGACAGTGTGGTGGGCGGAGTTTGTGTGACTCAGTGTGTGGACCAGCCTCGTCAGAGACGGCTGACTCAGAGTCTCATTCGAGGGATTGTCAAAGCACGGAGCAGGAAATCAAAAGGTTCAATATATATTTGATTGTAACTTGTAGTGCTGTTGTGATACTGTGTGTAATGCTTTGTGTAAGTTTGCATTCCTGTCATTGAGCTGAATTCACTGCCGTCCCTTGGAGCAGTGCCAGTTCCAAGCTGTGCAGACATCAGAGGGACGTTTCCATCAGCCTGGACATCGTCTCAGCTCAGCCGTATGTCACAGAAGGATCTGAACCAGTGTGTAGATGTTTTTGCGCAGGACGCTTCAATGAGCTCTGAGCAGCGGCGAGCACTGTGGCTGAAACTCAGGAAGGTCAGTAAAACTGTGAAAGACCTCAGGAAACTAAAAATATATCAGATCATCATCTTTCCTCAAAGTGGTGCAGCAGTTCGTTCCCCCTTCAGACGTATCTAAACATTACAACATAATTCTTGGTAAAATTGCATCAGCCTTACAAATTTGGACTTGATGTCTGATAATTCCTTTTTCTTTGTTGAATCCTGCCTGATAATCTCCAACCCTGAGAGACAAGGACAGCTGAGGAAAACGTGTAGTGTTTTCACAGCAACACAATCTGTGGTTGAAACATGTTCTGGTTCTTCACTCAATCCAGTCCTTCAGTCCGGTGAGAGAGCTGAGAGCAGATGAGGTGCTGGCTCTGGGCCCCGTGGTGACTGAGATAGGAGAAAGAGACCTGCAGGACGCCAGCATCACTGATCTGGGTGTGTTGGCTAATCTGGGGACACTGACAGACTGGAGCCCTAAAAAGGTTTTGAGTTTTTCATTCTGATGTAAAACTTCAAGTAATTGAAAGAATCTCCTCATGAAGACATGTCCATTCATGTCCATTTTAAAATGTCTGGTTTGTTCTTTTATAGATGAGAGCGGTGATTTTAGGTATGATGCGGAAACGCAAACTGAAAGTGGAGCAGTTAGCAGCTGTTGATCTGGCAACATTTGGCCGTCTGATGTGTGGTCTCTATCCCTCAGAAATCAAACGACTGAGCCCCTACAATCTCAGGTCAGTTAAATACATGAAGTATACGCTTCCTCTAGCACACAACACTAAACAACGGTTGCTAAAAGAAGGCTCACACTCAGCAATACGTCATCAAATTGATTTTGGCATCAATTGAAGGCGAGCATAAACAACAATGAACATATACAGTCCAAAGGGGACGGATACTGCTAATTTGTATATACGGTAGTAAGTATATTTTGAACCTACAGTACTTAGTAGTAGTGATAAAACATGATGAATCCTTCTAATGCTTTAGGTTTCAGAGAGTGCTGAATTTATTTTGCATTCACCTGCTGATAGATGCTAAGTAACAGGAGGCTTGTGCACATTTCTTAGCAGCACAAACCTCATAAAACATTGTGCGTACCTGCAGAAGAGGATAAAGTCCCAAATGATTTTCCTCACACTACAGTGTGGCGGCCCTGTTCCTGCGGGAGACGACCCTGCCATGCACAGAGCAGCAGATGGAGGAGTTGACAAGCCGTTTGTCCAAACCTGAGGCTTTTGGTCCAGTTAGTGCTTGGGGACCGGAGGTTTTCACTGAAAT
This sequence comes from Cottus gobio, assembly GCA_023566465.1. Taxonomy (NCBI): domain Eukaryota; kingdom Metazoa; phylum Chordata; class Actinopteri; order Perciformes; family Cottidae; genus Cottus; species Cottus gobio. The sequence continues at coordinate 15,757,217 of CM042224.1, read as the reverse complement.
TGGGACACTGGCAGGTACAGTGGAATATAATATCCCTGGAGGGTATAACGTTTTTTGGGATGAACATTTTTTTAATTGTTTTCTTCTTCAGAGTGAGGAGGGTGGGAGGAGAGAATGACAGCTTTTGGATGGATAGCTGCACTTAAAAATATCCCTGAGGGTTTAAAAGTTTGGGAAAGGTCTTACACTTCCTGTGATTTGATATTAGGATCATTAATTATCTGACTAGACAGTGTTTGTGTCTCTATCCAGTGGGCTTGGAGGACATGGTGCTATCAGCTCTGGTACAAGAGCAAGTGGAGGGAATCACCCCTGAAGCCATCACGCTGATGTCACCAAAAAAGATGGCAGTGAGTTTCAACCATGATTTGTTGGCCGTTCTTTCAGGCTAGCCTACAGAACAATGTTTGGCTTCATATATCTATGAGGAGCCTCATTGAAGCATTTGGCTGAATGGTTTGATTTTAAGACTCACAATTAACTTTTACTAGTCTCATGAACTGTAAAAGATGTAGCTGCCTAGTTTCACAGTCCTGTTGTTGTACATGCTAACTCACTGTCACTCTGTCTTGACTAACTGGGGCACTTGAATAGAACAGAGCCATCGTTCATGTTATTAGTAATACATTTTCTATGACATGTCAAATCGGTGGCTGTAAAAAAGACCTTTTAACAACTATGAGCAGATATGTTATAATATCTTTTCAGAAGATTTAATGAAAATATATTATGCTTTTATCAACTTTGTGATTATCTACAAATTATGTCAAATATGTAGCTACCAAATTTTACATTTGTTTTCATCACAACACAACGTTTGTTAATTTTTTCTATTACAAGTATGAATTAGGTATTTGATTTAGACAGTGTATCCTAATATTGTGGTGTGTGTTAAATATTTAGATATGTTTTTAGAATGTCCAAAAATATATAAAGAAATGTGATAAAATACAAGCAGAGTGTTTCCTCCCAAGGCACAACGTGTCCTGTGTGTGTTAGTGAGTATGTGTGTTTGCTGTGTGTCTGTCAGGTGGTGTTCAGTGCAGTTCAGATGTCGTGGCTGAGTGCGGAGCAGGCGTGGGCTGTCTCTGAGGAGCAGTGGGCTCAGCTGGACACGGAGCAGAGGCACGCGGTCGGACTCGCTCGATACGAAGGAGACGTCCTGCTAGAGCGGAGAGGTGTGTCTTGAAAAGAAATTATGCTGATAAAATGTCTTTTTAATAACCCCCTTCATAATGAGGCTTTTATAGTGATTGTATTTATCGCAGTGTGTTTGTGAGTGCATATACTTTTATGGCAATGCTCTTGTTTCCACTCACCAATTTAATTTTTACATTGTGTTTATAAGGTGATGATGAATACTCTGTTTGTCTGCTCTCACAGGGAGGAACTCGGCTCCAGCAGCAGACAGCTTTACTACATCCTCCCTGGCCCTGTGCCTCTTGTTGTGGCAACTCATTTAACATACTGGAACCAATGTAATTGCCCCTTGACCTCCCTTGGTATCATCATATTTGTACTTCAAATAAATATTTTGAACTGTTCTGTTCTTTATGTGTGTTGGTCCTTTAATTTACATTGCTCTTGATTGTGCTCTGCTTTTCATGTTTCACTTTTATGTGAGCTTGACAATATGTTAATAACTGTATGTACTTGAAATATGTTTACTATGCTTTTGTTAGAGCAATCAGAGGAAAGAATGCAATAATTAATTTTTATTTGGCAGAGGTTTTTCCAAACTGTGAATATGTGAGCAAACTCACTTGGGATGATATTTTCTAGACTTAAATAAAACATAACCTGCCTACCATCAGGACCTGTGACCTCCATGGGGACCTTCTTCCTTCTTCTAGGACCTGTAGTTTGTAAATTTCATTACATAAATGCTATGGATTTCAAGTACAAAACGTGTTCTCTCTGACTGCATCATTTATACTTCCTGTATGTTTTATGAATTATAAACTTTTTAAACTTCTATAAGAGATTATGTATTGTGTGGCATATGTGAGAGCAAAGTACATATGTTTTTCAAAATGTGTTTACATAAAAGACACAGTAGTGAGGGATATGTTTGAATACCAGAATGAAATATTGACCGGCCTGCTGTATCTCTGTATCTGTAAGTCTAAGGATACACTAATCCCTCCTGCATGCAGATATTTTGTATTTCTTGAGTGTGGTGCTGCATTTCAAATGAGTGAAGAAAATGCAATAATTACAGTCAACCTGTGCAAATGTACTTGTAAACTAACTTGTAAACTACACAGAGCAACTTAAATTAAGCTTTCAGGTTTAGTTAAAGAGCAAAACAATAAATAATATGCAACATGTCTTCAAGGTAGCAAAGCCACTATAATGTTCAAGTGCCTTTGTATATTTATATTTTCAAAGGGAGGAATGTCTGGAGGTCAATAGATGCCTAAAGGCTATTTTTGCCTGGGGCCCCCAAACAGGATGATCTGACCCAAAGAGAGATGTCTTGTAATGTCTGTGTAGCCTACTAACAACTACAGTTTTGTCAATGAAGATGTCCTTTCCCGGCATCAATGTTGGCATGCATCTATCAAGTGATGTTACCATAAAAACAACCAATTAATCTGGGAATAAATATCTTATTTGGCAGTTGCCAGCCTCACTGAGGATAAGGGTGCTATGCCGCTTTTGACCAGCAGGTGGGGGTGTCGCAGCGCTGCTGGCCAGTAAGTAGGTGTTGCTCCGTCTCCACTTTGTCCACGGCCGTGACGTATTTCCTGGGGCTTGTACGGACCACTCAGCGGTACACCAGAGGGGTATCATGCCCATTTATAACCAGCAATTCTCCCCAATCATTTTCTAGTGCTTCGCCGTGCCGTCGTCGGTTCTAACACCGCGGACAGAGCCAACAACGAGCCGGGTCGAGCAGGATGTAAAAGGAAGCTGGTAAGTTGAGCGGATTGTAAGTTCCCTGCCCGCGCGAGCTTGTATTTGTGTACTTCTTTGGGCTGCGTGGTCGGCGAGTTTTCCTCTGGTACCACCGGGACCCCGACACCGGACGGGACAGGACCGCCCGTCGTCCTCCCGATCCCGGTTTGCTGTCAGTTTATGCGTGTGTCGGCTCGCGAGGGAGGTAGGGAGGTAGGGAGGGGGTCACACACTCACTCACTCACGCCGAGGTGACGTCGACTGCGCCGCGTCCGGTTTCTATGGTTCTTCCTGCGTAAATAACTGCCCTTCGTGCCCCACACTGCTCGGTCGGAGTGAGTAGTGACATGTGAGGTCGGAAGTGGTCGCCAGGGCTGGATGAGAGGAAAAGGGGAGGCACCTGCGAGACGGAGCAGGTCAGCCTACCGCGGTGTCAAGTTTTACTTCAATCACGGCGCCGTACAGTTTCAGACATATTTGCCAAGCGGAGGAGTCATCATCATCGGATCAGCTCCACATTATGACTCCGTGTTGTTGTCGCGGACTTACCGTGTGAGGTGAGTCAACCGACCGCAGCCTCACGACCGACCAGCTGATGTGTCTAACCCTCTTAACTCCAGCTCGCACACACTGAAGCGTCTGGCTACAAACAGGCCGACGCCGAGGGAAGTTTTCCTCCTTCCCGAAGAGTTGACGTCCACACGGACTCTGTGCTTTAAAGCACTGCTCGGCTTGTTGTTTACACATGCGGCAGCGTTTAGGAGACGTGCACTTTTATTACCACAATATGTATCAGCGAGTATGGGGGCACGTAGATTCCCTTGGGACTGAACTTTGACATCAGGAGCAATCAGTGCAAAACACAGCTGCTGCTGCTGTTGTTGTTGTTGTCGTGTGTGCTCTCTATCTGGTCGACTGATATGATGACGAACTTTCTTGGAAATGCATCGTTTGCGTCTGGTTCAAACTGCTCTTGGTGAAACTGAGCTCCGGTTATTTAGTTTCACAGCTGCATAGAAATACGTGTCCTCCTCATGGGAACGGCCCTCCTTGTGTTGTTTGTGCTTCCTACACCCACCACTGTAATGTTACCTCTCCAGTGATGCAGCACTGGGCTGTTTGATCATTATGCATGTCCACTGACAGAAGGTTGTTTAGCCCCCTGCACGCAGTTACATGTATCGAATGCAAACAAGGCTTCTCAAAATTATCAAAATTAATTAATTAATCAAAATTATGAAGATCTGACCACAGAGTTTGAATTGATTGTTTGCAAGCACTTTAATTAGACTCGCTGAGAGTGAACCCACTCAACCTCAAATGGGTTTTACAATAACAATTCTCATGATAAGAAATAAGTCGAACCTTGCAAGGATGATTGCGAACAACATAAAATATGTTGAACAAATACACTGATGATGTAATGATTGGTCATGGTTCCACATATTTAAAACACTGAAACTAGCTAGCAGGTACATGCTTGTTTAATAAGAAGCAACATTGTGAAATCCTACACCATCTGTGGGAGAGAGGTAAAAATCCACTCCTGTTATGAAATGCCTTCGTTCAGGAGGGCAAACAAGGTGGCGAATGAGGTGTTTGTTGAAAGTCAATGGTGTTTTTCTGCTTCTTCACATCCTGAATAAATAAATAATAAAGCTTTCATACTCATTGTGTCAGGATCTGGAGTTATACAGTTCTTACTCTCCAGAGGTGGACACTTCCACCATAACATTTCTGATTTTTACTCTGCGCTCCTCCAGATGTGCCAAAGCTCTCACAGTGACACTGTGTTTGTTAATATTTTAATTAATAACCCATTGAATCTAATTAAAATGCAGTCTCAGGGATGAATGTTTAAATATCACTTTTGCTTATTGTGTATTATTCAGCTTGTAGTAAACACTGTGTCGGGCAGAAGCTTTCTGCAACGTGTACAAAGAGACTTCTGCAAATAAAAATGTATGTATTCCTAAAACTCGGATCACTATCTTTTTGAAAACATTAGAATATAAATCTCCACATGTATTCATCACTTGAGTTTAACATCTAAAATACTCATAGCAATGAGGAGGACAGAACCCAGACCTAAAGTCAGACACTCTTTTGCTGACATGAACACGTAGATTGAGAATGAAATATTGAAAACATTTTATTGAAGAACCTAATTTATACTTGTGGAGAAAGTTCTTCGTATAAACCTGTGACGCAAGTTTATAAGATGTTTTTAATTTAAATTCAGATAACTTCCACCTTAAGCACTCATTTAAGAATAAACAATGAAAATGTCAAACCTAAATTGGAAACCAGCAGACCAAACAATGAAAACATTTAAAGTGTATTCTTTGTGATAATGATGGTCTGAATGTTGGATTTCTGCATCCACTACAAACCACATGTTGTGAAATAGAGGCTTTGTGAAGTGTTTTGCTGTAAAGGTCTTTGTAATTAAGCGGAGTGATAATTGGACACGAGTACCGCCACAATGTATCCTGGGTAGTTGCTCTGAATTGGAGGAAATGAGGCTTTTCTGATGGCGAGTAGTCGGCTGCCTGCGTAACATTTATTTTTACTGTGTGAGGTTGATGTTGTTGAGCTGCGTTGAGACAGCCTCTGTAAATCACAATTTAGAAACTGAGGTTCAGTTATATTTTGCACTATTGAGCTGCAAATGCAATGTGATTTTGAGCGGTGTTTATGGGATGTTGAATTAACTAACTTTCCTAATTATTACAACTATCACTTCATCACACACAGCTTTTTTTTTTTCAAACTCCCTGTGGTTCCTGCACTGAGATATTGATTTAATGTACGTCAAAATGAGAGAATCCGCAATGTCTCTATGACATTTGGTTATGAGAAAAGGGTCGTATGCATTTGTGATCATTTGTATCTCATTAAAATGTGATTAATAAACTGATGAGGTGTAAACTGTTTCCTTTTTAAAATGTTCCGATGATTTCGGTAATGAGGCTGGTATTATCCTTTTGAGTTTAATGAAACTTGGCTCACGGTGAAGTAGTTTGGCAGTTGATGCACCGTGGCGTGGGGTTTTCACGCTGACGTTCAACAAACTGAGTGGGCGAGTGCCCAGATGAGGTCACAGCCGCATGTCCTTTAAAAGTCAGTGTGTGCCTGCAACTCAAACAGAGGTTTGGAAACGTTCAGACTCTAGTTACCTGTTGCACCAGAGGACGGAGGACGACGTCGAGTGAGTTGTGCCATCAGATTTATTGCTATCTGTCTTTATTTTGCGTGTTAGGTCATTTTCATTGCCTTCTGTGTTTTATCATTTCACAAATTATAAACATTTTAATTTAAATCGGATACAACCTTGAGCGATTATTGGCTTAAATAGCCTTTTTTTCCTCAATTTAAGTATAAACTGACATGCAATTAACGTTGTGAGGGGATCCTTCCTACTTAATTTAGGCTGATTTGTATATGTTTGTGTTTAAAGAGGCTTAACTGAACAGGACGGAAGAATTAAAAAAGTGGCGGAGGGATTTGGGTTTTACTGAAGGTTGATACATTAGAAACTGTTCTACTTTGAGAGACACTCACGGCACCTGCTTTGTTCTACTTTATTTGATACACATGTTGCTTGTTGGTTATATATCTAGTAGTCTCTGTGAGCTGTTAGGTATTTGTGAAAGGAACATTGACTGTGACATGGCTGGCACAGATTAGCAGCCTGTCGACCGACTCACAGCCGGGCTGACCTGCAAAGTTGTTGATCACTAATGATGCAGCTCTCGAGGCTTCACCACACATTGGACCAAGTCCAACATGTAGACATCTACTTGTTACTGACTACACTGGTCGTCACGTCATTTCATCAGTTTGGTCTTTTTCACTTTATGCCTCGTAACAATTGTATCAGTTCCTCTACATGTATCAGGTCATTGCAGAGGGTCCAGTGGATTTAATTAAGGATTTTAATTGATCAAACGGGGCTTCTTTATAACAAGGGTTGTCTGCAATGTAGGTGAGGGAAATGTAATAACAGACATTAATCATTTAATAATGAGTGCTTCATGACTGAAACGTTGCTTTTTCAGTATACTTTTCAATTCAATTCAATTCAGTTTATTTTGTATAGCCCAAAATCACAAATACAAATTTGCCTCTAAGGGCTTCACAATCTGTACACATACGACATCCCTGTCCCGGAACCTCACATCGGATCAGGAAAAACTCCCTCTAGAAAACAAGGGGAAGAAACCTGAGGGAGAGCAACAGAGGAGGATCCCTCTCCCCGGATGGACAGATGCAATAGATGTCATGTGTACAGAATCAGCATAACAGAGTTACAGCACATTCAATGGATGTCACAGAAATTATTCATGAGTAGTAGGCATGTACAAATTCAAGGCAGTACTTGAATTTGCGAAACATTTATCAAACTGTGGGAAATAAAATGTTTGATATTTAATTGTAAATGCAAATCTTCTCCAACAAACAAAACGTATATTGAAAGTTGCATATGTAGTACAAAATACCTGTAAATGTGAAAAAAAGTTCCATGTACATGTTTTACATGATTGAGGAATTTATGACCCAAAAGTGTCCTTTTTAGGTAAATGTATACAGCGAGAAATAAAACAGATTCTTTTGAAAATATTAGTGAATTTATGTGTCTGATTCTAAGTGTATAGATTTAGTCTATTAAAATATAAACCAGCGACAAAATGAACAGTTATTTCTCATGATGAATGCCCAGCTACCTCTAAACTCCTCATTCTTGCTTCACAACAAACTGATCAGGGAACATTTGAGGAGCTTGTTTGCTTACATGGAGTGTGGCATAATGGCAGTGAGTTATACATATTTTTTGTTCATCGGACGGTTGATTTATAGTCTCTGGTGACGAGAAACCCTGTCCCGTAGTAGACTTGAATCAGGAGAATCAATGTGACCGCATTCGATGGGAAACACAGAATAGGACCGCTGTATTCAGTGCCGTCCAGTCAACTCTGGTTTGAGATAGTTAGCACTTTGGGTAATGGTCTCAACAGACTGAAGGTACTGCTGACCCTTCTGGTTTGAGGCAAAATGGTACCAGCAGCAAACAATTACACTGTGAGCTCTGGCTTCTGGAGCCAGACTCGTATGATAGATTGCTTTGTCTGCTTCATAAGATTGTGTTTTAGAAGTTTGTGTTTTCCTACAGCTCGTCGATAACACACGAGTCAGCAAGCTGCAAAGTAAAACCGACGCTCAAACCGGCATATTTAATGCTGTCGTCAAGAGTTTTTCTCTGACACTTTAAGTGTCTGTGTTCTCTTGTTGGCTGATGCCATTCAGCGGTTGTCTCAGACATTTAAGCCCTGCCCTTGAGAGGCCGCTTCACCGGCTCCTAGTGAGACCGGTTCTGCTGTGATCCCTCAGCATCCAGGGCGTTTTCTGGCTTTTGCACCCACACTTCTCACCTCTTCAGGCAAACCCAGTACACATAAGCATTTTTCTTTCCTACGCTTCATCTACCCGATCCTCCCATGGGAGTGTACATGCCAAATTCTGCTGCTTTGTGTGTGACCACAACATGAGGCCTGGCCTTGGCGCCCGGCTCACTGCTTCCTGTGGGATTATCAGATGCCTGTACTTAGCTGGGCTGTAGTGCGTCTGGTTCAAGCTGCTGTTGGTGTGGCTGTCATTCCCCATGCACAAAACTGATTCAGATGTTTTGAAATGTGTTTTGCCTTTTATTTCGACATGTATTCAGTTACAGTACATCTTAAAAACTGAAAACATTTACACCAAGTTCATTCCCCTATTACTGTTTTCCTTGTTTCTTCCAAGCATTTACAAGAGAAGAACAAAACCTCCAATTTGGACCAAGTGCTTTTTGCTTCTTGCCCGGTCCGGGTTATACAGTCTCTTCTCTGGGGTTTCACTTGCACAAGAAATGACCCTCGTCTCTTCTTTTGTTTCCTCTCAGGTGAGCTGTGACTGCCCCCCTTCTTTGTCTCTCCGTGCACCGTGGGCAGCACCGGCTCGTCGGACAGACGCTGTGCTCAGAGACTGTGCTGCACTCAGAGAACCCATGGCTTCTGGCCCTCCTTGTCCCTCTGTAGGCCGCAGGCTCCGGCTGCTGGAGTTGCTACTCTGGCCTCTGTTGGTCTTGCTGGTTTCTGGGCTGGAACCAGCACTGGGTCAGAAGGTCTACACCAACACATGGGCGGTCCACATACCTGGAGGTCAGGTGGAAGCCGAGCAAATAGCCAGTAAACATGGGTTCATCAATCACGGACATGTAAGTAATACCATATTTTTATATTTTACATTGGTATACATTTTAGAAAACACTTAAGACGAGGGGTGACACGGGGGCCTTATGTGAAAATAAAACTACATTTTGACGATGCAAACAGAGGACATATCGGCCTCCTGCATACAAGGAGGTGAGTTTGCTGCTATTAGACAGTGTGCATACTCCATCCATCCATTATCTGAACCGCTTATCCTGTTTAGGGTCGCGGGGCGCTGGAGCCGATCCCAGCTGTCATTGGGCGAAGGCAGGGTACACCCTGGATAAGTCGCCAGTCCATCACAGGGCTCACATATAGACAGACAACCATTCACACTCGCATGCATGCATACTATCTGACTTAATTTCCGTGTTATTATATCCCATCAATGGCCAAATGTGCTATTATTTATGAAGTTATTTGTATTGTAGTTTCCTGTTGGCTCAGCTGTCAGAGATATACAGTAGTAGTAGTAGTAGTAGAAGAGTATATCTCTTATTTTTCCATCCAAAGACAAAACACTAAAATCTTTGAAAAGTATTAATAATTCCTGATCCTATTTCCCTGTGTAGTCAGTTGCAGTGAAACCCAATATTCATCCTATCGTGTGACTGTAGTGTTTGATATAATCACCGGTTACTAAACATCTTCTCAGTTCTTTGTTGTCATAAACAAGATCTTCCACAGCGCATTCAGTTTGAACATTGTTTCGTGGCAGTGGTGTTGCAAGAAGCAGGCTGCTGTCTTTCCAATCCACTGATCAAACACACATGTCACAATAGATGTTTCCCATTCTTGCTTGTTAGTGGTTATGGCAAAAGGCCAAAGCACACAGCCACAACTACATGTCAAGCTGGGAACAGACTACTGAAACCTACAAAGGCTTGACCGATGATGTTCTTTTAAATTTCTATGTATTGACGTGGGTCACACATACTGATATTGAAAAGATGCATCTTTTTATATTCTAGACTGTTATAGTCAGATTTTATATGTATGTATAGCTGTATTTTACTGCTTTAGTAAATTGAAAAAGTAGCCATGTGCAGATATATAGAAAATGGAGGACGCGGTACATTGAGATGCATCAAGAATTGTTGTGCAATCGAATTGTGAGGTCGGTGAAGATTCACACCTCGTGGCCAACAGACTGTAATTTAAATGCAGCAGAGAGGTTTGAGGTGAGTCTTTGAGCTGAGCTTCACTTGAGCCGTGGGCGAACACTAAAATCTGGATGACCTGGATTGTAAAATCACCCTCTCAAACTAAATATCCAAGTTATCCGTTTACATCGTCCTGTCTTCTCCTGAAGAAAACTGTCAGACTTGTTCCATTATTTTAGTCTTCAGCAGGACCACTTTTTAAAATGTTTGTTTGCCATGAAGTTAGTCTTTGTCTGACGCACTTTTGTACTATTATCTTTGTAGGTAGTGCTTGAGGCTGTAACGTTACAGCTCAGTTTATTTTCCATACGTGACATTAAACAACATTTTAGGATCATCTGTTCCCAACTTGTTTTTAGAGGAAATGGATCAGCCGTAGACTGTAATTGGCATATTGCACAGCATACCTTTTTAGATTTACAAGCTTGATTACAATAAGTGTGACGATCCACAAAATCATGTGTTTATATATAAAGCGCAACAACAGAATGTGAAGATAGTTTTCTGATAACAAGCGCCTCTTTATGCCATGTTCAATTCCATAGTCTCAGCACGTTTCCGTGTTCTGCTTTGGCCCATATGTTCTTAGTGGTCATGGCCAGGAATGTTCTTTGCGCTCTGAATCACAGCATGCAGACTAATGAGTAATCACACTTAAATCCTTAAACTATGTATTGCCTGTGGACAGTGAGGACTCCAGACACTTGCAGTAACACCCATGCACTTGCAGAATTACGTGTTTGAGACGAGAAGCAGTGCGGTTTGGCCAGTCTCAGCAAGTTGCTTTAAACCATTTCATGATATTTTGAGGGAGGGGAAAATGGGCTAATGTTTCTGACCAGCGCGAGTTTGACGAGCTAGTCTTGATACAGCGTTTAAGATGGGGGAATGTCAGAGCAGGGGCATGTCTCATGGTGTGTTCACACCGAACGCGACGCGAATTTTTCGCGCGACCAGATTACATGTAAAGTCAATGCACAGACGCGTTTGGTTGCGACAGACGCGAAATTTCGCCGGGCGGCGCGTTAGACGCGTTTGGCGCGGCGCGTTTGGCGCGGCGCGTTTGGCGCGGCGCGTTTGGCGCGGCGCGTTTGGCGCGGCGCGTTTGACGCGAAATTCGCGTGAGTTGAAATTTTCCAACTCGGGCGAAAATTCGCGTCGCGAAAGCCAATCAGCGTTGAGAAGCTCTGCGCGTCATCACCGCCGTCCTGCCGGTTTGAATCAAACAGCTGCTGATCCACCTGAAGTAGCGCTGGCAGCGGCCGTCATTCAGACGCTGTTGTGCGGCTACGGATGATATTATGAACCCGGACACGGGGGCGTTTGATGGTCCGACATTAGAGGGACTTCCACAAGAAGGTTAAAGCAGAACTAGTGGTTAGTTTAATGGTGGATGGCGGAAACGGTACTGTTTTTACGGAGATAAGCCACAGAGATAAGCCCCGCCCGCGTTAAAGCGAATTTGCGTTGACGGAAATTAACCACATAAAGTCGAGCGAGTAAACTCACGCGAGTAACGCGACGCGAAATTTCGCGTCGCGTTCGGTGTGAACACACCATCACGGAGCTCATGAAGTTGGCTGGATAAATGCTGAGTAAAAACCTTGAACTCTTTCAAATGCGAATGATTGACTCAACTAGTTACCCAGCAGTTACACTGCTTATGAAACCTGCTTTATAAGTTAGATCCCTGAACTGGAATTATTTTTTTGTGCCAGTTAAAATCGCCAAGGAACCTGACCCGGTATGTGTTCTGTAAAATGAACCATAGAAACCACCTCATGCTGCCAAGGCATCCAATCTTGTTAAAACGATGGTCAGTACTATGAAATTCAACCCGGCTAACTTCAGGCATATAAGGCCCCACAGAGGCATCTGCCCTCTTTCTGCATGATATGATCTTCCCCACATAACTGGTCTTAAGAAGCTCTGAACAGCTCTGAAACCAGTCCCTTCATAAACCGACACCGACACTCAGGCTTCAAGGAGGCTTTCTGTTGGACACATGCAGTATAATAATTGGCAACAGGACATGGCCATGATAGACCTCAGAATAAATGACACGAAACAGCCACATCTGTTCGGCCCTCGGCACGTTATTGATGCATTCTCTCCGCTCATTGACTTTGAAAGGTGAGGTATAAGTGAGGACAAAAATAAACAACGCGCTTGACTGCAATCCAGTACGTCTCTGCTCACTGACTTAAATGAAGTCTTTAGAGCTGGGAGCAAACAAATATATGTTGAGGTTGTTTTGTGCCAACAGCTGAGGGGGGGGATGCAAGTTGCTTTGTGCGCGGTGTGGCCGGGCACGCTGCGTCTGCGCTCCTCGTCTGGCTCTGCCGGTTGTGCAGGTGTTGGCGTTCGGATGCTTGAGGGGAGGATCAAAGGCTGCAGCTGGGCAGGTTTCACAGCTCTGATGACGGTTGTTTTTATCCGCCTTCACTCATCCCACTCACACGATGGCATCCGTACCTCTGTACCCTAAACATGTCAGACGGTTTAATCCTCCATCAGGTCACAGGCAGCATGTTGTCATGATGCCGTCGACACGTTTTTGTGATCACAAGCATCAACACATCTTAAGACGTTTGTGTGTTGCCCCAAATAAGGCTCACGTCGAGTAGATCATTTTTCTCACGTGATTTTGCTTATTGGTGATGGAATACAGATTTAATGTAACATAACATAATGCTTTTAACTGCTGAATACAGTTTTACTGCTATGTGATATGTGTCTTATCTGCTTAAATTATACTTTGGGCCGCAACTAAGGAATATTTTTATTCTAGATTAATTGTTTTGTTTGTTGTTGTTGACTGATGTTTTACAAACAAAACCCCAAAGATGATCTAAAGACAATGAAAAACAGTAAATCCTCATTGTAAACCTGATATTCAATTATCGCAATAGTTGGCGTCTAATTCTTTTGTCAATTGACTAATTGTTTCAGCTATTCAATTTATTTTCATTATTTTTTTTATTTTTTTCAATGAATGCATTTATTTAAGTTAACTCATTAATATCATTACTTTAATTCAGTATATTCTTCAGTATTATAACTAAAGATGCTTTCCTTTTTAATTCAGAGAATAATACAAGTAGTGATATTCAATCATTTTGTGTGTTTCTTCCTTTGCTGCCGCTGGTAGCAGAAGTAATGGCTGTTGTCAATCAGATTTGCTGTGACCTGAAAGTAGTTGGCAGGATTATTTTTTTAAATAATGATTTAAAGGTTAGGAAGACGGACAACTGGCTAGTCATTTGTCTGATGTGATGCAAGATGTCCATCTCTGTTGACGCTAGTTCTTCATGGTTGGTTTGGTGTCGAGGCCAAAAGAAAAGTCACTTGAAGTCTCTTCCTTCTTTCCTCCTGTCACCACTCATCCATCAAGGCCGGCTCGCCAATGTGACAGTGGGGTTGGTCGTTTGTCAGAAAACATTGCTTTAAAGTTTCCTCTCTGACGGCAGCAAATCCTGTGAACGCCTGATGCACCAACTGTCTCAGTAGAGTTACACCCCCTCTTTGCACTATCCTTTACTTAGTTGTCATAGGCCGTTAGAATTCCTCCCTTTTTCTCCCTCTTTGCAATAGGTGGCACCAGTAAAGAATATCAATATGAACACACTTGAAATTAACCGGGCTATCTTTTTTTTTTTTTAAAGTAATGGAACCAAGTGGTGTGCAAATGGATTACACCTCTCGTTTTGACCTGACTCCTACATTATAGGGTCATTTCAGAACAAGGGGAATAATCAAAACTAAATTAAAGTAATAAAATGAAGAAAAGGCTGACTCAGACTGTGGTAAACGGGTATTAACTGCCAGCTTGCATCTCTGGATGGTTATTTTACATTTTAAAGACCTTTTCTTGTCCACATCATCAGGCTTACGCTGCAGTTTTTCCCAGGACGGCTCACATTTAGGTGCTACGTCGGGTTCAATTGCGCCTCCATTATGCCAGTATTTAAATAAATGGTGAAATGGGATTAGAAGGACTGTTATTAGTAGTAAGGCATGCTTTGATAAGGAGGACTGACACAAGTTACACACATCTTATGAATTATTATCGTGCAGTTTGTGAAATGGATCAAACAGCCACAAGATCAAAGAATTAATTTTAAAATATATCAGTTGGCTTTCACTGCTACAACAAAGCAGCCCTTTTGTCATTTGATCTGTTCGGCTCGACTGCTGCTTCAACTGCTGGATAGATTGTTTTTGTATTTTTCAGGTCAGTCGTGTTTTAAAACATTGTGCCTCGCAGTCTGTGGCCTCAGGCTTTTACCATCTCGTCCATCTTGTATGCAGCTCATGGAAGTTCCCTTACTCATGGAGAGGCACATAGTCTGAATATTTCACTTGCTCTTTGCAATGTTGCAGGACTACTTTCTGGCTTTACCTTGTGTTGAGCAACTTAAAGCCTCTGCGTTCATTGCATTAATCTGCATTAAACAATTAACCTACGCCATTACCGTCTTATTTTTTTGTTGAAGTAAAGCTTCAAACTCACTAAACAAAAAAACAAACTAACTAAATGAACCTTTATATTGTGGTTGAGTTAGTTTTTTGTCATTGTCAATGGAATCTACCTGCATAGAGCCTGCGTCACGAGGACGTGTTACATAAGAGGTGTCAATGGCACCATTTCAAAGAAAGTCTTTTTGTTTCCTGCTTCCTCCTGGAATATGAAACGGGTTACTGTTGTTCACTCATGAAAAAAACAAAATGTTGTTACATTTACGTCACTGTAGAGGATGCAAAATAAATATCTTATTTTCCTTAGAAACTGTCTTTGATTATTCTTAACCAGAGGTGGAAGAAAAAATGTGAATAAATAAGTCATCTATTACTACTCCTCACTTCAAAGTAAAACAGAGCACTTCTCAGAAGCGTGTCACTTCCCTTTTTGTGAGCAGTGGTTTCTGTTACGGGTGTTGGATAAAACCGTCTGTGTTCGTATTTAGAGGCCAACCAACTGCTTCATAGCTCGTTCTGCTGGTCCCCCCCAGGGCTTTGCATGTAAGGGAGGATTGTGTTTGCCATACTGTGCCCCCTCTGTACTCCGTGGCACCATCTTGGCCTATTTCCCCTCCTGTCTGAAGTGGTTAGCCCCTTTTTATGAAGATTATTAATATTCTGTTCAGCACAAGATTAAAGAAGGAGCAAGCGAGACGGATATTATCCGTTCTGATGAAGGACATGAAAGGACACCCTCCCATCTGTAACTCACGTCACAGCACTGCACTTAAGGAAACCTCTGTAAAGAAACTTCCCTTTTAATCTAGCCCACAACAAAAAGAAAAGTCGTAAAAAGTTCTAATCTCTTCCTCCAGCATTTTATTGTTTCCCATATATTTATTTTGCAGACTACTTTAAATGAAAACTAATTTCCCCTTAGGGCCTGGCAAAATCAGATACTGCGATATATTTCTTTTACCAAATAATATCCACATAGTGTGACATATGCATGTGACTTTTGATGCTTTTAATATAATAGTTGCATATAAGAAACCTTTGAGAAATAATTGTCTCAGAAATGTTATTAGACTGAAACATCATTCATTTGACCAGGCCATTATATAGCTATTGTGCATCACCGTCAGAAAAAACAACATTTTGAAGCTATATTTTGTTAAATAATTATCTGAAATCCGAGATGAGAGCCTCATATCAATATAATTTGCATAGACCGATTTTTCTGGCGCCGATTATTTTAATTTCAATGTCCAAATGTATATTTAGACTGACTTGTTAAACCATGCTAAGCTCAGCCAAGCTGCTGCACAGCGACGGTAACTCAGTACTTTGAGAAGCAGGACTTCTTTGACCGATAGACTTGTGGTCTGTTTTTCCTTATCTCAGAAATCACAGCTGGTATTCATTTTTATGAGTCACACTTTGCACAGCATTAGTCATAACATGATTACAATAGTCACACCACAATGGCATTAGTGATAGATTTGATCTATTAACCTGTATTGTTGGCATTGAACAGTTCCATTAGTTCAGCAAAATAATTCAGTTTATATGTAGTTTGCGGCGCAAGGTGGAGAGGCATGTTTTGTTGACTGAAAACGATTCATCCTTGTTAAATGAAACTGGATGATGGTTTGCTTTTTAAAGGGTTGGAACTGGAAATAACCACTTTGTGAATGCAACAAATGGTTGTTGAATCTCCAATCTCTCCACTCTTTTATGAAGTTGTTGCTTCTTATCTGGCCCGGGGGGAAAACATGGTAGTTGTTGAAGGTCTCTACTGGGGATATGTTATTCTCTAAATTCTCACCTTAATTTAGAGGCTCTGCTAAACTGTTGGTCCTGCTATGCCTGAGAAGGGTTTGAGTATTTGTTCACCCTTCTCCCACATGAAGCAAAGTACACCCAGACCGTTGGAAAACATCTGAGATGAGAAGCTGAAGGTATGGCGTCCATAATTGGACTCTGTAGAAGTAAAGGAATTAACTACAGGGGGAAAAAAGAGGGGCTGAAGAAACTTGCTGGAGAATCTTCTGAAAAGATATGATTGCCTGGGAGAGGATGGGAGAAGAAGCTGCCTGCTGAGTGCTGAAATGAGCTCTGCATGCTTTTTACAATCCCACACAGGTGTTTCCTCTTTTGTGCTGCATTGCTACCATGTCACCTGCCAAGAAGCTACTCACCAACGCCTTCACAAAACACTTTTCTTTGCTTCTCAAACTAACAAGATGCTTTCATCCAACTTACAGCTATACCAACGTGTGAAGTGAACTTTTGCGAATGTCACAAACACTCTGACTTATTTGCATCTTTCCCGACGCTGCATTGAGGTAAATAATAAGATTTCCTCAACAAAAGCAAGCATGCCAGTAAATACGCCCACATGACAAATGAAAATAGCCTTTTTTTAAAATTAATTATTGAGAAGGTTATTTCTCATTTATGCCAGCTAATATTTGCAATACTTTATGCTCTGAAGGCGATAAAAAAAGATGTGTTTTAAGATATTCTAATGTAAACCCAAAAAGAGCCATTAACTGGGAAAGCACAGCCCATTTAATGTATCTGGGACACATGGGGAACAGATGATTTAAAGTCAGCTGTTGGCGCGAACATCGCTAAATCTTTATTAATATGACAAATGCCTTTTATCAGTATACGGTAAACACTTCCTTTATTGACAGAATAAGTCTCATGGCCAGCCTTAGACATTTAATATTGAAACATCATCATTGTTTCTATTCATCCAAGATATGTTACTATACCCAGAGGGCCTTTTGCAGGGTCCTTGAGTCAAACACGCGGCTCAAACACACCAGCTATATAGATTGCTACCTCTGAATATTTTATTATGCTTAAGCATGTTTTGTAAGCTGGTTTACTTTCAATACATTCATTAATCTTTAAAGCACCCCTCTGTGTACTGTGGCTCTGGCCTACTTTAGCCAATGAGAGCTGATGCCTCTGACGGAGTGTGCAGCCCTATAGCGCCACTGTTGCATGTCCCTTCAGAGGCTGGCGGCTTTGAAGTGCAATAAGGACAACGCTGCAAACGCAGTCAGAATAGTTGGATGTGGGCCCTTGTTTGGTGCTGTCCCATTAAGAAGCTGGGCTTTATATCCAGAGAGGGATCCTTTCTCATCTCGCTATGGTTCTGATCAGCAGAGTGGCTCATCTCTGCAGCGCCTTCTTTCCCTCTGCCTTTGGTCCTTGTGTTGCTGTCAATAAGAGAGCCTCCCTTTATTCCAGTCTCTGGCCTCTCTCTCACTAAACAGACCCAGATCTCACGTCATCTCAGTGCCGGCTGCTCTTCTTCGGAAGTTAATGAACTGCAGAGTTTGACTTGTTTGCTCTATTGGGGCCTTCTGTATTGAAAGGACTTTGGAGCTGATTGTGTACCCAAAATTAAATCCTAAACCATTTCCCCACCACAAAACAATGGAACTGATGCTGTGTATTAGAATACTTTTTGGATCAATTATTGGCAAAGTACTCTTTATTGAAAATACAAAAAGGAACATGTAAATGAAAACAAAAACCTTGTTAAACCTCTGCAAGCGTATATTGTCTTCTATTTTGAAGCATTGTACCGCAGTATATGGTGGACATCTTTGTAAATTTAAAGGCGCTAATTTTTTAATTTAAAGCATATCTCGTGCCTCCACACAGATCTCAACATGGCTGACTGAGCCAGCAGCTCGCAGCGGCTGGGACGGCGTTATCGGCTGTAAACGCCTTTATGAGCGTTTACATCCGATGAGCACCACATGATGAGCACTCTCATGCACAAAAAAACATGTTTTACCAGCCCGGCTATGCCATCAAAGCAATTAGAAGCTCTGATTACAGAGGGAGCGTAACTTTATTCATGTGATTAATCCTCTCTATCTTTACATATGTATCAGGTGTTTGATTCTATGTTAATTCTTTGAATAATGTATAGAAAACCTTTTTGAAGTAGATAAAAAGACGACATTGCATTTCAGAAATCCAATAACTACTCAAGGTGCACCTGAAGTTCCTATATATTATGTAAGGCACTGCAGTATTTACACTGTCGTGGTATTCTGAGGAAACTTTGGTCATGATTGTGGCATCGCATCAACCTCTTTGTTTCTGAAGCAGCTCATAAATCTTTCTTTTGTGAAATGCTCAAATTGATCTAAAATAAGATAACGGGACTGTTCCTGAAAGACCTATATATGCCAAAGTCGAGATGAGTGTATGAATGTGATTCAGTCGCAGGAAGCTTTGTAAAGTGTAGCTAAAAGAGGAATAAAGACAGAGAAATGGGGACTGTCTCCCTGTCATCCATCAGTCTCAGCTTCTTGGAGTCATGGAACAAAATAGTCATGCCTACGCACTTCATACTGCTGCAAAACAGGTTGGGCAACCAGAGAATTGTCTTTGCTCCATTTGCTCCACCTTTAACTGTTCTTTTAGTGCACAGAAGATGTTCGCTACCAGTCTGATCTTATGCCCAAATATATTACAATAATACAATTGTCTGAACCCTTTAGATGTTATGATATAAGATATTTCTGGCCATCCTTTTTGGTTTTGTATTAAGACACATGCAGGTAGCTGACCTTTTGTAGTCTTTAGTTACTATATGTGTAGACACTGTATTTCTATAGACTAAATTATTTTTAACACCTGAAAGTTAGGATAACGGTATTCAATACAAATTAAAACATTTGTTCTCTCATCTTGTTTGTCAGTATTTTAATTACAGCTCAACAGTTTATGACATTTTGTTACCGTGTATGTGTTTATCTTTTTGGATTAAGTTAACAATCTGCCACCGCAGAAGGTCACATCAGTAATTGCTATCTTGTCGAACTGCCCCACAGCGATCTCACTAAAGGCCAACATCCGGAGAGGACAAAAGCAGTGCATGAATCAGTGTTACTGGCATCCTGGGGATGACATAAATGTCTGGCTCCACTCGCTCTCCTTAAAAAAAAACTTCACCCTGTCAAGAACGATGGAAAGAAACAACAAGCTGGTCAGCAGGAGGCCATCTCCAGCCTCGAGCAAAGGAGTGAACACCCATATTGCCGGGGGTCCTGGGAACTGCAGCGGCAAAGGCCCAGCAGCACTCAGTCATTACTCTGCTCTCCCACAGAGGAGCGATGGGGGCTGGGATGGAGCCGAACCACACACAGGTCACAGGGCTGTAACAAGAGCCAGATGTTCATGAGCACGCATCTCTCTTTCTCTGGCCTTTATTCAGTATGAGCATGCTCACATGTACGCACACATGGAGCAGGTTGAGGTATTTGAAGAATGGCAGCACGGAAATGGAAAGACATACCTTTTTTAAAGAGTCGTATGTGATAATCATATTTAGAATAACAGCATAATAGGCTTTTGATCATATTTTTGCTCTTAAAAAAAAAAAAGACATAATTGTGTATCACTTTTGGGAAATATGATTTAATCACGATATGATTCAATTGAATTACAATCTTGTAATATATATTTATGGTTGTCTAGCCACACCTTTGCTTAGCATGCTGTAGAGTATTGTAAGGAAACAAAGACTAAAATAAGGTGAAACCTTTTTAACATGAGGTCATGAATTTGATGGCGGGACGAGGAGTCTAAATCTGGGTCAGGAAATGAACACATCCCTTTACAGAAAGGAGTCCAATTTATGGGGCCGTTAAACAATGAACTTACCCATCTGCTCGAGTGGCCACGTGATAAAAGTCTGCTTGTGCTGCAGCTTCCTCAAGTGAATGTGTCATCGGTGCTGAACACCAGGATGTTTGCTGAATGAATTGACACAGGATTTATATAGCTTAGTCCTTCATGGGTTCTCATTAAGTTTGATATGAAGCACCTCAACTCAGCAGAAATGTCTGCGTTCAGTGGCCCAAATGAGAAAGTTAAATATTGTTAAGTTGTTGGCTTCTGATATGGTTTCTGATCTGTCTGTATAAGGAGGTGGTTTCTGGCTGGTATCTCATGTCATGGAGTACGTAACGAGGACAGGACGCTCCTGTCTGTCACCGGGCCGGCCGCCCTCCTCATGATGGCACAATCTGACCTGTGAGGAGGAGGAGCGCTTGTTTGTGGTGCCCTTTAAAAAGGGTCAAGGCTTTGATCTGACCAGCCTTCATACAATGAAAACAGCGAGGTACACATTTTAAATGCAGCATAATGGAAAATTCAATGTGGGAGGAAAGCAGCCTTTGGGTGGAGCTTTTTCTTTTATGACGGCTGCAAGGGATTTATTTCTTTTTGTAACGAGAGTCGTGCTAAGTTGTAACAGATCGGCAGTGTTTGAGCTGTTTGTGCTGCAGTGTAGCAGAAGGGCTGGGTTTAGGTTTCCGATCAGGTGTCCTTATCACCTACACACGACATGGAAAAAACGGTTTCTACGCAAGAGGATTCTGGGCTTTTAAATGGTGAACGTTTCCTCATTGTGATGTACAGCACATTCTGTGCGCCTGCCAGTACATTTCCATCTTTGCAATGTGGTTAGATAATAATCTAAAGAGCGTCTAGTTTCTATCACCAGTTATATCTTCTATTTTGACACAAATTACCTCAGAATTGAGCTAAAATACAGAAGCTTTTATTCACATGCCTTAAAAGAAATATTTTCAAAGTACTGTTTGGCAGTAAGAATATCAAACAAACATCTCTCTCTCTGTCTATCTCTCTGTCTATCTCTGTATATCTCTGTCTATCTATCTCTATATCTATATCTCATATATATGCACCTTAACATTTATTTTGCAGAGCTTTTCAGCTCTTCCAATCATGTGCCAGGCTGTTTCCTCCTCGCGGCTCTGCACCCTGAGTAGGTGCTTATTTGTTTTTTAATGTTTCCAGTAATGTTTTGGTAACCTGCCAACTTGGCAGAAATGGTTCCTCAATCCGCTAGAGGTACTTTTCTTTTGATATCCTTTTGAGAAGGGAGTTTTGTTCTTGCAGGATGTTATATCATCTGTTTTATTGATGTGACAGTCAGGTCTGACTGTTTTTCACTTTCCATTAAGTCCTTTTTAAAGTTGGGTAGTTTGAGTTTGACAGTCGAGCAACACACACTCTAAAACACACACTTATTTCTAGGTCATCCATCCATGTTGCAAAGGAAGTGGAATTCATCATGTCTCTGTACAGTATCTGTTGATGTGTGTGCGTTTGAGTGTTCATGAATATTTTATTGCTGGTGTAAGCTCTGCATCAATGAGTTACAGTTTCCCCCCCCCCCGCATCATCAGATGTTTGCAGAATTGAATCCCATTTAAGGAGTGATGCAACTAATTTCATTATTGATTTAAATTGCCTTTTTCTTTTTTTCAATTTATCTATCAAATGTCACAAAATGGGGAGAAATGCCCTTCAAAATCCAAGGTGACATCTTCAAATTGCTTGTTTTCAGGCCATCAGACCAAAAGACATTGGGTGGACATTGATATAACATTAGAAAGCACATATTAGCATTTTGTCTTTATAGACTGAATGACTTACACTATTAATCAATTATCAATGGGCCTCTTAATGCCTTTATACCCCCTTGAACCAATTTCATTGAATTATGGAAGGCGTTCTTTCTTGTGTAATTAGGCTACATTCATTTACATTTGTCTGGACATTTTTACCCATTTCTGGTTAAAGCTGGCTTTATGGCTCTTCATTTCAATTGCAACAGAGTCCATAAATTATAATCCAAATAAATGTCATCATATACATGCAATGTTCTAGCTGATGTTGAAATTGGCTCAGGAGTGAACTGGACTCTCACGACTTGCCATATTTAACACAATATGCAGGAAACCAACTGCACAGGAAACTCTGAAGAGGCTGTTTTGTGAGGAGTGTCCATCTGTTGGGATGCGTTTCTCTGAAGGCGGCTTCAGTTCAGGAAATGTTACCAATGTTTTGGACGGGATACTGTGGTGGCCACGGCTGGTGAGCCTCAGTGACTCGCTCTCATTCCCAGGGCTCGAGTCCAGATGTACACGGCTGTGGCACAGTGGAGATTCTCCAGCTCCCAGGTTTCCCTGAGAGTCTGCTGCCGCCATTCATCGACTTTCCAATACACAAAGTAAACCAGGAGAACTGCAATTATGGTGCTTCGGAAAGCGCTGAGTCCTGTGCTGACTTGAGCTTTGAGGGAGCTTTTCCGACAAGTGGCTTCAAGTGTTTGGTCCACAGAAAACAGCCAGCCTCCCACTGCTTTCCAGACCTATAATATAGCTGTTTGTGAAAGAATCTCTCTCTCTCCCCCAACACGCACAACACTGCCTGGAACCTTTTTATTATCCTTATTTTGGTACCAGGTCGACATGTTTGCCTATTTTGTGACTGTCCTCCATTTTACATGTTCCACCTTAAAACAACTCTCATAGACTGGTGTTTCCTTAGGTTACAGGAAACATGCATTGTTTTATGCATCTCACAACACTGAGAGAGATGAAGGGCAACCGCAAACTACGGTTTGCCTTCGTTCATTCCACTTTAGCACATTTACAGTAAGAAACATATTCATCCCAAAACGGATGAATAGATGTTATTAAAATTCATTATAAATATCTGAACACTGAAAAAGTTGTTACAAATGTGGCTTAAAAATCAGAAGAGATCTTGAGAGTATCATGTTGATATTGTTGTCGGACTCTAGGAAATGCTTGCGGCTGGCCTTCCTGTCATTGTCCCAGCCAGCGTGCGGCAGCAGCTGTGGTTTGGGCAGCCAGAATGATAAACCCAGCAATTTTGGCAGTCTGCTGGACACAGTCGGTGAGCTTCAGACTGGACCGGACTCTTTAAGAGAAAGGAATGCTCCCCTTCGTGGGGTAGTGTGACCTGAAATGCCACCACAGGACACACACACATATGCACATGCACGCACACACACACACACACTTATCGGAGAAACAGCTGGGTACATAAAGTACTGGATGTGCCAGCGTAATGTGTAATCAGTTGGTTGACTGAACATGTTTTTCTTTGGTTTCAAAATCATATAGTTTGAGCCAACAAGGAAAGGCTAAATATTTTTCCAAATCCCTTTTTAATGTTTTTATTGTGGATACTTTTTGGTATGTGTCAGTGGTGGAATGTAGTACATGTAATTCATATAAATATTTATATTTCATGACACTTTACTCATGCACTTCACTACATTTCAGAAGGAAATATTGTACTATTGAATCCACTACATGTAGCTGTAGTTACTATTTTCTACAAATGTAAATATTAAATCCAAAACCTAATGAATAACTTTTAAGATGTGATGCTTTGCAAACATGTTTAACCTCCTAGTAGAGCTGGCAATGTGGCCAAAATCACGCATCTCGATAAAGGTCTTTTCATATCTCATTAGTGATATTACAATATAGCATATTTTCTGGTAATTAAATAAATCAATAATCTAAATTAAATAACCACATAGTTAAGCCTATTTACTCCTATGTGAATTAAATGCTGGGCAAATGCAAAGTATTTCTTTAATTTCAGTCAGTCCACCAGTTTGCACATGCTAGTGCAGTCTGGAGAAGAGATCTACTCAGGCAACATAAGTGGAAACAGCTGTGTGGGTGGTCCATGGGCGTGGAAGGACTTGAACAGGAGCACAACTATCCATGTCCACTGCGTGGGTTTTGATTTATAGTTCATATTTCACCTGTTGTCATCTCCACCGCAATGCTGGGCACATGTATTGTGATCAGGCCCTGTTGTGTTAATTACATCCCCCGCGGTAACTGAGTTTACGGTATCATTTAATGGGATGAGTGCGACGGTGATTTCATCTGGATAACCTTTACATCGCCTCGTCTCCTCACTGAACAGGAGACGACTGCTTTCGTTGCGTTTACAGCCCTTCATTCACTGGAATACAAACACTGTGTGTTCTGCTTCAATTCAAATGCTGAATGTAGAGCTTTGGACTGAAGCAGTGTATTGGGATATGCTGTTGTGATGTAATTGCACAGGGCGGGCAGCTGAGTTTTAGATTTACAGTTTTATTTGTGCGTCTCTATATCGTGTTGAGGCTGTGATCTTAACTCCCTTTGGAAAAATGATCCACATGATCAAATGATGCCGTTGTAAGGTCACCGCCAGTACCCAGTCATTGTGTTGTGCTTGGCTGTGTTTTCACTCTCGCCTGCTGTGAGTGAGATTGAGGAAAATGTGGGGATGCTGGCTGGATGTCTGCTCGCTCAGACAACGTGGAGCATATCCTGTTTCAAGGAGGACCCGGCCAGCCGTGCTGTTCTGTGGCCATCTTGTGTCCCATCCAGACCTGAGCCAAACTCACTTGAGACTTTTCTCATTGTGTTACTGCAAGTTATTTTGTCCTTTTTCAAGGTGTGTTTGACATCGTACCAAACAGCCAGACAATGAAATAAAGAACATGAGGACAGAGCAAGGATAAAGTTACCAGCAGTTTATTGTACTTGCCAGCGGAGAGTGCGTTGGCTGTCAGACACTTCAGTGGCGACAATAACCAAAATCCACAGTGTAGAGACTGATGAAACATCTGGGGAAAATGAACATCTGTGCATTTTAATTAATCAAATCGGGTCAAGCACGCAGTCGCACCCAAACTGTAAAATTTCATTACCTGTGCTAACGTTTACGACAACTTCAGTTTCTTTAAAACAGCTGGCTCCAAAGCTTGCTGGAGTCAAATATACCAACAAGACAGTCTCACAAAAGGAGCTCCGCTCAGAGGTACTTAGCACGCGTCTTGAAAAGGCCTGTGGTGTGACATTGAAGTGAGATATTTGAGCGAAATGGATGCTGTGGTCATAATTGCTTTTTGCAATTTATCTTCAATGCACAGCTCTCTCTCCGCTCACGTCATGTTCCCTTAACTGCGTTGATCCCGGACTTGATTGGGATGCATTTTGTGCCTGGATCACACATAATATGCAAGGCAACCCGCTGCTTAGTGTCTTCTATACAGTACTTCCCGCTGTCTGGAACGAATGTATAATGGATATTATTTTTATGCTGGACCCAGCGCAGCCTTATTTGACGGGAAGCTGTAACAATGGCAGCCATGTCACATGAATGTAATGTGCCTCGACAAGGCAGTGACTTTTCCTTCTCATAATGTAGATGAGAGCAGAGTTGTTTTGCGCCGCGCTGCCGTCTATTATGAGTAATTCTGTCGTAACCGCTCTCAACACATCTTTCCCCGATTGCTGAATTATTTGGTTGGGGGAGCTCGTTTGTTCATCGTGCCGAGGGAATGGAAATTCCAAATACATTTTGGTGATTGACACTCACCCACATAAATGAAATCATCAATTTCAGATAAGGAGGAACAAAGCGTCGCAGTATGTACGGCAGCAGCTGGACCCAGTTTGCTTGCGACTACTATGCTGATTTGCTTTCATAAGATTAGAGAAAGATAGGGTAAATAAACCGTGATGACCCATTGAAAAGCCCAATGCATTTTTCCCTGTAATGGACTCCCTGCTTTCAGCCAATTTCAGCTCCACTTAATTGCTGTTGACAGAATTTTCTCTCAGCTTCATTGGGAGTAAAAGAGTACCATACTGATTTAGTGTTTGCTCATTATTCTAGGGGCATTAACTCCTTTACCATGCAGCCTTGATTCAAGCTGCACCTAATGTTTCTTAACTCATCTGTTTAAGTGCTGCATCCATTGTGCAAATAGTAAGGAACGTTTCCTTTTGACATTGTTTCTCACAGAAGTGCGTTCTTGAGGCCTTACAAACGGGGCGAGTGTCCTTCGTGCCCAACGAAATGTCTACAAAGCTGATTTTCTCAAGTTTGAGCCCTTCATCGTTTCCGTGCGTGTTCACTGCTTCCTCCCGGCCTCTGCCGGCTCATTGCTGTGTTCGTTGGCACATTACTGCCACCTATCAATCAGGGAAATGGTGTGAAATGAGCCCGAAATGCAAACGTTTTTGCATCCGTGTGTGCATGAGTGCAAATAAAACAGGGCAATGAACTGTGATTTATCAACCTTCCTTTTAGTTGGCCAGAAATACACTGCACACAAATCTGGGTGTAATATGCTTTGCCTATAATGCCGACTTTATCGAGGACTGAGATATTGGACAAAAGAGAATCGAATAAATTTTACTTACAGAATGTCCTTTGGTTTTTTTCATCAGATAAATATTAAAAGTGCCTTTTTTTTAAATGGTCTGTGGCTTTAATGTGGCTGCAGAGCTAAACATTACAATCGCTACCAGGTGGAAAATGGTTG
Source organism: Cottus gobio (assembly GCA_023566465.1). NCBI lineage: Eukaryota > Metazoa > Chordata > Actinopteri > Perciformes > Cottidae > Cottus > Cottus gobio. The sequence continues at coordinate 15,730,215 of CM042224.1, read as the reverse complement.
TGCACGTAATGTGCCTTTATGCAACGATGACTATTTGTGTCATTGTGCTGGCCACATTGTGGACACTACCCTCCCCTCAAACAAGGGCAAGCCAGTTATGAGAAAGTATTGGTTTCACAATTTTTTTTCATGTTGGCTTATTTCAGTACATTTATGTGTGAGCAGTGGCAGGAGATATTTTCTATTAAATCAATTTCTCGCCTATTGCTGCATGTTTATCTGTGAAATTGATGTTGGGACAGATTTGAGCAGGAGAATGAGTGTGAGTGTGTGTCGTGGCCTAAAAGCCGCCAGGTACTGATTATTGGGTAAAATTCTCCATTAAGTCTGGGGAGGAAGCAGCAGGAGGATTTTGTCCAAATAACATCTTTGCGATAACATTATATACGGGGAAAGCTCCAGCTTGTAGTCTTTCCACCAGCAAGACAATAGCAGTGCAGATAAGTAATGACTGATGACCCGGCTGGTCATTCAGCCAGAAGGACGTGCTCAACATTTTTCCCATCACCACCAAGTTGAGGTGTGCAATGCATGCCCTACCAAATCAGGTCTGTCTGCCCGTGTTTTAAACGCTGCACAAGAATACAGGGCAGAAGAAAATACATTTTGTCTACTTGAAGAAGTATTGCACAAATCACCCATTTTATTGTTCCTCGCTTTGAAAAACGAATTGTAAAATGTTCCTTTTCAGACCAACCAAATACTCTCTTGGCCCTCCTTCCACATCCCACATTGTCAAACCTGAGCCTCCACTGATCACCCTGAAAACCGTTGTAACAAACCGTTTTGCAGAGCTTCCCCTCTTCCATCTGTGCGGTGGATCTTGCTTTGTGATCCATCTTCCTTTCACCCCACTTCACCTTCAGTGCAGAGAGGAGGAGTACAATGAGTCGGAGGCTTTTTGTAGAGTGAGGGGATCACAGACTGTAATGTGTGCAGCCTCGGGCGTTGGCAGCAGTAGGACGAGGTTGTGGTTCAATTTCACAATTTCATGTGCCACAACAGCGGGGACAAGTTGGAATAACCAAACTAGATTTCCAGAGTGTGCAGAGTTGACAGATATAAACCATGATCCTGGTCAATTTGATCTTTTTCTCTCTTTATACCCAACAAAAATGCCAAATGAGATGAATTCCGAACACTCGGAAATACATTGTTTCTTTAGTAAAGGCATTTTTCATTAAAAGGGAATGTCCTTCACCTACCAATATGGGACCATTATGTCCTCTTCCCATTTTCCCTCAAAGTCACTCTCAAAATGCTGCACCTTAGGGAGACCCTCATGACAGTCCATTAAGTTGAAGTGCAAAAGGTTTGCTACCTGTGGTGGGCACAGAGACAGAGTGCTTGGTCCTCTGTGGAGGGAGAAGACAGTGATGGAAATGTTTTAGATGGAGAGTTGTTCGGAAATTAAGAAAGTGCAGCTTCCTCAAATGGCCCCTGTGGTCCTTCATTGTGGTCAGAAGAGCCTGTTTGGTATTTCTGTCCAGCAGCGGTGCCCGAGGAGTAAAGAGGGCAGATAAAATTAGATGCCATAGTTAAATCTTATTAGCTCCCGTCCCGCAGGCATGACCTGCGTGCGTGTGTGTGTGTGTGTGTGTGTGTGTGTGAGGTTATATTTGAAATGAAGACTCTCACCGTTGCATTACCTGTTTCCTTTTGCTCTTTAAATGTATAGCCCAGTCACTCTTTTACCAGCTTCAACACACGTTATAGAAAAAGCTTCAGATTCAGCTGTCAAGGATGTTATCTCGTTGTACACTTTCTAAACCGGACTGTCACGCGATACTTTTTTTTTTTTTACTTAAACAGAAATCCGGTGATGAGACAAAAAAAAAAAAAGAATCATAATGATTTTAATTTAGTGCTGTAATCTGCGGCTCTGCTCGTACTTTGAGACTCACCTCTGTATTCAGTGCTCATGCCTATTCATCAGTGCACATTAAGTCTGTCCAGCCCCGGGTTTTATGCTGCGTGCTTTCATGTCTATACTTATATAATGGCCTGGGGGCTGAGAAGCAGTGGAAATGGCAATGAATTCACGGTAAATCTTTTCTGCCTTTCCGTCACTGTCACTTTACTTTGTACTGCATGAAGCAAAAGTACGAAACATAAAGGCAAACCCAGCCCGTGGATAAAGTATGTGACATAAATATGAGATGTTCTGTGCTTAAGTCAGGAGTTTTTTTTTATTTGAGCATTATCATCTTCCACTTTCAACAGCTCCTTTTTAAATATGTACACCGAAACAACAGTTTAAGGAGGAAAATTGCTAACATGTTTGCGTGTGCGGTTTGTTGTGCAAGGTTAATTGTTTGAAGTTTTCTCACCATGAGGTTGCCAGGCAACCAGTGAAAGCTCCTAGCGTCTGCAGCTGCAGAAATAGTCCAACACACAACCTTCTGACATTTTTTTATTTTATGAATTCAAAAATCCAGATATAGAGTGCATCAGTAAACAGAGCGCTCTTATTCAGAGCGACTTGTAGAGTGTACAAATGACATGCGTGCCATAGTATTTAATAAAGCGTTTAGCTAAAGTAATGGTTGCATTTTCCCTTCTCCTGACATTAGCCATAGCCTACGATTTCTAACTTATTTTCATAAGCACGTTGTTACAGTCTCATGTCGTCCTAATTTGCGTCAAGTTCTCGCAACAGACATTGTTATAATTTTTTTTTAAATCTTTTTTAAGCCAGACAGAATTTGTTATAAGTGGATTGGGAATCTTCTGAATGCAGAATTATACCAAAAAGTGGGCAATTTAATTGGCAAACTGTGTTTTAATAAAATGAACCCAGGAGTGGTAAATGCCTTCTCAATATCCTTATCTTAAAAGAATACATTTTTCTCTTTTTAAAAATAGATGTTGGCCATTTTTACTCTACTGTTGAATACAGATTCAAAGCACAGATTCGATTTAGAAGTCCCTCATGGTGTCTCAAGCAATCATACAGTTTCCACTCAGAACCGCATCCCTCGTGACAGAAACCTGCTTCCTTCCTGTCCCACTCCAATTTCCTCCATCTTAGTTCAGCTGTCTCTCCTTCACACACACACACACACACGCGCACACACACGCGCGCACACACGCACACACACGCACACACACGCACACACACACACACGCACACACACACACACGCACACACTGGGTAACCAGCGATGGTTGCAGTTGAATTCCTCCACTAATGAGGGTGAGCTCATCAAGGCATCAGACTTGTCTTTGAGAGGCTGTAGCAGACTTTTGGGTCTAGAGTTACTAATCATATCAAACTAGAAAACTAAATTAATCCATTGACACCAACCATCTCATGCACGCTTGTCGGGAAGGAGGTTAACATTTGGCAAAGGAAAATCTGGCGTGGCCATTTTCATAGTGGTCCCTTGACTCCTCCCTTAATGAAATTGGGTTTCATGGATACCCACGAGTCTCCACTTGATGGCCATTTTATGCTTAACCCATGGTTTTTATGGCCAAAAATAGTTTTTTGCCTGTATTCAAAAATAATTCTAAAAATGGTTTCTGCTTTCTGGGTATAATTGATTTTATATGATTCTCCAGGTATTGGTGTCTTAATGTGGTATTTTAGAGGGATTTGCAATTTTTTATGAATTCTCAAATGGTAAAAGATTATTAATCTTGGATCAAATCTGTAAGAAATGGTATCAACCTACAAATTGCTGCAACAATTTATGAGACACAAGTTAGCATGGGAATGGCCATTATACATTTCCATACCATTCTTAGCACTTTCACAATGTATTTAATTAATTATTTATGATTTCTATTCATAGTTTTATTTCTGATTTATGACTAGAACAACTGACACACAGTACTGAGATGCATCTCATTAACTCTTTTAGATGATATGAAACCCCTGGTGATCTAGCAACTCTCACTAAAGAACCTCAGTCTCCTTCGGCAGCTACAGTGGGTACGGAAAGTATTCAGACCCCTTTACATTTTTCACTCTTTGTTTCATTGCAGCCATTTGCTAAAATCAAAAAAGTTAATTTTATTTCTCATTAATGTACACTCAGCACCCCATCTTGACAGAAAAAAACAGAAATTTAGAAATTTTAGCAAATTTATTAAAAAAGAAAAACTGAAATATCACATGGTCATAAGTATTCAGACCCTTTGCTCAGTATTGAGTAGAAGCACCCTTTTGAGCTAGTACAGCCATGAGTCTTCTTGGGAATGCTGCAACAAGTTTGTCACACCTGGATTTGGGGATCCTCTGCCATTCTTCCTTGCAGATTCTCTCCAGTTCCGTCAGGTTGGATGGTGAACATTGGTGGACAGCCATTTTCAGGTCTCTCCAGAGATGCTCAATTGGGTTAAGGTCAGGGCTCTGGCTGGGCCAGTCAAGAATGGTCACAGAGTTGTTCTGAAGCCACTCCTTTGTTATTTTAGCTGTGTGCTTAGGGTCATTGTCTTGTTGGAAGGTGAACCTTTGGCCCAGTCCGAGGTCCAGAGCACTCTGGAAGAGGTTTTCTTCCAGGATATCTCTGTACTTGGCCGCATTCATCTTTCCTTCAATTGCAATCAGTCGTCCTGTCCCTGCAGCTGAAAAACACCCCCACAGCAGGATGCTGCCACCACCATGTTTCACTGTTGGGATTGTATTGGGCAGGTGATGAGCAGTGCCTGGTTTTCTCCACACATACCGCTTAGAATTAACGCCAAAAAGTTCAATCTTGGTCTCATCAGACCAGAGAATCTTATTTCTCATAGTCTGGGAGTCCTTCATGTGTTTTTTGGCAAACTCTATGCGGGCTTTCAAATGTCTTGCACTGAGGAGAGGCTTCCGTCGGGCCACTCTGCCATAAAGCCCCAACTGGTGGAGGGCTGCAGTGATAGTTGACTTTGTGGAACGTTCTCCCATCTCCCTACTGCATCTCTGGAGCTCAGCCACAGTGATCTTTGGGTTCTTCTTTACCTCTCTCACCAGGGCTCTTCTCCCACGATTGCTCAGTTTGGCTGGACGGCCAGGTCTAGGAAGAGTTCTGGTCGTCTCAAACTTCTTCCATTTAAGGATTATGGAGGCCACTGTGCTCTTAAGAACCTTGAGTGCTGCAGAAATTATTTTGTAACCTTGGCCAGATCTGTGCCTTGCCACAATTCTGTCTCTGAGCTCCTTGGGCAGTTCCTTCGACCTCATGATTCTCATTTGCTCTGACATGCACTGTGAGCTGTAAGGTCTTAAATAGACAGGTGTGTGCCTTTCCTAATCAAGTCCAATCAGTTTATTTAAACACAGTTGGACTCCAATGAAGGAGTAGAACCATCTCAAGGAGGATCAGAAGAAATGGACAGCATGTGAGTTAAATATGAGTGTCACAGCAAAGGGTCTGAATACTTATGACCATGTGATATTTCAGTTTTTCTTTTTTAATAAATTTGCAAACATTTCTACATTTCTGTTTTTTTCTGTCAAGATAGGGTGCTGAGTGTACATTAATGAGAAATAAAATTAACTTTTTTGATTTTAGCAAATGGCTGCAATGAAACAAAGAGTGAAAAATTTAAAGGGGTCTGAATACTTTCCGTACCCACTGTATATGGCTCTATGGTACAGAGAGATGGAGTGAAAAACATTAATGATCTTATGAATTTAATTCCTTACATATGGACTTTCAATTCTTTTGAATCTGATGATTGAATTGAAAAATCTCAAAATAATCTCTGCTGCTCTAAATAGCAGGAATTTCCTGTAAAGTAGGTCAGAGTGGAGTTGCTGCATAACAGATATTTATATTATACTATATCAATTCATATTCTTCAATTTTTTTAATTTAAGAAAAACATTGAATGATTTGTAAATATTGCTAAAAGTTGCCGAAAAGCAACTTTTTTAGCATTTAGTATCAGGAGTGTGTGATACATTTTTACATGAATACCACACATGCATTTTGTTAAAATGAAATAAACTGGATTTCTTTATTTTATTTCTGATAATAATAATAATAATTCATTTTTAATCTATTTATATAAGTTAAATTGGAAGAAACCCCTTAGTTTAGTATCAGAGTTGCTTCACTTGTATTTAGTTCAACATGTGTACATTGCTGCATGAGTCATTTGTCCAGCGTGGATGCATCGACTCTCTTTCGAGGACCCCATGTGTTGGACTATCTGTCATTCTCTGAACAGTTTAAGCCTGAAGACCTTTGCTACTGAAGGAAATTGGATTAATGCACTGGGGTTTCAAAGCGGGCAGAGGCCTGGGAGGTAATTACAGAAAAATAAATTACAAAGTTTTAAATATTTATGAAAATAAAATGTTGCTTGGGAGAGTAATGAATACAGTTACGACACCTACAGCCTTCAGAATGAGGTAAATAAAGGCACAAACAGGAAGGTGCTGTATCTTTGTCTGGGTGAGGAAGAACGCCGTGTGGATGGCTCTCATCTTGTACTTTTACTTCACTCTACACTTCTACATTAAAGAGGCACTTGTTGTGTGAACACTTGGTTTGCTTCTTTTTCAGAGGGAACATGAGGAATATCGGGACCAGCAGACTAATTCTTTGAAAGCCACATCAGTTACAGTTAAAGTCTAAATAGGCTTTTACAGAGTCCCTGCTTAGTGAGCAGTGCATATCCAAGCTGATGAATTGATTCTTCCCTGATTGATGGATGTCAACTATACTGAATGAAGCTGTTGAATTGATGGCTGCCTTTTGTTCTTCTCACAGCTCGGTCAGAAGACATGTACATCTGATTTGGAGTAGTTCAGGGTCAGGGAAGTCCATGAGATGAATCACACCACGGTCTAACTACAAAGCTCTTTATTTTTTATGTCTGTGTTGTGTTGTAATAAAGCCACAGAGAATGATTCAGTCGCTTGCAAATGTGACTCAAGCGGAGCCTCATTCAACAGGAGCTTTAGCCCAACAGACTCATGCCTTATATTGAAACGTAGAGTTCAGTGTAAACATGTAATATAACCTTGTATGTGCACATTTCATTTATTTTGGCATTTGTTCAGGGAGTCAGCAGCCCCTTACACACATACTGCAATACTGCAGTAAAGAAGATCTGCCTTTACGGCAGCTTCACACTGAACCAAAATCAGCTTCATCTTCATAATGTTGCCCGGGAGTGCGATTCCAGATAGCACGCCGGCATCGCGGGAGCCGAAGAGGCGTTACGTTTAACACAACAGTGTCGCCGTTCTGCCCTGCCGGATCAGCGGTGGAACAACTCTGCACCCTCGTTCTACCTCTGCACCCTCGTTCTACCTCGTTCTACCTCTGCACCCTCGTTCTACCTCTGCACCTTTCACAAAGTAACAACACAACGGAGTAACGGTGTATCAGTGTGAAAGCAGAGAGCTTCTGTCTGTCTATGTGTGAGTGTCCTTGTGTTGTTTTGTTTCTTTTACTGTATTTTCTGTATATTTAAGTTAAGGAAACCCTTGAAAACAATATGGTTTATCTCAAAGGGTTGAGATGTCTGCCCGTTCCCGCTGAGGTTATTTTCAAAAAATACCTCAGACTGAGGTCAGACCGACTCGGCCAGAAACCCTTTCACTGCACTACCTGCTGATTGTGGCTCCGCTCGTCACTGATTGATTCTTTGAGATGACATCTGAATCCACCCTGAGGCTAAAGTTCACGTCTCACACAGTCCGTCAGTTGTGGTCCAGCGGGGGAGTGAGAGTGTTTGATCGTAGGCCGAAGGGTCACGACTATTCTTTCCTTTTAACACGTCAATATGTTTCTTTCTTTTCAAAGATTTCGTCAAAGATGGATATAACGAGAAAAAAAACATTACAGACTAAAATATCCATATCATGACTGAATCTCCATTTGGTTAATCAGGTTGTGTTTTCTTTTTCTAACAATGCATTGTCTTGATTATGACGGACTCTTTTCAGCCGCGTCTGTGCTGTTCTAAGACCTACGTAAATGCAGATGTGTGTTGTCTAGTGCTCGTCTTGTCTAGTGCTCGTCTTGTCGTCTAGTGCTCGTCTTGTCTA